>CM055876.1:14135000-15335000 GCA_029582165.1 Portulaca oleracea
AGGAGGGAGTAGAGATACATATGCATGCATGCACTCACATAGTAATCTCCGAGCTTGTGCAGAATACCAAGGCAGGAGGGGGGTGAACTAGGAGTGGACGGCAGCACGTGGTCAATTGACCATGTGTGGTTGATGAGTGTAGGCCGGTCGGCCACTACGCCAAGGGGGATGATCCAGCCTCGTCCATGCATGCATGGACGGTATGGTGTAAAGATAATCTGCCTAGGGAAGCTGCCCTTCATACTAGACGGAATGATCATATTTTATTTAACTTTTGAGAGTGTTTTTGAGTGCTTTTGTGAGGATTTGATCTCGTGACCTTTAGCTCTTGTTTGTAGGGTTTGCATGGCTCCATTTTTATATAAAAAATGTGCATGTAGCTAGGATGGACTACATGTGATCATGCATGTAACTTTAAGTGAACAAATACATGTAAAATGCATGTATTTATCGACTCTCTTTTTATTTCTTTCGCTCTTCTTTTTATGTTATTTTATGCGTCAAAATCCCGGTGTCTACATGAGCCCCCACTTTGATTGAGTCCGAGGATAGGATGAGAATCAAAGTAGTCTTGATTTGATGGACACCGGTCGAGGATATGACTTTGGGATGCAAAGCCTGAGGATATGACTTTGTCGAGTGCAAAGCCTGAAGTGATGCTTGGAAGCGGAGTCCTGCATCGTAGTTGGTGAACTTGCGCCGATTGGTGATATTGAGCAAGAACGATGCTCTACTTGAAGTGATCTCGGACGTTTGATGACATCCTACTTGAAGATGTGGGCTGACACTTGGAAGCTCGGTCCTGTGTCGCGGTTGGCAAACTCGCGCCGATAGGTGTTCTCAGGCGAGAATGACGCCTTACTTGTTGGGGAGACTTCATCGGGCGTGATGCCGATGGCTCTTGGGGTTGATTTTCTGGTCTTTCCCAGTGCTAGTTCCAGTCTTTCCCGGTGTCGATGTTGAGGTTTGTTGGCATGTTTAATGCCGAAGGACTTCATCGATCGCGATGTCGATGGCCTGGGGGTTGAGACTTCATCGAGGCTCTGCCGATGGCTCAGGACTGGGACTGCATCGAAACTCTGCCGATGGCTCAGGTTGTCGAGACTGCACCGAAACTCTATCGATGGCTCAGGTTGTCGAGACTGCACCGAAACTTTGCCGGTGGCTCAAGATTGATGATGATGATGATGATTATGATGATTATGATGATGATGGCAATTTAATGCCGAGGGACTTCACTGGTCGTGGCCCTTATTTTCCTGTAAAAAAATGCAAAAATAATTTTTGTCAGTTCTGATGAATTTTAAATTTTGATCCGGGAAACTTACCTCGGGTTGCGGCTACACAGCCATGGGGACTTGTTCCCTTTTGGGGAATGGACACTTCTTCTTGGAAAGAACACAATCTCTTGTTGGGCACGCCCTACGCTTGACCATGCATGGCTTTGGGAAGGTGCATGTTATTGAGAAGATGACAAAGGAGGAAGAAGACAAAGGCTCCTTCTCACAAAGGCCGATCGGCCTATGCACTTTGGGAAGGAATCTTTTGGCTCGTACGAGGCATCTTTTGCAGGCCATGCTAGAGACCATTCAACGCAATTATTGTGTTTGGTCTTGTAGCCCGGTCGGCCTCTACTGGGAACCAGTAATGAGCTGACACGTGGCAGTGAGAGCTCACTCATTTTACCTATAAATGGGACTCAAGCTCGGCATTCTTTCATCATTCATAGCTGGTTTCCTTCTTCTTGGTTCTTATTCTCTCTCTAAAAGTCTTTTTGGGTGTTTTTGAATTTCTTCACGAGAGTATAAATTTCTTTCGGAGGGGCCGCAGACGTGCTACTCAGCCAGCGGTTCAAGAGCGTCCGTACGTAAAGACAGTGCAACGGGAGTATCCTAGCAGGGACTTCATTCCGGCTCAGTTGGTCTTTCGCCAAGATGAGCACGCATGTTTCTTTCGCTCTCATGACTCGGTATGCTCCTCCAATCTTCATATGGCATGTTTCACCTTTGCTGTTACTTTGCATGCTATTTACTACAGTACTTTAAGTTGAATCCCAAAGCAACCTTAGTTACCTTAAATTTTGCTTGAAGTGCTTTACACCTTAGATTCTTCTTTTGACTTTGTTGTAGGAAGACTCCTTCAAGGCATGTGGGAGTATTCAAGGTGTAATAACCTTGTCCTTCCATGCAAAGGTGGGTGCGTTTTACTCGAGTGTTATGAGGGATGCTGGTTTTGGCCCTTTTCTAGACTGCTTGAGGGCATGGAAGATCTGCAACAGCAAGAGGACATACGGCCGAGCTATCGTGGAGCGTTTTTGGGATTCCACGAACTCGTTTCACCTCCCAGTCGGAGAGATGGTGATTACTCCTTTTGACTTCGTGATGATTACAGGTCTTAGCTGGGGCGGCCAGCTACTGGAGTTTCAGAAGGATGTTGACCCTCGCATTCCTGTGCTTTTGCAACCTGTCATCGCGCTGTCGGGGCGAATTGGCGGCCTGCGGTACTCACATTTGGCGGCCGTTATAAAAAGCGAAGGATTTGGGAGATTTCCTCTTCCTCAACGTCAATTCCTTGTGCTGGTGCACTTCATTAATGCAACAATTTTTGCAAATCGTGGAGACACAATCACTCTCTCCTGGGCGCATCACCTCCCGAATTTCGGCGAGATGAGACTTTTCAACTGGGCAGCTGCTGCTTATGCCCATCTGGTTAGGGGAATGCGGGTTGCCTGCCGACCCACCGGTTGGGACATAGTGGCGCGTACAAGGGCAACGGAGGCTAAGAGGCTCAACTTGGGGAGCAACCTTTGGCGAGTCTTGGAGGTATGCTCCAAGATTTTTCTATTTAGAAATTTGTAAGATGCAAATTTCTTTTTTTCTAAGACCCTTCCCTGGTGTGCAGGTGTGGGTTATGGCCTATTTCCTTCCTACAGTTGGTGGGACCAACAATGGCGATATGTGCGTCCCAGCCGCTCGACGATGGTCAGAAGCATCAGGCTACCATCAGTCAAAATTCCATTTCAAGGACCTGAATGGGCTTAGAAGGATTATTGACAACCTCAGACCGGTATGTCTTGCATTTTTCCTTTTGTTACCGTACTTTTCTCCTTTCGGGCCTTTGGTGATGACTGTTGCTACAGGAGGACATTGTCCGGTTCCCATGGAATGAATATAACGTAGAGGACTTTCATTATGATATTCGCCTTGCCAGGGAAGCAAGCGAGCGTCGCTTGTTGTTAGAGGGTCCTTCTGGTCTCACCTTTTATTTGGGGGAACGATTCTTCTTTCAATATCCTGAACCAGCATGGATCCTCCCAAGCTTATCTTTGATATTCTTCATTATGATATTGTTCCCATGGATCCTCCCAAGCTTATCTTTGATAGGCAAGCCTTGGCGGCGGATGAAATAGCTCGGCTAATGGCTGGTGAACCAGCGGTCAATTTTGTGGTACCGACGGATGACTTGGAAGAAGCGACTCTTCAGCATAGAGGTCGCCTTGCTTTTGCTCAGGTTTTAGCATTTCTTTCGCTTTTGTATTAATTGCGAATTTCTAGCATCCTGACGGTGTTTGCCCTTCTGTAGCTGGGAGGATATTATGATCCTCTTCTAGACCAGTATGCAGAGGAACCTGAGCAGGCGGAGGGTGAAGATATGTTGTTTGGATTCATCCCACTCGTGCCTAACGATCATGAAGTGTTGCAGTTCTTTGATGCAAATCCGGTAGGTTACATTCTTGACCACCCTTTATTCTGCATCATTGATTCTTATGGATCTTCCTTTCTTGCAGCAAGTGTATGCCTATATCCGCGTTCTGTTGAGGGAATGCATCACGGCTCGTGAGTTCATTGATTAGAATTTCGAAATGGCCAATATCAGGGTCCGATGCCGGCTGCTGGGGATAAAGACAGCGAAGCTCAATCCCATGTGAGTTTGCCACGCTCTGGGAGCTTGTCAAGACGTCCTCCTCGCCACTCTACAGCAGGAGAAACATGTAGTAGAAGTTTGCGCGGAGATCCAGGGGCAGGACCATCTAGGCGCAGGGATCAAAATCTGATAAATGTGCCATGCGATCCCTATGCCAGCTCTTCGTGGCGAAATTCTCCTGATATTCCGGAGTTTATGGTGGAAGACTGTTCGGAATCTAGTGGATTCTAAGGTTCAACGGAGAGAGTGCCTAGTCCTGGGCGCCTCAGTATCATGCTCAATCCATTGTCCTCATGACCCACAGCTCCCGAGTTATCTGCTCAGTTTTCATGGTATACCTTCTAGCCAATT
The DNA here is from genome assembly GCA_029582165.1 of Portulaca oleracea. Taxonomy (NCBI): domain Eukaryota; kingdom Viridiplantae; phylum Streptophyta; class Magnoliopsida; order Caryophyllales; family Portulacaceae; genus Portulaca; species Portulaca oleracea. The sequence goes on from CM055876.1 coordinate 14,139,276, forward strand.
TCTATCTGGTTCTTCTGCTTTTAACTCATTTCGTGGTTTAATTTCATAGTTTTTAATGCGTTTTTTGGTTATTTTGTAGATTATGGAGCTTTCACCGAAAACGTAGCAAAACGGGCCTTTTTATAGCATTCTTGGTGATTTCCCGAGCCGAGCCGGATCGGAAACCGAGGCGGAGTCGACCTGGGATCACACTCCCAACCTTTGGTGCCAATTAGTGAGGTAACACCCGCTACGACCCTCGAAATGGGTGTTACATGCCTTGGAAAGAAGGAAGAAACAAAGGGACGAAAAGAGTAGGGTAGCCCCCGTCACCCTGAGCGTAGCACCCGCTACCATAGGGAGTAGCGCCCGCCACCATAGAGGTAGCACCCGCGACCTATGCTCAAAGTCAGCCACGGATTGTCATCTGAAGAAGGCAATGCCCGCTACCATATGGGTCGCGCCCGCGACCTCCTGATCCGGAAGGAGACCGTACCTACGGTCTCTCGAAGCTCGAAATCGCCCGAACTTTTTCGTTGGGACCGTACCCACGGTCTCCTAGACCGTGACCACGGTCTCCCTATGTCCTGCGCGTGTTTTCGGCTTGAAGTGCTGCGTTTTGCCAACCAATTTTCACTTGTATATATATTTCTCTTTCACGATTTCTTAGGGAGATAGAGGAGATAGAATTAGACATTTTCCAACCTTGTAATTAGGGATTTTAGAGAGAGATTAATGAGAGATTAATCTAGGGTTTTGGAGATTTGTATTTGTTATTGAAGATTTGGAGATTCAAACAATTGTAAGATTGTTGGGTCATCTTTTTATAGCTTTCTCTTGTTCATCTACAACACTTTGATAAGTATTCTCTTCCCTTAACTCTTTTATTAATTGCTTTGCTAATTACTTTGCTTGTTCTTTAATTGTTCTTGCTTGCTATTTCATTGTTCTTGCTTATTTATGGTTGTTTGATGTTAGAAATCATGTTTAGGTTTGGTTTGGATGTTGTTAGCATGGTTAGTGTCATGATTAGTGGCTAGAAACCCTATGGGTTAGGGGGTAATTAAGGGTGTGAATGGGTGATTAGGTTTGGGTTAGCAATATTAGTGAGTAATTAGTTGAGAAATCAATTTCCCAATCCTATCCTTCCCTCAAGTGGGATGTATTTGGGTGCGAAAGCATCCCGAATACATCCAACACTTGTTGGAAGGTAGGAATTAGGATAGTTAGTATTCTAGTTCGCGAAAGCGAATAGAAACTAACTAGGAAATTACGTTCCTTGAACTCCCCCAGGTCTGTCGATGGACTTTGGGGAAGTTAATCCGGACTATCCTTGAAAGATGAAGCCCGGTGGGTATTTTCTAACGGAGTTACCATTTGATTTCCCCTTCTCGTTACTCTCTTGTTGCAAAACCCATTTCCTCATCCCCGTTTGCAACCCGAAAACCTCCGAAGCCCATTTTCCATTCCTTGACCGACCTTAGCTTTGTTTCTTGCGTTGTGATCCCTTTAAACCGATATCCTTACCTTAACAATCTCATCCCGACCATTGACTTAGTTTCTATGACCAAGGCCGCCAGCTCCCTGAGAGAGAACGACAAAACTGAGGTCGTACGAACCACGTTACACAAAATGGAGCCGTTGCCGGGGAGCCAGCGCCCCTAGTTTTAGTTTCTTAGTTTTTGGTTATTTAAGATTGCTTTGATGCTAGAAATTAGTTTGTGCTAATCCCAATGAATTTGATGCTTCTATTGGTTCTTCTTGGTGCATGTAGGTACGCCCTAATGTTCTATCGAGCATCGTAGGAGGCTTCAAGTCCTAATGGGTGAAGTCCAAGCTGATTCACCCCGTACTCTTCTATCATATGCCGTTCCATCTTCGGGCAGGGGAGGCAACCCTATCATCTTACCACCATTACCACCCGACGCGGTATTTGAGTTCAAGCCGTGTCTTCTTGAAGTTTTTGAAAGCAACCCGTTTCATGGAGATATTTCCTAGAGTCCTATTGCTCATATGGAGAGATTCGAGAAGCGCATTAGTTTCATGCATATACCTGGGATATCTTCGGAGTATCAAAAGTTGAAGTTCTTTCCTCTAACTTTGAAAGGGAAAGTTGAGATGTGGCTTGATATATGCCCACCTGGATTTTATTCTTCATGGGAGGCTCTCAAGAGAGATTTTCTTCAAAGATTCTTCCCGGCTGATAAAACATGTAAACTCCGGCAAGTTATTAACTGGATAGCTTCAAGCAAGAACCCGGAGAGACTCTTTTTGAAGCATGGGGAAGATTCAAAGGTCTCCAACGTCAGTGCCCGCACCACAACCTACCCAACTGGATGCTACTTCAGCACTTTTATTGTGGACTCTTTGATTCTCTCAAAAAATCAATCGATATTGCATCCAGAGGGATGTTTTTGAAGAAAACTGCGGAGGAGGCCGACAAATTCCTTCATGAACTCGTTCAATATGCTCCTGATTTTGGAGGTTGCAAATCTAGTAGAGGAGATTTATCTTTAGAGCATGATCCTATTGTTACACTCATTTTGGCTTCAGTTTACGAATTGCAAAAAGAGAAGGAAAATGAGGAGACCTCTAAGCATTTGAGAGTGGCCCAAGGTGTGCAAACCCTTACATCTACTTCTGTTCTTAATATGCATACTCGTAAGTTATGTTTGGGTCCATATCCCGAACATCAATGTGGGGAGTTTAATCAAGTAGAGGGTGTGAACGCTATCTATCCATCATATTTCAACCCACTTTTCTCCCATTCTTTTGGAGAGCATACTTATGACTATACCACGTTTATCAATCCTACATTCAACCCCATTTCTCAACCTTATGACCACCACTCATTTGTCCAAGAAGAATCCTCCCATTCAACTCAACAGGACATTGTACCACCCCAATTTCTCAAGATACTCAACCTTCACCGACTCCAATGGTACAAGTAAATTTTGTCGATCTAGGGAGTGGGGAAGAGGTTGATGAGTTTTCTTGGGTAGAGGATAGTGTTTTGGAAGAAAAAGTAGAGAATGAGATGGAGACGAATGTTGAAGAGGGAGTAGTTGTGGTTGAGGAAGCTAAGGTTGAGGAAGAGAGGGTAGTGGATGAGGAAAAGAAGGAAGAACAACAAAGAGAAGAGATTTTGGGAGGAAATATCCATGACTGCTCCGAAGAGCAATTTGACTCCCACCAAATGCAAATTCCACTCCCCGAATGGTTGATACAACACTTGAAGGATGTAGAGCATATAGATCTAAGGCATGATGTTCCGATTGAGAAACCTTCTCTCATGCCACTTTGTGTTGAAGTCAATTCAATAACCACAGTTGTTCATGAGCATAAAGAGGAAGTTTATATTCTTGAAGTGGAACCCGACAATGGGAAGGACAACAATCATCCCGAGGCCTTATGTTCTGAACCCGAGGTAATTGAAGATGCATCTTGTGATGATTCCCTCAAGATTGTTCCTTTGAGGAGGGAGATCTCATGAGATGAAGTTTATATTGAGGACATGGAGATTGAGAAGATTGTTCCCATGTGTCTGAAACTTGGAGAACCACTTGAAGAAGAACCTGAGTTACTTCTTTATCCCCATCACCAAATCAAACCACCGGAGGAGACCCTTGTTCTATTTACGGAGGTGATGAGGAGGTGTTAGAAAAGGAGGAAGAGACATTGGAAGAAATCAAAGATATCATCGCCTCCTCCCCGCTCATTGTTAACCAAACGACAGGAAGGACGACTTGATTTGAGGTTGCATAAAAATAGTAGGAGTTGGAGAGGAAGGAAGAAGAAGCGATCATGGTGGAAGAAATTGAATATGTACCTCTCATGTGCACCACGTCTCTCTAGGATAAAACGGGTATTTACGTCGAGCTAGGGACCTAAAACTAGCGCTCTATGGGAGGCACCCCATAAGTTTTGAGCTTCTTATTTCAAATTTTTATTATTTTTTTTTACATTTTTCTAATTTTATTCCTTTTTCTTCTTTCTAATTTTTCTTCTTAGTTTTTTTTAGGTTTTTCCATTTTTCTAGTCTTTTTAGTTTTTCTTTATTTCTTTCTTTTGTAACTAGAGGTATTAGTTTTAGGTTCAAAAAGAATAAAAAAAAGTTTGAAAAAAAGAGAGGAAAAATGAGGTGAAAAATAGAAAAGGTTGGAGTTGAAAAAAAATAATAAAAAAATTGAAGTTGGAATGAAGGAAGAATGTGTGACTGAGTGAAGTTTTGAAAAATATTTGAGTGTTGGGAGAGTTTGAGATATGGAAAATCTTAGATTGAATGTGAGGAAGTATGAAAAATTGAGTGTTGAAGTATGATAATTATTAGGAGTTGGAATTTTGAATGATTGGGAGTTGACAGTGCAACAGCAGGTAGCAGGCGCTACTTTAGTCGTAGCGTGCCACGCAGCAACAAAGAAGAGCGCAGCTTCAGAGCGTCGCACCGCCGAGCCTGCACATCTGTTATGCCATCACCGTCACTCACCAGCAGCTCACCGCAGCTACGGTTTAGGAAGACCGCGCCTACGGTCACACGAGCAGTGCCCAACATCGCCCAGCACTCGGCACCTGTCGCGCCCGCGACCTGGCACTGTCAGCGTGTTATTTGGCCCTAAAATCCCGACTCTTCTCACTTCTTTCATTTCTTTTTCTCATTCACTCGACTCTCTCCCTCTCTAACAGCCCTAAACCTACGACAAAACCTCACACCCACACTCAATCCTTCCTCTCAACTCTCAAATTCCTCCCACATCTCTCCTCATTTTCGAACTCATGCCCTAATTTCTTCTTCTTGCTGCGAAAATCTACTGTTGGTGTTCGAATTTCTGCCCAGATTCGTCCTAGCTGTGCGACATTGTTCAAGCTCTGGTTTTACACAGCTAAGTGAGGTATTTTTGGTGTTAATTGTGCGAAATCCCTTCCCTCTCTTCTGCATTCTGGTTCGTTTGTCATGCTTGCTGAGTTGGGTTTGTTTTTGTCAATTTTTGCACAATATGCTACTTCACTGTATTGTTGAATTCGAATGTTAGTTCTCGCTTAGTGTTTGTGTGATTACTTTCTGTTTTTCATCCGTTGAAAACACACACACTCTTGTGGCACTATGAGTTCTTGTTGATTTACACACGCCCACACAGTGAATGGTATTAGGTTGCTGATTTGGTATTCTGAGTGTATATGCTGTGTTGATTCATATTGTTCAGTGCGATTAATTGTTGCAATTCATCGGTCAAAGCACAAGCATGTTAGTCGCACTAAAAGTTTGTCGATTTTCACACACACTTACACTATGAGTAAGCTGTCTCTATGCTATTTCTTGCATTCTGCTATGTGTGCTGTGTGTTTTGGTCCATTTTCGACAAGCAAAAGTCGCTCCTCCTTGCTGAATACAAGTTCAAAGTGCTCCGATCTGAGGTAATCCCTTGTGTAACTTGTCCATAATATTTTCAAACTCACGAGTTTGTTGCTTGTGTCGATTGTTTTTGGTTTACCTTGAAGTTTAGGCACTATATTTGCAAGATTCTTGCCATCTTGCTTTTAGTTCATCATGAGTGGAAGGAGCAAGCGTTCACGAGTCGAGGAAGCTTCTTCATCGCAACCCGGATCATCTTCATTCACAAAGGACCGTTACAAAGCGCAACCGGTCACATTAATTCGGTGTGAACCTGATGCGGATGTGACTTTCCGAGATGAAGAGCATAGACAACGGTACGAAACGCTCCAAGCACGGAAAATATGCGCACTGGATATTTATGATGCAGCAACGATCGAAGCCATCCATTGCAAGCCAAGCTTCGATTATCTCATTCGTGTTCTTGGTTGGGAGGTATTCATCATGATCGATGAATCGATTGTGGACCAGCCCATCCTTGAATTTTTAAGCTCCTTGAAAGTTCACAATGATGGCAAGAAAGATGTGCATTTTGAATACCGAGTCGCCAACAAAGATAAGAAGTGCACCTTGAAGCGTTTTTGCCGAAGGTTGGGGTTGCCCGAGGATGGGAGATTTTATGAGCGATGTGCAAATTTTGATGAGCAACAGGCAATGAAGGACTTGACCTGTTGGAGGAGGATGAATCATGGCACGAGAAATGGACAACCACACTATCATTGCTCCCGCAACTCTAAGGGGCGTGATTTTTGCAATCTAGTTGTTCGAATCTTCCATAGAATCGTGACTAGTTCAGTGTTTGGGAGAGATGATGGACGCCCCAAGGTTCGGAAAGATGATCTCTTTGTGATCTAAAATGCAGTGAGGGGTAAAAAGGTAAACACCGGATCTTGCATTCTACATTGCCTTCGGGAGATTAGCATGGAACCCCGACCTACTACTATTGGGATGGGGCACATCATCTGCCACTTCCTAGTTCAAGAGGGTTTCGGGAAATATTTGAAGAAGTGGACTCCATGCTATCATCTGGATCCTATCGACAAAGTCCGGTTGCAGAAAATGAATATCCTCGCCAATTACCCAACTGCCACGATCTATTGCCATGGGCATGACAACAAAACAGAGACTCTCTTGGACCCGGACTATGCTGAACAATGGTTGGATATCACTAAGGAGCGCAACTGGTCTTGTGGTCAGGTTCCTAGTGATCGCAAGGTGGGTGGTCTAGATGTGTCTAGTGGTGAAGAGGAGGACAATGAAGAGGAAGAAGGGGAAGAAGAAGTAAATGAAGAGGAAGAAGGGGAAGAAGAAGTAAATGAGGAAGAAGAAGAGGAGGATCCCAACCATGGCGAAGCTAGTGGAAGTAGAAATCATCAATGGGAAGCTTCGCTTGAGCATCTCAACTCTCAATTTGATCAAATGAGGGTTGACCTTCGAGAACAACGAACACTACTCCAAGGTCAGCATAATCTGTTGGAGACCCAACAAGAGTTGCTACGTGCCCAGCAGTCTACGCTCAATAACAATGTGCATGCACATCTTCAAAGGCACGAGGAGTACCTTCAGCAACAAAACCAGTATTGGCATGACTGGGGGTATTATCACTACTCCATTGCAAACCATCCCCCGGCACCACCAGAGTATATAAACCGCCACTACCCCACCTACTTTCCATATTATCCATATCCTCCCACGGGAGGATCCGAGCATTGATTTGTAAGTGTCCCCACTCCCACTTTACTCTCTTCATTGATTTTATTTACACGGTTAGTGTTAGATAAGTGTGTGTGTAGGGGGGGGTGCTTTATGGAAAAGTTGGGAGGTGTATCGGTTAGTTGGTTTTGTTGAGTTCGTTGTCCCCATGGTTTGAGTTGTTTTGTTTTCATTGCTTCATCATTGGTTAGGCCGGTTATGAGAGTTGATTCACCCTCAATTCCCACCTCAAACTAGTGAGATTCGGGGTTGAGGCTAGCTAGTGTCAATGTAAATATTGTGAATAGTTTGTCTTATCTTTTATTCTTTAGCTAGTGTCTTATTTTTTATTTTTGTTCTTTTTCTTTTATGCATGCGAACACTCACACTTATTATGTTTTTCTTGTTTATTCCTAACCCAAGTGTGATGTTTTCCTGGATCGCGGATTGGTTCGCTATTTATTTGAAGACCCCGAGGTAACCTCTTTCCGCACTCTTTGAATGTGTACATAATATTGATCCTTGTTGCATGCTTGATTTTTCTTTTGGGTGGCGAGCCCCTTTGTGTGTTTGTGTTGGGATTATATTGTTGTTGGAGCCGTGTGGGCTCGGGTCGCCACCACTTTTATGTGCTAGTTGTTCTTGTTTGTTTGTTTGTTTTTGTAGGTTCTCTACCCTTTTCATGTGACACCTTCCCACAATGAGGACATTATGGCGTTTTAAGTGTGGGAGGGGGGGGGGATATTCTATTTCAAGGGTAGATCAACTAGTAGTTTTGATCTTTGTTTTCTTAGTTTTTGCCTAAAATTTGAAAAATTTTCGTGTGAAAAAGGAGAAAAAAGGGAGTGAAAGCCTTAAAAGTTTTTCTTTCAGTTTTGTTTTCGCTTTGTTTTTGCTTTGTTTCTTGGATCTTATTGTCGAAATTGAGAAGTCGTTCTTAAACTTCTTTAAAAGAAACCGGTCTGAGCATTTTCGACCCTGTCTCGGGTACTAGTCATGACTTATCTCTTTAGATGTGCTTCATCAAGTGTCTAGTTAAACCCCCGATTCCTTTCACGTTCTGGTTCAAGTCGGGAGATTCTAGGGGTTTGTGTCCGAGCTTGTTTTTCCCCTTTTAAGCAAATGCAAAGTCAAAAAGAAATAAAAAGAAAGAAAAGCTACAATAATCGGATTAAGTGGAGCGTGTCGCTGAATGACATCAACTACAATACACTTAGCCAACCTACACGGGCCCGGTATTAGCGGTACGACGCTATTACCCCTTAAGCTCCTCCCATATTGAATTCTCGACGGAGGTGTGTATGGAAAAGACTGTGTTGGGAGGGTAAACCCCATATTTGGGCCGTCCAATTCCCGAAAGTAAGGCTAATACCGACCTATAAAAAGAAAAAAAAAGAGAAAAAGAAAAAGCAATTTTGTTGGGATTACCCAACCCCAAAAAGAAGAGTTTGAGCGTTAATAAAGTGTGGGGCCTCTCCTTGCATCACCTACGGCCTTCACCAAGCCAAGGGCGACCAAATGCGAGGAAGGGCAACTCGTTCCTTGTTCGTTTCGTTGTTTTTGAGCTCGGGCATGAGTCCTTGGAGTCTTTTGGATTCGGTTGGAACCCACTAGCACTTACGCACATGGGGTTTTGCTTGACACTAGATGTAGGAAATCGAAAATCTCAAAGACTGACTCTTGCTTAGGATAGGTGTTTGTGAGACGCTCATAACGGTTCCTTTTGGAGGTTTAATAACGTTTTCCTGATTTTAGATTTCGAGATCTTTTGAAGCGAAGCTGTTGTTTTTCTTTGGTTTTGTTTTCACTTTCCCTCTCTCCTTTTTCTTTGGCTTTTGTGGGTATAGCCGCTACAAACCCTCACGAGTCCATCTCGTCCACCCGGGCTGCTGGGGGGTTCAAAGGGCTTGGTGCATACGCTAAATGCACTCGTTTCCTCCCACAACAGAGGAGTTGGTGTTTAGTTTTCTTATTTATTTTGTCTTGTTTTGCTCGAGACGAGCAAAAGTTTAAGTGTGGGGGGGTGTTTAGACCCAATTCTGTGTCTAAATACCGCCTAAATCCTTAGGCTTTTAACTCGTTTCGTGGTTTAATTTCATAGTTTTTAATGCGTTTTTTGGTTATTTTGTAGATTATGGAGCTTTCACCAAAAACGTAGCAAAACGGGCCTTTTTATAGCATTCTTGGTGATTTTCCGAGCCGAGCCGGATCGGAAACCGAGGCGGAGTCGACCCGGGACCACACTCCCGACCTTTGGTGCCAATTAGTGAGGTAACACCCGCTACGACCCTCGAAATGGGTGTTACATGCCTTGGAAAGAAGGAAGAAACAAAGGGACGAAAAGAGTAGGGTAGCCCCCGCCACCCTGAGCCTAGCACCCGCTACCATAGGGAGTAGCGCCCGCCACCATAGAGGTAGCACCCGCGACCTATGCTCAAAGTCAGCCACGGATTGTCATCTGAAGAAGGTAGCACCCGCTACCATATGGGTCGCGCCCGCGACCTCCTGATCCCGAAGGAGACCGTACCTACGGTCTCCAGGACCGTACCTACGGTCTCTCGAAGCTCAAAATCGCCCGAACGTTTTCGCTGGGACCGTACCTATGGTCTCCTAGACCGTGACCATGGTCTCCCTATGTCCTGCGCGTGTTTTCGGCTTGAAGTGCTGCGTTTTGCCAACCAATTTTCACTTGTATATATATTTCTCTTTCACGATTTCTTAGGGAGATAGAGGAGATAGACTTAGACATTTTCTAACCTTGTAATTAGGGATTTTAGAGAGAGATTAGTTAGAGATTAATCTAGGGTTTTGGAGATTTGTATTTGTTATTGAAGATTTGGAGATTCAAACAATTGAAAGATTGTTGGGTCATCTTTTTATAGCTTTCTCTTATTCATCTACAACACTTTGATAAGTATTCTCTTCCCTTAACTCTTTTATTAATTGCTTTGCTAATTACTTTGCTTGTTCTTTAATTGTTCTTGCTTGCTATTTCATTGTTCTTGCTTGTTTATGGTTGTTTGATGTTAGAAATCATGTTTAGGTTTGGTTTGGATGTTGTTAGCATGGTTAGTGTCATGATTAGTGGCTAGAAACCCTATGGGTTAGGGGGTAATTAAGGGTGTGAATGGGTGATTAGGTTTGGGTTAGCAATATTAGTGAGTAATTAGTTGAGAAATCAATTTCCCAATCCTATCCTTCCCTCAAGTGGGATGTATTTGGGTGCGAAAGCATCCCGAATACATCCAACACTTGTTGGAAGGTAGGAATTAGGATAGTTAGTATTCTAGTTCGCGAAAGCAAATAGAAACTAACTAGGAAATTCCGTTCCTTGAACTCCCCCGGGTCTGTCGATGGACTTCGGGGAAGTTAATCCGGACTATCCTTGAAAGAGGAAGCCCGGTGGGTATTTTCTAACGGAGTTACCATTTGATTTCCCCTTCTCGTTACTCTCTTGTTGCAAAACCCATTTCCTCATCCCCATTTGCATCCCGAAAACCTCCGAAGCCCATTTTCCATTCCTTGACCGACCTTAGCTTTGTTTCTTGCGTTGTGATCCCTTCAAACCGATATCCTTACCTCAGCAATCTCATCCCGACCATTGACTTAGTTTCTATGACCAAGGCCGCCAGCTCCCTGAGAGAGAACGACAAAACCGAGGTCGTACGAACCACGTTACAGTGGGTCATTTTCCTCAAGAATCACAAGGAAATCCGTTGGTGGGTTCAATGGTGGGAAGTGCCATGCTTCTCGAACCACTCTCGTAAGACGACCCACCTCACTCTGCTTGGCCTTACGGGGCTGACATATTATTTCCCCGATCGAGTCATGCGGTAAATGGGGCATCTTCAAGACATTCCTCTTCCTCCGTGCGAAATTCCCGACCTTACCCATCTCTAAGGGTCGGTGATTGAATCGTGGATCAAATATTGGAAGAAACGGGCTGGAAAGGAAGTGCCTGCCCCTAACCGAATTTCCACTACTTCGACGAATGCCTATCGTAGCTGGCTTGCTACCACCATTGGTGCTATCAACTGGCGTGAAAGAACGTCGCGTTCACCTTTTCGTGACACCCCAAAGCTGAAGAGCATCATCGTGGCTAACGATCCAGGGTCGGGATCTAAGGAAGAAACACACCTAAACAAGGAAAAACAAGCAAATCCGATCGAATGAGCACAATGAGCCTACATCGACTCCACCTCAACTAAGACTAGACTTAGTACTTAAATAAGTAGGATGGAGTGAAAGAAATGAAATGAAAGGAATGCGTGTGCTATATATTTTTATTTATTTGATGATTTTCCTTTAGAAATTTGATAAAACAAAAATGTATTAAAAAGGTGTACTCCTTTTATAAGAAGTAAAGTATTACATTTATGTTTTACAAGAATTAGCACAAGCCATGTTCTTCTTCTTCTTGCCTTCTGAAAACATAACTTCAGCTGCAACACTTTTATTCTCTCCTTTTACCTAACTTGTCCCAAAGGATTTTCAAGTTAATCTCTCTTTTTTTCTTTTTTTTTTCTTTTTTTTTTTCACACTCTCCTTTTGCCTGCCTCAAAAGGTTTTCAAGTCAGCCTCTCATTTTTTCTTCTTTTTTTTTCCTTCTTTTTTTTTTCCTTTCACACTCTCCTTTTGCCTGACCCGCCTCAAAAGGTTTTCAAGTCAGCCTCTCATTTTTCTTCTTTTTTTTTCTTTTCTCATAAGCAAGTGGCCTGTTGGCAGTTCGATTGCTTGCTTTTATAAGATAGTGCATGTCTAAATAGCTAAGGATACCAACCCTTAGAAGCTTAAACATAATATCTTTTCAACTGATCCAACTTCATAGGCTGAGTGAGCTCCTCTCCCTCGGGCGTGGCTAATCGAGCGACGCCCCCTAGAGTAACAAAAATGATGACGTAAGGACCCTTCCAGTTTGAGGCAAACTTGCCTCGAGGATCCTTACGTGCTGCTCTCATTTCTTGTAACACTAGGTCTCCTTCTGCTAAATCCCGATCTTTGACTTTTTTATTAAATGCCCGGGAAATCCGACTCTGATAAAGCTGGATGTTATGTAAAGCAGGGAGTCGTCTTTTATCCAACAAAACCAACTCCTCATATCTAGCTCGAGCCCATTCAGCCTCAGGGATTTGACTTTTAGCAATGATCTTTAAAGAAGGAACGGCTAGTTCTACTGGCAAGACTGCTTCCATCCCGTACACCAGAGAGTACGACGTAACTCTAGTTGCAGTCCGAATTGACGTTCGATATCCCCATAGTGCAAAAGGAAGCTTGCCGGCCAATCCTTATAAGTGAAGGGTATCTTCTTGATGATTTTCACAAGAGTTTTGTTTACAGCCTCCACTGCTCCATTGGTTTGTGGCCGATAAGGAGAAGCATAGTGATGTCGGACTTTGTACTTGGCCAAAAGGGCTGCAAACTCGCCCATGAAATGGCTCCCGTTGTCACTGATCACCTCATGTGGCACCCCGTATCTACAAATGATGTTCCTCAGCATGAACTTGGCCACATGCTTCGAAGTGATTTTTGAGATGAGGCAACTTCTACCCATTTAGTAAAGTACTCCACAGCTACCAACACGTATTCATGTCTTCTTGTGCCTTGGGGTGAAACCTTCCCTATAATGTCGATTCCCCATACTGAAAATGGCCAAGGTGAGGCCAAAGTGGTCAAAAAAGAGGACGGTTGATGCCTGAGATCAATATACTCTTGACATTTCTGACATTTCCTCACAAATTGGAGACAATCAGACTCCATAGTTGACGAAAAATACCCTGCTCTCTGGATCTTCTTAACCAACATTCTGCCATTCATATGTGGTCCATACTCCCCTCCGTGAGTGGATCTCATTAATTCCTCTGCCTCCGCCTTATCAACACATAGGAGGTTTTTCCCCATAGCAGTCTTCTTGTACAGACGATCCTGAATAATGCAATATTGAGAGGCCACTAACCGGATAGCCCTCCTGGCTCGACGCTCTGCATTTGGCGGGTATGAACCGTCCTTCAGAAATGCATAAATATCAAAGAACCATACATCAGTACCGACCAAACCGATCATTAGCTGTTGATGAGCAGGACAATCTCTCCTCTCCACTGTCACTGCTAGGGCTTGATCCTTTTCTGGCATAGCTACCATGGATGAAAGCTTGGCTAGCGCATCAGCTAGCTCATTGTAACCTCGCGGTAGATACTTGAACTCAATATGGTTGAACTTCTCAGCTAGTTTGGACAAATGCTGCTGGTAAAGTGCCAAGGATTCGCTCTTCACCTTCCATACACTAATAGCTTGATTGACGATCAGACTGCAGTCCCTAAACACTCGTAGCCTTTTGATTCCCATCTCTAGGGCCACACGCAAGCCCAAAATGCAAGCTTCATACTCAGCAACATTATTAATAGCTTCAAAGTCAAGTTTGACCGCCAAAGAAAAGTGTATGTCTTCGGGAGAAACCAATAGAGCTCCGGCCCCGCATCCCATCTGATTGGCAGCACCATCAAAGTATAGCTTCTAAGTTTCCTCTTCGATTTGAAATATTTGTTCATCATTAAACTCCAAGCACCCAGTGTCAGGGCTTCCTGTAGGAAATTCAGCTAGGAAATCAGAAAATGCACGCCCCCTTATGGATTTCTGTGGTCGAAAATGTAGATCAAACTCGGATAACATGACTACCCATCGAGCAATCCTGTTGTTGATAATAGGCTGTTCCATGATGTACTTGACCGGATTACATGCTGCAATCACATACACAATCTGTGAGAGCATATAGTGGCGAAGCTTCTTTGTAGACCATACTAATTCCTAGGCTATCTTCTCAATCTCCGAATAGCGAGACTCACACCCCAGAAACTTCTTGCTGATGTAATAGATAGCTCGTTCGAGACCATCGCTTTCTTGTGCTAGCATAGCGCCCATAGCGCTTGTATTGATGGTGAGGTAAAGCAACAATGGTTTCCCGGAGATAGGCGGGATTAGTACTGGTGGATTGGTTAAGTCGGTTTTAACCTTCTCGAATCTTCGACGACCTTTGGTCATCCCGATCGTTGCTCCCTTCTTCAGCTTCTTGAATAATTGTTCACAAGTCATTGTGAGCTTGGAGATGAATCTGCTCAAATATTGCACTCGCCCTAGGAAACCACGAATCTCCTTTTCTGTCCAAGGCGGAGGCATGTCTTGAATTGCTTTAATCTTGGATGGGTCAACCTCTATCCCGCGTTGAATGGCGATATAACCCAGCAACCTTCCCGAAGCCACTCCAAATGCACATTTCTGTGGATTCAATCTCATGTTGTACTTGCTAAGCCTAAGGAAGAACTTGCGTAAGTTTGGAATGTGATCCCCACGCTTTTTCGACTTGACAATCATGTCGTCCACATATACCTCAACTTCTACGTGGATCATATCATGCAACAGGGTAGTGGCGGTGCGTTGGTAAGTAGCACCAGCATTTTTCAGTCCGAAAGGCATGACAGTGTAGCAGAAAGTTCCCCACGGAGTGATGAATGACGTTTTCTCCATATCTTCTTCAGCCATTTTGATCTGGTTGTAACCAGCTTACCCATCCATGAATGACAGCAAATCCTGTCCATAGGTATGATAAACCAAAACGTCAATATGTGGCAAAGGAAAGCAATCCTTTGGGCTAGCTTTGTTCAGATCTTGAAAATCAACACACATTCGAACTTTTCCGTCTTTCTTCGGCACAGGCACAATGTTAGCTGCCCACTCCGGGAATTCTACTGCCCTGATGAACTTGGCTACCAACTGCTTCTTAATCTCATCGTGAATTTTGTCCGACCACTCATTCTCAATTCTGCGAGGTCGTTGTTGTACTGGCTTAGCATCCGGGTAGAGCGGAATAGCATGTTCAGCGATCTCCCTGTCGATTCCGAGCATGTCTTCGTAAGACCAAGCGAAGACATCTACGAATTCCCTTAAAAGCGAGGTTAACTCCTGTTGCTCCCCCAGGGTCAATGATTTGCCAATTCTCAATTCCCGGGGAGTTTCAGGCGTCCCCACATTGATGGCGATGGTTTCTTCAACAGGTGCCATATGGTTCTCGTGGTCGTTCATGGCTTGCGTTAATTCATTAAAGTGTTTTAAAGGTTCAGCATCAAATTCATAGTTATTAGCACAGCAATTAGGGAGAAGGGAAGAAGAACACAGATATTCAGAAACGTTCACTTCATTGAATGCAGAAACAGATACAAACTTATCAGACTTGGGGCTAATCCCAGCTGACTCAGACTCGATTATGGAATCACTAGTGCTCCACTCAGATTGGACCTTACTAGGTTCTCCTAACACTAGGGTACATTTATTGTTAATAGCATCGACCCAGGTCACTTTGTGGCAATCTCCATCAGTAGAGATCATGGTGCTTGGGTCAAATTCAGAGTTGGACAACACAACAACCAACGAGTCCACCCCTTTTTCCTCTTTAACAGCTTCCTGACCGAATAGTAGACCGAACATACTTCCTCCAGAAAGATGAGTCCACTCAAGAGGTGACTGCTCATTTGCTTTAGGCTTGATAACTTTCTTCGGTGAGACATCGCAGTCGTTGAAAACTTCTAATCCGGGGAGATGAATACCATTAATATACTGAGGTTCTGGGAACCCATACCAAGGGAAATCATCACCCTGCCTTATGAACTGCCCATTCAGGGTTAATGGATATGGCTTAGTCTCCATCAGCGTAGGAGAATCGAACTGGTTTCTTTGATGAGCTAACGCAATCTTGGCAAGATGAACCTCTTGATTAGTTGGTTTATACCCCAAACCAAAGCGACAGGAGTAAGTAGAGGTAGAAAACTGTGGCGCAACTCTGTCTGGCCTCTTTCCTAAAGACATCCTCGAGAAATACCCTTTTTTTTCTCATAATAACATGGATTTTCAGGTTGGAGTAAGGAGCGAAGTCAAAGGGTGCTTCGTCTTGTATAACAGCGATCATCCCACAGTTGTGAAGTTCCACATCAGTAGAAGTGTGCTCTACTTCCAATACCGGTTGTTTGGGTTCGAAAGTCCCAGAGATTGCCCCTCCTGAAAGGGTGACCACCTGATTGTGTATGACCATCTTCACCTTCTGATGTAGTGTTGAAGCCACGACATTACAGTTGTGTAACGATGGGCATCCCAACAATAAGTTAAAAGCAGTAGGAATATCCAAAACCATGAATTCCACATTCTGAGCAATGTGGTCAAAGGTGATAGGTAATGTCACCGTTCCTAATGATTTCCGAGGGGTATTATCATATGCCCGAAGTAACACAACATCATGAGCCAGTTGACCCTTTTGGACCCCTAGTTTGACAGCAGTTCGTCAAGGACAAACATTCACAGCGGAACCATTATCCACAAAAATTAATAGAATCACTTTATTAGAGCAAAGTGCAGTTATGTACAAGGCTTTGTTATGATTCGTTCCAGACACAGGTAGATCCTCATCACTAAAGGTAATGGCACCCTGGCTAGCAGCGACATGTGAGACCAAGGCTTCTGGAGTTGTAGAGGTAGGAATGATGGCATTCTGGAGAGCCCCCAATACAAGCTCTCTATGCGACTTAGAAGCACATATCAATTGCCAAATTGACACATTCGCCACAATCTTCTCCATTTGTGTAAGAACAACATCTTCAGGAGTAGCAGGCGCTTCTGTTCTCGTAGGATTTGTATCTGATGAAGGAACCATAGGCTCAGCCCTTGCCTGATTATACCTTCCCGACCTAGTTAAGAATGCAGCACTAGGTGGAATTTCTTCTTCCTTATCAGACCAAAAATCATCATTAGGATCCTCTTCGTATACGTCCTCTTCATCACTAACCCAAATACTGTTGACAGTAAAGGCTGTCAAATCTTCAGGAAGGAGTGCAGGTGCTCCTTCGTTGGTGATACATTCGGACGGATCAAAAGTGTCCTCTCCCACAAAAATGGCATGATTTGGGAAAGGATTGCTTTTGTTGTTGGGTTTATTTGCAGCTTTGGGCATCGGCAATGCCTCAGAACGGATCATCTTTTCGATCTGATTCTTAAGCGTCCAGCATCGCTCAGTGTCATGACCTCTGGTCCGGTGGTACTTGCAGTAAGCATTGTTGCTCCATCCCGGTCCCTTAGTCTCAGGTTCCGGTCGGGGTACTGGCAACTGGATCTTGTTTGATTTTAGCAATCGGTCTAAAGCTTCAGCATAAGTCATATCAAGTGGGGTATATGAATCGTATTGGAAGTAGGTCGTCTTCGGAGGCGGACCACGATTCACATTCTGCACAAAGCTTGTTTCAGCCACCTTAGGAGCGTTGGTGGTCCTTCTTCCCACGTTGTTGCCCTTCCAATTTTGGGACGCAGCGGTCCTTTCCTTGCGTGCCTCTAGCTTAGGACATAACTTTTTCAAGTACTCAAAACTCTCAACCGCATGAAAGTCCAATTGTTGGGCCAGACTTGGTTTTAAACCACGGACAAATGTGTCCAACTGAATTTCTGTGGGAATTATGCTAGTCACCTGAGATAACTTGGCATGGTACCTCTCATAGTAGGCTGTGAACGACTCATTTTCTCCTTGTTGAATAGCCATGATGTCTGTCAGGGTCACCTTATCTTTCCGAATCTTACTGTAGTGTTCAATAAATGCCCTATGCAAAGCAGTTCAATCTCCTCGCACCTCCAGAGGGAGAGTGTAATACCAGTTCAGTGCTTCATCATTCAGTGACGACGGGAAGACTTGCTTGTAATGCTCGGTAGTGACACCTCGAAGTGGCATCACTCGGTTGAACTCCCACACGTGATGGGTTGGATTCTCAGATGGGTAGAATTTCTTCAGCGGAATATCCATCTTTCCCACTATATTAGCATTGATGTCAGCAGGTGGTTCGAATTCGACGAACTTGGTGAAGGTTGGCATCTGGCTCACAGCATCCTTGAGCACGTTCAGTTGAGCCTTTATGTCTTGGATGACAGGGTCATCGCGTAACTCAGCCTTGATCGGAACAGTTTGAGGAATAGTCACCGACGGTGGTGGCCTTGGTGTCGTGTCATCGGACACTTCAATGACCATTCCAGCATTGGAACTTTCACCTATCTTCCCTTTGCCTTTGTCATTCATAGGATTAGGAAGAACTTCCATCTCATCATTATCCGAAATTCCCATTCGCATGCTGATGCGCTGCACAGCCTCTAAAACACCATTCAGAGTTTCCTTCTATTGCTCGATATGAGTATCTTGCCTTTAGATGAGTTCTCGCTGCCGAGCGATGTGCTCATATGTTTTCTTTTCTTGCTGTACGGCAGCAAAAGTGATTGAACCCTCAACTTGCTTGAACTTCTCCTCAAGAAGTTTGACCAAGGCCTCTTGGGCTTGGTTGCTCTCGTGATTTTCTTTAGCAGACATGTCGAATTGCAGACGACAGGAGGTTTTGGACCTGGGTGCTGACGGAACGAAGACCGGGTTACGGATCAAGGACCTGTTGGGCCGGGGATCCAAGCTAGACTCGGTTCTCCTATGTTGACTACAGTAAAACCACACAAAGTTTAGAGATTGACCTTTTATTAACCCCAAAACCTGTCCTGATGAATGCATGACCTAAGGGAGTTACATGGAACTTCCTAATATGCACAATCCACATGCTGACTAGACAAGGTGACTCACCCGAGACACGGGCTTGCAACCCTAACTCTAGATGACCCTAAAGACTATTGGTCATCATAAAGGGCCGAATAAAACCGAACACAGCGAGTCAAGACCAAGTAACGGAGTTCAAGTCAGTGTTTCTCAATTCGGATAAACACTATCCACAAGCTGACCATTTTAAGGAGAATCCGTAACTTAGACACCCTACTTGGGCCGACTCAAGCCGTACTGATTATTATGCGGACTAGAATGATGATCAACAAGACTGATGATGTATAATGAGACCAAGGATGATCAAATTATACAAAAGCTAAGGATCTTTAAAAACCAAGATAAGAATCTTGCTTCTCAAAGTTCTTAAGGTTCGAAATATGGAATGAAAATGGATAGAAAAGATGGAAAGAACTATGGGAAATGGTTACCAAAATGTTGATGATGGACGAAATGGATGAACGAACGGATGCTTGGATGAATGAACAACAATGGCGACTTGAAGCTTCTTGGAAGGATAAAGGCACACCACCTTCAAGAGATCTTCAATTCCTTCCTATCACCACCAAGGATGCCAGCCTTGGATAGAAGAAGGGAGATGGTTTCGTTCTCCCTCAAGAGAAACGAGAGGACTAGCACAAAACTAGAGAGAAAAACATCATGTGTTTACTTGTATTTGATTTATGAATGAATGAATGTACAACGCACCCTAAGGGGGTATTTATAGTTACAAGCCCTCCTTATGGCGTGTACAAAACAAGAAATGGGCCACTTAGGGCTTACATCATCTACTCTAATGATTACATCATAAAGAAAACAATGAACTAAGCTAGATTACAAATGATGATAACTTGCTCTATACTTGACCAAATTTAAAGATTCTTGTACCATTGGAAAGCTCTTGGAATGTAGATCATTTCACTCTAGGACACTTTCCTTAGTAGCTTCATGGTTCTTGAGTTAGAGAGCAAATCATCACTCCTTCATGGTTAAGACCATTCGAATGTAGACCAAATGTGATAGTTTCAAGCTCATTGTCAATGTAGCTAAGTACTTGACTTCCATGATGTAGGTTTGGAACCAAATCTACATCATTCCCCCTAGTTGAAAAGAGGTTGTCCTCAAACTAGGAAGTTCTCCAATATCTCCATAAAAGGGCTTGAGATCACTCACATTAAAAGTACAACTCCCTTCATAGTCTTCTCCAAGTTGCAATTTATAAGCGTTATCACCAATCTTCTCCAAAACTTTATAAGGACCATCTCCTCTTGGTGCAAGCTTACCTTTCCTTTTATAAGGAAATCTTTCATTCTTCAAGTGAATCCAAACAAGATCTCCAGGCTCAAATACAACCTTCTTCCTTGATTTATTCACTCTACTAGATACACTTGAGGTACACTTCTCAATTTTAGCTCGTACCTCCTCATGTAGCTTCTTAATCTCTTCCACCCTTTTGTTAGCTTCAAAACTAAACTTTATTGATGTAGAGATGGGCGTGAGATCCATAGGTTGGAGAGGGTTCCTTCCATAAACAACTTGAAAAGGTGACAACCCTGTGGCTTTACTTGGACTTCGATTGAAGGCGAATTCAGCATGACATAGAAGAGTATCCCAACCCTTCTTGTCTTTACTCACCAATATCCAAAGAAGAGCTCCCAAAGTTCGATTAGTCACTTCAGTTTGTCCATCCGTTTGTGGATGACATGCGGTGCTAAACTTCAAGGTTGTACCAAGCTTCTTCCATAAAGTAAGCCAAAAATGACTAAGGAACTTGGAATCTCGATCACTTACCATGGTCTTTGGAATGCCATGTAGCTTCACTATTTCTTCAAAATAAAGATTTGCAACCTTAGTAGCATCATAAGTAGTATGGCATGGAATAAAATGAGCCATCTTGGAAAATCTATCAACGACCACCATAATAGAATCCTTGCCTCTTTGTGTTCGTGGTAGACCAACAACGAAGTCTAAACTCACGTCTTCCCATGGATGATGTGGAATGGGCAAAGGAGTATACAACCCTTGTGGCAAAGCATGTGCCTTGGCGATATTGCAAGTATTACATCTCTTTACCATATGCTCAACATCTTTAATCATGCTTGGCCAAAAATAATGCTCCTTCATCATAAGGTAGGTCTTTTCCATTCCAAAGTGACCCGCCAAGGATCCTCCATGGACCTCTATGATTAACAACTCTCGAATGCTACTTCTAGGAATACAAAGTTCATTCCCTTTGAAGTGAAACCCATTTTCAATATGCAAAAGTTGATGAGGGTGCTTCTTACAAAGCTCATAAACCTCCTTGAAATCCTCATCATTTTCATACAACTCTTTAATATGCTCAAAACCAAGGACTCTTGAATCTAAAACATGAGTAAGTAAGTACCTTCTTGACAAAGCATCCGCTCCTTTGTTAAGATGTCCCGCCTTATGTTTGATCACAAAGTGGAATGCTTGCATATACTCCACCCATTTAGCATGCCTTGGGTTTAATTTGTGTTGCCTTTGGATGAACTTAAGAGCCTCATGATCACTATGTAGGATGAATTCACCACTTAGAAGATAATGTCTCCAATGTTCAAGAGCTCTTATGATGGCATAGTACTCTTTATCATAGGTGCTATACTTCCTCTTAGCTTCATTCAACTTCTCACTAAAGTAAGAAATGGGGCGACCTTCTTGGGTTAGGACGGCTCCAATTCCTACTCCACTTGCATCCACTTCAACTTCAAACACTTTGTCAAAACATGGTAAAGCAAGAATAGGTGCATGACACAATTTCTCCTTAATCACTTCAAACGCTTCATTAGCACCTCTAGTCCATGTAAACTCCTTTCCTTTTAACAATTCGGTCATAGGTGCAAGAATGGAGCTAAAGTTCTTTATAAACCTTCTATAGAAAGATGCTAAACCATGAAAGCTTCATAACTCATGAATGGACTTTGGTGTAGGCCACTTTTGAATAGCTTTCACCTTCTCCTTGTCGACTTGTATACCTTCTTGTGAAAGAACGTATCCAAGGAACACAATCTTGGATGAGAAGAAATGGCATTTCGCCAAATTGGCGTATAGCTTCTCCTTCTCCAAGATGTACATGACCAACTCTAGATGCTTCACATGTTCTCTTTCACTTCTACTATATACAAGAATATCATCAAAGTAAACTACAACACATTTGCCAATAAGATGCTTCAATACATGATTCATTAAGCGCATAAAGGTAGATGGTGCATTTGTAAGACCAAATGGCATCACAAGCCACTCATATAAACCTTCCTTGGTCTTGAATGCCGTTTTCCACTCATCTCCTTCATGAATCCTTATTTGATGATATCCACTCCTCAAATCAACTTTAGAGAACACAACACTTCCATGTAGCTCATCAAGTAGATCCTCCAGGCGTGGGATTGGGAATCTATACTTGATTGTGATTTTGTTTATGGCTCGGCAATCCATACACATTCTTTGAGAGCCATCTTTCTTGGGCACAAGTAAGACCGGAACGGCACATGGACTCATGCTTTCACGCACCAAGCCTTTGGATAAAAGCCCATCTACTTGCCTTTGTACTTCTTGAGCTTCTTTTGGATTCATTCGGTAGGCCGGTTTGTTGGGAAGCATAGAACCCAGAACTAGATCAATCTTGTGCTCAATTTCTCTTCTTGGAGGTAATCCCTTGGGCATCTCTTTTGGGAACAAGTGTTTGAAACTTTCCAAAAGAGGGTGAAGTCGTGCATTCTCAATAGTTGGGGTCGCTTCTTCCTCCTCCAAGTTTGCTAGAATAAGATCTTTATGCTCTTGAAATTCATGATGTTCGGCCTTCATGAATGTCACAATGTTAGTCTCCTCCTTTTGTGGTAGTTGTTGGGGACGTATGATCGATGATGGTGAGAGAGGAGCCAAAGTGATCTTCTTTTTGTTGAGAATAGACGAGTAGGTGTTCATTCTCCCATCATGCGTGACATTCCTATCAAAAAGCCAAGGTCTCCCCAAGCAAAATATGACAAGCATCCATTGGAATTACATCACACCAAATAGAGTCTTTGTAGTTTCTACCAATAGAAAGACTTACAAGAACACGATGAACCACTCGAATTCCCTTCCCATGACTTAGCCATTGAATGGTGTAAGGGGATGGGTGTGGACTAACCTCCAATTGTAGTTTGTTAACCATGGTTGTAGAAGCGGTATTAGTGCAACTTCCTCCATCAATGATAAGAGAACACACCTTGCCTTGAATAGTACATCTTGTGTGAGAGATGTTTTCCCTTTGTTCTAGCTCGTTTGGGACACTAGCAACACTTAAGGCCCTTCTTACTACTAGCATTTCTCCTTCATCGGCCTCTTCTACCTCCTCTTCCTCATTCACGTCATTTTTTTCTTCTTTCTCATGTTCATCCTCATGATACTCCGGTTCTACATACAAAGCACTTTGATATTCCACCAAAGATACTACTCTTTTGTTAGGACACTCCGAAGCATAATGTCCTAAACCTTGACAACGAAAACACCTTCTTGGGGCTAGGGGTTTTGGTTCTTGGACGTGGGGTTTGGGGATGGATGGGGGTTGATTTTGTGGTGCTCTTGTGTTTGGTTGTTTTGTGGGGAATGTGGATTTTTGTGGGGGAATGTAAGAACGTGTGTTTTATGGGGGTTTGTATGAGGTTTGGTACTTGGTCACATTTTCTTTTCCTCTTTCCTTTCTTTGCCTTTCTACCTTTAAGGCCAAAGAACTCAATTCGTCCAAAGATTGGTAAGGATGTAATTCAACAATGTTACGAATCCAATCATTTAGACCATATAGAAAACGTACCAAAGTTTGAGGTTCATCCTCTTGGAGATCACAACGCCAAAGAATATGCTCGAATTCCTTTGTGTACTCCTCAACACTTTTGCTCCCTTGGACCAAACGTTGCAATTTATAATAGTTATCTTGGAGATAACTTGGTGGTAGGAACTTTTGTTGCAACTTTTTCTTCATTTTGATCCATGCTTTGATCTTGTCCTTCCCTTGTAGTTGCCTCTTCTTTTGCAAATTAGTCCACTAAATGGACGCATGTTTTCGCAATTTAAGAGCCACATATTTGACCTTCTTTTCGTCTTGGACCTCCTTAAGATCAAATACACGTTCAATGGTTTGCATCCAATCTAAAAAGTTTTCAGGATCAAGATTACCGTCAAATTCGGGGATCTCCACTTTGAAGTCGAAACGTTCCTCCCTTGGGGGACGTCTTTGAGGCACTTCTTCATCACTTTCATTAATCTCACGATCTCCACGGTTCACCCTATGTTGTAGATGCATGTATCTCTTAAGTTGATCGTTGAGATAGGTGATTCTTTTCTTCAAAGCTTCAACATCTTCTTGGGGTTCCGTTGGTGTAGGTGTGGATGTGCTAGAATCATCCATCTTGATCAATCTTGGTGCAAAAAGATTGCAAGATTCACGATTTAGGGGTTTTGGATGGGTAAAGGATGAGAGAGGTTTTGTGTTTGGGCGGATTGTGTTTGGGCTATGGGTTTTTTTGTGGAGTTTATGGTTCTTTATGAGTTCTTGATGGGTTCTTGTTGAGTTCTTGATGAGTTCTTGGAAGAACTTTGGTGGCGTGATGATGGTAGGATAGTGGGGATGGATTTTTGATGGAAAGATGGTGAAAAGATGGTGCAAGAACTAAGAGAATCAATCTCCTAAGCTCTGATACCAATTTTGATGTATAATGAGACCAAGGATGATCAAATTATACAAAAGCTAAGGATCTTTAAAAACCAAGATAAGAATCTTGCTTCTCAAAGTTCTTAAAGTTCGAAATATGGAATGAAAATGGATAGAAAAGATGGAAAGAACTATGGGAAATGGTTACCAAAATGTTGATGATGGACGAAATGGATGAACGAACGAATGCTTGGATGAATGAACAACAATGGCGACTTGAAGCTTCTTGGAAGGATAAAGGCACACGCCTTCAAGAGATCTTCAATTCCTTCCTATCACCACCAAGGATGCCAGCCTTGGATAGAAGAAGGGAGATGGTTTCGTTCTCCCTCAAGAGAAACGAGAGGACTAGCACAAAACTAGAGAGAAAAACATCATGTGTTTACTTGTATTTGATTTATGAATGAATGAATGTACAAGGCACCCTAAGGGGGTATTTATAGTTACAAGCCCTCCTTATGGCGTGTACAAAACAAGAAATGGGCCACTTAGGGCTTACATCATCTACTCTAATGATTACATCATAAAGAAAACAATGAACTAAGCTAGATTACAAATGATGATAACTTGCTCTATACTTGACCAAATTTAAAGATTCTTGTACCATTGGAAAGCTCTTGGAATGTAGATCATTTCACAATAGGACACTTTCCTTGGTAGCTTCATGGTTCTTGAGTTAGAGAGCAAATCATCACTCCTTCATGGTTAAGACCATTCGAATGTAGACCAAATGTGATAGTTTCAAGCTCTTTGTCAATGTAGCTAAGTACTTGACTTCCATAATGTAGGTTTGGAACCAAATCTACATCAACTGACCGCCTAACGTCTTTCTATTTTACCTTTATTTTAATCTATTTGTTTGGGAAAATGGGTATTGTAAATGACTAGATAAAACCAATGACAGGTGAGTTATAACTAATTTATGGATTTAATTAATAAATCCAACATGGTTGGGCCTAATTACGGGCCGGCCATGTGATGAACTCAAGAATTAACTCGATAAATTGATTTGCTCGAATTTGGTTATTATTATGCAGTCTAAGACTTTACTCATTTTCTTTTGTTGGACTTTTAAACAGGTTTATTGGACCTTTGTTGAGAAAATGTCGTAAAGTGCCATGTAGAATCATCAAAGGCGAGTTGAGTTTACTTCATGAACCAAGAGGATCAACCTTTATTGATAAATGGGCCCAACCACTGGGTCAACCATAATTTTTAGGATTGAACTTCTTAGTCGGTAAACATGACTCTTCTCAGCCCAATGACTACTATATGGACTAGAACAACATTTCTAAACTTGGGTCGACTCTTTTACAACGAATTTAAACACATAGCACATAGCATACATATGAACAAAAGGGGGTATCCTAATTCAAGGCTCTATGTACAAAAGGGTTTATTGGTTGGATAAGGCTTAGCCGCTCATGTACTCGCCCCGGTGCATTCTTTGTTGTAGAAGCAACTTGAATGTGTGGGGTGTTGCTCTTGGAGGCTCGTGTAGAGACCTCGTAGAGTGATGCATGAGTGGATGTGGTGACTAATGCTCTCTCGGTGTAAATGCACCAATTGAGTATAGCCGGTCCGACATCCCATGGGTTATCTTTTTTTGTGGTTTAAAAGAAAAAGCCTAATACCGCCGATTTATGTGCTCCTACGACATATTACATGTCAAGGGAGTGCCCCAGTATATGCAATGCATCATGCCTAAAAAGAATAACTTAATAATATAAGGTAAAATTCATTTTCCTTCCAAAAATTTTAAAGCATACTAAACTTTTTCAAGTTTTACCCACTTTAAGAAAAATTCCCCAGTGGAGTCGCCAAAAATCCTGTGGACATTTTTCCTCGCCGTTCGGGCTTCCGAACGTCCATTTTTGGATTGGGGTGTGATTCGGTGATTTGTGCTGGGGTTTAACCTTTGAAAACTCTTTAAGGAATTAATCGTACATTTCATGAATAATATTTTGTAAAATCACTTTCCCTTTACTTAGGCATTTTATGAGTCCTTGAATTAAACCTTTAAGAGTGAACATCCACTTGTTCCAAACTCTTCTAAATTTAACCCAATTTGCTCATTTAAATGTTAGGCTCGGAAGAGAGTGATTTATGCAAATATTATTTAGAAATATAAGAAAGAAACCCTAAAGTTGCATCGATACATTGTAAAACCATGTCAACCATAGTTTATGCAATCCTCGATGTATTGTAGTTCGAAATGGGAGTCGCCACCCGACTTTTTAAGGGAAAAGCCAAGACAAAACTAAAAGGAAAGAAAGAAAGACTCCGCCTGCGAAACCCAAGAATGGATTCGGGTGTAAGGCTACGAACTCGAAAAGTAAACTTTAAGAGTTCGCCTCTCACAAAAGGAAAGACTCTACTAAAAGTTTAAGAATGTGCTTTTGATAAAGTTTGGTAGGGAATTGAAGGAATACTTTATAAAATTACTTCATTGGACATGCAACAAGAATGTAATACAAGATAAAAAAGTACAAATATACACTTATTTACAAGAAAAGATGAACACTTAAGGGCTTACATTGCTACTTTATGGGAAAAGACCTTGCCTAGCCTTTGAATGCTTGATGAATCCTCCTTGATGCCTTCCTCTCCAAGTGCCAACATAATGATAGAAAAAGGTGGTGAAAAGATGATAAGAAAGAGGGTGAAAATGGAGTAGTAAGAAGGCTCTTTTTGTGGTTATGGATGTGTTTAGGCTAGGGTTTTTTTGTGGAGTTTGGGATGGTTGAGGTAGGATATGTATTTAAGTTTTTTTGTGATGGAAGAATGAGGATAAAGATTATGATGGTAAGGCAGATGATGGAAGATAATAAGGATGGTAGTAGAATCTGATTAAACCCCATAATATTGGCAATCTGATTGGCACTTTCATTATCACATCCGGCAATCACAATTTGTGTTTTACTCGGATTAGCAAGTAAACCAGTACAATCTGCAAATTTTTCCAGAATATATGAAATGTGGGACACTGAAACTGGATCAGCTGAGCAGAAAATTATCAAATCATCTGCAAACATAAGGTGGTTCACTTGAAGCTTCTTACATCCTGGATGATAAGTAAAATCATGAACAAGCTTCAAATTATCCAATAGCCTTGAGAGATATTCCATGACTAAGACAAAAAGAAGAGGGGAAAGAGGATCCCCTTGTCTCAATCCACGACCCCCTCTGAAATGACCATGGTATTGGCCATTCAGATTGATAGTGTAGGAAGGAGTTGTAATGCACATCATTATCCATTGAATAAACTTAGGAGGAAAACAGAAAGCCTTCAGAGCCTCCTCAACACACTCCCAGTAGATCGAATCATATGCCTTCCTCAAATCTATTTTCATGATATACCTAGGGGAGAGGTTCTTCCTAGAATAACCTCTTGCCACTTCTTGACACATAAGGATATTATGAACAATTTCTCTACCCGATACAAAAGCACCTTGGCTTTGATTAACCAAATGAGGTAGAACATCCTTAAGCCTGTTACAAAGGAGCTTGAAGAGGCACTTATAAGTAACATTACAGCATGAGATAGGTCTAAAATCACCAGGGGTGTCAGGATTAATCTTCTTGGGAATAAGAGAAATGACCGTTTCATTGATATTATTCAAAATCACCCCATTATCAAGGCAATCAAAAATTGCTTCACAAAGCAAATCCCCAATAGAATCCTAATTATACTGAAAGAAAGAACTGCTGTATCCATCAGGCCCAGGAGCCTTAACACTAGGAATAGAAAACACAATTTCACGCACCTCATCCTTTGTGAAGGTCTTAATCAGTCTTAATTGCTGACTTACATTAAGTGTAGTTCCTCTTTTGATAATATCAAAGTCAACAATCTGTCTTGTGTAACATTGATTCCCCAACAAGGCTTCATAATAAATCAAAACCTCAGTTGCAACTTTGTCAAATCCTATAATTAAAACACCATTAGCATCCTTCAAAGAGTACACATATGAGATCTAATTTTTCTTTCTCATCTTTCTGAAGAAAACCCTTGAAGGGAAATTACCATAATTCAACCAAGTAAGCTTTGATTGTTGCCGAATGAGCAGCTGAGCAGAATTGAGAACCTTCAAATACTCCTCCCTTTTCACTTTTTCCTGAGAGATTAGATCAGTATTGAACTTGTCATTGCGTATCTCCCTTTGTAATTCTTCCAAAATATTTTTGCTCTTTTCAACTTGAGTATGAATATCATGGAACTGAATTTTTACGCAGTTTTCTCAAAGGACCTTTCAAGGATCAAAGCACACCATGAAGCTGGAACATTTTATGCCCCATAGAGACATTGCACAAAGCCGTCTGAATAATTTCCATATAATCAACAGAGGTTTGCCACATTGTACAGTACTTAAAAACCTTCTTTACCTTTGGGCTATCAGGAAAAGAAAGAAGTATTGGAGAATGGTCTGATAGACCAAAAGGAAGAAAAGTAGTCTGTATAAACCCAAAATTCAACAACCAAGCCTCATTTGAAAGAGCTCTGTCAATACGAGACCAAACATGAGTATTTGTCCACGTATAGTAATCACCTTGGAAATTAAGCTCTTGAAGATTAGTGTGTAGGAGACAATTCTGGAAATCATCCACTTCAAAAAATTCCATCTCTGTACTACCAATTCTATCCTCATGATAAAGGACAACATTAAATCACCTAGAACCAACCACCCATCTTGTATAGCAGAATCCCATTGGCAAATCTGATCCCAAACAACTTTCCTTTCAACCAGACTGTTCGAACCATAGATAAAAGTGACAAAGAAAGATTCATCATCAATCAACCTAGTAACAATAGTATGTATCCATTGAGATTGGATATCCAGTAACTCCACCTTATACACTTTGGGATCCCAAGCAACTAACATCCTGCATTTACCATTAATAGGAGCATTATGGACAGTAGACCAACCAACAAACAACCTTTCCTCAATTTCTGCCATTTTCTTATATTTTGCTTTTATTTCAAATAAGCCAACAAGGCTTACCTGATGAAAAAGCAAGAACGAACGGATGTCCGCTTGCTTATTGGAATTACCACAACTCCTTACATTCCAGCTCATAATTCTACCCATGACCACTCACTGAAGCCCCACATGCCTTCTGGAAAGCCTTCAAGACCTCACCTGCTTTAATGGTGTGAGGCCTCTTAGAGACAATATTAGGAGGCAGACTTTTAGAGGGGAGTAAAGGGGTAACAACAAGTTATTTAGGGATAAAAGGAGGAGAAAGAGATTTATTACCCACCATTTGAGAAACCTGACTACAGACTGCATCTGAATCCACCTTTATTACTAAGTTTCTCGTAATCTTCTTTTTACAATCCACCACAGAATGTCCAAATTGTTTACAATTTGTACATCTCAAGGGTTTCCAGTCATAGATGACCTTCTAGGCTTCAACTACTCCATTTTAGTGAAATGCACAAATTCCGGAAAAATACCATCCATATTCATTTCAACTAACAGTCGAGCTGTCGTCAGATCACTCTTCTCCCTAGTTCGACAACACGTTTTGATTGGAATTCCTAAAGTACTTCCTATTTTGCTGAACCCACTGGAATTCCAATACCTCAAATGTAATTTAGGTAAAATAACCCAAATAGGCAACAATGTGATAGAATCTAAATCAATGGAGAAATCCTCATTCCAATCTTGTACTATCATTGGTTTGTTATCAAAGTAGTAAATCCCTTTCTCCAAAACCAATTTCATATGTTTTTCCGAGTGGAATTGTACCACATACACTCCTCTACTGGATTTCACTACCTTCAAAACTCCAAGATCTCTCCAAACATCCCGAATAAACCTGTTCATCTCATAAATATTAAGTGTAATACCAAGAATACGACACAAAACAGAGTTATCCCAAGTATCTTCTCCATAATCATCCTCAGTAATTTTTGCACAAAGAGCTCCATCAATGGCCTTGGGTGGGACAAATCACAAACTCAGATCCTCCTCACCTATTAAAGCGTTAAAGTGAGATACCACATTAGAACAATTGACATTATCCTCACTCTTAATCGATTTTCAAGAACCACACAAGCTTGAAGAAAAAACACTCAAGTTAACCTCTCTAAAGCCTTAGTAGAGAAGCTCACACACTCCACGGAGCTAGCCAGAAAAGACGCCGGAAATCCTAGAGATAGAAGCTCTCGTTAGAGAGAAAAACTTGCTTTATATATATATATATATATATATATATATATATATATATATATATATATATATATATATATATATATATATATATATATATATAAGTTATGAGTATTGTAGCAAAAAATGTTGAATTTATGAGCATTCATGTTGGAGGTTGTGACCATTCATCTACTGGTTTATGAGTATTCATATATTGGTTTATGAACATGCATATAGTGGCTTATGAGCATTTTAGTAAAACGCCAGGTTATGAGCATTCGTGTTGGAGGTTATGAGCATTCATATTGGAGGTTTTGAACATTCATCTACTGGTTAATGAGTATTATATATTGGTTTATATGACATTCATATATTAGTTTATGAACACTGTAGTTTTGGTTAATGAGCATTTATATATAGGGGTATGAGTATTGTAGTGAAAATGTCGGATCATGAGCATTCATGTTGGAGGTTATGAATATTCATCGACTGGTTTATGAACATTCATATATTGGTTTATGAACATTCATATACTGGTTTGTGAGCATTTTAGTAAAAATGTCAGGTTATGAGCATTTGTGTTGGAGCTTATAAGCATTCATGTTGGAGGTTATGAACATTCATCATCTACTGGTTTATGAGAATTATATATTAGTTTATGAATATTCATATACTGGTTTATGAGCATTTTAGTAAAAACGTCAGGTTCTGAGCATTCGTTTTGGAGGTTATGAGCCTTGATATTAGATGTTATGAACATTCATCTATTGATTTATGAGCATTCATATACGGATTTATAAGCATTGGTGTATATCTATATGAACATCCATGTACCAACCATTGGGGGTGTTGGATTGTAATATACCAATCTTTACTATTGGACAGCAATATCCCTGACCTTTATATCTGGTGACATTATTATACCAACAGTAACTAAAGGGGTGGTGAACCAGTCTCCATGCGTGCTAACGTGGCTGGCGAAGGGAAAAAAATTGTCCCAAGCCAATAACCTCATTAATCCCTTCATTTTTCTCACTAACCCACATTACAAGACATTGGTTGGTTGTGTTTCACGTCAGTATGAAGATCGGCTCACCACCTGTTAGTCATAGTGTTAGGGCTGATTTTTTTTAACGTGGGTTAGTGAGAAAAATGGAGGGGTTAATAACGGGGTTATTGGGCAAGGACTGGTTATTTTCCCTCTGTATACCACGTCAGAATTGAGACCACTTAATCAGTCACCACTCCCTTAGTCACTATTGGTATAATAATCTCACCTAAGTATAAAGGTCAGGGATATTGTTGTCCAATAGTAAAGGTCGGTATATTACAATCCAATACCCTTAAATATTAATATATTGTCATCCAATATCCCTATTAAAAATGATGAATGTAGTTTATATTCTTATGAGCATTTTATAATGATTAAATGATAAAAAATGTTTTAAAACCTAGAACATAAAAAATAAAAAAAATCGAAAATAAAAAAATAAATTTATATTTTTGCTTAAAAAATAATTATTGATAGCTAAAAATAAATAAAAAAGAAAAAAAAAGGATAAGAAGTTGAGTGGGGTTCGTAGAGCATCATGGGCCCGGGCTCATGATCCTACTCCTCATCATATTCGGGAAACAAGGAGTTTTTCCAGAATCATATATGTGAATTTTTCTGTTGATAATACTGTAAAGAGGATTGTTCATACGGTTTTGATTAAAGTGTTGTATCTTGATAGGAAGTCAAACAAGTACCATTCATGTATAGAAATTTTACTTGGATAACTTCGTTGCTCTCAATGGGCTCGTCAGTTGAGCCTAGGTTATATACCCTTCGTTTGAGGGTATCTTGTCGCTAATAAGAGAGTGCAATGTTTTTTGCCAAAAGAAATGTACGCATGTATATTTATATGTGTACATACATACGCACATGCTCAAGCGCGCGCGCGCACACACAAGTGTATGTGTGTGTGTGTTCGCCTTGTTTGTATGTATATGTATATGTATATGTATGTATGTATGTATGTATGTATGTATGTATGTATGTATGTATGTATGTATGTATGTATGTATGTATGTATGTATGTGAGTCTGTCTCTCTGTGGGCGCGCGCATACACACACACACAGATGCATGCATGACCCCGCGACTCTAAATTTTGGGCCACTCCCAAGGGCTGAGGGTTCCTTGGAATCTAAGTAGTTTCAATTAGGGGTGAGAAAAATTTCCGGGAATCTCGGTCCCGTCCTGCTCTCGGTTAAGTCCCGGTCCCAAAATCTTGTTCTCGGTGGGACCGGGGCCGGGACCGGGACCGAGAGTGGGACTGAAAATGAAGTCCCGGTCAACAACGGGACCAGGAGTGGGACTTAACCTCATTTCCCGGTCCCGATTCCCAGTCTCTCTCTCTCTCTCTCTCTCTCTCTCTCTCTATATATCTATATAAATATATATATATAAATATATATATATATATATATATATTTTATATATATATATAAATATATATATATAAGGATTTCATGGTGATGGATAAATTTGTTTAATTTAATTTGTGTTCGCTCTTGAGATTTATTTTATTTATTACTATTTCGAACTTAACATATTATTTTTCTAGAAAAAAAGTTATATATTAGACATTGCGTAATTTTAATCTAGGAAAAGTTGGCTATGTAAACAAATCAATGCTCTTGCAAATTAGACAAAACTTGTATAATTTATGTGGGTTTTTATGGAAATAAATCAAATAATGGGTCAAAAAAATTAAGATACCAGGACTAAAAAAATTTCCCGGCTAATTTACCGGTCCCGGTGGGACCGGAAGCGGGTGCAAATCTCTCCCCGTCACAACCGAGACCTAGATCAGGCGCAAAACTTTGCTCCCGGTTACAACCGGGATCGGGACCTGGACCTCCCAAAATTACTGAGATCCCGGTCCCGCTCACCCCTAGTTTTAATGATAATTAAGAGGCAGAATGAAACATTCTTATGCAATTTTGGCGAAGAACATTTTTGTCATTCAATTGAACCTTGGGAAGAATATGGAAGAAGTTAGCATTGGTAAGCAATTTGGTTCAGATATATCTCAGCTTGGGTTAAATCAGATTTGGACAATAAAAATATGAGAAATATTATGTTCAAATTTTTGATCAATTCAATGAATGTTAAAATTTTAAAAAAATTTTAAAATGGACCCAACTTTTCAAAATATATCGAACAAATTAGAATATTCTGATTAGAAAAAAATTTGCCAACTTAAATAATCTTTGGAACTATTCTTCTATAAAGCTTATGTAAAACCAGTATCTATATATAGTGAAAAAAGTGACCCACATAAAAGACATCTATTTATAGCAAGTGGAGTTGTGAACCCCTCCTCCCTCCTCTCAATAATATTATTGTAGGTGGCTAGACATATTAAAGTAGTTCCAATATCTAAAGGAGAAAATGATATATGAGCACAAATAATTAGAGGCAACAATAATCAAACCGAAAATGTTAGGAGTGGGCGCACTCACATACTTCATATTCAAAGAACAAGAGATGTTGATGTGCAACAAACCTCAGTCATGTTGGAAAAACTACTACTTCTTGCTACACTTACCAAGTTACCATGCAATATGTACTGGCACATCAAGAAAAATATGTTTGGACAATAAATTTATAGTAGTTTGAGCAACAAAAAAAATTATTATTGCGTTAATTTAAAATAGGGCAATCAAATAATTTTGTAGTTAAAAACATTAGATTATATGACAACAAATTTTTGTTGTTGTTGTAATTGATATAGATTGGGCAACAATTTAAAGAAAAATGGTTGTCAAAAGTTACTAAAGCAACGCAAATATTTGATTTCCCACCACAATTAACTTGTGCTACCATTTTTACTAATTTGTACCTCGAATTTTGCGCTTTTAGGATAAAAATACCAAAACATGACAATTTATTTTTGTAGCACCATATTAAAGGAAAACAAAAATTGGACTAAGCCAACAAATTTTTTTGTTGCCCAAAGTAATTTTTATTGTTATATGGGGTTGTAGAAGGCAAAAATTTGTCAGCCATTCAAGACTCGCTACGTGGAAATTAAAATAATTTTAATTCGACCAATTATAATCCGCCATATGTCAAAAATAATTATGGTGGATCATTTAATGATAAATTAAATGACATTATATTTTGACCAATTAAGTTATACCACGTGTCATGGGTGACACATAAATATTTCTTTTTTTTTAAAGGAGTAAAATGGGCCTAAATGTTGGCCCAGGTTCTCTATAAATAGAGACCCTCTTCCTTCACTTTTGAAGGGTTCAGAAAAACATCCAAAGGAGACTCAAAAAGCTCTCATACTCTCTCTCTCGAAGACAAGAAGCACAACAAGATTTAAGCTCGTGCCGTTCATTCGTGGGAGATCAAACCACTTCTCTTGATCGGGATCAAGTCTCAACGACCCTCGTTCAAGACCAAATTCATCCAAGTTGATATCCATCCAATATTATTTTCATCCAAAGTCATACTCATTCAATACTCATTCAAGTTGATTCAAGGAGATCACATCGGAAGAGTTACAATTCCATTTTGTAACAAATACATAGAGATTGTACCCAAAAATCCTTTGAAATTAATATATTATATTTGTTCACTAATTTCTTGTGTTTATTTATTTTAGAACTGGAAATTTCTGTTTACAAATTTTGGCACGTCCGGTGGGACATCTCTACCTCTCATCTCTTTCTCCAAGAACTAACTACTCATTATTCAAGAAGTTGAGAAAGAAAGTGAAGAAAAGACTGAGTGAAGAGCATCAAGACTATGAAGATGGTGAGGAAACGCCAAAATCTCCAAGGGATTCACTCTCCTCCGATTCTGATAGTGATTCTGTCGACACTGTTATTATGCCCGTTATGGTCACAGATGTTGTTGACTATGAAGAAGAATTCAAGACTATGAAGGCTACGCTGGCAAGACTTGAGAAAGAAAGTGAAGAAAAGACTGAGCATATTAAGCGACAAGATGAGCGGATCAAGAAATTAACAAAGAAGTTAAAAAAGCGACCCGCTAGCAAATTTGACGAAGGTCCGGGAGATGAAGATTCTGGTAGAGGATCCAATCACGGAGATTCCGATGAAGAAGAAGGGAAGAAGGAAGACTCCGGCTCGGGCTCGGGCTCGGGCTCATTGTCTGTGGAGAAAATCCAAAAGCTAGTAGCTGATGTGATAAAAGCTCAGATCGAGGGAGGCTCTAGTAAAAATCAATTGTACATGAAGCCTTACACAAAAAGGATTGACGCACTTCGTATGCCTTACGGCTATCAACCGCCGAAATTCACTCACTTCGATAGTAAAAGGAATCCTAAGCAGCATATAGCTCATTTCATCGAGACTTGCAATAATGCTAGAACTGAGGGAGATCAACTAGTGAAGCAGTTCGTTAGAACCCTTAAAGGAATCGCCTTTGATTGGTATACAGACTTGGAGCCGGAGTCCATCGACAGTTGGGAAGAAATGGAACAAGAGTTCCTTAATCGATTTTATAGCACTCAACACAATGTTAGTATGACGGAGTTGACAAACACGAAGCAATGGTACCGGGAGCCAGTCTTGGACTATATCAATCGTTGGAGGTCACTCAGCCGTGAGTGTAAAGATCGATTGTCCGAAGCATCGCTGTTGAGATGTGTATACAAGGCATGGAATGAGATCTGCTTTATGTATTGC
This sequence comes from Portulaca oleracea, assembly GCA_029582165.1. Lineage (NCBI taxonomy): Eukaryota > Viridiplantae > Streptophyta > Magnoliopsida > Caryophyllales > Portulacaceae > Portulaca > Portulaca oleracea. The sequence continues at coordinate 14,175,526 of CM055876.1, forward strand.
ATATGAGTAAGCCAACAACTTTTCAAGACTTGACAACGCGGGCACATGACATGAAGCTCACAATTTTTAAACATGATGCAAGAGGACCAAGTGTCAAAGAGAAGCAAACTTCACTTGGGGGCACGTCAAAAGGAATTCCTTCATCCATGAATTTTGAAGAGAAAGAATATCCTTTTTCCGATTGTGATACGCCTGAAATACTTGACAAACTTCTTGAAAAGGGAATTATTAAACTTCCGGAGTCGAAGCGTCCAAATGAAGTTGGAAGAATCAATGACCCTAGATACTGTAAGTATCATAGGATCATTAGCCATCCGTTGGAGAAGTGTCAAACTTTTAAGGAGCTTGTCATGAGGCTTAAAAATGAAGGCAAGATCGTATTCAATGAAGATGAGAGCGATGAATCCGATTGAACTTATTGCAAGTTTTCAGGTCAAGTTAAAAAAGACTCACAAGTCATCCAAATCAAGACTTCCAAGTCATCAAAATCAAGACTCACAAGTCAAAAATTCAGGACTTTCAAGTCATCCAAATAAAGACCCACAAGTCAAAATTCAAGACTTCCAAGTCATCAACAAAAAAAAAAAAAAAAAAAAAACTCACAAATCCAAAATCAAGACTTTCAAGTCATCGAAATTGAAGACTCTCAAGTCGAAGTTCAAGAATTTCAAGTCAAACACTCCCAAGTTATTAAGGCAAAAGACTTATAAGTCAACAAAATTCACGACTTTCAAGTCATTCAAATCAAGACTTAGAAGTCCAAATTCAAAAATTTCACATCAAAGACTGTTAAGTCATCAAGTTAGAGACTCCCAAGTCAAAATCCAAGACTTTTAAGTCATCAACACTCAAGATTCACAAGTCCAAGTTCAAGACTCTCAAGTCAAAGACTCACAAGTCAACAAAATTAAAGATCTCAAGTTGTCGAAGTTAAATGCTCTGAAGTCAAAATTCAAGATTTTTAAGTTTGAGACTCTCAAGTCAACAAAGTCCAAGATTCAAGTCATCAAAGAATGTTAAATTTCCAAGGTCGAGACGTTCGAGGCATCAAAGAATCAAGTGTTCAAAGGTGTGATGCAGACTCATGTAGATAAGTTGTCTTCCGATTATCAGTGATATAATCCCAGATGGGCCGAATTGATGTCCCCAACAGAGGAGGACAATCAAAGGTAACCGCTTGTCTTTCGATCGCCAATACATGCTCAAGACGGGTCGAATTGATGTCGCCCAAATGTTACTAAAATACATACAAGGGTAATTACTCGTAAGCAAGGTGAACCCATTAATGCACCCCGAGGGGTGAGCATTTAAAGGGCTGACCAAATATGTAAGGTCGACCCGTTGATATACTTGAAGGGGTGACATCCAACGACTAACCAAATATGTAAGGCCAACTCTTTGGTGTAACCCGGAGGGTTACCATCCAAAGGTTATCCAAGTTTGTAAGCAAGGTGAGCCCATTAATACACCTCCAAGGATTAGCATGCAAAAGGCCTACCAAAAATGTAAGATCAACGTATTGAGACACCTTGAAGGGTAACACTCAAAGGCTAATAAAGTATGTAAGGCTAACCCATTGACACACCTCAAAAGGTATGTATTTAAAGGTTAACCAGAGATATAATTCTTCATCTTGTGAAAGTAACATCCCTTAGCTAAGGAAGATATCGTAACAGCTATACGACTTCCAAATCTACAAATCTTGTACAAGGTTGCCCGACTTTGAAGTTTGCATATTGCCTTCAAAAATTATTCTTGATGTCCAGGTTTGCAAATTTGGTAAAAGACCACTTAATTACCAATTTGGTTCAATTGTTGAGGTTTTCTCCTAATAGAAATGTGAACCTGCACAAAACAAGAAGAAGAAAAGAAAAAGGAGCTTTGGTGGACATAACGTATTATGTGCCAAGATTTCATGAAAAAGTAATAAATAAATGAAATAACAAGGGCAAATGGAACATTGCGTAAATGAATTGCCAACATGAGCACATGGTTACCACCTTATAAATTGTGACAAAGGTACTGAGAGCTGACCGGCAACTGATTATTCACCCTAATGAGGAGCTTGGTGATATGGGACTCTTCCAGTAAAATGGTAACCGTCCACATTCGGCAAATCCCGTTGATGAGGAAGCGATGCATACTGTAGACAAGCCGATTAAAAGGAAGAGGTGGTATAGATTGATTCTTGTTTGACTCATTATTACGGGAATTCATATAGGATTATTGAGAAAGAGAGTCTTTCACAACACCTCAAGAATATGCACATCGGACACCTCAAGTGAAAAAAGAAGTCACCACTTATACAAGTGATATATAAAGAGATTGGAAAGTCAAGATAGTTCCCAACATTGCTATCCTTGATTTGGGTGGAGAATATTGCTAACATATTTATCTCTGTAAATCCATAAATTTGCGCGGCCTAATTACCGACATGATTTCAAGGACAAGATCTCCTCTTCATCTATATCATATTGTGCAAATTGGCAATTATCAATTGCTTGTAGAATTATCTGAGATGATTACAATTTAATATTATAAACGATTTCTTTTACAATGAAATCTTTCTATATATTATTTTGATTCAATCTTGTCCATCCAAATTTTATGGGATTTGATAGAATGATTTTAAGAAAAAAAAATTTCACTACCCTATCAAGTCAAAATCGACCAGGGTAACACACATAAAGTCAAACATTGCAAGTGTCACGTTCAAGTTTCGAGACCCGACCGCGGCCATTACTATCAAGTTGTAAGCGTGGTCGACTCTCAAGGGGGCATTTGTCGAAGGCAAAAATTTGTCAGCCATTCAAAACTCGCCACGTGGAAATTAAAATAATTTTAATTCGACTAATTATAATCCGCCATATGTCAAAAATAATTATGGTGGATCATTTAATGATAAATTAAATGACATTATATTTTGGCCAATTAAATTATACCACGTGTCATGGGTGACACATAAATATTTCTTCTTTTTTTAAAGGAGTAAAATTGGCCTAAATGTTGACCCAGGTTCTCTATAAATAGAGACCCTCCTCCTTCACTTTTGAAGGGTTCAGAAAAACATCCAAAGGAGACTCAAAAAGCTCTCATACTCTCTCTCTCGAAGACAAGAAGCACAACAAGATTTAAGCTCGTGCCGTTCATTCGTGGGAGATCAAACCACTTCTCTTGATCGGGATCAAGTCTCAACGACCCTAGTTCAAGACCAAATTCATCCAAGTTGATATCCATCCAATATTATTTTCATCCAAAGTCATACTCATTCAATACTCATTCAAGTTCATTCAAGGAGATCACATCGGAGGAGTTACAATTCCATTTTGTAACATATACATAGAGATTGTACCCAAAAATCCTTTGAAATTAATACAATTATATTTGTTCACTAATTTCGTGTGTTTATTTATTTTAGACCCGGAAATTTATGTTTATAGGGGTATCTTTACATTTGCATTAAGCTTTGTTTAATTCTGAATACCAAAGACTCGTAAATTTTTCATTAATGATATAAAAAGAATAATAATTAAAGAAAAGTCGTATGACAATTATAATGAAAATAATGTAATAAGAATAAATCTATAACATCAACATAAAACTAGTCTTAAACACGTGTGATGCATAGGATGTGAAAAACTAAATAAACTTGATAATGAAAAAGACATCAAAAATATATATAAATATTCACACAGATTACTTTTAAAATAAATCTTTCTACATTTGAAAGACAACATAACAATATTATTATTACTTCAATTCTACCCTAGCTTTTTATCTACATACTTCTCGTTTCACAACTCTTGAATCGGGAGAGAATTGCAGGATATAAATCTTTAATGGTATAAGATTATCAGACTTTTGCTCTTTTCATCTCCATCAGTATGTACTTACCCTCGTTTAATTCATCCTCCAATTGCACTAACCCTTTGTTGATTGACCTCGCATTTACCCCTAGCTCCTAACCTCTACTAATTCTTCCTTCAATTTCTGATTACAGTTGAGCAAGGAATATCAGGTATCCAGATTGTTATGATTCATAAACGACTTTCCAGATCAAACAGGACAATGAGATATATAATGCAATAGCAAAGATAGAACTATCTAGCTATTCCTTTAACTAATTAGGATATAATCAACCACAAATTATGCATGATTGATAAAATTAGAGGCAAGTGCTCATAATGCAAAGGCAAGCAGATTGAATTACATTGATGTCTTGGTTCCAGTTATGATGTTAGTACAATTTTTTTCTTGCACATAAAGAGTTATTGTGCATGTATGTCTTCGTGGCCATCTGCAAGCTGTAAACTTCACCTCAATAATACATAGAACACCACATGAGTGTCACATTGAAGGGAATATAAACAACTTGTTATAGATGTATGGAATCTTTGTTAATTACATGCTCCAATAACCAACTTGATTAATAAGTCACCTCAATAAATTTATCGAAACTTTGAATGTACAAAACCTATATAATTATATACAATAGGGTAATTTCCGAGTTTGTAGGGTAGTGGAATTCGGAATCTGGACGGTTTTTTGGTAAAAATCTTGCTAATTATTAACCGCTTTTGATTATGAAAGCTGTTCCAAAAATTGTTGGTAGTTACACCTTTACATTGTGAGGCGTTGGTAAAATTAAAGAAAACAAAGTGTACTAATTTATCTGTATTTCTATATGGGAGGGAATATTAGAACAAAATTTTAATTATCTGCAATTCCATTAGTCGAAAGCACCTAAACTCACTCTCTTTTCAATATTTTAAAGTTCAAATATTTCGCTTTTGTATATTAAACGATATAGATTTTGCAAAAATAATTATCGATATTTGCACCAAAATAATTTAATTCAATATTTATTTGCTTTTTGATTGACCATAATCCCTACATTTAATCTCCTTTCTCCATTCAGCAGGACCCGCAAAGTTTACTATTAGTAATTTAGTATTATATAGATATAGATTATTATTTTTCCAAAATAATTACTTATATTTGCACCAAAATAACGTAATTCAGTATTATCTGCTTTCTGATTGGTGTAATCTCTACAATTAATCTCCTTTCTCCATTCAGCGGGACCCACAAACTTTACTATTAATATTATATAGATATATAGAAGGAAAATTGGAATCTAATAATCCCTACTTTTGCAAATTGGCTGACAATAATCCCTACTTTCAATTTGTATTTTGGTGGTCCAAAAAAAAAAATTGTATTGTACTGGGACATAATCGAGAGTATACCCTAAATATCGTAGATATTTTGTTGCATTTGATTCAAAACTTTGTATAACACTTTACCACGAGTTTTAATGAATTTACAGCATTTCCAATTTTTATTCCAATTTTTTATGATTTTTTCGATTTTATTCCTTTTAAAAAATCATAATAATTGCTCGGAATCTCAAAAAATAATTTTTAAAATGTTTTAGTAACTACACTTCATTGCCTATCTGGGGCAGGAACGAAAAATACAAAAACAATATGTGGTAGGCAAGAAAGAAATAAAAAGAATGTGGCAATGGATTTGGTACCACTACAATACAATTTTTTTATTACCACTAAAACACAAATTGAAAGTAGGGATTATTGCCATCCAATTCGCAAAAGTAGGGATTATTAGAATCAATTTTCCTATATAGAATATTATTTTACCAAAATAATTAGCGATGTCTGCACTTAAATGATTTAGTTATGTATTTATCTGTTTTCTAATTGGTCGAAATCCCAACAATTAATCTCTTTCCTCTATTTAGCGGGACCCACAAACTTTAAAATTATTATTTTATAGATTATTGATGGTTTATTAAAAATTCTACTTTAATAATTTTTTTCCAACTATGGTAGTTGAAAGTTCCATATGATTAATCACAAATAAATCACATATGTTCAAAAGATTTGTCTCACTAAATACGTTGAAGTGTTGTAATAAGATACTTTGATCAACGTAAATTGAATTTGAATCTTACTGGTAGAATCAATGATACATGCACTTTTCAACAATGATGGTTGAAAAAATCAATTATAGTAGAATCTCCCTAAAAATATTAAAATTTGTAAAGATTTATATATCAATAATTGCAAATAGGATCACATATTGTAATAAGTCGTTTGATCAATATATATTAATTTTGGTTTTCTTAAAACTACAATTAAGGGTAATTGTATGTTTCAACTACTACAAATGGAAAAAAATCAACTATAGTTGAGCCTCCCTTGTTTGTTAAGAGTTCATAAGCGTAGCGAGGCGGGATTCAAAGAATGCTTGAATTGAAGGTGATGAAAGTGATGATAATGAGCACAAACATACCCGATAATCAACAAGAATATAAGATATGGACTTGGGATAAATGTTAAACCACCATCCAAAAACTGCACCCCCAAAAATTTGATAAAGGAAATCCATTGCACCACAAATTCTATTAAAGGGAAAACTTGCAACACCGCCATTAATCAAAATGGATAAAGTAAACAAGGTTTTGATAGAGGAGGAGAAACCAAAACTTTTCCTTTCATTCAATGTTAAGATCAAATTCATATTTGTTGTCAGTTGTTAGGGTGTAAAATAGATCAATATATGCATGAGAAAGAAATTTATGAGGATTATGGAAATCGAGGATAATAATAGAGAGACAAGATCAAAAATAAAGGGAGAGACAATATTTTTACGTGGAAACCCAAATCGGGAAAAAACCACGACCGACAACCAATATCGACTAGTAAAAAGGAGATATGACAAGAGGTATAATATAATCTCTCATACACTCTCATAACCTAGGGATAATTAAGGTGAAGATGTGGAAATAACACCGTACCTCCCTCAAGGGCAGTTTGAAAGGCAGATACATCTGCCACGTGTAACGCCCCGAAAATTCTATTATACATTTAACGGTCCAAGACAAATGTGGACTAACTTTAACAGCGGAAGACTCTTTGTTGTTCTTTTATTTTCGCGTTACTACCGTATCCCCGAAGAAATACAAGGCAAGTAGGAAAAGAAATTGACAACAGATAACGTTACTCAAAATTTTAAGAACTTGGAAGAAAACTTCAAATCTGAGAGACAACATGAACTAGCGATACTATCTCAAAACTAAACATCACTATTTTATTTCAAGAACTTAAAACAGGTGACCTCACTTCTATAGCCCATCCCCAGCATCTAACTGATCACCACCTGAAAACAAAACATTTAAACACATGAGGGGGGAAACCTCAATAATGTCTACCCCTGACAGTCAAAACCATTCATAAATCATTTCAAAACAGTTAAGGGGAGGAAAAATGAATAAAACAGTTCAAACTTTCATTTTTGACACCAAACTTGCCAGTTCCGTATTTTAAAGTGGGAGGGGCGTCCGTATTGCCCCTCGAAGTCCAAGACTTCACAAACTACAATCAACATACTTCCTTATCACTCTTTTCTCATAACTTCCATTCTCATCATCAACATTAATCTCATTTTCTTTTTCGGATGGCCATTGCAACATTCACTCAAACACTTATCAGGCGTAACCTGATCTCTTGATAGTTTCCCTGCAGGGTTTATCCTGGTCTTGGGGAGACCGCTCAAACCCGTATTTAGTCATAACATTGATTTAGTCCAGTTTACATTCTCATGTCATAACCGTCTCAATCCAACATTTCTAAGACAACCATTTTCCAAAACCAAGTAAATCCAACTCAAACACACTTTCAACAAAAGGAAAAAAAGACTCACAAAAGAAGATTTCATCAGATAAAGAGGATCACTTTTTCACACCAAAAATAGTCTAATTTCACTTAAAGTCCCCTTTTTGGGATGCAAGTCAAAATAGCAATAAAGCTGATAAAACAGTTCAAGGGCATCCAAAGAGGATTAGGGCATAGACATTATCTGAATATATGTTTCACTTCGCGTCAAAAACTCACAGGAGCTACTACGCGGAAACTCGCTCGGTCTCAGAATTTAAATAACAACCTAAAGTTAATATTTCTATCGCCATTAACTAACCATCTTCTACCCCAACTTAACCCTCTTCTTTTAGTTAGTAAGTCAAGAAGTGTGGAACCATCTCAACCAAAAGCTTAAGCTGATGGTTGAAGTCCCAGGAATGGTTTTATACTCTAACACGCCCCCTCACGCGAATGCCCTTTGGGCTTGAAGCGTGGATGCTGCAAAGGTCCTATACAAGCGAATATGGGAGTGTTGAGATTCGAACCTGAGACCTCTTGTTTATCGGTCTGGCTCTGATACCATGTGGAACCATCTCAACCAAAAGCTTAAGCTGATGGTTGAAGTCCCAGGAATGGTTTTATACTCTAACAAGAAGGGTACCAATATAACTATATCACAACCTTTTCAGTACACTAAAACTCAAGAACAATAATAATATGGGGACATTACAATTAAACTAGTTTGATACTATTGCTACACTAAAAGATCTTAACATGGGATTTTGGAACATAGAAATTACATACTAACTTAACCACATGTAATCATATAAGGTCTTTAGGACAATAATAATTACATAAGACATAATCACATGAAGTCATACCAACTTCATTTTGAACATTAACTAATCTTTAAGGACAACCATAACCCTAAGCATGTGAACTATTGCATGGTACTATTCACAAAAATTACAAACTTTTTTTTTTTTAACAAGGTAAGTAGAGAGAGGTAGTTAAAGGTTTCTCCTCACAAAAAACCTTCCCACCCGATCCTCATACAATATTTTATTGAACTCTTTATCCTCTATCTGATTCCACAACTCAGTTACTGCTAGATGATGTCCCTTTTTTGAAAGCCAACCAGCTGCTACATTTGCTTCTCTATAAATATATGAAATTTTGCTCCATCGAAACCTTGAAAGCAGATTACGAATATCTTCAATCAGATCTCTGATCTGCCAGGGGATAGCAAAATTACCTTGAACCGCTTGAATTACTACTAAATTATCACCTTCAAAATATATGTGCAAGAAGTCAGTCTTTGTTGCTTCGATTAATCCATCTCGGAGAGCTCTTGCTACAGCCACGATAATTGGAGAGTCCCGATAGTTTCCAGCTCTGGCTTTTATCAAGACTCCCCTCAAATCTCGAAGAAGGAAACCTCCCGCCACTGAGTTTTGGTTGCGCGATCCGTCGAAGTTTAGTTTGATACTGCCCCTTGGGGGTGTATGCCCCCTCACAATTTTGTTGGAAGACACCCCCTTGATTGTGTTGTACCTAGCCTCTATCCCATTCATCTCTAATGTATTTCGAATCCTCCATTCAGCTGCATTTTTCTTAGCTTGAATTAGATTCCCGAGGGAATTGTGAATGATATTCTGGATAAAACCTAAAGTTTATTCTAGGGTTTCATAAGAATAAATTCTTATTCAAACACTCCACTTAGGGTTCCTATCATATTTCTAAGGTTCCAAAACAATCATAAACTTACTATGAATCACCTAAATCCTAACATGAGATATTTAAGAACATAAAAACATTTTCCAACTCAAACTTGTTCAAGACTAATCTAGCTTCTAACTTCATGAACCTAACACATAATCTTACTCCTAAACATGCTTCTTAAGTTCCAAAACAGTCCATACATCCACAAAAACAAGACATTGCATACTCATATTACACCATAAACCCTAACATACATTCATGAACATAATAACTCATATGAACTCAAACTTGTGCAAAAACCAATCAAAACTCCAACATTATTATTTCAAACATTTTACACACACTCTTAACATATTTCTAAACTCCAACACAACCATTCTTTGCATTTTTAGCAACCAAAATATTAATCACAACACTAAGGGCATGCTCAACAGTTAATACCCTTATACTTTTCTAAAACTCAAGCAAGATTAAATCTTTAAGCATGAAACTCACATATAACTTAGTAAAAACAGTAATGAACATGATTTAAAAACAAAATACATTAAACATTAAACTTTTTACGTGGGTTTTATTCAAACAAACCCTAGTTCATGAACATCTCAAACCTAAGCAAGAATAAAAATTTATGCTTTTAACATGTGTTTAAGTTATCTAGATATTCAAAACAAGTACCTACTATCCATAATCATCAAACATACATCATAAAATCTCATCTAAACTTCACATAACAAAAGCACAAAACCAAGAGAAAACAATAGTAAAAGAGAGAGAGTTAGGGAGTTTATACTGAAAGAGGGAGGGTGAGGCACTGTATTGGTGTCACAGCGGTGGCAATGGTGGCTTGGGTCGGTGGTCATCGGAAATGGCGGCGGCAGCGAAACAGTAGCGATGGTGCAAAAACCCAAGTGAAAATGGGGCTTGGTTGTTGGCTGGACGTCGTTAGGGAGCTGAGCGGTGGTCGTCGATGCTGGCGGAAGGTCTCTGGAGCTGGGGGAGGTCATTGGTGCTAATGAAGGTCATTGGTGCAGCGGCGTCGATGGGGTTGATCTGGGCAGAACAGAGGGGTTTGGGTGGGGATTGGTGGTGTGTTTGGGCAGCGGCAACGATGGATGATGGTGCGATGGTAGTCGGAAAGTGGTGGGGTGGTGGTCGGCGTCGTGAGAAAGGAGGTAGAAGGTGGTGGTGATGGTGGTTTGCTAGTGATGGTCGTGCGTTGGTGTCAGGGAGTAACTGCAAGCAGAAGAAGAAAGAGGAAGGGGAGAGGAGAGAGAGAAAATACACATGAGAGAGAGAGAGGGGAATTAAAAACAACTTTGCGGCTACAACTATATTCTAGGTTATAATAGTATCTAAGGGGGTTCCCATGTGTATATATAGAAAGAACTAGATGAGAAAGAGGCTAGCATAATTAACCCTAAGAGTTAACAACACCTTCCCAAAGAGTTAGTTTCCTAAAATAACACCTTTTCTCAGACAACTTTTATAAACCCATCCCAAATAAAATTAACCAATGTCTAAAATTTCCCTAACTGATATTTTTAAGCTGCTAAAAATTTTAAATAACCCACTCGCGGTCCAAATAGCTCCATGTGAAAACAGATATATAATTAACAGAAAGAAAACACACGTCAGGTAATTTAACGGTATATATAATAGCATTTTTCGGGGTTTTACACCACGTTTGCCACACATCACAAGGTGTATAAAGACCTCTAGTTATAAAGGTAAACATCCAATAAATCTGGCTTGACTTCCACTCCAAATATAATTAGGTTTTAGAATGCTATTACAATAACAAAATTGGAGCTAAATATAACTAGGAAATCCTAATAGCAACCAATAACTTGGAGTTTAAACAAGTTTAGGAAACTTGCCAAATAAAGTGGGAGGATCGAAACTTGAGAATCAGAATTTCCTGATCTAAGCACGCGCGTGTTAAAGGGTGGCACGGGTGTGCCGTCTGAAACACTTCACGAGAAAAGGAACCCTGCAACTTGGATTCGGCGTGCCCAAGGATGGCACAGGCGTGCCAACAAGTCAGGCCAAAATGATAATTTTTCTACCGAACTTTAAAACTGCATAACTTATTCATCCGAACTTGGATTTGGCTTGTTAGATATTGACAGAAAGCTCTCGATGTGAACTTTAAGCTCATTAGTTCTCAAGTCCAATGGAGTTCTATTGAAGGAGTTATGATGGAAAGAGTAACCACCTATCTTCTTTCATCTTCCTGGCTTCTTTGCTTCACATGGTGAATCCCGACCCAACTCTTGCATCAAGTGAAAAGACCACTATGCCCTTGGGTGCCAAAAGGACCTAAAATACCCTGGTTCAACCTGTCTTGGTGAGGAAATATACCTATTAGAACCCCTCAAGGACCTCAACAAACCCAGGCTCAAGGACCTTGACAGACTCAGGCTCAAGGACGTTGGCAATTTGATTGGTTTTGAATGAAAGTCAAAATTCGAATATCCAGAAAAAGGGAAGTTTCCATCACTAGAGAAATCTGGATCAGATCCTATATTATATATTCTGATTATGGGTGTGATTCTTGTAGATATAAGAAGGAAAGAAGATCAGAGATAATGTGCAAGGAAAGAAAGAGCGTGAAACAAGAAAGGAAGGAGAATCAACTCCAACGGTCTTCTTCAAAGCTGCTGTATAAATTGAATGACTCAAAGACTGAGAACCTAATCGATTCCAAGGAAGAAATCAAAGAGTAGGAAATCCGTGAGGATTTGTGAGTGTGTCTTTGAGAGACGAGTTTGTGTGTACTCTAGCCAAGGACGTTGGCGAGCTATTGGTAACAAAACCTTAAGGGAATTAGGTTCTGTGAGTGAAAACACCTTGCTGTGTTGGTGCGTTGTTTTATTCAATAATATCTGAAAGTGCCCTTCAGTAAGGCACTCCTCTAGTAGTTGCTACAAGGACCTTACTCCTTGAAGTAACCAGGTTACTGTATTTCTGTACTATGTTCTGATTGAATCAAGGAAGTTTATCAGTTATCTTGTATTGTCCTTTATATCTGTGAAATTAATATCTTAACTAGAAAAGGGTTAAGAAACCTAATATCCTTTATCTCAAGTGTGCAGAAATTGTGATAACCCTATTTACAGTCCCTCTAGGGTTCTTTCAATAGCAAAATACTCTCGGGATTGATTCTTGGTCATTTGGAGCCCAAAAGGAAGTCAAGTTCAACTTTTATTCCTTATTTGTGCGCGCTGATAAATTCTCGGGAGCCTTAGGAGGCTCGAGAATGGTCCCGTTGAGGAGCCAAGCTCCATTAACTCTTGGCCCGAGATCCTCCTTAAAGCACTTCCCGCATCCATTCTCTTAGGGAAAAGGACATGTCCATATCTTAGGGGTCTCGGAGAGGCGAGTCTCTCAAAATTTGAATTTTGTGGATCTCCCCGAAGGGAAAAGGACCTGTCCATACCAGAGTTTATTAATGAATGGGCTAATTAAACACTTAAGAATGCCTGTGTCATGAAAGAGATGGTATATGAGGGTTTATTTATGAATGGGATAAAGAAATGCTGGATGATCGTGTCTTAAAAGGGAGGAGAGATGGTCAAAAGGGATATGCATCATCTCTAGGGAAAAGGTTGGAATATGGTTGATGGAATGATGTCCAAGTCTGACAAAAGAAAAGTAAATGGAGGGTTGATGATAATGATAGAACCCAGGGTTTCCTCTCCTTTTGCCTAGTCCGCCCCGGGTGTGGTTTTCGGACTAGCTCTTTTATTCTCTCTTTTTTTTATTCTCTCAAAGACTATCTTATTCAACGACAAACACTCTCTAAAGTGAAAAGTATGGGCCGAGCCTCAAATAGGTTCTCCTACGTATCCGAGGTTGAATCAGACCAATCGTAGTTCTTTAAGAGCAACTTTGATGGGGGGTGAATAGGGTTATAAATTTCTGCCTAAACACTTACTAATAAAGGATGTTAGGTCTTAATCTTTTCAAAATGAGATTCAACTTTAAGATAGATCAAAGTAAACTTGAAATAAAGGAAAATAAAAGGATAACTGAATAACCTCCTTTATTTCGATGGAACAGAATGTAAACTTGAACTGCCTAAGGTAAACGTCCTTAGATTTACAAATGAACAGGAGTGACTTGCAGAGGACACTTCGAAGGATATCTGGAAACCACACACCAAGCACCGATTTCGTGTAAAACACTAATCGATTCTAAGTCCGTCTAGGATTCGATTACAATAGCAAAAATCAAAACCTAAATCCATTAAGGAATTGATCTCACTCAAACAAATTTCTCACACAATCGCTCTTCTTTCTACTCAAAGAAAGAACACAAACAAAACATAGAACCCAATTCTCTATTTTGAACACCCAATTACTTCCGTGGAATCGTTAAAGCTCTTCAATCTTGAGGTCTTCTATTTATGCGAGTCTGCATCGGCTTTGTATCCGTTGAGATTGATTCTTCCTTTCTTCAATCTGCTCTTGTTTCCAAAATGGCGAGATTAACTTTCCTCTCTTCTTGAGATGTCATCCGTGAGATGTAATCCATACTTCCTTCCATTTTCTTCACTAATTATTACCTACAATATAGAACATATAATCAGTTAGTCTGATTAGAAAATTAGATAGGAAATTAAGAAACTTTCTTTTATGCAAGACTTCCCTGTTTCGATTTCTCTGTTTGTCTTTCACTTCAAAACTTCACGCCTGTCATGAATGTCCTTGAGATGCTGTGGGTGAAAGTCCTTCAGCCTGCATCAAGTGGGTCTCTACAATCTCCCCCTTTTTGAGTGAAAGGCAAAACACATACAACCATAGTATATGCCATAGATGATGTAGTAGATAAAAGCATTCATACATGAGCAGTAAAGAGCAATAAGTTTAGCATTACAGACCAAGTGAAAATAAGAGAGGTAGATTGTCTTCTACATCCCAGAACGAAATATGAACGCTGAGAAAGACACTGCATTGGTCTCTTCTTCCTCTTTTTGGCTTTCACCTAAAAGGAACGGGAGGAATGTATGGCAAAAAAAAAAAACAAAAAAACCTTCAAAAAAAGCAATAGAGAAAGAGTTTTCAGGGTTGAGAGTTAGAGGGGGCAAGGTATTCAGGGACTGGAGATGGGGCAGGAACAGATATTACTGGGACAAATGATTGATGGGTTTGAACAATGTCCCTGAGGGTAGATGTTGTGCTGAGCAGGTCGGTTGAACTTCATGAAGGGCCTTTACTGCTTGCTGGAGAGATAGTACTTCTGCCTGAAGGCTTGAGACTTGCGCTTGGATGGCATTCTGAACGTCCTTGGCTGCTGCTGCTGAACTAGATGCCTCAACTACCTTGATTTCATCTGTGTGTAGCCATGAGCCATTCGGCTGCTGTTGATATCCAAGGTTGAGGAGGAGAGAAGGACCAATAGTGGGTAGACTGACGGATGATTGTGTATCATCCTCGAGAGGACTCAACATGCTTGGAACACTTTGGTAAGCAGGTTACCATATGGTAATGGTCCAGAGGATGAGCTAGCAGCGCGAATGAAGTGGTGTATGATCATTTCCCCAAGTTCGGGGTGATGGTTATTGAGGATGTTTAGAAGGAAAGAGGCACAGGCTTCATTGATTGTCTCTTTATTTATTCCCCTTGGGAGAATGGTTCGGACAGTGGTCTAGTAAAGAAAACGGGCTTCTGATGTGAGACCCGTATACTAGGTGTTTTTGAGTTCAGATGGTCGGGCAAATTGACGCCGGAGTTCTTGTTTTAGGTCGGATGGGAGAGGGAGAGCTGGTTTGGTGGGATCTGCAGACAGGTTGAGGATGCATTCGATTTTGTTGGGTGTAAGGAAGATTTTAACACCGGCGACAGAGGTTTGTAGTGATGGGTGAGAGAGATTTGGGAATAGATTCGCATAGAATTCAAGAATGAGAGATGGATAGATTACCGGTTCGCAGTTAAAGAAGGATGAACACCCTAGTTCTTTGAGAACAACGAAGGATGGGAAACTTGGGATGAGTGATTCTAGGTCAACATTTTCGCAGCACAAGATGAGACGGTTCTCCAAGCTATCTTCTACTCACGAGTGATAGCTAGAGTGGATGAAGGTTGTGGTGGGATGGTAACGGCGTCGGAGGATGAGGAATGGGAGTGGGTTGAGTCTGGAGGATTGGATGAAGATTTGCGAGACCGGAGTCTTTTTGCGACTCCAGTAGGGGGGATGGGGCAGTGTTTTTTTTTCAGCTGGTCTTTTCTTCATGTTGTGATACTGCACAAGAGAGTGAGAGAGTAGGGACAACCGTTGGGACAGGTGGGGAGGAGAAAAGTGGTGATGGTGATGGAAGGGATGATTGAAGAAGATGGTGCAGTAGTGTTCAATAGAAGTGAGAGGGAGGAGGAGGGACGGTTTTTGGGAAGAGAGGAGATAAATATGGCATGTGGGAAGGATGAGGTCTGAAAAAGGGAAGAGAAGGATTGAAAGGGACGGTTTCGGAGGTAAATATGATTGGATAGAATATTGAAGATGAGGGAGAAAAGATTTGAAATTTTTTTGAAAATATAAGTTTTTATTTTGAAAAAGGAAGGAGACGGTTTGGGGGAAATGAATGTGATGTGATTGAGGGGATATGAGAGAGAGAGAGAGAGAGAGAGAGAGAGAGAGAGAAGTTAAGATAAAATTAAGGAAAGAGAGTGAAGGTAAGGGGTTTTAAAGTTACGGAAAGAATAAGAAAGTGGAACCAGAAAATAAGGAAAGAAAGAATTTTTTTTAAAAAGATCCCCTTTCTTTTTCTTTTTTTTGAAAAAAATCACATTGAGTAGTTATGGAAGAACTGTCAGTATGATCGTATGCCAGGGATTAATCTCTGAGAGGCTCAATGTGGTTCCAGGACAAGAGTGTCAAGGACCTTTATGAGCGAATGAAGTAAGAACTTACCTTGAGGTGGAGGTCCTTAGCTCCCCCTAGAAGGGAGAATGCTAGCTCCCCCTCAACTGGTCATCAAGTTGTAACATACCAAGCTCTCTTCTATTAGTGATGAATTATTCCGTGGGAAGGGCCTTGGTGAAAATGTCTGCCAGTTGTTGATGAGTGGGGACAAAGTCCAATGTGATATGGCCTTTGTCTACATGATCTCTTATGAAGTGGTGTCGCACCTCAATGTGTTTGGTACGGGAGTGCTGGACTGGATACTTAGTGATTTGAATGGCAGTTTGGTTGTCACACTTGATTGGAATCTCTTTGAGCTGCTGCTTGATCCACAGAATCCGTGCACAACAGGCTCCAACTGCTATGTATTCAACTTCTGTTGTGGAAAGGGCAATTGCATTTTGCTTCTTTGATTGCCAGGATATCAAGGATAAACCCCGCATTTGGCAACCTGCTGAGGTACTTTTTCGATCAGTCCTAGATCTAGCAAAGTCTGCATCTGTAAACCAAATGAGATGAAGGGAGTTGTTTCTTGGATATCATAGTCCAAGGTCCTGAACAAACCGAGCACATAAACAAACACTGAACATTATGTCTGGTCGACTAGTAGTTTTCCAATCATACCTCGATAGTGTTTGTCAGGAATGGCCTTACCAGTTTGGTCCTAATCAAGTTTTAGTGTGGAGGACATTGGGGTACTGCAGTGCTTGGCATTCTACAGACCATATTTCTTCAAAAGTTCTTTGACATACTTACTTTGATTGTGTAACACCCCGGGTATATGAATAAAGTGTGGCTTAAGAGGATTGAAATGACTACTTATATCACCAAGGTGCACCTTCTTTTATGGTAGCTCATCCGTTTGGAACTCCTCAGTTAAGCGTGCTTGGCTGGGAGTAGTCAAAAGGATGGGTGACCTCCTAGGAAGTTTCCCAGGCAGCGTGTGAGCGAGGACGAAGCACGCTAGAAAGACTCGTGGTGATTTGTGGGGCCAGTCAGAGATCCTTAAAGCGTTTATGAGTAATGTCCGCGGCCCGGGAGCGACCGGGGCGTTACAGATGGTATCAGAGCCGACCCGCGACCGTGAGCTGCGCCAGTGGACGGGAGAGCCATAGGCAGTCACCTAGCGGGGCAGATTGTGGCACAACGAGGACGTTGTGCATTTAATTAGGGGTGATTGTAACACCCCGGATATATGAATAAAGTGTGGCTTAAGAGAATTTAAATGACTACTTATATCACCAAGGTGCACCTTCTTTTATGGTAGCTCATTCGTTGAAAACTCCTTAGTTAAGCGTGCTTGGCTGAGAGTGGTCAAAAGGATGGGTGACCTTCTGGGAAGTTTCCCAGGCAGCGTGTGAGCGAGGACGAAGCACGCTGGAAAGACTCATGGTGATTTGTGGGGCCAGTCAGCGATCTTTAAAGCGATTATGGGTAATGTCCGCGGCCCGGGAGCGACCGGGGTGTTACAGATTGAGAAAGATGTCATCATCGTTTTGTTTGATTTGTAAGCCAAGGAAGAAGTTAAGTTATATAATGTCATCTACATAAACTTGAGTTATAATAGAATCCTAACCTGAGGTTTTGATGAAGAGAGTTTTGTCTATGAGACCTCTTTTGAATCCATTCTCAAGAAGAAATGAGCTTAGTCTTTCATACCAAGCTCTGGGAGCTTGCTTGAGCCCATAAAGGGCCTTTTGAAGCTTGTAGACATGAGTATCTGGATCTTCTTGTTCAAATCCTTGAGGTTGTTGATTAACATAGACTTCTTCTTTTAGATGTCCATTTAGGAAGGCACTTTTGACATCCATTTGGTACAACTTCATGTGAGCTGATGATGCATAGGCTAGAAGTATTTGAATGGCCTCTAGTCTGGCATCTGGGGAAAAAGTTTCTTCATAGTCAATGCCCTCTTCTTGATTGTACCCTTTGGCGACTAATCTGACCTTGTTTCTTGTCACAGTGCCATGCTCATCTAGTTTGTTTCGAAAGACCCATTTTACACCAATAACACGATGGTGTTTTGGTCTTGGGACAGCTTCCAGACTTTATTACTTTCAAACTGATTGAGCTCTTCTTGAATAGCAAGGATCTAGTTGATGTCCTTTAAGGCCTCTTCTGGTACACTTGGATCAACCTATGAAACAAATGCATGGAAGGCACCAAAGTTTCTAAGAGAAGAGCGAGTTCTAATACCTGTATCCAAACTTGATAGAAGGTTGTCAGCGGGATGTGCAAGCTTGAACTTGACGGTCCTTGGGGGATCCTCAGGATTAGTTGGCATTGAGCCAGCAGAGTTAGGAGGATTTTCTTTTTGTGAAGGTCCTTGATCATCATTGACTACTTCCTCCTAATATGAATCTGGTTGTGTAAGAGTCTCTGGTTAATCTCCTAGAGGAGGTTTTCCATTTTGTGAGAAGGACCTTGCTGAAAGATGTGAGCAATGTCCTCATCTTCATCTTCTTGATGAATTTGAAACTTTATGGAGGACATTTCTGTAGAGGAGGTGGGAGACTCATCAAAGATGGCATGAATGGATTCTTCCACCTTTTTGGATGCTTTATATAGACTCTGTAGGCCTTGCTGGATAAGGAGTATCCTACTAGGATGCCTTCTTCTCTCCTTGGTTCAAATTTGCTTAGAGCCTTCTTTCCATTGTTGTGTATGAAACACTTGCATCCAATGGCCTTGAGGTGAGCTGTGTTGGGCGTCTTGCCTTTGAATAACTCGTATGGTGTTTTCTTCATGAAGGACCTTATAGTACATCTATTGAGAATATAGTTTGATGCATTTATAATCTCAGCCCAAAGGAATAGGGGTAGATCATTCTCACAGATGATTGTTATTGCCATGTTCTCAAGTGTCCGGTTCTTCCTTTCAACTACACTATTTTGTTGAGGTGTCCTTGGGGCAGAAAAGTTGTGGGTAACACCTTCTTGATCACATAACTTTCCAAACTGATCTTGATTATCAAATTCTTTTCCATGATTTGTCATTAATTGATACTAAGGTTAGACCTGTAAGGACCTTGAGCTGTCCGTATAGCTTTTCAAATTCAGGAAATGCTTCTGTCTTATCGTTCAAGAATAAAACCCCGGTAAATCTTGAAAAATCATCAACAGTGACAAGTATGTATGAACGTCCTCCTAGACTCTTGTATGATATTGCTCCACAAAGGTCCATGTGCAACAATTCTAGATATCTAGAAGTGACAACTTTGAGTCAGAGGCTTGAATGAGGTTCTGGTATGTTTTCCTTTGGTGCATGCTTCACATAATTTGTCACGAATGAAGTTGTGTGATGGCAGTCCTCTAACCAAACCTAGGAGTTTCAGTTTCTGAAGGGTTTTCATGTTGACATACCCTAATATACGATGTCATAGCCATGACTCATTTGATGCAGCTCTAAGACAGGTAAGGTTATTGGTCATAGGGTCATTAAGGTCCATAACATACACATTGTTCATCCAATGTCCTTTGAAAACTATCTCATGTGACTCTCTTTCAACAACACATGAATTCTTATTGAACCAAACTTTGTATCCTTTGTCACAAAACTGAGAAATGCTTAAAAGATTGTATTCTAAACCTTCTATAAAATATACATCATTTATACAATTTTTTGAGTCCTTACTGACCTTGCCGACTCCAAGGATCCTCCCTTCGCTTTTGTCTCCAAACGTGACCTTTCCACTCTTGTTGTCTTTGAGTTCTCTGAATTTGGTTGGATCTCTAGTCATGTGTCTTGAGCATCCGTTATCCAAATACTAGAAGTCATTATGAGCCCTGAGGCATACCTGCACTGAAGGACATTATACCTTTCTTTGGACCGGACCTTTTGGGCAAAGGTTCTATGTTTTGAGTGTTAGGTTGTGTCTGATTTCTTTGGTACCCACATGGTTTAGGTTTTTGGCTTAACTCTTGGTGAATTGGTAGGTTTATGAATAAGCAAGGTTTTTGGTTTAACTCTTGGTGAACTGGGTTTGTTTGTAGAGGTTTTGTTGTCATAATTCAAGACAGAGTGAACTTGGTTCATTTCTTGGTTGAGAATGAGGTTTAGCTCTTTTCGATTTTGATGCACTTCACTTCTCAAATTGATATTATCTGTAGTGAGATTCTGGATTATCTCATGTTGGGTTGCTATGGTTTTGGTATTTGTTTCAACAATTCTAGTGAGATAGTGAATTTTGTTGGTAAGGGTTTCAATGTAGTCAAGCAGAGTAAGTAATATTTGTTTTTGAGTTTTTTCATTGTATTTAAGAAAGAGGTTAGTAAATACCTCATCATCACTTGTTTATGCTTCATCAAGGTCCTTTGCCATGAGACATGAATTTGCAATTTCATCAGAATCACTTTCACTGTAATCGCTATCACTCTAGGTGGCCACCATAGCTTTTCTGTTCAATCTCTTTCCTTTGGAATCACTTTGCTCCTTGGCTTTCTTTACGTGAGGACATTCTCTCACCATGTGATCTGTTGCACCACAAGCAAAACATTTAGCATTTTCATTTTCATTTTCATCTTTAATTGGAGTTTTACCTTTGGGTGATGATCTTTTGGAGGATGATTTTCTTAGGTAGCCTCGGAATCTTGGATTTCTTCTATATAGGCGTTTGAATCCTCTAGCTATCATAGCCATAGTTTCTTCATCGTCATCCTCGGATTCTTCCTCAGTTTCTTTTGTGCTTTTGAGTGTATTCTCCTTTGTCTGACTGCCTTCAAATAATCATATCTCATGTGCAAGGAGCTTGCCAATCAACTTTTCAAGCTTCAGAGTTTCCAAGTCTTGGGCATCTTCTATAGCCGTTACTTTTGGTCCCCATTTGTGCCTAGGTAGACACTGAAGGACCTTGTTCACCTGTTCTTCATTGGAATAGGTTTTCCCAATAGACTTGAGATGGTTGATTATTCCACTGAATCTTTTTAACATTGATTCAATAGATTCATTTTCCTCCATCTTGAAGCCTTCATACTTCTGAACTAATATGTTGATCTTAGTATTTTTTTACTTGATTTGTTCCTTCATAGGTTGTGACAAAGTAGTCCCATATCTGTTTAGCTGTATCAAGAGTAGACACTCTTTCAAATTCGTTAGAATTAAGATTGCATATTAAAAGATAATGAGCATGAGTATTTTTCTTGGCTTTTTCTTTTTCCTCACTTGAATACTCTGATCTTTTTTTGTCAACTTGCGTTCCATCTGCAACAGTCGTGAGTGGGGTAGGATAGTTTCCTTTGTTGATAATATCCCAAATGTCCTCATCTTGACTTCTCAAGAAGATCTCCATTTGGCGTTTCCAAACTCTATAGTTATCACCTGTCAGCAAAGGTGATCTATTCCATAAACGTCCTTGACTTAATTCACCCATGTTATGATCTCCCATGATCTTTGCCACAGAGCGGTTAGTCTCTGAATCTTCAGTGGACCAGGCTCTAATACCAATTGAAAGAACCCTAGAGGCTGGGGGGATGAATAGGGTTATAAAATTTTTGCACAAACACTTACTGATGAAGAACGTTAGGGTCTTAATATTTTCACACTAAGATTCATCTTTAAGATAGATCGAAGTAAACTTGAAATAAAGGACAATAAAAGGATAACTGAATAACCTCCTTGAAGTATGCAAGGTCACTAGGATCAGAGTGATGACCTCACAGACACCAAGCGGACACACAACACTGGAATTTCGGGACCTCACAGTGAATAATCGAATGCAAGCAACCCCAAAACAGAGGATAATCAACAAGAATCGAATGGATGAAATGGGGTGAGGTGTGAAATATGATCGGATGAACAAGAACAAATGGATAGGGGTGGGCGAAAAATCCGTAATCCGTAATCTGATCCGAAAAATGGATAATTAGCGGATAATTTTTGAAGTTGGCGGATCGGTTAACCGATTCGAATTTTTTCCCCAGATCACGAATCGGATACGGATTGGGGGTTGAAAAATCCGGATAATCCGTCGGTTATCCGAAAATCCGAAAATAATTAATTTTCAACTTTGAACCCTTTAAATGTTATTTTATTGTCGTGAATTAGAAGTCATTAGCGTAGAAATGTAACACAATACATAAAGTTTACCATTTTGAACCCATTAATGTAAGAAGGATAATGATTATTATTCTACGAGTGCTTTATAATCCGTGGATATACGGTTATCTAATCCGAAATCTGGTTAACCGAAACTTTTATTAAAGTAAGAAGGGTTTAGGGTTTAGGATATACAGATCGCAAATTTTATTATCCAACAATTCGGTAAACCAAAAGTACGGTTAACCGAAACTTTCGGATCGGATACGGATCATATTTTAACTATCCGAACATACGGTTAACTGATCCGAATTTATGATCGGTTCGATTAACCGATCCGTGCCCACCCCTACAAATGGATGATGTATGCCAGCTAAAGGACCTCTAACTCAGCAAGCTGGAAATCATCACAGAAACACAGGGACCTCATGACTGACTCCAAGGATCAAATTCGAACCAGGTTCACCACACACCAAATAACGTCAAAAACTCATGGGGGATTTTGGGACTCGTTCAAATGGATTGAAATGGATAATGAGGGATGGAAAATGCAGAAAGATAAAGAATACAATCAAGTGATTACCGATCAATACAGGCACACCATGACCGATTATCACAAGGGCAATGGACTTGATGACCTCAATGGATACAAGCACACCACCATTGAAATTACCAAGCTCTACACACACCACTAGGATTGCCAAACCCTAGATACTGAAGTAGAATTAACCAAAATTGAGAGTTTAACGTCACTAACAAACAAGAAGCTCGAAGGCTCTTCTGTTTCATCAAATTCATATATCAAGTTGTTCTTTAGAATGACCTCACAGAGGGTATATATAAAACCCAGCTGAGGCTAATTAGGAGTTTCTTGAACAAAAAAAAAGTCCTAATCTTGCTTAATTAAACTAATTACATCAGAATAAGATAATATGCAACTAAGTTATGAAGCTTGTAGATCAATTGTAATGAGGGACTAATAAAAGCGTCACACGTGGCATCTTCATGAAGCTTCTAGAACAACTGGAAGGCACTAGAAACATCACACATGGCGCTTTCTTGTTGGAGCATCATTCTTCACGTGGGCAATGCTGGATGATCACCTCACGAGCTGGAAGGACCTCAACAGCTCGAAAGTGATGTCTTCATAGAGGACCTCAATGACAAACACCTCACTGAATTGGAAAGACCTCAACAACTCATGCAGTGAAGTCAAAAAGGTACAAATAGTCTTCCTTCAGTAGGGAACGTCCTTGGACGTCCAAATTCTCAGCAGATTCAAGATGGAGGCCCTCATGTGTATATTTAGATTGCATAGAAGGTTGATGACCTCCAAATGGATCAACCATTGGCATTTAGGAAAGCTCAATAATAAACTTCCTTGATATTCAAAGAGAAGAGAATCACAAACCAAGTTGAAAAGAACAACCGACTCCAGATAAACGTCCTCAATGCATGTCCAGATTGAAATAGCTCTGAGGAACCCAAATAACCTTTGGACCATCTAAGCTTGGACATTATAAACGACCATCAAAGGACCAAATGTGTATGAGGCCTCAATTCTGAAGTATTGAGATAGTAAAGATGGTCACATCAGGTGGATGACCTTTGATATAGTCAAGGACCTTCTGGGATTCGTGGGTGGCCTCAAAGAATGCTGAAACCAAATGAGGTTGTGAGGGCTGACCTCCATCATTCCCCCCAAGTTGAGAAAAGTTTGTCCTGAAACTTGGAAGGTTTTCCCCATTAGAATAATAAGGCCTAAATGATATACTCAAGAATAGTATGGCCTCAAGGACATTGAACGGTCTGCAAAAGTGTAAACTTCAATCTGGATCATTCCAAGGACCTCAGAGGGACCTTTAGTTCTTGGAACAAACTTCCCTTTCCTCTTGGATTTAAATCTGTCTTTCTTTTGGTAGATCCAAACAAGATCTCTCGGTAGAAAACCCATCTTCTTCTTTCTCTTGTGAGAAAAATCATTAACCTTAGCTTCCTTCTTTCGTTCATGCTGAAACTCATATTCAGGAGGTAAACCAGGGGGTTTTTCTTCCTGAAACACATAAGGATAGTGTTCCAAAGGATGGGTAAGTAAGGATGGTTATTTGAGGAGTTTGGGTTTGTGTTTTGGTCTAGGAGAATAGGGTTCTTAGTCGTATCGAGGAACATTAAAAACCAGGGCCTTAAGGACAAAAGCATAGGTTGGTGGATTCTAGGAATTGGCTCATTTATGGAGGGTGATGATGTGGGGATAAAGGGGTATACAAAGTAGGTTTGGAAACTTCCATTGTTGAAAAGGAAGTTATTTGGTATGAGGGGTTTTTGTTGGGCTTTTGGGGCTGTTTTATGGGCTAAGGACAGTGGGGGTTTCAGTGGTGGGTTGATGGTAGGATTAATGATGAACCAAGGATGGTATGGAGTGTGCAGATCAGTGCTTGACAGTCTGGAGGGCCTCAAGACAAAACAACTGATAATTCGAGCAAAAGCATATGCGACATAGATGCTTCTCTTGCTAAATATGGTGAAGGTATGACACGACAATGTGCCTCCTAGCACAACTTCCATAGTAAACATCCAAGGCATACTTCCCAATATAGAACATATGATCAAGGCCTTAACAACATTCCACACTAATCCACAACAAGCATCATCAAGGCTCACAAAATCAAGATAATACGACTCCTCTTCTTTTCCACTATCTTGACTCAACTAAAGTTGTATAATCATGATAACCTTCTCAACACAACACCAAAGCACATGAAATTTCACAAAACATGCATTCATGAAACTCCCAACTAACCAAAATATTCGCAAGTTTGTTTCATTCATGCCCATCAAAGTAATGTAGTAAGGAAATTTTTGAGATCCCATACCTTGACCAAAATATTTGACACCAATTAACTTGAAAAGGATCAAGGCCGGAAAATCAACATCACCAGTAAAAACAATGAGCTCCACCACTGAGTTTGTTGGGGGTTTGATACTCCATTCCTCATACTTTGACCTCCATCGCTTCCACCTCTTCCGTTTTGGTCTTCTTGTCACCTCCAAGTTCACCCATAGAAGTGACCTTGGTTGAAAATTAACAAACTCAATATTGAAGCCACTGGAAGCTTCATTCTCCATTCTCATCCTTGTAGCACGCAAAGATTTTATATCATTCATCATCACAAATTGAGGTTCAAATTCTGTCATTGTCATTGGCTGACAGAACCCTAAGGTCGTTAACTGTGTCAAAGTCAGACAGTCCTCAACCTCCTTATCATAGACAGGATCCTCCAAAAGTTCATTTACACACTCTTCTTCATCAAGATCCTCTACTTCCTCATCATACCTAGGAAGATCTAGATTGACTTCTTGTTTCTCCTCTAACTCCTTAAATCTACTTCATCTTCATACACATCAAAAATAGGAGGGTGATTAAAATCGACCTCGTGTTCATCCTCTTGTTCAATCTCATGGGAAAAAATGGCCTCAACAACTTCTGTCGCATCATCAATTTCTAGAGGGAAATTAAAATGAATTTCTTGTTCCTCTCGAATTTGATGTTCCTCCTCTTGAACTGAAGGTGGTTCACATGACTTCATGGAATTATAAATATATTCACACAAATTTATCTCCAATTGTAGCACCTTGATGTCACGCCTCAATCTCGTTTCCTCCTTCAAAATCTGATCACACTTTTGATATGAGGGTTTGCTGAAAGTCATGGCTGCTGGTTTTTTTGTGGCTATGTGTTGGGGCCGATTTGGGATGTGTTTAGGCTCAAAGAAATCATAAACGAATCACCAAAATAGAAGCTACCTCTACAACCTCCTGAGGTGTTCTACTACTACTCAACAACACAAAGAACACCAATAACTCCCCTCGGGATGAAACTAAGCTCTGATACCAAATTGATGTATGCAAGGTGACTAGGATCAGAGTGATAACCTCACAGACACCAAGCGAACACACAACATTGGAATTTTGGGTCCTCACAGTGAATAATCGAATGCAAACAACTCCAAAACAGAGCATAATCAACAAGAATCGAATGGATGAAATGGGTGAGGTGTGAAATATGATCCGATGAACAAGTACAAATGGATGATGTATGCCAGCCAAAGGACCTCTAACTCAGCAAGCTGGAAATCATCACAGAAACATAGGGACCTCATGAATGACTCCAAGGATCAAATTCGAACCAGGTTCACCACACACCAAATAACGTCAAAAACTCATGGGGGATTTTGGGACTCGTTTAAATGGATTGAAATGGATAATGAGGGATGGAAAATACAAAAAGATAAAGGATAGAATCAAGTGATTACCGATCAATTCAGGCACACCATGACCGATTATCACAAGGGCAATGGACTTGACCTCAATGGATATAGGCACACCACCATTGAAATTACAAGCTCTACACGCACCACTAGGATTGCCAAACCCTAGATACTGTAATAGAATTAACCAAAATTAAGAGTTTAACGTCACTCACAAACAAGAAGCTCGAAGGCTCTTCTATTGCATCAAATTCATATATCAAGTTGTTCTTTATAATGACCTCACAGAGGGTATATATAAAACCCAGCTGAGGCTAATTAGGAGTTTCTTGAGCAAAAGGAAAACGTCCTAATCTTGCTTAATTAAACTAACTACATCAAAATAAGATAATATATAACTAATTTATGAAGCTTGTAGATCAATTGTAATGAGGACTAATAAAAGCGTCACACATGGCATCTTTATGAAGCTTCTA
The DNA here is from genome assembly GCA_029582165.1 of Portulaca oleracea. NCBI lineage: Eukaryota > Viridiplantae > Streptophyta > Magnoliopsida > Caryophyllales > Portulacaceae > Portulaca > Portulaca oleracea. The sequence goes on from CM055876.1 coordinate 14,202,586, forward strand.
GAACAATTGGAAGGCATAGAAACATCACACATGGCGCTTTCTTGTTAGAGCATCATTCTTCACGTGGGCAAGGCTGGATGATCACCTCAAGAGCTGGAAGGACCTCAATAGCTCGAAAGTGACGTCTTCATAGAGGACCTCAATGACAAACACCTCACTGAATTGGAAAGACCTCAACAACTCATGCAGTGAAGTAAAAAAGGTACAAATAGTCTTCCTTCAGTAGGGAACGTCCTTAGACGTCCAAATTCTCAGCAGATTCAAGATTGAGGCCCTCATGTGTATATTTAGATTGCATAGAAGGTTGATGACCTCCAAATGGATCAACCATTGGCATTTAGGAAAGCTCAATAATCGAACTCGTTGTTAGGTTAGCATCTCCCTAGAAATCTTTCTCTCTCGATAGATTCTTTGATTGTTTTCTTTCCTACTTTATTAGTTCTAATTGGTAGTTAAAAGCTTTACAAAATCCAAAAACCTGATTAGCTTAGCAATCGAGATAGAGATTAGTTTATTGTGCTGCTAAGTGAGTCCCTGTGGGATCGACCTTGAAATGCTACTACGTACACCGTGCGCTTATGGCCCTGTCACGTCCTTAGGTTTACGAATGAACAGGAGTGTCTTGTAGAGGACACTTCAAACGATTTCTGGAAAACCACACACCAAGCACAGATTTGGTGCAAAACACTAATTGATCCTAAATCCGTCTAGGATTCGATTACAATAGCAAAAATCAAAACCTAAATCCATTAAGGAATTGATCTCACTCAAACAAATTTCTCACACAATCGCTCTTCTTTCTACTGGAAGAAAGAACATAAACAAAACATAGAACCCAATTCTCTGTTTTGAACACCCGATTACTTCCGTGGAACCGTTAAAGCTCTTCAATCTTGAGGTCTTCTATTTATGCGAGTCTGCATCGACTTTGTATCCGTTGAGATTGTTTCTTCCTTTCTTCATTCTGCTCTTGTTTCCAAAATGGTGAGATTAACTTTCCTTTCTTTTTGAGATGTCATCCGTGAGATGTAATCCATACTTCCTTCCATTTTCTTCACTGATTATTACCTACAATATAGAAGATATAATCTGTTAGTCTGATTAGAAAATTAGATAGGAAATTAAGATACATTCTTTTATGTAAGACTTCCCTGTTTCGATTTCTCTGTTTGTCTTTCACTTCAAAACTCCGTGCTTGTCATGAATGTCCTTGAGATGCTGTGGGTGAATGTCCTTCGGCCTGTATCAAGAGAGTCTCTACATGACTCTAAGACAAATAACAAAATTTTTTTACAACAAGAGCATTATGAAGAACCGGATAAAGTCAAACATAGCGAGTCGGCATAAGTTGGAAAGCGCAAGTGAGTGTTTCTCAATTCGGATGGGCTTCAACCACAAGCCGACCGTTTTAAGGAGAATCTGTTACTTGAACTAATAAACTTATGTTAACTCAAGCTAGATTGGCTATAATACAGACTAGAATAATGCTCAACACTCCGACAACCTAACTTTTATTTAGACATTCCCTTTTTTTTTACGACCCAACAATTTTTTTTAATTTCAACTCATGGAAACTGAATATCGTAATGGACTGAATAAAGCCATCGAAAGGGGAGTTAAAACAGACCTATAAACTCAATTATTAAATCCATTACGGCCATGGATTTTTTTAGAATTAATATTCGAATTTATAAATTTATTTTCTCTAACCCTGTGACTATTACGCGGGCTAGAACAACACACACTAACTTTGTTTATTTATTAATCAATTTTCTTTGGACCCTAAGTGAGAGAATACTGAAAAAAGCCGAATAAAATCATCAAAAGTGAGTTAAAATAAATTGATAAACAAGAGTAATTAACCTTTAAAACGGATGAGCCTCACAACCGGGCCGACCAAAAAATTTAAGGTTGATTAACCAAGTTTATAAACTCATTTATTCTCCAACCCAATGATTATTACGTGGATTTGAACAATATCTCAAAATTAGGTGCGACTCTAATGAAGACTCAACAAACCCAAACACGTATTTACACCTAACGAAGACTCAACAAGCACAAACGCAAACACATACACAAACACATATTTACACATATTTACACATAGTAAAACAAGTTTTATTTATTTGCTCAGGGAAAGGGGATAGTGTAAAGGACTAAATAAAGCCAACACTAGGCGAGTTATAACTAATTTATAGACTTAATTGCCAAATCCAGTATGGTTAGGCCTAACCACGGGCCGACCATAAATTTGTGATGGATTCAATAATTAATTCGATAAATTAATTTGCTCAAGCCTAGTGACTATTATCTAGTTTAAGACATTATCCACTAACTTTATTTTGACTTTGATCAGATTTTTTGGACCTTTTATTAAGAGAATGTTGTGAAGGGCCATGTAGAACCATCAAAGGCGAGTTGAGTTTACTTTATGGACTAAGATAATTAACCTTTATACATAAATGGGTCCAACCACTGGGTTAACCATAATATTTGAGGTTTAATTAGCCTAGTTGTAAACATGATTCTTCTCAACCTAATGGTTACTATATGGGATAAGACAACCACTCTAAACTTGGGTCGACTCTTTTACAACAAAAGAAAACAAATAGCACATAATATATATATATGAACAAGGGTACCCTAAACCAAGGCTCTATGTACAAAAGGATTTACTGGATTGATAAGGCTTATCGGCTCATGCACTCGCCCTGGTGCATTCTCGTTTTAAAGGCAACTTGAATATGTGGGGTATTGCTCTTGGAGGCTCGTGTGGAGACCTCGTAGAGTGATCCATGAGTGGATGTGGTGACTAAGGCTCTCTCGGTGTAAGTGCACCAATTGAGTATAGCAGGTCCGACATGCCATGGGTTATTTTTGTGGTTATAAAGAAAACCTAAATCGGCGCTTTAAGTGCAACCTAGCCTATATTCGTGGTCAGGAGGTAGCCCGATATATGTAATGCATTTATGCCTAAAAAAGAATGACTTAATAATATAAAGTAAAGATTTATCTTCCTTCCACAAATTTTAAAACACACTAAACCTTTTTCAAGTTTTATTACCCACTTTAAGAAAATTCCCCGGTGGAGTCGCCAAAAATCCTGTGGACATTTTTCCTCGCCGTTCGGGCTTCCGAACGTCCATGCGGATTGGAGGTGTTATTTGGTGATTTTTGCTGGGGTTTGAATCGTTAAAAATGCTTTAAGGGATTAATCATACATTTCAGGAATAACGATTTGTAAAATCACTTTCCCTTTACTTTATGCATTTCATGAGTCATCAAATTAAACTTTTAAGAGTGAACACCCACTTGTTCCAAACTCTTCTAAATTTTACCCAACTTGCTCGCTAAAATCTTAAGCTCGGAAGAAAGCGATTTATGCAAATATTATTTAGAAATATACAAAGAACACCCTAAAGGCTAAAGTTGCATCGGTACATTGTAAAACCACTTACCATAGTTTATGCAATCTCCGATGTATTTTGGTTCGAAATGGGAGTCGGCACCCGATTTTTTTAAAGAGAAAATCCAATAAAAACTAGAAAAGAAAACAAGAAAGACTCCACCTGCGAAACCCAAGAATCGATCCGGGGTAAGGCTACGAACTTGAAAGGTAGGAACCTAAGGAGTTCGCCTCTCACAAAAGGAAAGACTCTACTAAAAGTTTTAAGTGTGCTTTTGATAAAGTTTGGAAGGGAGATAAATAAGAACTTTATAAGATTACTTCATCCAACATGCAAAATGGAATTGAAAGAAAAGTACAACAAATACAAGAACACTTTATTTACATGAAAGGGAAGAAGCACATAAAAACTACATTGTGCCTTTTTAGAGGGAAGCCTTGCCTAGCCTTTGAAGTAGCTCCTGAACCTCACACTTGAATAAGCCTTTTGAAGCCTTGAATGCTCCTCTTGAATATGCAAAAATAGAACCAAAAGTGGATGGAAAATATGGATGAAACAGGGGTGAGAAAAGGGTAGAACAAGGGTTTTGGGTAGTAGAAAGGTTAGACTTTTTGTGGAGTGTTTAGGATTTTATGGAGGGATAATAGAAGGTAGAATAAGAATGGAGATAAGAGGTTTAGAAGAGTAGAAAGATGAAGATTATGATGGTAAGAATATGGTAGAGATTAGAGATGGAGATGATAGAAAAAGGGTAGGAAATAAGGATAGGAAGAAAAGCTCTTTTTGTGAGATTTTTTAGTGTTTATGTAGGGATAAGGGGGATAATATGAAGATGAATATTTAGAGGTTTAAGAAGGTGGATAAATGGAGATGATTAGGGGTGAGCGGGACCGGGATCCCGGTCATTTTTGTACTCCCGGTCCCGGTCCTGGTTGTCACCGTGAGCAAGTTTTTACTCCCACTCCCGGTCTCGGTTGTGGCTGGGAGCAAGCTTTTGCTCCCACTTCCGGTCCCACTGGGACCGGGAAATTAACCGGGAGTTTCTAGTCTCGGTTTTATAATATATTTACAATTATTTTTGGTTTATTTCGTTAAAGAACCAACCCAGAAAGTTTTAACAAAACACTACTGCAGCTCCTAACATCATTAACCTATTCATCACATCTTCATCATCATAATTCACAAGTCACAACTCACAAGTGTATCGAACATAACCTGTTCAAATGTGATCCCAGTAAACACTTCACATTCACTGTTGGGGTTTTGGGGTAGGGTGTGGCCCGTGTGGGCATATAGTATTGGGCCAAAATCACTCAAATTGTGTGTGATTCAGAGACACATAGTGGCATTTATAATTTATATATATGTATCTATATATATATATATATATATATATATATATATATATATATATATATATATATATATATATATATATATATATATATTATTTAAGACCAGGAGTCGGGATCGGGACCGGGAGTTGGGGCTAAGTCCCACTCCCGGTCCCATAATCGACCGGGACTTTGTTTTTGATCCCACTCCCGGTCTCGTTCCCAATGGGACCGCGATTTTGGGACCGAGAATTCACCGGGACCAGGATGGGACCGGGAGTCCCAGAAATTTTGTTCATCCCTAGAGATGATAATGGTAGGAAAAGTGATGGAAAAGGACAGGAGAAGGGTAGGGAAAAGGAGCTCTTTTTGTAGGTTTTTAGGATGGTTTTACGGTGTTTTTTTTAGGAGGTTTTATGGAAGATTTATGTAGGGATGGTGGGATGAGAGTTTAGAGGCTTAAGTTAGGATCGGATAGGAGATTATAGAGGTAAGAAAGTGGTGGAAATATGATAGGAGTGGTAGTAGAATGATGATACTAGAATAGAGATTAGTAGAGTAATGAGAGGAATGAGAGGATGAGAGTGTAGGAGGAAGAATGAGTGAATGATTGAGGAAGTGAATGAGTGAGCTTGGCTTCAACAAGAGGGGTATTTATAGGTGTAGAATAGGCTTATGATACATGCACATACAAGTACATTCATGCTCCGGATTTGCGCAGTTCACTGGCACAAACAACCAGGTGGCAAGGGGGGTGTTTTCGATGGTCGGTAGAGCTGGGAGGCTGAATCTGGTGTGTAGTCAAGCTCAAGTCCGACCGACGTTTAGGTGAGGGAGGATGAACCTTGCTCTCGTTCATGTATTCTTGGACGGTGAGGTGTGAATGAGATGCATATGAAGTCAGCTTGTTCACATTGGACGGTGGAGGCTTAATTGAGCTCAAATAAATGTGTTTGTGAGGTTTCGATCTTGAGACTTCTTTGGAGCTTCTTTGCATGTGTTCTTTACATAATTTATGCATGGTATGCATGGATAAATGAAGCATGTTGCTTACGAAAAGATTGTGCATGCAATAGGTGAGATCATCTGTATGTAACGATGTAGGCGGTCTTATGTGAACTTGTGCATGTAGAGTGCATGCATGCGAGTCTTGGCTTGGAAATCCTTGGATAATAATGCTTGCATGGAGGCTTGAACATAGGACCTCTTGTAGCTCCTTGCATGTTACTTTTACGTAGCTCATGCATGGCTTGGATTTAATCATTTTTACATAAAAGTTGTGCATGCAATTTCTATGTAAATTTGAGCATGTAGAGTGCATGCATGCTAGTCTTTTGTCTTCGGTTTTTACTTTGGCTTTGGCTCCCCCAATTTCCTTATTTTCTAACTAAAGCACTTAAAAAGAAACACTAAAATTACATTAAAAATACTATGCTAAAATCTGGTGTCTACAAAGATGAATTAATATTTAGGGTAAAAACGTCAATTCATATTTAATTGAAAGTCATATGAATTAAAATCAAGGGTAAAAAAGTTCATTCATATTTATCTTTTTAATATTCGCCGAAAACCCAACAAAAATCAATTATAAATATCTTAGGAGGTTTAAATATACAAATACTTAATGTCAGGTAAGGTAAAAATTATTTCCCAAATGTCTGATGTGTAAAAATTATTACCATAACTACCAGGTAGGGTCAATGTAATTTACTATATATATATATATATATATATATATATATATATATATATATATATATATATATGTACACACTTTTTTTTTTGGCTAAAAAGGAGAGAGCCTTTTCCCAATTCAAATCTGAAACACAATACAACTTAGTCTGGGCATACCCAGAGATTATAAAAGAGACACACAAATGAAATTACTTCCCCACGTAATTAAGAAACAAGAATCACCTGAAGTTTAGTTATACAATCTCTAATAATCATCCTAGCAAGAAACTCAACCCCCTTTCCCCTATTACCATGGGATCTACTATTTCTTTCCTGCTAAAGATGGTAGATAATCCCAGTATATAGCATAAACAACCTCTGTTCTTGAGATTTGGAAAGTGATCCTCGAGCCATTACAACCTCCAACCAATCATGATCACCATGAAGTTGAACCAAAAACTCCTCCGCAACGAAAGACAGAACACCTTGGCTATACGGATAATTGAAGAAAAGATGACTATGACTTTCAAAATATGCTTCACAAAGCCAACAACGAGACGCCAAGGAAATACCAAATCTTTGCACTCTGTCAGTAGTAGAGAGACGATGTTGAACCACCAACCAAGAAATAAAGGAGAATTTTGGCACTCTCCATTTATTCCAAATCAATCTAGTCCAATTTGGTTCCTCATTTGGCAACTTCAACAAGTAATAAGTATGGGCAATAGTATAGGTATTACCTAGAGAACCATGAGAAACAATATAATCACATGTCTTTAACAAATGGCGTCAGTACCAAGCACAATTCTGAGAAGGCCTACACTCCCAAATGGTAGTCTTTACGAGATACACATGATGAAACCATCTAATCCAAAAGGAAGCCTTACCCAAAACAATATTCCAAAAATGCTTCCCAAGAGCCGCATGATTCCATTTATATACATCCCTAATGCCAAGGCCACCATCGTGTTTAAAGCCGCAACACTTGTCCCAAGACACCAGAGGGCTATGTAAATTGCCCCATAGAAAATTTATGTAGATTCTCACAATTTGATCCAACACATATCTCGGAATGAAAAATATTTGTGCCCAATAAGAATGAAAAGAAATCAGAATGTCATTCACGAGTTCAACATGACCAACATATGTAAATTTGTTCATAGCCCAACCCCTGATACGAGCACAGATTTCATCAATTAAAATCTGACAGTCATCCTTAGTTAGCTTGGTAGGCTTGAGAGGAACACCAAGTTATCTTAAAGGAAGTGACCCTTCCCTAAAATGAGTACAATCCAGAAGTTGTTGTTTAACGGTAGGTGATACCCCTACAATAACTATTTTAGATTTGGAAGCATTTATCTCTAACCCAAAAGTCGAGCTAAAACTATCAAAAGCTCGAAGGGTACATAAAATACTGTCCTTATCAGCATGGCAGAATAAGAGAAGGTCATCAGCAAAAGACAAAATGAGCCAACTTCAAACCATGGCATAGAGAATGAAATTTGAAAGTATCCTAATTCTGAATTTCAAAGTCAATAGCGCTACTCAAGTAATCTATAACCAACACAAAAAGAAGAAGGGAAATAGGATCACCTTGGCGAAGACCTCTCCCACTGGGAAGATAACCAAACCGTTGGCCTCCATAAGCCATTGTGAATTTGACCGTGGTAACACAGTACATAACTCGATCAACAAAAGTCCCGGGAAAGCCAAGACCTACTAGAAGTAATCGAAGAAAATCCCAGTTGATTGTGTCATAAGCTTTGCGTACATCAATCTTCATAATGCAACGCGGAGAAATATGCTTCCAATTATATAACTAGACAAGATCTTCTGCAATCATAATATTATCCATAATAGATATTCTTTCAATAAAAGCACTTTGGTTTGGACTCACAATACTCTTCAGAACTTGTTTCAATCGCAAACATAAAAGCTTAGTAATAGCTTTATAGAATACCGAACAATAAGCAATATGTCTTAGATCACTTGTACTTTTAGGATGAGCATCCTTAGGAACCATAACAAGAAGAGTAGCATTTACTTTTCCCACGAACGAGCCAATTAGGAAAAAATCTCGAATAGTATTAATCACATCTTTCCCAATCACTGGCCAAACAGCCTTGTAAAATCTGCTATTAAACCATCCGACCCAGGGCTATTAGAGTCATCAATACTAAAAAAACACTCTTAGTCTCCTCATATGAAAAAGGCATATCTAGAAATTCCCTGTGTTGGTCAGACACTAAGGGACCAGATTAAATAATACTCCAGGAGCGACCTGAACCAACATTCTTTGCCGCAAAAAAAGATTGGAAATGATAAGCTAAATGTTTAGCAACATCCTCAGTAGGCACCAAAATCACACCATTAGGGTCCTTAAGGGACATAATCTTACGTTGATATTGTCTTTGCTTGATAATAGAATAATAAAAAGCTGAATTTGTATCCCCTTTCTGAATCTAAGAAATCTTGGATTTCTGCTTCATAAGACTAAAAGCAGCATTTAACCAATGGTTATATTCCTTTTTATGCTTCCACTTCTTGTTCATGCAACTTCACATTCAAAGGATCACCATGAATAAGATACTGAACCTGACAAAGAGCTTGATAAGCTTGTTGAACTTGTCCTAGCATGCCTCCATCCTTAAGTTGAACCAATTTCCTCAAAGGAGCTTTTAGTTTCTTCAACTTATGAGTGAGGACAAAGCTAGGGGCCCCATGACAACGCACAGAATGTCAGGCCTCACTTACAACATCTTCGAAAGTAGGCATATCTGCCCAGTAGTTACAAAATTTGAAGCTTGATCTTTTGGTCCCAATAAAAGGACTCAAGTGTAAAATAAGGGGACAATGATAAGATAAGCCTTCTGGAAGAACCTGATAATAAATCTCATCAAAGGAAGCAATTGCTGAGTTATTAGCAATCACTCTATCAATCCTTGAAAAAACCTTCCTATTACTCCACGTGAAAAATTACATGTACTCTTCACTTCAATAAAAGAGTAAACATTCATAAACTCCTGGAAATATGCCACATCACCTGCAGAAACCTCATCACCACCCATTCTCTCATCAAGATGAAGAATACTATTGAAATCTCCTCCTATAACCCACGGAAGATCACAAGAATTTGCAATACCTGCTAAAGAACTCCATAAATCCTTACGTGTCTCCATATCATTATCTCCTAAACTACCGTAACAAAAGCCTTACGTTCATTTTTTGTGACAAGATAGTGAATAAACTGTTCATGAATATAAACCACTTTAACATGTAAAGAATCCTCTCTCCAAAGAAGCCAAATCCTACTACGAGCCTTCTGATTGCAATTATAGACACCATACCACAAGTGACCAAAATTGCTTCTTATTTCATCACATCTATCCACTTTAACCTTAGTCTCTACCAAACCAACAAAATCACGATTATTCTTATAAGCCAAAGAAAGAACTTCAGACTGTTTATTAGGGTGAGTAAGGCCCCTGACATTCCAAATCAAGCATCTATCCATTTCCCTTTCATGATGAGTTTGGGAATTCACGAAATTGCACTAATACATGCCCCACACCATTTAAACCACATTGCACTTGAGAACAGAATGAGAAACAAGATGATCACTTGAAGGTAATTTGTCTTCAATTGGAATCTCATCCTCTTGAATGACATTAACAGGATTCACTATGGAAGATATGTGGATATAGAATAGTAGAGCAATTAATCCAAACTAACTAAAACCTTACTCTCTCTAATCTTTTATTATCTGCCAATTATAATCTTACGGTTTCCAATATATTACTTTAACTTTTAATTTTTAAAATAATATATTTGAAATGTTGCAAAAATATATTTGTAATGCTCCGACCCCTCTCGAGCCGCGGGCATTACCGATAACTGCTTCAACAATCGCTGACTGGCCCCACAAATCACCACAAGTCTTTCCAACATACTTCTGTTGGAATTATTTCAAGAGTATAAGTTAGTTATATAGCCTAAGGAATTATAATTAACAAGTATAAAAATCATATATAAGTGAAATGTCAAGAATATGATCAACACGGGTGAATCTGATATCAACACGAGTTGTGTTGGTCTCCATAGAGCAAAGAAAACTGTCCTGGGCTCAACACGGGTCGTGTTGAGGCAACACGGACCGTGTTGGACCCCAGAACTGTTTTTAATGCTAACGGTTATATATCTTGTATAATTAGTATTTGATTCAACTTTAAGGACGATTATCAAAGATATCCAACAGCTATATGACTTGACTTGGTCAAGGTCATATTAAGGCCATAATCTCTCATTAAGTCTCGTCATTATCCTTTGACTAAAGAATATCATTAGATGTTGGAACTCCTATAAATAGGAGAAATTCCATGTTATTTGAGACACACCATTCTAAGCTAATCACACCCTCATTCTTGTCTAGACTGTAGCTATACTTGAGTGATTCAAGTGAGAATCTATTTCTTGAGTGTTACAAGTGCTATGTTTTATCCCTTTGAACATTTACGGTATAGTAAATAGTTCTTAAGGAAAGTGAGTACAAGGCCACGACTCTTAGCATTATCCAATCGAGTTTTCATTGTTTTATATACCATTTACTCCCTTTCCTCCAACAATCTTAAGAATTATTTAGTAATGGCCTCGCTTCATGATATGTCTAGCAATTTCCAAAAGCTAGAACGCTTTGAAGGAGTGGATTTCCGGCGGTGGCAAAGCAAGATGCACTTCTTGCTTACGACTCTCAATGTGGCCTATGTGTTTAACATTGAGATTTCTCCCAAGTTGAATCAAGACCCTTCGACCGAGAAGGTGGCAACCAAGGAGTCTCCTAAAGAGGATGGAACCGGTAAGATTTCCACGGGTGATGGAAATAAAGGCAAGGAAGATGCGGAGGCTACTCGGCAAAGGCTAAAGATGAAGAATGACGATTACATTTGTAGAGGATGCATTCTCAACAGGATGAGCGACACTCTCTTCGATGTCTATCAACATATGGAGACGACAAAGAAGCTTTGGGAGATGCTTGAAGCTAAGTACATGTCAGAAGATGCGTCAAGTAAGAATTTTCTTGTTAGTCAACTCATGAAGTTTAAGATGGATGATAATAGGAAATTTCTAGTTCAATTCCATGAAATTCAACATATTTTGAGTAACTTCAAGCAACACAATTTGGACATGGATGAATCTATAATCGTATCCTCTATTATTGACAAGCTACCTTCTTCTTGGAATGAGACTAAAAGGGCACTCATGCACCGGATAGAGGCTATGTCTCTTGAAGGTTTGGCTAATCATCTTCGGATTGAAGAGGAGTTACGCCTACAAGATGGTTCCAAAGAGCAATCTAAGGTCCATGTGGTGTAAGAGAATAAGGGAAACAAGAATAAGAACAAGAGCCACAATAAAACTAGCAAGGGAATTCAAAAGCCAAAGCAAGTTTGTTGGGAATGTGGAAAACCGGGGAACACAAAGAGAGAGTGTTACCAATGGAAAAAGAAGCATAGTCTTTTAAACAAAGACACATCTAAGGGCAAGAGTAAGGAGAAGGAACCCAATTCCTTTGTAGCCATGACTAAGGATCTTATTAACATGGTTTCCATTGGTGGTAATGATTGGTACATAGACTCGGGTGCGTCAAGGGATGTTTGCATTGACAAGAGTTTATTCAAGCCTCTCAAATCGGCGGATGATGGTGTGAAACTCTATATGGGCAACAACCATCCGGTCAAATTTGAAGGCATTTGGCAAGTGGAACTTGTTTTTACTTTCGGTAAATCTTTACTTTTGAATGATGTATATCTAGCTCCGGAAGTTTGTAAGAATCTTGTATCCGGTTATCTTCTTAGCAAGTTTGGTTTTATGCAAGTTTATGATGGAGATAACTATGTACATTCCAAGGGAGGGACTTTTGTAGGGAATTGATATGCTTATGGAGAGATGTTTAAATTAAATGCGAAAAGTAATAAAGATGGCATGATTTCCGCTTATATGCATGTGTCTAGTTTTAATAAGTCTTTTCTATGACGTGCTAGACCAGGACATGTGAACTTTAAAAAGTTGAAGGAAATGTCTAATCTTGATTTGATTCCTAAGTTGAATGATGACTTAGAAAAGTGTAAGACATGCATGCTTAATAAAATCACTAAAAGTTCATTCTCAAGTATAAAAAGAATTTCAAAATTGCTTGATTTAATTCATAGTGATTTAGGAGATCTTCATAGTATACCTTCTATATGTGGTAAGAAGTATTATGTGACTTTCATTGATGATTATTCTAGATATTATCAAGTTATCTTTTGAGTTCTAAAGATGAAACACTTGAAAAGTTTAAAGTTTACAAAACTAGAAGTGAACTTCAATGTGAGACCTTGATTAAGACTTTAAGATCTGATAGGGGAGGGGAATTTTATGATCCGAAGTTTTTCCCAGAAATGGGGATTGTCCATGAGACAACCGCCCCGTATACACCACAACAAAATGGAGTTGCGGAAAGGGAAAATAGAACTTTAAAAGAAATGGTGAATTCTATGTTGTCTAACTCTGGTTTTAGTAATGGATTTTGGGGTGAAGCCATGTTAACGACTTGTTATATTTTAAATAGAGTTCCATTCAAAGGGAATTCTAGTACCCCATATGAGTTGTGGAACAAAAGGAAACCAAATCTAAAGTATTTTAAGATTTGGGGTTGTAGGACCATTGTAAGGGTCCCGGAACCTAAGAAAAGAAAGTTAGGTGAAAGAGGAATTGAGTGCATCTTTATAGGCTATGCTCAAGATAGCAAAGCTTATAGGTTTTTGGTGGTTGAGCCAAATGAGTACATATCGGTGAATACCATTATGGAATCAATAGATGCAATTTTTAATGAGACTAGGTTCTCTTCAATTCCTAGACCTAAAGATATAATTCAAGATATTGTTCCTCTTATTGAGCCTCAAGATGAAAATCATGAGGGTACATCCATACAAGATGATCTTTTGAGTCATGATGTTATTCATGATGAAGAAGATGAAAGTATTAAATTAAGAATGAGTAAAAGATCAAGGAAACCAAAAGATTTTGGTGCGAACTTCTATGTTTATTTGGTAGAAGGTTCAAGGGACTCAATTGAAAGTGAGATCCTATGCATGTACAACATAGATAAAGATCCAAAAACTTTTAAAGAAGTTATGCAATCTCATGATGCTTCTTTGTGGAAAAAAGCAGTACAAGATGAGATTGATTCTATAATGGAAAACAATGTTTGGATATTGGTTGACCTTCCTCCAGGAAGTAAACCAATTACCTCTAAATGGATCTTTAAAAGGAAAATAAAAGTAGATGGTACCGTTGAGAGGTATAAAGCCCGGTTGGTTGTAAAGGGGCTTTACTCAAAAGTATGGTATTGACTACTTTGATATATATGCATCGGTAGCTAGGATAGCCTCAATACGTGTGTTATTGGCTTTAGCTACTATCCATAAGCTAGTTATCCATCAAATGGATTTCAAAACAGCATTCTTAAATGGAGAACTAGAAGAGGAGGTGTATATGGAACAACCCCAAGGGTTTGTTGTTGAAGGTCAAGAGAAGAAAGTTTGTAAACTCATAAGGTCCTTATATGGACTTAAGCAAGCACCTAAGCAATGACATCAAAAGTTTGATGAAGTAGTGGTTTCAAGTGGATATAAGATCAATGAATCTGATAAGTGCATGTACTATAAGTTTGAGAATGGAAAAGGGGTGATTATATGCCTATACGTTAATGACATGTTGATATTTGGGACGGACATGGAACAAGTTAATAAGACCAAAGAATTTCTATCCTCAAAGTTCTCTATGAAGGACATGAGTGAAGCAGATGTAATTCTTGGTATTAAGATCATTAGAAATAATGATGGAATAAGTTTATCTCAAGAGCATTACATTGAGAAAGTATTAAACAAGTTTGGAGGTGATAAGATATATCCAGCAGTGACACTTTACAATTCAAATAAGAAACTAGAGAAAAATTTGGGTTCTCCGGTTGATCAACTTGAATATGCTAAGTTGATAGGAAGTCTCATGTATGTTATGACAAGTACATGGCCAGATATTGCTCATGCAATTGGCATGTTAAGTAGGTTTACAAGTAATCCAAGTAATATGCATTGGTTTGCAATAAGGAGAGTTTTAAGATATCTAGCTGGTACCAAAAAGTTATCAACTCATTTATAAGGGAGAACCTTCGGTTTTAGAAGGATACTCGGATGCGATTTGGATAAATAAAGAAGATTTTTCTTCTACTAGTGGATGGGTGTTCCTATTAGGAGGTGGAACGGTTTCTTGGGGATATAAGAAACAAGCTAATATAGCAGACTCCACTATGTCTTCGGAATTAGTAGCATTATATGTTGCTTGTAAAGAAGCGGAATAGTTAAAGAACTTATTATTGGAAATACCTATTTGGTATAAACCAATGGCACCTATCACAATTCATTGTGATAGCAAGTCTACTCTTGATGTTTTATATAGTCATGTTTACAATGGCAAGTCAAAGCACATTGGTTTATGACATGCTTATGTAGATCAACTTATAAGGGACGGAGTAGTGACTTTAAGTTATGTCACATCAAAAGAAAATATAGTATTTGATATCAACTTTAAGGACGATTATGAAAAGTATTTTGCAATTTCCATGCTATTTGAGACACACCATTCTAAGCTAATCACACCCTCACTCTTGTCTAGACTGCAGCTATACTTGAGTGATTCAAGTGAGAATCTATTTCTTGAGTGTTACAAGTGCTAAGTTTTATCCCTTTGAACATTTACGGTATAGTAAATAGTTCTTAAGAAAAGTGAGTACAAGGCCACGACTCTTAGCGTTATCCAAGTGAGTTTCCATTGTTTTATATACTGTTTACTCCCTTTCCTCCAACAGCTTCGTCCTCACTTACACACTGTCTGGGAAAAACTTCTCAGTAGGTCACTCATCCTAGTACTACTCCCAGCCAAGCATGCTTAACTGAGGACTTCCCAACAAATGAGCTACCATAAAAGAAGGTGCAACTTGGTGATATAAGTAGTCGTTTCAATCCTTTTAACCCACACTTTAACCACATATCCGGAGTATTACAATATTCATGTCAAACCTGGCAACTGTCCGGAGTATTACACTTTAACCACACTTTAACCCTAACAAGATAAGGCTTTTGCGGTTGTTTTTTTTATGCAAAACTATGCAGTCAAACTTAGGAATAAGGTTATTTCCCCCCTAAAACAAGAAAATACTACTGGTGCTGTTATCAGTAATACTAAAGGCATAGTAGGTATCAGCATTCAAACCTGGCAACTGTCCGTCCACACATCGGTCATACATTCATACCATATTCAAGTTGTTATTATTACTTTCTAAGGTACACAATTCACATTATATTATATTATATTATATATATATATATATATATATATATAAGTTAATGAGATGAAAGAACAAGCTTACGTAGCTATAATAATTTGTGCAAGAAATAATTAACATGAGCAATATTTATATTCATAGGAAAAACAAAATGATAAAGTAATGTTATGTACTAATTAGTGCTGTCAAAAAATTATTCGACTCGAAAACTTGGTTTAAGCCTTGTTCTTTCCTATGGTTGGTTAACTTTTACGGGTTATTTACATTTTGGACACCGAAGTATAAGGATATTTATTTTCTGGACCCCTGGTTTTCATTGTTTATGTTTGGTACCCTAAAGTTTATGTGTTGAATAAAAAATGACCTTAAAGTTTGTAGGTTGAAAAAAACGGGATGTGTATTGTTTTTCTTTTTCTTCCCATATTTGAATTTATCTCTCGATTACCGCCAAACTTTAGGACTAAGGTTAAAAGTAATATTAAAACTGCAATACACTTACATCTCTTATTCATGCCGGAACTACTTAAACTCTGGATATTTCAGGGTCTAATTAGTTCCGACATGAATAAGAGAGGTGTATTATAACTTCAATATCAGCTTTAACTTTACTCCTGAAGTTAAGCGCTAACCGAGAGATAAATTCATACATGGGAAGAAAAAAAATAGTACACAGGCCTTTTTTTCAACCTACAAACTTTAAGGTCCTTTTTTATTCAACCCATAAACTTTAGGGTCTCACTAGTAGAATTGGTGTCGATAGGCGTCTGCAAATAGGTGTCTGCTAAGCCGTCAATCGCCAAATTGAAGTTAAAGAATTAAAAAAAAAAAGAAAATTCCAAATCGGCGTCTATTTGCGTGTAACAGACGCCGATTTGTCTGACATTGAATATGGTATAATGTTAATTTGATAACGGCTATTTCCAACTTTCCTTTTTTTAAAATTGTGCCCAATTCGGCGTCTGTTAGTTGCCTAAACAGACGCCTTTTTTATTTGGCGGCTGCTTAGCAGCTAAACAGACGCCATTTTGGCCCAATTTAAAAAAAAAAGAAAACAATTTCCCAGTATTTCTGCGCCTCGACTGCCGGGTAATTTATTACCCTTAATCGGCGTCTGTTAAGCTGAATAACAGACGCCAATTTTGTTTAAACTGGTAAAAAAAATCACAGTTTCAATTCCGCCATAGTCGTCGTCGAAGGAGGAAGAGAGAAAGCGGGAGTTTGAAGAAATAGTCGGCGCCGCTTCAACGTAAATCAGGTAATTTTTCAGTTTGTTTTGTTTCAGATCTATTATAATATGATTAATATTGTGAAAAGTGATTAAATTATAAATTATATTTGATGGAAAACGAATTATATGAATATTTGTATGTTTGTTTTGGTTATGTTGAGTTTAATAGTAGTTTATGCATATAAGTTGAAAAATTTGAGTTGTTTTAGTTAATTTCTATGAATTGTAATATATTTTGAATGTTGAATTAGAATTTTAAGTGTGAAATTAGGGTGTGTAATGTGGATTTGTTCAATTTAAATATTGTTTTTGTGTTTTGTAGTAGTTTAACTAATTGCATGTATGTTTTAGTTTAGGTTTGAGTTATTGAATTAGTTTTAGTTTTAATTTATAATGTTGAGAAGTATAATTATGTTTAGGTTGAGCACAATATTGAATTTTATATGTTTCGTGGTAAATTTAAATATGAGTAATTATATATAGTGTGGAAAAAAAAATATATGTAACAATGCATGTAAAATATGTTTAAGTTAATTAGTATGTGTGAAATATGTTATATAACGTGGGAAATTATAATGTGTTTCGATTGAGTGCAAATGTGTTATATTTTAAGATGATTTTTAGGAATTGCATTAACGATTTAAGTAATTAGGTAATGTGTATATACGTAACATGATTTCAATTATGAATACATTTAGGTTAATTTTTATTTTTTGAATTTATAATTTAAGTTGTTTAGTTAATAATTAAGTTAAAACTATAAAAAAATTACCATACATAACCAATTAATAATTTATACGTACGTAGTGAATAATTAAGTATGAATAGTTTGTTTAGTACTGTATGTACGTAATTAAGTATGAATATATAGTTTATTTAGGGTTAGGGTAATCGATCATTAATGGTTAGGGTAATTCGTATGGCCTGCTTAGGGTAATGTACCAACATATTCCATGAAATTCAATGTATTTTGACGCCAATCAACAAATTGAAAAGTTGGGGAATATCATCATCCTCAACTTTTGAAATGTTGTTTAGCATGCTTCAAAATCATTTGAAACTACGTCATGTAACAAGCATATTGGTTATTTGGTATGTTAATTAGCAAAGAGGATTACGTTTGTTTAGTTAACAAACACATTCTGCTTGGATAATAACAGGATCCTCTTGCCTGGTGACATAGATTGGTTGTTGCTGCCATAAAACTCATGTTTCGAGTTTGGATGATTTTGATAATATGTAATCAAGTATGTTATTGAATAACACAATGTCTATTGTTAATTAAGTTCATGGTGGGCTTGAATAATAAATTCACGTACATTATGGATGGACCCCCACATCGCCGTTGGATGTACCAGAGGTTTGAACCGAATAGGAGGGTTATCAGGGCACAATGGGCTGCGGGGGTAGAAATGTTTGACCAATTTGCAAAGAGTAATTCCTATGAGTATCCGAGGACTGGAAAGTATCGGTGTCCATGTGTGAAGTGTAAGAATAAGAGCGGATATAGTCCCGATGAAGTTAAAGAACATTTGTATAGGCGAGGGTTTATGGAACAATATTGGTGTTGGACGAGCCATGGTGAAGAATGGGGTGACGATGATGATGAGGATGACAGTGGTGACGATGCGGAAGGTGAGGGGGAACCGACAAACGAGGAACCGAATCAGCCACCATTCATCGACAGAACGGAAGAGATGATGAATGATTTCATCATGGCGAATGAGGCGCCTAATGCAGGAGCTCAACAATTTTATGATATGCTTCAATCTGCTCAACAACCTCTGTGGGAAGGTTGTGCGACTCATACTGAGTTGTCGCCGTAGTGAGGCGATCGATCAATAAATCGAAGCACAATATGTCGGAGCAGACAATGAACAATATCATGGAACTGATGAGCGAGAGTTGTCCCCAGCCGAACCTAGTCCCTAGAAACTACGATGAGTTGAAAAAGAAGGTTAAGAAGTTGGGGATGGGCTATGAAACAATTGATTGTTGCCTTAGTGGATACATGATATACTATAAGGACGATGCACATCTCATTGAATGTAAATTTTGTGGCCATCCTAGGTATAAGCCACAGAAAGCATCAACCAAGACAAAGAAAGGGGTCCCGTACAAGAAAATGTTTTACTTTCCCTTGACCCCTAGGTTGTAGCGTTTGTACGCCTCGAAGAATACGGCCGGGCATATGAGATGGCGCGCGGAGAACAAGCGCGAGGAAGGTGTACTTTGCCATCCGTCGGACGGCGCCTCGTGGAAAATGTTCGACATCGTGCATCCGGACTTTGCGAGCGAATCGCGAAATGTAAGGTTGGGCTTGTGTGCGGATGGGTTTAGCCCGTTCAACATGACAGGGAGATCTTATTCGATATGGCCGGTTGTAGTAACTCCTTACAACTTGCCACCTGAATTGTGCATGACAACGTCGTACATGTTCCTCACATGTATTATTCCCGGTCCGAAGAACCGGGGAAACAAAATTGATGTCTTCCTCCAACCTTTGGTGGACTAGCTGCAACGCTTATGGGTGGGTGTTGAAACATACGACATCTCCAAGAGACAAAATTTTAACATGAGGGCATCGTTGATGTGGACGGTGAATGATTTTCCGGCGCTTGGCATGCTTTCCGGGTGGAGCACTCACGGCGCCATGTCTTTCCCTGTTTGCATGGATGGTTTGAAAGCAATTCGTCTGAAGCATGGGAGGAAAGCCTCTTGGTTTGACTGTCACCGACAGTTTCTTGCTAAGGGGCACGCTTTGAGAAGAAGTCGAAAGGCATTTCGAAAGGGGCACACTTGCTCAGATAGAACTAACCCATCGTTTAGGAAAAACGGTTATGAAATCTATGAAGAGGTGAAGCACTTCCCCAAGGTGACTACCCATGGCGACTTTGTAGTCCCGGGATTCAGAGAGAATGCTCATAATTGGAAGAAACAAAGTATCTTTTGGGAGTTGCCTTATTGGAAGGATCACATGGTTCCACACAACTTAGATGTGAGGCACATTGAGAAGAACTTTTTGGACAACATCGTAAACACGGTGATGGGGGTGGACGGCAAAACAAAGGATGATGGAAATGCAAGGAGGGACGTGGAGGACATATGTGACAGGCCGGAACTCCATCTATTTCCAGGTCCTAACGGTAAACCCCTACAGCCAAGAGCCAAATATGTTCTTCCCGAGGATAAGCGAACAGACGTTTGTAACTGGGCACAACAGCTTCGTTTGCCAGACGCTTATGCTTCGAACTTCACTAACTATGTCGATGCATTAGGTAAAAAGTTTCAAAACTTTAAAAGCCATGTATCATGTGTTCATGCGCACATTGTTACTGTGCGTCCGCACTTCCAGATGATGTGTTAGAGCCACTGGTTCAGTTAAGCTAATGGTTCAAGAGCCTCTGCTCCACAACATTGAAGCACATTGACTTAGTCCGGCTTGAAAAAGAAATTCCCATAATAATATGCAAGCTGGAGACTATATTTCCTCCCGGCTTCTTCAACGTAATGGAACACTTGCCCATTCACCTAGTACAGGAGGCATTTTTTGGTGGTCCTGTTCAATATCGTTGGATGTATCCCTTTGAGAGGTATTTCGGTTGGTTGAAGAATAAAATAAAGAACAAGGCACATCCTGAAGGATCTATGGCTCAAGCGTACCTCATGTTTGAGATTTCCCAATTCGCATCTACTTACTTTGGGACGGATAATGTATCGTCTTCTACATCAACAAGTATGCGTAACGAAAATGTCGAGGATGACCCTACGTTATTGTCGGTTTTCAAGGACAGTGGGAGTCCCGTGGGAGGTGTAAACACGAGGTGGCTCAGCGATCAAGAGTTTAAGCAAAGACACCCGCACGCTCTCGAATCAGAAAGAAGTCAACCACTACTTAGAGTAAGCAATGCTCACTACCAATTTGATTGAATTGATATATATTACATGTAATTAATGAGCTTGTATCCCGCGCATGCAGCTTGTTTAAGAATTACAAGTTAACTTCATTTCCCAACACCACGGACACTCAATTGGATCAAATGATTGAAGCGGAGTTCGCTCAATGGTTTTATCAGCTATCAGTGAGAATCAAAGTCATTTATACACTTTCGAATTGGTACATATGATTGAATTAGCTAAGTGTTACTCCAATTGAAGGAAAATTGGGAAGCCTTTCATTTTTACGAAGATGAGCATCATGAACACCTTTACCAGTTAGCCCGAATGTCTTCCCCTAAAGTGACCACGTGGAGTGCTTATCGAATCAACGGGTTCTTATTTCACACCCAATCAAGGAGCAACTTCGGTGACTCAGATAGTCTTGGTGTGTGTCAAAGGCACGGGTGGTGGTGGATTTGTCGATGACTTCTACGGTGTTCTCCAAGAAGTCATCGCACTAGAATATGTTGGGCCTGTCAACAAGAAGAGCATATTGTTCAGATGTGATTGGTTTGACAATACTCCGGTACGAGGTGTATGTTCACCAAGGTTATGCCCGTTTTTTGAATTACACAGGGATAGACGGTATTGGAAGTACGACCCATTCATCTTAGCAGGGTGCGCAACCCAAGTGTTGTTCATGAATTACCCGGCAGGGATACGAGATAAAGCTAACTTGTGGGTTGTGGTGCCAAACAAACCATCTTATGCACAGTACAAACAGTTCACGCTTCCGTTGGCCATACAAGATGATCAACCAAGAGATGTTGTCCCGATCAACCCTAACGACGATACTGTAACACAAGAACTCGCTATTGAAGGGGTGTTCGATGAGGTTGTTGACATGGACAACGCCCAATTAATAGTGGGTGGAAATACGTCCGACGTAGCCAATGAAGACGATGGAGACATCGACGATGACGAAAATGATGATGGCGACAATGATGCAGTGGACGAGGACGATGAAGACAACGACGACTATTAAATAAGAATATAGTATATATATTCGAATTTTGATTATGTTACAAGTCCTAATGTTGCTTATAAATGAAACACATTGCGCTATGTTTATTATATTCTACATCAATGTGTTGTTGATCTCTGTTAATGCATTGTATTTTGTGTACGTAGTCAATTACTAATTAATTTTGCTATTTTATTTACACGAAGTTAATACTAATTCAATGTTTATTCTACAATAATTTTGCAGTTGCAGAATGACAGGAAGAGAGGAATCACGTAGAGGTCGGACCCGTGGTGGGTCTAGACCTAATGCTAGGGGTGGTTCATCGTCTGCCCCACAATCACCATACATTCCCCAATTTGATCCTGTCCCTGACGCTGCTTCTCAGCCATAGGGGACCAGTTTTGATCAAATTTTTTCACAGCTAGACCCCTCCACCCTGGAGCTCATTCCGTTCTTTGCTTCTCACCCACAGGGCGACATGTATACACAGGGGCTTCAGGGAGGGCCCAAGCGATGATGGGGTGCCAGATCGATGGGGGTACCAGATCGAGGGGAGGGAGCCCAGACTGAACAGGAGGGCGATACCCAAACGTCGGGGACTGATGTTAGTGACCGCTACCGAATTCAGCTGGACGTTCGGCGGATGGTCGAAAAACAGAAGATGGGAAGTATATCATCGAACAGTGCAATGGCGTGTGAGTATTAATATATATCAACTTTTGATTATGTGTTTATAACTTAATTTGTGTTTAAATATAATTTTATATGCCCTCTCTAACCAATGTTTCATTTCTAATTGATTTAAGTGTGGCGCCTTATGGGGCCCACGCAGTCAGGGCTATTATGGATATCGTGAAGCAAAATTTCAGAGGCTTTTGGCCTACGTGGAGCAAAGTGCCTAGGGACACGCGTGAGCTGATATATGATGAGTTCAAGGTAGAACCCGCTCCATTTTTTCATGCTTAATTAATATGAATTATTTCGTAATGGTTCAATTTGCATGTTTAAGTACACTCAATTGCTTAATTAATATGAATTAGTACGTGTATGTTTGTATATAATGCGTTTATGTTTGAGTGTAGTTATCCGGCGTGTGGCCGTTGTTTAATTAATATGACTTGGTACGTGTATGTTTGTGTTTAATGCGTGTATGTTCAATTTGTGTATGGTTATCCGGCGTGTGGCCGTTGATATATATTAATATGAATTGGTGCATGTAAAATGAGGGATAATTGTCCATTTATAGGGGAAACTATGTCGAATTTTTTTCATGGTTTATTAATTAAAAGTTATGATGTATATGTTGTTTTATTTGCCTGTTTAATTTTTTATGAATGATTTAAATATAGAAAAAATTCTGGTGGGAATCTCAACATGATGCGTATATACGTGATTGGTTCATCAAGAGGGCTCGAAAACAGTACGTCGACACTATCGACAAATCAAAAAAGCGTTGCTGGCAGGAAAAGGCAAGCCAAAATGGATTGTCGACGCCGAAATTTGGGACAAATTTATTGCTCTATGGCAAGATCCCAAATTCGCTGAAAAATCGAAAAATATGAGCCGGGCAAGGAAGATGAACGAAGATAAGGGTCCACCATCGCACACAAGGGGCCCAGTTTCATTCGACATCGTTAAACATAAATTCGTAAGTTAATTAATTACGACTTTATTTATATACGTCTCACATATGTTTGATTTAACGTACAATTTAACGTTTGTATATATATGCACTTACGTACAGAAAGAAAAAAACGATGGAAAAGACCCTACTTTATGGGAGCACCGTTTGAACCCATGTGAGCGATGGAGTGCACGGCGAGTTCAGTGCAGGGTAAGTACCTTCATCCACAACATTTAAGTTATTATATACGTACGTTCGGGACGAACATTAATTTTAATTCGCTTATTCCAATTACTCTTTCTATGTATCCACCAGGAGACGATGCAGAACGATTATGAATCATACAAAAGGGAGATGGCGGCAAAGCAACGGGAGGACGGTCAACCAGTTATTCCCATCATGTCTGAAGACGAGTTCTGGCTTGACAAACAACTACAAAGCCGGGGACACGTCGTAGGCATGGGGATGGTGGAGGAAGCTATGAAAGCGCAGTTCCCCCACATCGCATTGAGGAGACGACCACGACGTCGTAATGACTCCGATAGCTTCGACGTACGAGCCACTATTACGGAGATGAACAGAGAGCTTCAGCGTCAACTCGAGCAAGAAAGGCAAAAAAACGAAGAAGAACGGCGCAGAATGGAGGAAGATTTCCAGAGAAGATTAGACGAAGCAATGGCGACACAAGCGAGACAAATGCAAATGCAAATGCTACAAATGTTGCAAATGCAAAGATCGTACCAGCAGCAGCCAGCACCTAATAGCTGGCAAGCCACTTTCGTCGCTGGATCTTCCTCTGGAAGTCAAGCGCCATTCACTGGACAGCCTCATCCACCGCCGCCCCGCCGCCGCACTTCTCGTCCGACCCCCGTCTCTCAACCCCCACAACCACAGCCCACCATTACTCCCGAGGAATCGTTGTTCGCTTACCCAGGTAAACCTTTTTTATCCATACTCACAACATTAAATTACTTACACGTACAAATAATTACCTATTTTATTTTCATTGTTTTTCATACCGTTCCAAATTGTCGTTGTACCACAGGAAGCCAATACCTTTTCCACAGCGTCGACGAATTGACCCAAGGTCACAATCAGGGTGGGGATAACAACGATGGGGAGGAAAGCGAAACTGATGACGATGTAGGCGCCGCTCAAGATTAATTATTTTGATAGTATTTTTAATTATATATATGAACATTTAAACTTTTTATTCATTATATGTACGTAAGTACTTAGATTGTAAATTGGATCCAAACATCGATCGACATTTTTTTTTATGTTTTAATTTCGCACATATATACGTACAAATTAATTAACTTAATTAACATATATATAATATCACGTACATACACATGATTACATTAAATTATCTACCTAGATATGATATATATCCCTATCACTTACAAAAATTATCAGGGCACAATAGTAACTACTAATTAACTATAACTAAAATATGAATACATACATACGTAATTAATTGTTATAATAAATATTAAGAATAATAATAATAATAGTGTTAATAAATTTATCATATTATTAATAATAATAATAATATTATTATTAATATTTATTATATATATACACATAGCTAGCCGCGCAATTTTCATTATTAATTACAGTTAAAAATGGCGTCTGTTACGCATCCAAACAGACGCCAACTGAACAAAAATAGGGTCTGTTTGGATGCTAAACAGACGCCAATAGCACATAAATGGCGTCTGTTTGGCAACCAAAACATACGCCATTTTTGCTTACGTAAACCCACCAGCTCAAAATTCCCTCCGACTTTTTCCCTCTCCCACATCTCCATTTCATTTCTCTCATCTCCTCTCATCTTCTTTCAATCTACTCTCATCCACACCACCAAAAATCCAATCCATGCCACATTGAAGGAATGGAAATTTTACAATTGAAGATTTAACATTGGAGATTGAAGATTGAAGATACAAGAATGAACTTTGAAAAATGAAGATTGAAAAATATTGAAGATATATATTATTTGTAATTTAGTTTTTATTTTTTCCTATTAGTTACAAAAATCAACATTATTAAAGTTGTATTATATATTTTCTTCAACTCGTTTAATGTATTAAATTTGTGTAAAAATGAATACTATTAAATATATATTCATTACCATTTTCATGTTATTATTTCTATAAATTGTATATATATATAGAATTTATATATATGTTGTTATTTCTATAAATTGAAAGCCTCTATATATGAAAATTGTACATGCATAAATTTGACATATATATCATTTATAATTATCTAAAAAAATTATTTTTTTCGCTCAATTAATATAATTAGACCCCATAAAATATATTATATAATGTAATTATTAAATTGGTTTTACAATATCTCACGTTCTTTTTTATTTCTGGATAATAATAATGGCGTCTGTTTTGGTGTAAATAGACACCATTTTATCTACAATTTGGCGTCTGTTAGTCCCAAAACAGACGACATTCTTGTCTGACATATGGCTCGTTCCCGGTAAAGTCAGCGTTTGTA
Organism: Portulaca oleracea; assembly: GCA_029582165.1. Classification (NCBI taxonomy): domain Eukaryota; kingdom Viridiplantae; phylum Streptophyta; class Magnoliopsida; order Caryophyllales; family Portulacaceae; genus Portulaca; species Portulaca oleracea. The sequence goes on from CM055876.1 coordinate 14,228,658, forward strand.
TTTGACGTCTGTTTAAAAGCAGACGCCAATAATTAAGCGTCTGATTTAAACAGACGCCATTTACAGACGCCTTTTAAAAAAAGCGTTATAGGTTTTTGCGTCCGTCAAAATCAGACGCCAAAACCATTTAGGCGTCTGTTTAACCCCATTCCATAGGCCTATTCCAAACGCTTTTTAGGGCCAATTCTACTAGTGTCTCAAAAATAAACAATGAAAACCAAGAGTTTAGCAAATAAATACCCCTATACTTCAGGGCCTAAAATGCAAAAAGACCCTAACTTTTACTACACTAAATATATTTAACAACTTTAACCAACCAACTGCTCTCACCTTTATCCACGTTGTGTATAATATACATTTAATAATTTATATATTATCAATAAGTGATATAATTAATGTGACTTGTTTCACTCACAATACATTATTAAAATATAAATAATTTTTCACCTTTATCCACCCTATCTATATTTTATCAAAGTTAACCACATTTAACTATACTGATCATACTTTACCACTTAATCGTAATCACACTTTACCAATCACAGAAACAAACATAACCTTAGACCAATTCAAAAAAAATTAGGTACAATCATAAATATTTTAACGGAATTTTAACCTAAATTTCGTCAGTAATAATGATAATAGATTTTCCCAGGGCTAGGGCTTTATTCGGATTGATTTATCACATTAGTACTGCAAAATTATCTTTTGATAAAGTTTTTGGCCTTACTTTGAAGCAAAAGAGGGCATAATTAATGAGGAGAGAATCCACACTTATTGGGGGTGACTCGGGTTGAGTACAGTGCAGAAGCTCAGGTGCTGCTGTACATGCAGCACATCCATGGTAATGTCATTGTCATTAACTGTATCACAAAACCATAAATTTACTTGGTTTGACTTTTGATGGATTGTTGTACTTTATATTTTAGAAAGAAAATAAAGAAAAGTGAAAGAAACAGGGAAAGGGTTGGCATCTTTGATATCTGAGTCAGTGCTGTGAAATGATTCTGCAACTGAGCTGCCTGCTCAACTGTGTCAGTACAGTGTTCTTCAGCAGTGCACAAACATTTGTTCCTTTCTACGGGGAGAAAGCGAGTTTCAAAATTATTTTTTTTTTTTTTTTTTGGTATGTTACTATTATTGCAAGAGATTTAATTTGCCAAATTTTTTTTGATTTTCTCTTATCGCAAAAGAAGTGGATTGTTTATCAAGAAAAAAATTAACATGCAATCACTTCATATACTCAACAGTGCAACATAAGTTTATTTTAATTTTTTTTACAGTTTTCAATAAATCTTTGTGAACTTCAATTTGTAACATAGTAGATTTGCAACAAATTCATATAAAAAATACATTTCATGACACATATATAATAATTTTATATTTTAAATTAATTTATACATTTAATAAATTCATGGCACATATTTAGTATAATTTTTGTCCATTTACTCAAATATGGCCTAAATAAATAAATCAAGTGGTTAATTGAAAATTATATTATATGCATGATCCCAAAATGGTACTAAATTCCATTAGGTACTTTTGAAAATAATGAGAGTCGTATACCTTTGTTTTCAAAACTGGATTCCTAAAAGTAATAACAAAATGTAGAATCAAATGCAGAGAATTAGAATCAATCAGAAGTCTTCCATTGTCTTCTACATTAATGTTTGCTCATGAAATGTCAAAGCATTCCTTAAAAAAATCACTCTGAATTTGTGCCTGTGGACAAAGAACTTAAATAATCACAAACAATATACATATTCAAATGTTTATATTCCTGTTCTTCAGAGATAAAAAAAATGTTTATAGTCCTTAGATCAAATGTATATATATGCACGCTATAATAGCTACTATTGAAATCCAAAATTCCTATATTGTGACCAAGTTCAATGATGCAAGACCAACATTATGTACCTCAAGAATTCCTCTTTCCTTAGCATCTTGTTGCTAGTTTTTATGATCTCTTATATCTATTATATAGTTGAGTTTAAAACTGCTCTGACATATTTTATTCCTTGTACATTCTAAAACTAATTTACAAAGGCTTATGAATTATGCGATACTATATAAATTATATTGTTCCACAGATCTATTTAAAAATATGCAATTGTGTTGGTTTGCCATGATTATAAGATTTGTATTTGTATGATCCTTTTTGGCGGCTTTTCAGCAGAGAGTATATAAATTGAAATTTTAGTTAGGTTGAATGTAATACAAAATAGTAGTGAGTTTGGACATTAATAATGTAATCTTTTGGAGTGTTAGATGTAATTAATTCAATCTTTAAAAATAGTCAACATTGATGTGCACAACACATCTCTAAGGGTGCACAACCACAAATCCTAAAATTAATTACTAAAGGAATTGCTAAGAAAGTCTCCTGAATTCTCTCAAAGATTGGGGTTCAAGGGAAAAGTTTCACCACGGTAAAATCTTCTTCGGGGAGGCGTCATGCTCCTAAGAAACTTATGAGGTATTGAATTTTCCCTTGAAAAACAGTTTTGTTCTTTGAATTATTTATGTGATATTTGCAAGTTATGGTTGTTACTTTTTTTTTTTTATTGAGAGCTATGGTTGTTACTTTTTTATTTTGGTATGTTTATGCAAGTTGTGGCTATTATTTTTGATTAATTTGTATTTTTCAATGTCTGTCCCTAGCCTAGTGATGGTTTCTGAAATTTTGATCTTTCATATGCCCTGGCCCATGAGAGAAGTTGGAGAAAAGATATAAGGGGAAAAAGCAAAGTATATGAAGAATGAAGTTGCACACACCCAACGTCGTTGAAGGACACGACCATGTCGTTCCAAGGCCAAACGAGCATCACGAAGGTCATGACCATGTCGTAACGATGACATGATCATGTCATTACAACCAGAAGGGTGGTCACGCTCGTGACCCATGCAATATTCGGGTGCCCCTTTGTCCAAGTCAAGACGACACGCCCCTGTCATCCACCTTGGATACACGACACGGTCGTGTCATCAAACAAAACGCTCGTGTCGTCTTCGAATATCATGGCTATGTAGGTTTTTCCTAATTTTGAGGGATTTTCCCCTTAACCCATGCAATTACCCCCTTGCCCCTCTGTGTTGTCCAGATGTACCCCCTCTCTTTTAATAATTTTGTGTAAGCTAAGATCCTTAAGGGTAATTAGTTAGTGCATTGGGGATCACTCTTACTTATTTTCAATTTAAGCTGTCTTTTCTAGAGTTGTGAGGCAGCTAGCTATTGAGCTTTGGAAAAATGAATATGTATTGAAGGGTAGTTTGAGACTCCAAATCAATATATGAGCTTAATACTTTGAGTGGTTGTGCTTATTAATCTGTTTACTAGTGAATGACAATTTTTATACTCTTTGGGTGGGATTTTCTTGGGCTAATTAAGACTCATTACTGGCGGGAGATCCTAGTACAATGTTCTTGGTGAATCTAGCTCAACTTGATGAGTATTACATTATTTAGAGTAGTTCATTTTCATCTTTATTCACTTGTGTTTGTTTAATTTATACCCAGAAAATCATCAAAAAATAATGTATTTCCGAAGTTATTTTGATTCTATTTTGTTGGGTAGTTAGCATACATCAAATTGGTATCATAGCTTAGTTTAGGGACCCATCAATACATTTTGGCATGCTATCGTCGCGCTTTGATGCCAGTTTTTGGCGCAAGTTCTGAATAACATTTAAATCTGGGTCTTCGAGATTTTGTTGAATTTGGAGTCCTTGATTATGCATTGAAGGTTGACAATCATGGAGGAATTGGTTGCAGTTTGAGTTGTTTCGGTTGTCAAATCATTATGGGTGATCCTATTTTGTTCTTCTTTGCAAATATCCCTTGTTGTAGTGCATGATCAAAGTCATGATTTTTTTTTTATCGAATCTAATCAATGGTTGATTTGGTTTTTTTTTTTTGTTAAGTTTATTTGGTTTTTGATGTGTATAGAAGCATGGGGATTGTGCTAGAATCGATTGATGAAAGATTAGAGTGGGCTTGAGGCAACGTCGATCGATCTTTCATACCCAGTTCATCCCTTGGTCTTTCGTGAGTTTTTTTGGTGTCGTGTACCACTCGTGTGTGCTATTGTTTATTCATTTGAGTGTTGTTGTTTGGGGTGTCGCCAAGGCTATTGTTGCTATTGTGTATATTGTATCCAGCGCCAGAAGACGATCTTTCCTGCTGCCAAGTTAGCCTTGGTCCTTTTAGTTACCTTGCAATTTTTATTTGGGTGTCGAGGTTTGTCTTAGTGTTTATTTGTGTATATGTGGCTATTTTGTTTAGTTACATGGTAAATTAGGGTTGTTGGGTGAGCTATTTGTGAGTGTGATCATCAATGGTGTGTTATAAGGAGTTGGCATATTTTTGGGTTGGATTAATGGTGGAAGTTGGATCTCTTTCTGCTACTTCAATTTTTATAATTAATATTGGTCCTTATTCATACTAATTTGGCCATTCCATTTTGTCTGTTTCACCCCATTTTCCCTCCACAAAAATAAGCCACTCAAAACTCCAAAAAAATTTCCATAACTACAAAATCAACCCAAACCTCATCATATCATATTTTCGTACATCATAAAATCACCGAACTCCGCAAATGGCCTCTCGTTCGAATCAATCTCCAACTGATTCGATGGATCCTCTTTTTACGCTTAATTCCAACCTAACCTCGAGACAACCTTTCTAGGTTTCATGGAGAACTAACAAGTTAGACAACCTTTATAGGTTTTATGGAGAACTAACAAGTTATGCAATGCCAAGTGAGTGACTTGATCAATATTGTTGCTGATTTGCAAATCAATCCATTGAGAAAAGGAGATGATGCTCCATCTCGAGTTTATAGAGCTCGTTATATTGGTCATATGATATCATAATGGTAGGCATCATAGTGGTGACTATACTCCTGGTTCCCGAGTTAGTGATCATCATGATAGGAGAAAGGAAATGAAGGGTCAATCTTGGTCTTCTAGCAAATGTGGTACTCCTTCTCGGGCTAACACTCGCCCAACGGAAGTCAATCTTCTAAACTGTCCAAACCTTTTTATGAAGCTCAAGATGAGAATGTGGGATATCTTAGAAAGCTCAACATAAGAAAGTGCTTTAAATGTAGGGAGTATGGTCACTATTAAGCTCAATGCCATACTAAGATGGTTGAAACACTCCAAGCAAGTGTGGTGTTTGTTCTGGAAGATTCTAAGGCGAATATTGAGACTAGTGGAGAGTCTTTAAGTTCTAGAAAATCTTTGGTCATGACCAAGGATCCCTAAGATGATTCTCAACGGGAAATACTCTTCCATACCTAGTGCAAAATTGAGGATAAAGTGTGCAAGTTGATAATTGATAATGGGAGTTGTACAAATGTCACCTCTACAACTTTGGTGAAGAAGCTCAACTTGCCGCCCTACTAGCTCATCCACAAAATCATAGCTTGCAAGGGCTTAAAGATGGTAGTCATCTTCAGATATCTCAATAAGCTTTAATATCTTTAATCATCGGTGCTTACATCGACAGTGTTCTTTGTGTTGTTGTTCCCATGGATGCTTGTCATTTGCTCATTGGAAGGCCTTGGAAATACGATAGGCATGCCATCCATGATGGTCATAAGAATACTTATTCAATTTTGATTGGAGAGAAGAGGATCGTACTCCGACCTTTACCCCCCTTCCCTAACTTGCAACACACAAACCAGGGCGGGAAGTGAGAAGAGAGACCTCCTTCACATGAGTGAAACACGGGTCGAGATTACTTTGAGTAAGGAAAGCATTATCTGGATTTAATTTTGAGGAAAGACAATTCTATTGAGATTGAGCGATCCAAAGCTCCACAAAATTTTATTATCTCCCTCCGTTATCCCTCACCTTTTCTCGGTAAGCCTTCTCCTCCACTCCGCTTTTCGTTCAATAGCATTGAGCCATGGTCGATCACTCTCGAACCTTTACTCGAAGTTAGAATGCTTGTTGAGAAGCCCCTGACCACTAACCCTAGCTTTTTCCCTTCCACACAGAGATTGATCGAAGAAAGGGCTTCCCTTACTAGCATTGACCTTGATCTCTTGTGTGGCGAATTCTTTGTTACATTCAGCAAGTTGATGAGTGCTAGGCGTGTATGGGTCCCTCGTAATAGCGAATGACCTATCTTTCCTTCCGAAATTACATCTTTATGAAGGGAGGCTTGATGAGTGTCACCTTACTGCACCTGATAGAGTATTTTGAGCTGATCTTGTATGGGGATTCGATTGAAGTTGAACCTTCAAGAGTTGATGGAAACTCTTCTCCAACAAGGGGAGTCTGATACATATTGTCCTAGGGTCCTTTATGAAGGAAATAATAACAAAAGTGGTTCCTAGATATTTTTTGACTTAGTCAAGCTTGGGACACTTTTCAAAGGATAAGATAAATTATTTCGGGAGTGGGGGCATTTTGGTTTATTGGAAATCAAGGTCATTTTGGTCTTTCAATTGACTCATGGGAAAAGATGGAGAAAAGATATAAAGGGAAAAGAGAAAAGTATGAAGAATGAAGCTGCGACACGCCCTTGCCGTTCCAAGGCCAAACAAGCATTGTGAAGGATAAACAACTATAGGTCAGTACAAAGAGAAAAGAGAAAAGTATGAAGCACCAGCTTTTGAGATTTAAAGTAACAACTATAGGAAAAAAAATAACATTTAACTTTGAAATTTCATAATTTGCTATAAAATTAATCAAAACCTGTAAAACCCCGAAAAATCCAAAGATATTGACCGTGACGTCGTTAGTAAATTAGGTTTGACTTCGTTAATTGTTATTATTCATTTGTGTTTATTTTTGCTAACACTTGAGCTCGTAGGATCGTTGAGGGACTAACAAGGGTATATCGGTAATTTCTTGGGTTTAGTAGTATTAGTATTACTCTAATTATTATTAGTATTATTATTAATTTTATTGTGTTTATTAAAAATTTGTTATCTGAATAATTATGTGAATTTTATTTGTTATGTGTTTAGTATTAATATTAATATTATTAGTTTTGTTTTTATTATTATTACTATTATGGTTATTTTTATTTTCCAAAAGAAAATCTGATTTTTTTTAATGGGTTGGATTAGGAGTGGGATTAGTATTAGTTGAGCTTTTTTAATTGTTAATATATAAAACCCCCTCTCTCTCTCTCCTCGCCTCTGTCGTCCGCCCAGCCGCAGCCGCCGGCCGCCGCCTGCATCGCCGGTAACCACCAACAACTTTCTCTCTCTCTCTCTCTTTCGTTATCTCTCTCCCTTCTTCCCTATCTTTCTCCTTCTTGTTTTCGCTAACCCTCCTCTCCACCGCCGTCATCCGCGCCACCCAGACACTGTCGCACCACAACCTTGCCGCCGTCGAAGTCGCCGGTGCCCAGACGCCGCCCCACTCGACGCTGGCCATCAGACACGCGATTGGAGACAACTAGTGCTGCTGCTGCTGTTGTTGTCGCTGCCCCGTGGACGCCCCGACACCGATGACCCTCGTGCTTCGTCGCCACCATCATGCCACCGTCGACACTACCTTGCCCCGCTGACACCGCCGCCTCTGACCGTCGCCACTCCAGTTGCCGGAAACCGCCGCCCAGACTTTGCCCTAGCACCCTTCTAACGTAAACTCTAATTTTTTTACCAAACTATTCTTTCTTGTTTCTTTATTTTTGTTGTTGTTATTATTATTATTATTATTATTATTATTATTATTATTATTATTTCTTGATTTAAATCTTGTAATTTGAGTAATCAAGATTGTAAATTATTAAGTTGTTATTTGTAACTAATTTCTTCTTGTATTGTTTTTATTTACATGTAATTTGTCTATTTCATTATATGTAACTTTTATGTTTTAATTTGGTGTATTAGGGTTGTAATAGTTGTAGTTAAATTGTTAATGTTCGATTGTATGATGTACCTTGTTTTCTTGTGAATCATGTTTAGAGTTTAGATAATACTATTATTATATGCACGAATTAAAGGGGTTAACTATTCTAGATTAATTCTTGATCGTTAGTTAAGTATTCACATGTTTCTTTAATTCTCTTAGGGTTCAATCATGTTTAATTTTATGTTTAATCTTGTTAAATAATTTAGGTTGATTGACTTATTAAAGTACGATTCTTGTTTATTAATTCATGATTCTTGATTGAATCTTGTAAAAAGAAATTAGTTGTTAGGATTCTTGATTGGTAGTTTAAATGTTTATATGTTCTTTATATTTCATTCACATGTTCTTTAAGTTCTTTCTCGAATCTTGATTAAGAAAGTTCATATTTTATAATCATCCATGTTGTAATTTTTGGATCTTGAAATAGTATATTGTAGAATTCATGTTAGGGTAATGTTACTATTATTTCATGCATGTTTTTAGGGTTAGTGAAAATATTATAGTTGATATCATGTGTTACAATTTGGTTTTGATGATAGGAGATTTGATGTTTGGACCTTAGTTGGATTAGATTAACTATCTTGAACCTTAGTCACTGTTTTAAGCCCAAATTAGGACCCCGGGATCGAATGGTGAAATTTAGAACCGAAATTACAAATTATATGAGAACCGAGATCGGGACAGTTTTGTTAGGGTCTAAAGAACGGATCACCATGGGAGATATAGTCGTCCTTTGATCGAACCTTTTGAACTGGAGGTTCCCTTAGATGTTAGCTTTCACAGGAATTTTGCGGATCGGAATTGTATAGGTCGAGTTATACCCCGATTACCAGACCTATGTCAGATCTGGACAGTTTGGATTGATGACCGTTTTTCAGGACCTTAGTGGGTGTTTTTGGTCTCGAGTTCAACATAAGAGTTTTAGTAGACATCCCGATGTTTCCGAAAAGTCCAAAACCAGACCCATAGAATGTTGGGAAGTCAAGTTTTGACCTATTTTATGTGGATGCTGTAATTTGTCTTATTGATGTTATTTATTAATAAAAATGTTGTTGAGTGAAAGTGATGTTTTGATCTTGTTATGTGATTACTTGGAATGTGTTAGATGATTTAAAGTGTGAATTCATGATTGATAGGAACCTATAGTGTTCCTAGGGGAGGGGTAAGTAGAAGGTAGTTAATACTAACTTCGAAGGGTGCGTTTTGATTAGAATAATTATTTCTATTTTAGGCCCGAGCTAATTCGCGTTGTTAGTGAGCTCAAGTGTGTTCGTCTTTGCTGTGAAGTAAAGTTAAGAAGGTAATGTCTATGCTCTAATCCCCACTGAGATTCTCTTTAATTGTGTTTTAATGTTTCTAATCTGTTTTGAGAATTGCATCCCGAAAGGGAACTTTTTGTGGAAATGTGACCATCTATTTTGGGTAACTGTTTGTAATTGTTGTACTTTGTTTTATGAGTTGAGAAATTGGGTGGTCTATTATAAGTAGTTTTGTTATTGGTTTTGATAACTTGGGTTGGGTTGACTTGAGAGCTATGAGCTGAGTTTTGCATAAGACACTAATAAATTCAAAGTGAAACATTAAGCGGGTTTATTGTTTTGATGCCTTTGGTAGGCTAATGTTTTTGCGGGCAATAACCCGGAGACCAGGATTTGGTATCCTGTATGAGCTAAGGATTTATTTTCTTAGTTACATCAGTTCGATCCCTTTCTTGTCCTCTTCAATCACAGACGAAAGAAAAAGAGAAGAACACCGGGGAACGGTTCAGAACAGAGAAAGCCTCGTCTACCGCTCCTGGGTCATACCATAATGGAGAGCTAGCTAGAAAGAAAATAAATTTTCGCGGTAAGATTGCTTCTACCAGAATCCCACCCATTTCCTAGGTTATGTGTCAGGAGATCAGGGTTTCATCCCTGATATAGGATAGATGATTTTTTATGCCTTTGGTAGGCGATTGATTTGATGCCTTTGGTAGGCGATTGTTTTGATGCCTTTGGTAGGCTAATGTTTTTGCGGGCGATAACCCGGAGACCAGGATTTGGTATCCTGTATGGGTTATGTGTCAAGAGATCAGGATTTCATCCCTGGTATAGGATAAATGGTTTTTGATGCCTTTGGTAGGCGATTGTTTTGATGCCTTTGGTAGGCAAATGTTACTATAACGGATTTGATATCCCCCCCCCCCCCCCGCATAATAAAATGTGGATTGGTTGGGTTGAGGAAAACAGTTAAGGGATTAAAGGTTTGTGAAATGATTTGACTTGTTCCCTCTCCCTCAAATGAATTGAAATGAACTTAACTTGTTTTTAATGTTAGGTGTAGACATTATTGAGATTTCCCCCTCATTTTTGAAATGTTTTGTTTTCAGGTGAAGATCTATATGTTGGGGACGGGAATTAGAAGTGAGGACGACATGTTTAGAAGTCGTTAAATATGTTGCTCTTCTTTTATGAGAAACTTGAAGTTAGTTTTGAGTTTTATTTCTAAGTATGACTTTGTTAGTTTGGTTTACCTTTATTAGACAGTTGTAGTTTTCTTCTCGCCTTGTATTACTTTGGGGATACAACAGTGACGCCCAATAAGAGTTTGAGTCTTCCGCTAAATTTTTGTCTGTTAACGTTAGTTTGACTTTGACTTTTCTATAACTTAATTTACGGGGCATTACAAAATGGTATCAGAGCTCTGGGTTGCGACCTAGTAGCTCCTAAGAGTCCTTTAGGTTTTAGTTGGACCCTAGGAAGCTAAAGTCGGAGTGATGAGTGTAGGATGGGAAAAAGGGTTTTATGCTTTCTTATTATTACATGATTATGTCTTTAATTTTGTGCTGCTAATATGTTCTAACCCTGTAGGATGGCTCAACGCACACACTGCTATCAACATCCCACCCCATATTTCCATCGTTATACCCCCATTCCTCCCGAGGAGAGCCTGGGAACTCATATGATAAACTTCTATGACGAGATTGACAAGTACACCAAAGATGTCCCGAACTCATGCCTTCGTGGTAACGAGGAGAGTCAGGCGAATGCATTTTTGCTCACGCTTCGGGAAGACCCGTGGTGGGGCCATGTTGTACCATTATTGTTACCACCCCCGCTTCCGATCGAGGAGTATCCCCACCCGTGTTGTTGGTGTAAGAGGTACCGAGTGGACTCAGAGCACCGAATCCCGGAAGTCTTTTCCAAGATCGTCAAGATTTGGAGGCGTGATGTGGAAAGAGTTCAAGTGAACCCAGCTCTAGCACCTGTCATGGACATGGATCCTGAGAGTGACCCAGAGGGAGATCCAAAGGAGGATTCTGAGGAGGATTCTGTGGAGGATTCCGTGGAGGATTCTGAGCCCGAGGTAACCTATGGAGTTACAACTACACCTGCTGATGAGCCCGAACAGGAGACCGAACCCGAGGATGAGGTTATGGTGGACTGGGAGACGGAAGAAGACCCCGAGGAGGACTCGGGGAATGAGTCTGATGACCCAGAGTGGACTCCGAGTTCAGCTAGGAAGAACCCTCTATGTAGGAAGATCATATGAGTGGGATAGTAACAGCAGTATTAGGATTGGTTGCTATAGTACTTATGCGTGGTTAGTTTGATTGTGATATATCCTTGATTGTGGTGTGCTGTTTTTCCTTTGTGTGTTAACCCCAGATAGGGGATAGTTATACATACTATTACGCTGGTGTGCAAAGTACAATAAATAATATTTTTTGATTTCTGAGATATTAGTAAATATATGTTTTCTTTCTTTTCAAAGGATGCGCGATGAAAGAGTATGTGAAATATGATGTTATTACATGAGTTTAATTGTTGAAATATGTTACAGTTTTGTATCTGCTTAATACTTTTAATAGATAGCTGAATTGAATAGTTTATCTCTAGAATTGGTGTTTTGCGATGAGAGATTAAACCTTAAGTAGTCTAAATCGACCTCTTTGACCCAGGATGTCGGACACGAACGGTTCTCACTCCAATAACGTTACCCGAGAGCGTACACCAGTTGCGGCCGAACAGCACCCTCAAACCGCGACTGAACTGCGCCAACGTTTGGCTCACTTGATACCAGGGTCGAGTACAACAACACCAGGGAACGACCTTGCTAGCATGCTGATGATTGAGATGCTGAACAAGCACGAGGACCTACTGAGGAAAGTGGTGCATCGACAAGGAGGTGAAAGAGAAGATGATCCCTCCGCTCTCCTCCACAGGTTCAATAGCTTCAACCCGCCCACTTACACAGCGGTAGCTGACCCCAAGGTCTTTAAAGATTGGGTTAGAGACATTGAAAAGATTTTCGACACAACTCGTTGTCCCGAGGAGCTAAGGGTAGACTTTGCTGCATACCACCTGAAAGAGGAGGCCGATCTATGGTGGGTGACAGACCTAAAACTAATAGGTGTTTGTGTACCACAATTGTACAGGTCTGTGTAGTAATAAAAATATCGTTCTCTCTCAGGTACTTGTGTTCAACTACGCACTAAACTAGTTCACTACAAAGGATGCTAGGTCGATCAAAAGGTTGTGGTAACGGTTCAAATAATTAACTAAGGAAGCAGGAAATTAAAGGATTTAACCAAGTAATTAAAAGCGTTCAGGGGAGTTCACTCTAGTCAATCAATCAAATTAAGCGGTGATTCTAGTTCTAGGTAATTTTAGTAGTGTCGGGGTCTATAATCTTTCTAAGCCTTACCACTTCGATCTTTCGATCCTAGGTGAGTTACAGTGATTAAACTATCATTATTTCTAACTATTTAATCTAATCAAAGATAAGAAGTAAGAACTGATTATAAATTGACCTTAGGCAAGAATCATTATGTCTAACTATTTTCTAAACCTATTCAATCTAAGCAATCCAATTCAAGACTCAAACTGTCGTTCTGTTGTCGAGAATCTAAAACCAAGTACAAGCTCAAACTGCCGTTCTGTTGCCAAATTACCATGACATACAATACACACAAATTAAACGACTGTATTAAAACCTAAAACTGAAATAACAGACTATAAATTAATTGAAGAACATCGAGTTTATCCCCTAAACAAGGAATCTAAGCACTCATAATAATAAAAACTAGGAAAACAATAATAAAATCTGAATAACGAAACATAAAGTAAATAGAAATTAAACCGAACGTTCGAGTTGTCGAATTCGATCTCTTCGTGTCACTCGATTCGATCTCCTTCTCCTCCTCTTTCGTTCCTAATCTATTAGAACGGCTCCCCGAAGGGAGGAATTACAGAGAAAACCCTAAGGATAAACGGCGGAAATAAAACTCTCAATAGTTCATGTTTGTCCAATTGAACGGCGAAGTAGTCCTTTTATAATGCGCGATTAGAGCACAAAACGCGGCATGCGTTTTGAAAACGCTGGCTGCGTTTTGCCCAAAAGTGAAAGTCTCCGTGAGAGGGCGCTGGTTGCGCCTGAAAGACGCGGCCTGCGTTTTGGTTCTGCTCGCTTTTTGATGCTTCTGGACGAGGCGCGGGCTGCGTTTCTAAAATGATGCCTGCGCCTTGTTCTTCCGCCCTTATTAGGTTTGGGCCGTGTGATTTTGGGCCGTTCTCCATCCTTCCTTTCTTTCTCTTCAACAACTTTTTTATTTTCCATTATTTTTGCTATTTCTTCTCCAATTCTTCATGCTTTTTGATATAATTCAACCAATTCCTGTAAAACATACCAAACTCGCGAACAAGTATATAAATCATGGAAATTGACATAAAAATACGAGATATCGGATACAAAAAGCATGAAACTGATATGTTTTGAGCCCTAAAAACTCTATATAAAAACGACTTATCAAATCCCCCCATGCTTAGCTCTTGCTTGTTCCCAAGCAAGTCAGAATTGGAAACAGGAGGATTAGGGCTCAAACAGGAAAAACAGAACCTAAGAAGAAAAAGAATCGGAAAGAGTTTGCGATAGGATTACAAAAACAAAATCTTAACACCCCCTCAGGCTAACCATTCTAACACATCAATTCAACAAGCAAGCACAAAGATCAGTCTGGACAAGATCAAAACTCGGTTCAAAAGAGAAAAGAAGAAATTTTCGAAACCAAAGAGGAGAGAACAAGTACTTCATAAGCATAAATCTGCCAGCCGACTCAAGAATAATGCAAATATGTGCGGTTGGTTATGGACGTAAGTCAGCCAAAAAGAGCAAACCTCACATAGGAAAGAATAAAAACACTCAGTCACTCAAATTTTAATATGTATGTGGGTTTTTCTCATACTCAGACCAATAGAAACAAACTACCATAAGCTTGGTAAGAACCTCGCTCTCCATTACTGGAATGCAATGCACAAGTAACAATCAAAAGTACTTTTTCGGGTTGTAACAGAGCTTAGGTTAAGGCTAAGGAGCGGTAAAATTTTGGAATGTGGAGTTAAGAGCCATGCTTGGATTGATTTTCAAAGAATGAGACACTCTCAACTCTCCTTCTTGCTTGATGTATGCAAGGAATTTCACCTTTCACCCTCAACAATATCAAAATCTCAATTGAATACAACCAGGTCAAAGCTTTCAGAACTTCAAATTGAATCTCTCTAATCACCCTTTTGTTTTGGAACTCCTTTTTTCTTTTTTTTATTTTATACTTCTCTTTTTTTTCTTTTTGGTGGGTGATCGGGGAGAAGAAAACTATGGAATTATAACTTCGACCTCGATATAATATATGAACAACATAACCAAACACCAATTATTCAAAAGGTGGGACTTTCAGTTTCTCCCAACTTGAAGCAATAAGCACAATTTCTCCCAAACTTCATATTTTTGTTCACAAACACACCAAACCAACTGTTCCTTCCAAAAAAAAATGACAAACTCTCATTCAACCAAGCAAGGCAAAGGGATACTGGATATCAAAGGCCAAGGCTTGTATTGTCAGGGTTCAATCATGAAAGAAGGGTAAACAAAGACTAGGCGGGGCAAAAAGAACGGTAAATATAATGTAGGGTAGGCTATTTGGCAGTGTCGTTTAACAAAATAAAATGAATGCCTTAATCATTTTGTCACAGCATGCAATGCAAATATGTAGTCTCAAGCAAGATGCAAAACAAGTTCTAGAGATGCAACTAATGGTGGAGTCACTTAGGGAATCATGAATTGATAAAAGTGATCAATTCGTAAATTTGGTAATGTGGACTCACGGGATGGGGTTCAATCAACTAAACTTAGCCCAAAGAATTGTGGCACGCATATTTATACTTTCTAAGATAGTCAAAGCAGTCAAATGCAACTTTCATAACTAGACTCAAAATCAGAAGATTTGAAGGAAAAGGTTTCAAAAACTTTTGAGAACTCATCCAAACTTTTCTTAGCGAAGCAAGTTAAACTGAAAGTAAGAAAGGTTTACAAATCATCACCGAAGGTGTTTTCGGTTTTAATCCTAGTCCTATCCTATATTTTTTTGGTTTCTTTAGTCTTTTCTAATTTTTTTTTGTCCTTTTCTAATATCTAATTTTTTGGGTTTTTTAGTAAAGTGAATGCAAAAGAAAGAAAAAGAAACAAACTAAGAAAAGAAATAAAGGAAAAATCTACATGCTACTAACTAATGCAATCTAGGTGAATGCAATCCTAAAACTAGAAAGAAACTAGGAAAGGAAAACTAGAAACAATTAAGGAAACACACAAACTAAAAACTCAACAAAAGAAAACACACTAAAAGTAAGAAAAATCAAACTAGAAACAAACTAAAGACAAGAAAATCACACTAAAAACTGAAAAATAAGCATGAAACAAGAAAATGAAAAACGAAAATAAAAGAAAAATAAAACGAAAAACAGAGAAACAAGAAAAATATTCACAGAATATTCAACCCCCCCATTCTTAAATGTTGCATTGTCCTCAATGCAGAAGACAACGGTGAAGGGTAAGAGCAAGTAAAGGATCAAGGATCCTCGGTCGGTGGGGAAGGGTTGGTATGGCTTGGTCCTGGTGGCGCTTGTCGCGTTTGGGGAAAGGGATCGAGGGGTTGGGGCAAAAAAAAAACAAGGAGGGTCTTCTTTGTTTTGAAAGAAAGGAAAGGACTCGACATAATTAAAAGGGGCGGGCAAATTTTCTGGGCAAAAAGGCAAAACGCAGCCTGCGTTTATAAAACACGGCCTGCATTTTGCAAAAAGGAATTACCTGGGTGTTCTGGACGAGGCGCAGCGAGCGCCTGGAAAACGCTGGCTGCATTTTCCTACCTGATGCAAGTTATTCGATTTTTGCAACTTTTTGCTTGTTTTCTCCTTTCTTCTTTGTTTGCTCCTTATTTTCCCTACAATTTGACCTACCAAAATTCCCTACACACATCTACCAACTCAAAAATTATTATGTTAGAGATAATAATTTCAATAAATAACCAAAACTTGACTAAAACGAAATTTCGAAAAATCGAACGGAAATTTAAAAAAAAACTCTAGAAAATTAAAATAGACTCGGTTAGAAGGTCAAGATCCGGGTCTTCATTCCGGATGACATCAAGGCCCTTAGTAGCTTGTCAAACTCCTCCGCATGTGGTTTGCAAGCTAGTAAACATGAGATACACTGAAAACTTATAAAATAAAACGTTAGTAAAGTTCTCAGCAATAAATCAAATTCTCTAGAACAATCAAAAGATTCAAAATATTTGGTCCACAAGAATTTTCTAGGGAGGTCCTCAAGGTGTATCCAATAAGGATCAAGGGAAGGGTAATTACCTAAGGACAATTAATCAATAATACTGTTAGTTTCACAAGTCGAAACACAAAAATTAACCTCATCAAAGATATTAATTTGAACATCAAAGTTTTTCATCAGGCATAGGTTCCTCGAAGGTTTCTGGTACAACTGAAGGCAATGAAAAAGAAATAGAAGCATAGAATAAATCATTGGAATCACGGAGTACAATATTATCAGGATCCTTGTTTGAAAAATTTAATTCACTAATAACCTTCTTGCTTGGTTCCACATTAATAATATCAACAGAATCATGATGAAAATCATCCTCATACCTAGTATCTAACCTAGATGGTTCACTCACCTCAAACCCCGTCGACTGAGAAAAAGGTAAGGAAGTATCATGAAAATCAAGAACACCATCAGTAGTGTTTTCAGGTAAACTAAGGTAAGAAGAATCATCTAGACTGACTTCTAAAGGGGAGGGGGACTTGCTATAATCATGTATTCCATCATTAAATTAGGAAGAATTTGAATTATGGTCAATATCATGGAACAAGTCACACCCTTGCATTAAAGATCCAAGTCTAGCAACACCAAGGCAGGTAGAATCATCATGTTCAAAAGAACCACATAAAGCATAAGTAACTGAATTACGAGGTTGGATATAGGAATTAGACAGAAATGCATAAGGATTAAAGTATTCAGATACACAATTAGGATATTCAAAATAATACGTATCACGTGCAAGCCATTCAATTAATTCTCAAACTTCAACAAATTTATCACAAAAACCCAAATAGTCTAAATGACCACGGGTTTCTAAATTCACACCTTCAAAAACAATATCAAGAATTTCAGGTTTTCCTAACATGATATCACGTGAATCAAGAAAAGCATATTAACGCTCAAAATAACGCCAAAATAATTCACGTTCATCTTGAGGAAAATAAAAAGGTGCCATATTTTTGAAATTTTTTAATTTTTATTTGATTTTTAGGGTTTTTTTAAGAAAAGCAATAAAAACCTAGTCAACCAGAGTGCGTTCGTCTAATGGCGGTTGGGGAAACAAGTCCCCGGCAACGGCGCCAAAAACTTGACAGACCTAAAACTAATAGGTGTTTGTGTACCGCAAGTGTATGGGTCTGTGTAGTAATAAAAATATCGTTCTCTCTCAGAGACTTGTCTTCAACTACGCACTAAACTAGTTCACTACAAAGGATGCCAGGTCGATCAAAAGGTTGTGGTAACAGTTCAGATAATTAACTAAGGAAGCAGGAAATTAAAGGATTTAACCAAGTAATTAAAAGCGTTCAGGAGAGTCCACTCTAGTCAATCAATCAAATTAAGCAGTGATTCTAGTTCTAGGTAATTTTAGTAGTGTCGGAGTCTATAATCTTTCTAAGCCTTATCACTTCGATCTTTCGATCCTAAGTGAGTTACAGTGATTAAGCTATCATTATTTCTAACTATTTAATCTAATCAAAGATAAGAACTGATTATAAATTGACCGTAGGCAAGAATCATTATATCTAACTATTTTCTAAACCTATTCAACCTACGCAATCCAATTCAAGACTCAAACTATCATTATCTTGTCGAGAATCTAAACCAAGTACAGGCTCAAACTGTCGTTCTGTTGCCAAATTACCATGACATACAATACACGCAGATTAAACGACAATATTAAAACCTAAAACTGAAATAACACACTATAAATTAGTTGAAGAACATCGAGTTTATCCCCTAAACAAGGAATCCAAGCACTCATAATAATAAAAACTAGGAAAACAATAATAAAATCTAAATAACGAAACATAAAGTAAATAGAAATTAAACCGAACGTTCGAGTTGTCGAATTCGATCTCTTCGTGTCACTCGATTCGATCTCCTTCTCCTCCTCTTTCGTTCCTAATCTACTAGAACGGCTCCCCGAAGGGAGGACAGAGAAAACCCTAAGGATAAATGGCGGAAATAAAACTCTCAATAGTTCATGATTGTCCAATTGAACGGCGAAGTAGTCCTTTTTTAATGCGCGATTAGGGCACAAAACGCGTCCTGCGTTTTGAAAACGCTGGCTGCGTTTTGCCCAAAAGTGAAAGTCTCCATGAGAGGGCGCTGGTTGCGCCTGAAAAACGCGGCCTGCGTTTTGGTTCTTCTCGCTTTTTGATGCTTCCGGACGAGGTGCGGGCTGTGTTTCTAAAACGCTGCCTGCGCCTTGTTCTTTCGCCCTAATTGGGTTTGGGTCGTGTGATTTTGGGTCGTTCTTCATTCTTCCTTTCTTTCTCTTCAACATCTTTTTTTATTTTCCATGATTTTTGCTATTTCTTCTCCAATTCTTCATGCTTTTTGATATAATTCCACCAATTCCTGTAAAACATACCAAACTCGCGAACAAGTGTATAAATCACAGAAATTGACATAAAAATACGAGATATTGGATAAAAAAGCATGAAACTAATATGTTTTGAGCCCTAAAAACTCTATATAAAAATGACTTATCAGTGGGCCAGCGTGAAGGAGATACGAACCGAACCAGGTTGTGACTGGAACCATTTTAAGGTTGTGGTAAAGAACCGGTTTTACCCTATGTCCCTTCAAAAGGCGAAAGAAAAGGAGTTCATGAACTTACGCCAAGGAGAGCTTAGCGTGCTCGCTTACTCCACTAAGTTCATCGAGCTATCTCGGTTTGCATCTGCTTTGGTATCCAGCTAACAACTAAGGATGGATCGCTTCTGGGATGGGTTGAACTGCAAGATACAGGATCGGATGTCATCACGTGAGTTCACGTCATACCAAAACATGCTGAATGTTGCCCTCACTATAGAAAGGGTAATGCACGATATGGAACGACAACTTGGCATACAGAGGCATAAGAGGAAAGAGCCGCCCCGTTTCAACCCACCACTACCCTACCAAGAAAAGAGGTTTCGCCCCAACAATTGGTAGAGCAACCGGTCTTCGGGGCGTGAGTCATCCCATGTGCCTATCTGTAGGATTTGTGGTCGACCCGGCCATTATCCTCGAGACTGTAGAGCGGGAGCTACAAAGGGAGGATGCTTTAAGTGTAGGAGTCTCCAACACCACATAAGGCAGTGCCCTCTACAGAACTCATGGGGTAATAATAATGGAAATAATGGCAACAATGGGAACAACGGAAACTGGAGATCTCCGCAGTCAACATATTAAAGTCGGGGAGGCTACAACGGAAACCAAAGGCCACAACAGAAAAACCGAGGTGGTCCCGGTGGAAATCAGAACAACCAAGGGAGGCCAGCAAACCCGCCTCGTCAACAGCAACAACCGCCGCGTAACGCAGGAGGATGGGTGTATGTGATGAGGAAGGATGAGGTTGAGAATGAAGCAGACGTTGTGACGGGTACCTTCTCTCTCCACCTCTACAATGTCTCTGTTTTATTTGATTATGGCCTAGTCATTCTTTTGTTGGACGAGCTATAGTAGAGAAGGCTAAGATGAAACCCTTGGAGGATAGTAAGCCTATGTCGGTAGCCCTACCCACCGGGGATACCATTAGATGTGGAGAGCTATATGGGGGATGTCCTATAGTGATAGCAGGTCAGGAATTTGAGCAGACCTCTATATGTTTGAGCTAATGGAGTTTGATGTTATTTTGGGGATGTACTGGTTAGCAAAATATAGAGCTCAGATAGATTGCTACAAGCAAAAGGTGACCTTAGTAGGACCGGAAAGAAGGTAGTGCATTGGAGTGATAGGCATCTTCAGAGTGTACGGATCATCTCTGCCCTCAAGGCTCAGAAGTTGTTGGGCCAAGGTTGTGAAGGGTTTTTATGCAATATAATTGACACCGAGGCGGAGGAGCCTATGATTGAGAGCATTCCGATAATCCAGGATTTTCCTGACGTCTTTCCGGAGGAGATTCATGGGATGCCCCCACTCAGGGAGGTGGATTTCTGCATCGATTTAGAGCTCGAAGCCGCACCTGTTTCAAAAGCCCCATATCGAATGGCGCCCGCAGAGCTTAAGGAGTTGAAGACCCAGCTGGATGAGCTATTAGAAAAGGGATACATACGACCCAACACGTCACCATGGGGAGCACCCGAACAGTTCGTGAAAAAGAAGGATGGTAGCATGAGGTTATGCATCGATTACCGGGAGTTTAACAAGATTACCATAAAAAA
This sequence comes from Portulaca oleracea, assembly GCA_029582165.1. Taxonomy (NCBI): domain Eukaryota; kingdom Viridiplantae; phylum Streptophyta; class Magnoliopsida; order Caryophyllales; family Portulacaceae; genus Portulaca; species Portulaca oleracea. The sequence goes on from CM055876.1 coordinate 14,249,323, forward strand.
TCGGTACCCTCTACCTCACATTGATGATCTCTTTGACCAGTTGCGAGGTGCAACAATGTTTTCGAATATAGACCTGAGATCAGGTTATCACCAGCAAAGGATCCGAGAAGAGGATATCTCTAAAACCGCCTTCCGAACACGGTATGGTCATTACGAGTTCGTAGTAATGCTGTTTGGACTCACAAATGCTCTAGCCGCTTTCATGGACTTAATGAACAGAGTGTTCAAGCCGTTTCTGGACAAGTTTGTGGTGGTGTTCATTGATGATATATTGGTATACTCATTACGAGTTCGCAGTAATGCCGTTTGGACTCACAAATGCCCCAGCCGCTTTCATGGACTTAATAACAGAGTGCTCATGCCGTTTCTAGACAAGTTTGTGGTGGTGTTCATCGATGATATATTGGTATGCTCAAGTACGTGGGAGGAACATACAAACCACCTGAAAGATGTGCTGACAACCTTATGGAGCAACGAGCTCTATGAGAAGTTTAAGAAATGCGAATTTTGGTTGGAGCAAGTGGCATTCTTACAACACGTAGTGTCTAAGGAAGGAGTGGCAGTGGATCCTCAAAAGGTGGAGGCTATCACTAAGTGGCCAACATCGAAGAATGCCACTGAGGTTAGGAGTTTTCTGGGTTTGGCAGGCTATTATAGGAAATTCGTTCTGGATTTCTCGAAAATTGCTACCCTGTTGACCAATCTGACTCGGAAGTCAATAAAGTTCGCATGGTCGGAAAAATGTGAACAAGCATTTCAGGAGTTGAAGAAGAGACTTACCTCAGCCCCTATTCTCGCTCTACCTCAAGGGAATGAGGGATTTATCATCTACAGTAACGCATCACATGGTGGATTGGGTTGTGTACTCATGCAGAATGGGAAGGTGATTGCGTATGCATCTAGACAACTGAAGACACATGAGAAGAACTACCCCATTCATGACCTGGAGTTGGCAGCAATAGTTTTTACACTTAAGATTTGGAGACATTACCGTTATGGAGTACACTGCGAAGTATTCACCGATCATCAAAGTTTGAAGTACCTATTCACACAGAAGGAGCTAAACCTTAGGCAGACTCGATGGTTGGAATTTCTGAAGGATTACAATGTGAACTTTCAATATCATCCCGGGAAAGCAAATGTAATGGCTGATGCTCTGAGTAGAAGACCCTATCATGTTGTAAACCACTTGATGATGATGTCGCACGAGCTGTGCGAGGAGTTTAGGAGATTGGAGCTTAACGTGGTGACACTAGGAAGGAAAGTTGTATTGAATGCCATGGAGTTCCAACCTACTCTTATGGAAGAGATCAAGAGGACTCAAGAACTGGATTTGCAACTTATCAAGATACGGGAGGAAGTTTTGCAAGGGAAGGCCCCTGGTTTCGTGATTCACGAGGATGGTACATTACGGTTTCATAACCGCATCTGTGTACCTAATATGGAGGAGCTGAAGAGGAAGATTTTAGAAGAGGGGCTCAACACACCATATTTTGTGCACCCAGGGGGAAATAAGCTTTACAAGGATCTAAAACAAATGTTCTGGTGGAGTAATATGAAACAAGATGTGGCAGACTTTGTGGCGAAATGCCTCACATGCCAACGGGTCAAGGCAGAACATCAACGACCTGCCGGGCTTCTACAACCGCTGAACGTTCCTGAGTGGAAGTGGGACTCGATATCAATGGACTTCGTAGTGGGTCTGCCAAGGACCAGGCGGAAACACAATGCGATATGGGTAATTATAGATCGATTGACCAAGTCGGCTCATTTTCTAGCCATCGCCAACAACTGGTCCCTGGACCAGCTAGCTCAAGCCTATGTAAGATAGATCGTAAGACTATATGGAGTCCCAAGTTCTATAGTCTCGGACAGAGACACCAGATTCCAGTCTGGTTTTTTGAAGAAGTTACAGGAGGCGTTTGGTACCAAACTCAAGTTTAGCACCGCTTTCCACCCAGCTACTGATGGGCAAACCGAGAGAACTATCCAAACCCTTGAAGATATGCTGCGAGCATCTGCATTAGATTTCAAGGACTCGTGGGATGACGAGTTAACTCTCATTGAGTTCTCCTACAACAATAGTTATCATGCTAGTATTGGGATGTCACCCTTCGAAGCTTTATATGGGAGGAGATGTAGGACTCCCCTATATTGGCAAGACATCGATGAAGCTCTAACGATCGGACCGGATCTAATACAGGCCACTACTCAGAAGGTTCGGACCATTCAAGATAAGATGAAGGCAGCACACACTACAAAAAAAGTGGCTTTTACCAACAGATTGTTAGTGACAGATAATATATCTGCTGGTAAAAGTGCTTATTTACCAACAGATTAGTTATTTGTTGGTGTTATTAATAATTTACCAACACTTAAATATCTGTTGGTAAAATAGTTTTAGTACCGAGAGATAAACATTTAACTGTTGGTATAAATTTTTTAGTACCAACACTTATTTTATCTGTTGGTAAAATTTTTTAATACCGACAAATAAAAATTTTGTGTTGGTATTAGTACTTTAGAAAATAAAAACACATCTAAAACATTCCAAATTGATGCCTCACAAAATTGAACTTCAACGTTGGTTCGGCTGTCACTTCTTCTTCCTTCCAAACCCCAACTCACATGAAAGGCTAATCTTGACCTAATCAATCCACACAATTTCCCTAATCTTAAGAAATTTCTTATCAATCGTTCGTAGTCCCCTTCTCTCGACATTAAGGGATTCTTCATCACTTCCAGGTTTCGATTTTCGCTGCATTTTCCTGACTATTTTGGGTCTCGTTTTTTATTCGATTGATCGAGGTTGGTGATTCTGGACGTCCTTTGTGTTCATCTGCTGTGTCGGAAGGTTCAAATTTGTGATTTTTTTCAGGGATTTTTATCAATCCATTGCAGTTTTGTATTATTGGTCGATAGAAACGCATTAGGGTTTAGGTTTATTGTATTCTGAATGTGGGTTGTGCCAGATTTATTGTCAACATGTAATTCTTGATATCTATTTTATTAACAATATGGCATGATTTGTTCTAGATTTATTGTCTAGCCACAGAGTTTGAAGGGGGATTGCAGAAGGATGAGACACATATCTGGAATTTCGGGTGGTTTGGAGGTCAGGTTTTTTTATTTGAACTTCATTAAGTTTCTTTAGGTGTAGGTAACTGAAACAGATACAGATTCAATTAGGTAAACATAGTTTCATAATCACAGAGCACTTACTACTTGTACTCATTTGCATCAAGTATACATAATCATCCGTATGCATACTACTTGTAGTACACCTCAGTGATGCATCTAGTGTTGAGCCTTTAGGTGTTATTCAAGGATTTAACATTGTTATCTACTGGCAATCTAATGGGATTAGAGCTTTTAGATGAACTCTAATTCGATTTTCCTGCGCCATATTACTGATGAGGGAATAACCTTTGTCCAGCAGGCACAACAAGAAAAATAGGAAAGGGCTACAAACTCGCACAGTCTCTTTGCTAATCCTGGGTTAATTAGCCTAATTACTCTGCTATAATATTCTTCTTTGCAACAAGGAAATGTCAGACAACACAGCAACCTGTCAGACAACAAGAAAAAAAACTAAGAGGTCAAGGCTGAGCTAATCTTGAGTTAATGTCGACATTTGGTTCATATGTTTGCTGTTTTGGGTGACACGGTATTATGGCTGACATGCAGGATGCACCCTTTCTTGCTTACTCATATAAATTGTGTGTGGTTTGCCGTGATCATCAACAACAACAACAACCAGCCAAGTGGGTGGACTTCAATCAAAAATGAAAATTTAATTGCACTATGGACGTCAAATTGCGTCTCACACCCATTGCACTATGGCTTTTCTGCTTATCACCTTTCGTTGTCCAATTAATAACTTTATGTTTAGAATATACGATTCTTGGATATGTGTTGTCTCAACTTTCCAGTGATCACCTTATGTGGATGATTTTCTTCATTGATTTACAGGACATAAATAACATAGGTTACCATTGTCTTGGGTTTTACACGGATCCATTGATGTTGTTGACTGCTTGGGTTTGTGCTCGGTGTGCTGCATAAGAGGTTGGGTTATGGATTCAGTGGTTACCAGGTGCCATTCATTCCTCGAGTTGCAAAATCAACAAGGGTAAAACTCTGTTCCATTTTGTGGTCTATTCTAGCTTTCAGCAAAGGCCTTTGTGCCTTTATATTTTTTATTTATTTATTTTTTGTTTTTCTAGCGGCGGGGGGGGGGGGGGGCTGTTGAATTTACTTTGTCACCACTCAGCTTGGTACTTCAAATAGCCTGTCCCATTTGATAAAGAATATTGGCCCCTCATATTTAATATAATTAGCTGATTGTGATGTTAGATAAGTGACATGGATAGCTGTACTGGGTGCTTAAATATCATATATTTTCCCTTCTCACATGTTAGTGAGAAGGCAACGATCATGGGTAAAATATTGTCTGCTTTACCTTCTTGGTTGCTCTTTGTTTTCTACATAGTACCTAATTCATACTAGAAAACTGCAATCCAATGTCTCAGTGAACATATAATTTATTGCAATTTAAAGTTAGATTTTTCTATTTCATAACAAACACATATTTATGACTTACACCTATAACAGCTTCTTTGTGTCATAAAATGATTATTAATGCCTGTGTGTAGGTACTACATACTTAATGCTATATGATAACAATGGGTGCATTCTGACTAGGGTGTTTGATGTTTCCTTAGCCAAACCAAAATGAGCCCATTTTTTTAGAGGCCTATTGTTAGTTGTGCTTTTGGGGTGTAGTGATAGGAATTGCTCTTTTTGAACTTTGTGAATTTGTCGGCCCGTGTTTGGTGGATGCAAATGCACAATGGGTGAAACTCACATAATTAAGGTCTTCGAATCTCTATATTTACAGATATGACTAGATTTCTTGTGGTCTGAAATACGACTTAGTCTTCTATTCCTTGAGTTATGTGACCTCATGATTTAAAATTATGGCTTGCTCCTTGCTTTACAAATGACAAACTGGGTGGATAATGTTGTAGTATTTTCTTATCTAATAATGAGCTATTTGGGGTTTGGTGTGCAGTAACAGGGGAATGGGAATGATGTATCTCTTACTATTTTGTTTCATATCAGGAGCATCAAACATATGCAAAAAAAATAAAGCTACATGTAACTTGACATAGATAATATGCTATTGCTAATCAATAATTATACATGTCAAGTCAAGTTACTTGCTCCTAAGAGTATCTGTAAGGGCAATAGCTTAAATTGTCCACTATTTCTAGCTCCCAAAAATTTAAAAACAAACACAAAACAAAAAATTACTCGGAGGTACCCTAACTTTTGGTGAAATGTTTTTCAGGCACCCCAACTTTTCAAAACTCATTTTGGGGTACCCTTATTTTTTGGGTTCGAAATTATTAGGTGTTTTTTCGGTCATTAATTTGGTTAAGTGACCGAAATACCCTTGTTCTTCCATTTTTTATGAAATACTCTTAAAGAAGAAGAATAAGGGTATTTCGGTCACTTAATAAAATTGATGGCCGGAAAGGCACCAAATAATTACTAGCCCAAAAAGTAAGGGTACCTCAAAATGAGTTTTGAAAAGTTGGGGTACCGAAAAATAGTTTTCCCAAATATTGGGGTACCTCCGAGTAATTTTTTGAACACAAAAGAAAGTAACCTGTTGTAGATATCAGTATATGTAACCACACACAGAAAGAACTGCTTGCTGCACATATATGATATGACAACGATTTGCTGCCTTTGAGATTGAGATTTCACAGCAACAATGACTTGTTAGTGTTATTACTGCATATACCATTATCACTGTATTCACCAAGTTTGTTAATCAAAACCTGTTGACCCGACTCAGGTCAGTAGCTCAACCTTGATCTCTTAGTTATTTGAATGTTTATTAGTAGTCAATGTTTATGCAAAGTGTCCTATGCTTTTTTTTTTTTTTGACAAATGCCTTCATATGGCACCTGTAATAGAGTGCAAGTCACAACCATCACCATGGCATATACAATACAGGACGCGATCATTGCTGAACCTTGCTTGACTACTGCTTTCCCTGTCATCACTTGGGTACTCCATTTATTAATGTCTCTCATTTTTTAATTTTTAATTTTTACTAGTTGCGTTAACTTATTTTTATCATTAATATTATTGTAGGGATTATCGCTTGCCTTGTCTTTTATTGCTTGACGATGCTGCTGCTGAATGTGAAAATGAACTTGAATTTAAAGAAACTGAGGGCTGAAATGATGAAGAATACCACGATCTTAATCACGAAGTTGAAGATGAAGATAATGATATCATATGACTTTTATATATATATATATATATATATATATATATATATATATATATATATATTTATATGGAAAAATGATGTTTGGACTTGTGTTTTTAGTTATGTAACTAGTTATAAACAAGTTATTGGCAGGTCTTTCTTTAGTAAATTCAAACCATACATTCTAGCTAACTTTCCAACAATGTATTTGTTACTCTATAATATGTGATTATTTCAAATGACTTATAATTTCAGGTCTATTATTCTTTTTAGGTGGAACAAATATTTACATATGTATACATGTTTGTTAATATAGGGATATATTGAAAGACACTTACAACTAGCAGGTGGTGGAAAAAATGTAATAATTAATAAACACAGGATTTTGCTATATGATTATTACCAACAGATGTGTGCAAGTGTATATTACTATTACCAACAGATGTGTGCATGTTTAAAATACTATTACCAACAGATACATAAGGACTATGATAAGTTTTGGTGCCAAAATGGTATTACCAACATAAACATCTGTTGGTACAAGTGATAACTTTGGCGCCAAATTGTAATACCAACAATTTATTTTGTTGGAAAAAGTATTTTTACCATCAGTTCAATATCTGTTGGTAAAGCAATATGCAATACCAACATATTTAATCTGATGGTGTTACTAAACAATACCAACAGATACACTTCTCTGTTGGTATTACTTTTACCGACAGAGTTTTTACCAACAGGTTTGTGACAGATAATTATCTGTTGGTAAAATCTATTACCAACAGAAAATTCACTCATACCAACAGATAGGGCCCTGTTGGTAAAAGTCATATTTCTTGTAGTGACAAAGTCGACAAAAGAGTTATGCTGACAGGAGGAGAAGACCTTTAGAGTTCGAAGTAGGAGAATACGTGTTTTTACGGGTTCCACCTACAAAAGGAGTTATGAGATTTGGTTAGTCGGGGAAGTTGACACCAAGATTTATCGGACCATAGCCAATTTTGGAACGCATCGGAGAAGTTGCCTACAAGTTACAGCTGCCAGGAGAACTTCCAAGAGTGCACAATGTCTTCCATGTGTCACAACTTAGGAAATATGTCCCAAACCCAACTCATGTGATTGATCCTGAGCCGCTTCAGCTACAAGAAGATTTGAGCTATGAAGAGCAACCACTGGAAATATTGGATCGTAGAGAAAAACAACTTCGAAGGAAAGTAGTTCCCCTGGTGAAAGTACGATGGGCAAATCATGCCACAACGAAAGCAACTTGGGAAACAGAAGAAGAGATAAGGACAAAGTACCCTCACCTATTTCACTCTTAAAGGCACGTCAAGTTTCGAGGACGAAACTTCTTTTAAGGAGATAATGATGTAAAACCTCGAGTTTTAGGAAGAACGGAACCGTTAGGATTATTACCGAACCGTTAGGTCTAAGTTTAAGTTTCGAGGACGAAACTTCTTTTAAGGAGGTGATGATGTAAAACCCCGAAAAATCCAAAGATGTTGACAGTGACGTCGTTAGTTAATTAGGTTTGACTTCGTTAATTGTTATTATTCATTTGTGTTTATTTTTGCTAACACTTGAGCTCGTAGGATCATCGAGGGACTAACAAGGGTATATCGGTAATTTCTTGGGTTTAGTAGTATTAGTATTACTCTAATTATTATTAGTATTATTATTAATTTTATTGTGCTTATTAAAAATTTGTTATATGAATAATTATGTGAATTTTATTTGTTATGTATTTAGTATTAATATTATTATTATTATTATTATTAGTTTTGTTTTTATTATTATTACTATTATGGTTATTATTATTTTCCAAAAGAAAATCTAATTTTTCTTAATGGGTTGGATTAGGAGCGGGATTAGTATTAGTTGGGCTTTTTTAATTGTTAATATATAAAACCCCCTCTCTCTCACAAAACCCTAATATCAACCCTAACCCTAGCCTCCTTCTCCTCTCCCTCTCTCTCTCTCTCTCCCCGCCTCTGCCGTCCGCCGAGCCGTAGCCGCCGGCCGCCGCCTGCATCGTCAGTAACCACCAACAACTTTCTCTCTCTCACTCTCTTTCGTTATCTCTCTCCCTTCTTCCCTATCTTTCTCCTTCTTGTTTTCGCTAACCCTCCTCTCCACCGCCGTCGTCAGCGCCACCAAGACACTGTCGCACCACCACCTTGCCGCCGTCGAAGTCACCGGTACGCAGACTTCGCCCCACTCGACGCTGCCCACTAGACACGCGATTAGAGACAACTAGTGCTGCTGCTGCTGTTGTTGTCGCTGCCCCGTGGACGCCTCGACACCGACGACCCTCGTGCTTCGTCGCCGCTATCGTGCCACCGTCGACACTGCCTTGCCCCGCTGACACCGCCGCCTCTGACCGTCGCCACTCCAGTCACCGGAAACCGCCGCACAGACTTTGCCTTAGCACCCTTCTAACGTAAACCCTAATTTTTTTAACAAACTATTCTTTCTTGTTTCTTTATTTTTGTTGTTATTATTAGTATTATTATTATTATTATTATTATTATTTCTTGATTTAAATCTTGTAATTTGGGTAATCAAGATTGTAAATTATTAAGTTGTTATTTGTAACTACTTTGTTCTTGTATTGTTTTTATTTACATGTAATTTGTCTAATTCATTATATGTAACTTTTATGTTTTAATTTGGTGTATTAGGGTTGTAATAGTTGTAGTTAAATTGTTAATGTTCGATTGTATGATGTACCTTGTTTTCATGTGAATCATGTTTAGGGTTTAGATAATACTATTATTATATGCACGAATTAAAGGGGTTAACTATTCTAGATTAATTCTTGATTGTTAGTTAAGTATTCACATGTTTCTTTAATTCTCTTAGGGTTCAATCATGTTTAATTTTATGTTTAATCTTGTTAAATAATTTAGGTTGATTGACTTATTAAAGTACGATTCTTGTTTATTAATTCATGATTCTTGATTGAATCTTGTAAAAAGAAATTAGTTGTTAGGATTCTTGATTGGTATTTTAAATGTTTATATGTTCTTTATATTTCATTCACATGTTCTTTAAGTTCTTTCTCGAATCTTGATTAAGAAAGTTCATATTTTATAATCATCCATGTTGTAATTTTTGGATCTTGAAATAGTATATTGTAGAATTCATGTTAGGGTAATATTTCATGCATGCTTTTAGGGTTAGTGAAAATATTATAGTCGATTTCATGTGTTACAATTTGGTTTTGATGATAGGAGGTTTGATGTTTAGACCTTAGTTGGATTAGATTAACTATCTTGAACCTTAGTCACTGTTTTAAGCCCAAATTAGGACCCCGGGATCAAATGGTGAAAGTTAAAACCGAAATTACAAATTATATGAGAACCGGGATCGGGACATTTTTGTTAGGGTGTAAAGAACGGATCACCATGGGAGATATAGTCATCCTTTGATCGAACCCTTTGAACTGGAGGTTCCCTTAGATGTTAGCTTTCATAGAAATTTTGCGGATCGGAATTGTATAGGTCAAGTTATACCTCGATTACCAGACCTAGGTCAGATATGGACAATTTGGATTGATGACCGTTTTTGAGGACCTTAGTGGGTGTTTTTGGTCTCGAGTTCAATATAAGAGTTTTAATAGACATCCCGAGGTTTCCGAAACATACAAAACCAGACCCATAAGATGTCGGGAAGTCAAGTTTTGACCTATTTTATGTGGATGCTGTAATCTGTCTTATTGATGTTATTTATTAATAAAAATGTTTTTGAGTGAAAGTGATGTTTTGATCTTGTTATGTGATTACTTGGAATGTGTTAGATGATTTAAAGTGTGAATTCATGATTGATAGGAACCTATAGTGTTCCTAGGGGAGGGTTAAGTAGAAGGTAGTTAATACTAACTTCGAAGGATGCGTTTTGATTAGAATAATTATATCTTTTTTAGGCCCGAGCTAATTCGCGTTGTTAGTGAGCTCAAGTGTGTTCGTCTTTGCTGTGAAGTGAAGTTAACCAGGTAATGTCTATGCTCTAATCCCCACTGGGATGCTCTTTTCAAATCTGTTTTGAGAATTGCATCCCAAAAGGAGACTTTTTGTGGAAATGTGACCATCTGTTTTTGGTAACTGTTTGTAATTGTTGTACTTTGTTTTATGAGTTGAGCAATTGGGTGGTCTTTTATAAGTAGTTTTGTTATTGGTTTTGATAACTTGGGTTGGGTTGACTTGAGAGCTGTAAGCTGAGTTTTGCATAAGACACTAATAAATTCAAAGTGAAACATTAAGCGGGTTTATTGTTTTGATGCCTTTGGTAGGCTAATGTTTTTTGCGTGCGATAACCCGGAGACCAGGATTTGGTATCCTGTATGAGTTATGTGTCAGGAGATCTGGGTTTCATCCCTGATATAGGATAGATGATTTTTGTTGCCTTTGGTAGGCGATTGTTTTTATGCCTTTGGTAGGCTAATGTTTTTGGGAGCGATAACTCGGAGACCAGGATTTGGTATCCTGTATGGGTTATGTGTAAGGAGATCAGGGTTTCATCTCTGATATAGGATAAATGGTTTTTGATGCCTTTGGTAGGCGATTGTTTGGGCCTTTGGTAGGCGAATGTTACTATAAGGGATTTGATATCCCGCCCGCATAATAAAATATAGATTGGTTGGGTTGAGGAAAACAGTTAAGGGATTAAAGGTTTGTGAAATGATTTGACTTGTTCCCTCTCCCTCAAATGAATTGAAATGAACTTAACTTGTTTTTAACGTTAGGGGTAGACATTTTTGAGATTTCCTCTCATTTTTTAAATGTTTTGTTTTCAGGTGAAGATCTATATGCTGGGGACGGGAATTAGAAGTGAGTATGACATGTTTAGAAGTCGTTAAATATGTTGCTCTTCTTTTATGAGAAACTTGAAGTTAGTTTTGAGTTTTATTTCTAAGTATGACTTTGTTAGTCTTACCGTTATTAGACAGTTGTATTTTCCTTCTCGCCTTGTATTCCTTCGGGGATACGGCAATGACGCCCAATAAGAGTTTGAGTCTTCCGCTAAATTTTTGTCTGTTAACGTTAGTTTGACTTAGACTTTTCTATAATTGCATTTCCAGGGCGTTACAAAACCAGTTAACCATGATTAACCGATTCACAAAAATGCAAAACCTAAACCTAAACCAGTTCGGTTAACCTAAATTGCATTTTCAAAAATCCCAAATGGTTAACCGGTTCTACTGGTTCAGTTTGTGTGGTTTTGCAGTTTGGTTTCCGATTTAGGTTTTGCGATTTGGTTTCCAGTTTAGGTTTTTTGTGCCCACCCCTAGTCATCCGCCTAGGGTGGTTAGCATGCGTAACTAAGAGTCTAAGACCAAATTAACATTAATAAAACTTCGGGATTTTTTTTTGTGATGTGCCATTTGGTTTTTTAGTTTAGACACACTTCAAATTCTACACACTATCCCTAAAACCACCGCCACATCACAAAAAAAAAAAAAAACTGAGTTTAATTGATGTTAATATTCTCTACTAACAAATACGACCCTCCAAAGGTTGACCCGTTATGAGTCAAATGTGAAGCTTGGGATATTTTGATAAACAACCCCTAAAAGTGGAAGATTTCAAAACCTAATAATCCAATATTAAATTGATTTAAAATAGTGAATAAGTGTTGAAAATATGGATGTGTGACCTCCTGGGAACTGTTTCTAGGAAGTGTATGACGATGTAAGCGAAAACAAAGCATGCTAGAAGGACTTATGGTGATTTGATGGTCCAATTATCGATCCTTGAAGCAATTATCGGTAGTATCTATGGCCAGAGTGTGAAATAATGGACTTGAGCCCAATTCAACCCCAAAAGCTAGCTTAGTAGGTTGAAGCACCCAAGCCATTATAAACACCACAATATGGGTGTCAAAAGGCCGATGTGGGACAACTCAACACGCCCCCCTCACCATGAGGCGCAGACAACAACTGCGGGCGCAGCCCCAACATCAATGACCCTGGCTCTAATACCATGTGAAATGATATTATTGATTATCTCAACGCAATTACAAATGAAGGGGAGGAAGGCTTTATATAGCCAACTTCCTAATAAACCAAGAAACAAGATACAAAGAAACGTATTGAGTTGAGATAATCAATAATATCATTTCTTCAATCTCCCTCCCTTTTCTCTAGTTTCACCAAATTATGGTGAAATTTAACATGGTATCAGAGCGGGTTTAATTCCTACGTTGTGTTTCTTGCTTCTTCCCCTTATTCACTACTTCTTCCTCCATTTCACATTCAAACTCCAATTCCACAACCTTTCTTTATCCTCAACCACCGCAACTGGCACCGCCACCTCTCCAGCGACCACCGCCTCCTCCCGCCATCGTGATCGGTGACGGCCTCGCCGGTGTCTCCGCCGCCACAAAATTCCACTCCGAAGAGAATCCCCTTCCTCCTTCTCGAAGTTTTCGACGGCGTCGACGGTCGCGTTCGTACAGATTCCGTCGACGGCTTCCTCCTCGACCGCGGCTTCCATATCTTCATCACTGTCTCTTTCTCTGGCTCCCACAGATTCGCCGATTTTGATCTCATCACCATCGTGAAGTTCGAAAGGGGTGTGGGGTTGAAGCTGAAGAGTATTTAAGACAGTACCGTTGGAGGATTCGAGATCGGGATTGGTTTCTTGATTCTTCTTGATTGGTTTTGATGAGCCTTGAATCTTGATTTATTCAACCTCTGCAACGAACAGGAACCTTCTCCAGATATACACCCTTTCTTCGATCACTGAGAGAATCCTTCAATTCTCAACCTCTCGATTGCCAATTGCCAGATTAGGGTTTTCTTCTTCTTCTTTCAATTTCCATTGATCAGTTAAGGGCCACGAGCGATGAAGTGGTAGAAATCGAGAGTTTAGAAAAGGAGTTGTTGTCGCCGGAGAATGCTAACGGGGATGGAGACGACGCACTCTATACGGCTTCTTTTAAGGAGATGGAGGAGAAGTTGCTCAAATATCAAACTGTTGAATGGTTTTTGTGTTCTTTGCTGTTTCTTTTAGCTCACCCCTAATTCAAATGTGTACAAAGCTACTAGACCGATGCCATTCCCTTGTTTTGGTGTAACAAAGAAGGAGAAAATTGAGAATGCTAAGAAAGAGCCTCGGTTCTCATATTTGCAAGTTGAGCTAGAACAGCCTTTCTGAAGGCACTAGGATTTGCAATGCCCACAATCAGAAGATCATCATTAGGCCGCTTTCTCACACCAGAGCATGTGGGCTGAGATTGTACGTGCTTCCAATGCCATTTTGTTGGCATGAGTTGTTGGAAATGGTGTGAGGATTGATTGATGCAGCTAAGCTTTTGGTGTTGGGTTTGAAAGCTTACCATCATCTGCTTTTCGCTATTGGAGCTGACCGCCTGTATCATATCAGCGGTATTTGAAAGTGTTGTTATCTGTATTGGTTTCTTGTGTTCACATTTTTTCTGTAAATCTCGTGTGAAAATAGGGTATAATCTTTAGCATTGGGTGGAGATTTCCCTTTCATTCATCATGTCTGATAAGAAGATTACGATTGATCCATGTGATCGTCTCTTCGTTCTTTTGTCCGATCAACCAGGAAAGTCTCTATTAGGCCATTGTATTCGCCGGAGACGACTGTGATACCTGGAAAAGTTCGGCAACAATCAATCTTTCTTTCTCTCGTCATTCGGCTCCACGAAGTTCTTCCGTATCTACGTCCATTTCACCATTAGGAGTGGTGGTGATGGCAAGGAAGCTGTTGGAGTTTCAGTTCAAGATTTCAAGGTTGCACTGCCCTTCGTTGATTCCATTGGCAGTTATAGCAACCTTGTCATTAAGCTTTGCTAGGAATTGTTGGCAAATTGGAGTTTTGCCACCCTCCAATTTGAGGGGGGTGTTAAGATTAGCAAAGCTTGTATTGATTTCTTGGTTTCTTTGTATCTTATTTCTTGGTTTATTAGGAAGTTGGCTATATAAAGCCTTCCTTCCCTTCATTTGTAATTGAGTTGAGATAATCAATAATATCATTTCTTCAATCTCTCTCCCTTTTCTCTAGTTTCACCAAATTATGGTGAAATTTAACACAAAGAGATGTTAGGGAGTTATAGATGGTATCAGAGAATACCTAAGACCCAATAATTATTGACCCCCTTTGCACCCATAGAGATGAAACCATGAGTTTGTCACTGCCACAATTCCAACCTGATGGACGATCCAAGGCCTAATAAGGATGTTAGTTCGTTAAGACTAGGGGTGACTGTAACACCCCATGTATAGTTAAAGTGTGGTTTGAAGGGATTGAAATGAAGACTTATGTTACCAAGGTGCACCTTCCTTTTATGAAGGTCATCTGTTGAGAACTCTTCTGTTAAGCATGCTAAGCTGAAGTGGTCTTAGGATGTATGATCTCATGGAAAGTTTTCCTTAGCAATGTGTGAGCGACAAGGAAACACGTTGGAAGGACTTGTGGTGATTTTTGAGGTCATTCGTTGATCCTTGGAGACATTATCAGTAATGTCTATGATCGTGGAGAGGCTAGGGCATTACAATATGCGTGATGAAGAGAACGAAAGATTTGTCAACTGGCACCTTATCTTGCTTTCGTTGGCTCACAATACATTAGAGAAAGAATCTAAAAATATGGTAACCACATCAGGTTGACACATTTAACCTGAGCCTTATCTTGCATGTCCCTTAATTATCGTACCAATCTTTGTTTGAAGTGTCGACGTCTTCAATCCTGAGACTCACTCAGCCACTTTTGTGATCAACTATATATTATGAAGATTGTAACTGAAAGGTTCCAACATTGGACTTCCACTTTTGTCCCTTCATATAATGTCTAAGATCATGCACTAATTACTAGTCAAACGTTTATGCAAACAATGTATACTATGGGCGAAACGACTCAAGCTTAACGTATAATCATATGAATAGAACAACTTATTTTCATTAATCATGAATCAACTTGAACATAGAGTTTATCATTTTTCGTATTAGTTATAAGAGATTCATAGAATATAAAAGCTACTAACTAAGAAATAGAATATAGACTTAAATTGATCTATTCTAGGAAAACAATGAAGAAAAACAATAGAGAATTCAAACTACTTAAGGCACGGTCAGATGATCTTCCTTCTACGTTGCAGCCTTCCGAGTTCTTCTTCGTCACTTACTTCATTCACACTTTTGAGGTGGAATAAAGGAATTTAGTGAAATAGAATGACCAATATTTTATCCATTTCCATTATCTGTCTCAAAGTTTATCCAATGACCATTCCACGGTGACTGATTTTATAGGTCGCCCGTGTCAAACAACTCATCAATAACAATAGTCAAAGCTAATGATTTTATATCTCAACATATATATATATATATGTATGTATTGACTGTTTTCTAAATACAGGTCAAATTATAACTCAAATCATCAAGTTTCTTTAAAATAAAATTTTTAGCACATGTGCATATTCGCACTAGTTGCATAGGCACTAGTTGTTTTAATAACAGAATTAGACGATTTTCATTATCTCATGTTTTATCTTGGTTCTAGCATAGTTTTCTCTACTCTCTAAGCTCTTAAATTTCATATTTTGGCTTGAATATTAAGGTTTCCTCTGAGAGTTTAGTGTTATTGCTATTATTGGATTGAAGAATAAGGGTTCATAACCTGCGAGGTGGAGCTCTTTTTTGTATTGTTGTGGACCAATTGGGTGGAAAATAAATTATTGGATTTTTGAGAGGAGGCAATGGGATCCAGCGGAGGTTGTCAGCTGAGCCCTGAACTTGTTCCATGACTTTAGACAAGTGCAAGGAAGAGAAAGCTAGGATGGGGGTAGTGTGGACACCAAGAGAGATGACAGGTACCAGTTCCACAATTTTACAAACTGAATGTTGATGCTTCGAGGGCAAGTGATGAGACGAATGAGATAGGGGTGATCATTCGAAATGACAGGGGCCAAATACAAAGATCACAACAAGCATTCATGGAGGTAGGATGGGAAATGCAGATGGGTGCAGTGAGGATAGGGCTCGAGATAGCAAAGGTGATGGGGCTGAGAAAGGTAGAAGTGGACTCCGACATAGTTAGTGTAATTTAGAAATGGAAGGCAAGAAGAAGAGATGGTTCCAACATTGGCATTATCAAAGCTAGCATCCTTGACCTAATAGCTATTTTTAAATCTGTTAAATTTTCTTTCATTAGATGGTGTGATAACAAAGTTGCCAATGAGCTTGCACGATTGGCAGTAAGTCAACGCCAGAGTCGTTTGTGGGTTGAGGTTTACCATGTTGGGTTTGAACCTTTGTGATTCCAACTTAAGTGTTTGAATGAAGTTGTTTGATGTTTGGTTCCAAAAAAAAAAAAAATATGAAGATTAAGGATTTGTGTAATTAGAAGTTATTTCAAGTACCATATTATCAACTTTTTTCCTCTTCATTCTTTACTTTATTTAATTTTCTTTATTGATATAGTTTTTGCTAGCATTAAAATTATGACTATGTGTTGCTAATCCGTAACTTAGTGTATGGATTTGTCCTTATCATATTCGTCGTGTAATCTTGAGTTGCGCTTTCATTACTTAATTTGCATTGGCTGATGATTTTTTTAAAAAAATCTTGTTACCACCATTGAATTGTTGTAAGGTTTGAGAGAATCTGATCTTTGTTATTTTAGGGTTTAGTTAGACCTTGAGAGAAGAGGTTTTAATATAGCGTAACTCGATTGATAATTGCTACTCATATACGAAAATCATCCAAGTTGTTAAAGGAAAATTTGGCTATCTTGTGATTTGTTGTCCCTAATTGTATGAGAATAACAATTGTTTCAACTGAATCAACTTAATGACCTTTGAAAGAAGGATTAGGTGGTCTTAACATGTCAATTCCTTAGTTCAATGTATTTGTGCGTAGCTCTAGAAGTGTCTGTTTGTGATTGTATGCATGGTAGTGTAGTGAATCCATACCTGTTGCTTTCTCATATCTGGTTTACTTTTTGTACTTTTTTGTGTTATTCAAACCCCAATCATTCAACTTGTTACTTGCAGTTCAAGAGGATTTCGACCTTGGATAGTGTGAGACCTAGCTTCATGTAGATATGACAAACTGTATCCGTAAAATACAACAATCACAAAGGCGTTAAGAAATTTATTGAGGTTGGCATCGAATAAGCTGCCAAATTAAATGAAGAGTTTATTTGTTAGTACATCTTATAAGTTGCGGATTAGGCATGGTGAAGGTGCGTTATTGACAAATAACTTCAAAGAAGAGGAAGGACATGTTAAGAAATTGGTAGGGGCTTTGGCGATCGATTTAGGGTCCGTTTGGACCTGGGAAAACAACATGGAAAAAAGTTATTTTGGAAAATGAAAATCTTTCCTTTGTTTGGATTGAAGAAAAAGGAATGGAAAAAAATAGTTGGAAAATTGCATGGAAAATTTGGGGTTACAAAGAATAAAAAATTTTCCCTTCAAAAATGAAAGGAAAGTTATAGAAAAATTTTGGATCAAAGCCAACCTTTCTCTCCATCATCTCTCGTGGCTCCCTTAATTCTCTCTCTCTCTAACTCGCTTCTCTCTCTCTCTCTCTCTCTCTCTCTCTCTCTATATCTTTTTCTATGACTCATCTCTCTCTTTCTAACTCGCTTCTCTCTCTCTCTCTCTCTTCATCTTCTCTCTCTCTCTATAAGTCTTTTCTCTCTCTCTCTAACTCTGTAACTCTCTCTCTCTCTCTCTCTCTCTCTCTCTCTCTATAAGTCTATTCTCTCTCTCTCTCTCTCTCTTTCTCTCTCTCTCTCTAACTCCATCTCTCTCTCTCCCTCTCTCTCTAACTCCCCTCTCCAAATCACATCATATAATCTAGAAAAATGAAGCTTGACATTTAAAAGTCTCATGCAACATTTTTTTTCCATACATTTTTCTTCAAACCAAACTAGGAAAAGAAAGTTGAATAGAAAATCAATTATTTTCCTTCAAAATTTTACTTGAACCAAACAAGAGAAAGAAATTTACTTTACCCCAAAAAAATTTTCCTCCTAATTTTTTTTCCATCCTGTTTTCCTAGGTCCTAACGGACCCTTAAAGATTATATATCGTGATGTGGAAGTATCAACTACATGTATTGGAAGGACTGTTAGCTAATTTAGAGAAGACTTCGTATTGAGGTTGTAATAAGTATACTCATTATCACCTTCGTTAAGGTTGTTCATCTTGAAAACAATGTATGGATAGAGTGACAAACATTTCACGGACTTGGCGTGTTGATAGATATATTTCTAGAAAGTAATAAACTTCCTAGTCATACATATTAGGTGGGATGTATGCTATATATGACATGGGAATAAAATATAATAAGATACATCTATCGCCCTAATGTATATTTCATCAGAAATAACATGTAGGTAGACAAAAAGCTACTCACTAAATGATTCTCCAATTGTATTAGGTAGTAGACCTTGTATCAATATGGTGGAGAACATAGGAAGAAGGGCAACATCTGGATGGAGCAGGGAAGAACACGCCATCTATGTAGGAAACCTGCCTCAGAAGCTTGATAAGTATGGATTAAAAGGAATATTTGAAAGAATTGGCAAAGTTAAGAACGCAGTTATACCGGAAAAGAGAGGTTTATGTGGAAGATATGGATTTATTCACTTTTGGAGTAGTGATAAGGTGGAAGAGAGTATCAGAAGAATGAACCAAACGGTGGTAAGAGGATACAGGATTTTGGTGCAAAAAGCTCGTGGAAGAGGAAGAGTAGAGGCAAGAAAAGGAAGACCAAGGCAAATATGGGTAAAAAAAAAAACAAAAATGAAGGCAGTAAGGAGGAAGATAATGGCACTGAGACAAGGCTTGTTGGAGAGTTAAACGAGGAAATTGTTGAATGGCTCTCTAGGAGTGTATTCTGCACAAGCCCACAACCGAGAGATCTTCTCACAATGACTTCGACCATAATCCAATCGGCTGGCCCAGTCTCGAGAATAACTGCTCTCAGCGGGTTCAAATTCATTGTGACACTAGCATCAATTGAGGAGGCCACTGAGCTAGCCAACAACCCAGGAGAGTTGGAAGTATGGTTCGAGGATATAAGATTATGATCCAAATATGAGAATTGTGAGGTTAGAAGAGTATGGGTTGGCATTCACGATCTACATCCTCATGGATGGAAGTTGGAAAACTTTCAAAAATGTGTAAGTCCTTGGGGAAAGATAGTAAGTCTGAGCCAAGATATTGGTAATGTTGAGCATTTTAAAAACATGAGGGCTCAAATAGTTACAAAAAGCTTATCGAGAGTTGATGGCATGGTGTTGTTCACCTTGGAAGATTGTACCTACAAGGTCTTTGTTAAAGAGGCTAACTCCTTTGTTCATGTCCCAATGTTAAAGGACTTTGAGAATGGAAGAAATATGATCAATCATCTCGGGTTGAATCACGACAGTGATGATGATTAAGGAAGCCAATTCAATTCAGCAAATCATGTACGCCATGCTAGCAAAAGCTCAGATCCAATGGATGCTGTCCAAGAAACTCAAGGGATGACAGGAGAAAATCAACCGTCAAGAATTCAAAATGGGAGCTGAAGGGTCTGGAGATGTTGCTAGCTAGCAAAAATTTGTCTCGAAACCAACTCCCAGCAGCCAAAGGGAGTTATTGTAGCAATTCAGCAGTAATGGGTATATTGAAGAGGTTAGGAGTTTAGCTGAACATTTTGAGGGAGAATGCTACACTGACTCACTGAGTCAAAAACTCAGATGAGTTGGCAGCTGACTTGGCTCCCTCTCTCCTCTTTCTCTCTCTCTCCCTCTCCTTCTCTCTCCTTCCTCGGTATCCCTCTCCTTCTTCCTCGGTAATCTACTTCATTCCTTCCCTCCTTCACGCCTTCTTAATTACTCTTCCTAGAATCAGCCTACCCATCTCCCTATTGTTCCTTCTTAATTACAGTTTCAAATTTTGAATCCATTTCCCCCATTTATGCATAAATACGAGCTCTCTCTTCTAGCTCTCTCTTCTACTCGGATCTCTTCTACTTTGTTCTGAAAATTACTCCATCTGCTCGGATCCCTTCTCCTCCGTTCGGAAATTTTTTTCAAAATCCGCCTCCATCTTCTATTGTCTCACTCTGCTCGGATTCCTTCTGCCATTGAAGAACTTTTCAGGTATGTTTTCTTGTGTTGCTCCTTCCATATTTTTCTTTTGAATGTGGATTTCTGGGTTTTCTATGTTAGGTTTAGGTTTTCATTTGAATGTGGATTTCTGGATTTCTGGGTTTTCTATTTTAGATTTCTGGGTTTTCTTTTTCATTTGAATGGAGTTTGTGATTCGACTTTGTTGAAATTTTTTTCCAAAATCCGCCTCCCTCTTCTATTGTCTCACTCTGCTCGGATTCCTTCTGCCATTGAAGAACTTGTCAGATATGTTTTCTTATGTTGCTCCTTTCATCTTTTTCATTTGAATGTGGATTTCTGAGTTTTCTATTTTAGGTTTAGGGTTTCATTTGAACGTGGATTTCTGGGTTTTTCTATTTTAGATTTCTGGGTTTTCTTTTTCATTTGAATGGAGTTTGTGATTCGACTTTGTTGGTGCTATTTGACCTCATTCAATTCTTCCTGATATTTCCCTGTCTAATTTCTAATGTGGATTTCTGGGTTTTCTATTTTAGGTTTAGGGTTGTGTTGATGATGCTTTCATACGCATCTTCAAATGGTGATGGTGGTTGTGGTGTCATCTGTCCCAGATGCAATATTCCGGCTACCAGACTTATGTC
Organism: Portulaca oleracea; assembly: GCA_029582165.1. Classification (NCBI taxonomy): domain Eukaryota; kingdom Viridiplantae; phylum Streptophyta; class Magnoliopsida; order Caryophyllales; family Portulacaceae; genus Portulaca; species Portulaca oleracea. The sequence continues at coordinate 14,270,340 of CM055876.1, forward strand.
AAAGTCGAAGCAGAACCCCAACAAATTGTATGACAAGTGTACACGATGTGATAAATTTCTTGGTTGGGCTCCTGAATTGAGCTTCTCAAACAATGGACGAGATTGGGATTTCGAGAATGGTTTGAAGAATGAAATTACAGAAATGAAGGCTATGTTGAAATTGATTGAGAAAGGGCAAACTATATTAGGGATGATGTTAGTTGGAGTTTTTGTACTCCTTATAATCAATATTCATAGTAGGTAATGGTCAGTGTTTATGCTAAGGGTTCCATATTGTAATGCTCGTGTTCCATAAATGAACGAAATCAAAATTATCATATGAAGCTTGGATTTTTTAGTTAGGTTGGTGTTGTGTCTTGACTGTGAATATTGATGGCATCTGACATTGTTGTTGGTGTTGTGTTGAGTTGCACCCAGTAGTATGTCAACCAAATTCTTCATTTCAAAGTTGCACCCATGTCTGAGAGTGTCTGAGAGTTGCACTGATGAAATTGGTTCAGTTGGGTGAACTGCAGAGCCATATGGTTCAGTTGAGAGTGTTGAGCATAATCTTTGACATAACATTGGACTGTTGGCCATGATTCAGACCTAATTCTATACTTGTGGGCAGTTTCCTGAACACCTGTTATTGTGTCAATGAAGGCATGAACAGCTTGTCTTCAACTTCTTGCCTTAGATTTAGCCATAAGAAGTTAATGTATGTGAATAAACAAGCAAAGGTTACAAATTGACAGTAGCCATAATCACATATACAAATTGACAAGCAAAGGTTGAACCACTTGGTCTGTTAACATAATTTTGTAATCAGAATACATTGCTGCCAGTAGCCATAATTACAAAATTACAAAATTACAAGCTTGGTGAAATTGATAGTAGCCAGAATTACAAAATTACAAAATCACCAAATTATCCTTGCTGCCAGAATAAGAAATCAGAATACATCCTTGCTGAATCCAAATTACAAAATTAAAAAATTACAAAAGCTTGAGTCTTTGTCTGTATTATCCTTACTTTCATCAGTGTATTCCCATGCTCCTCCACACTGGACCTGCTCAACTCTCACCAAAATCACCATATTATCCTATAAAATCGGAAAATCAGAATACATTAGAAACAAAAAATTAGCTACAACAAGCAAAGGGAAGCTACTTATGTAATGTTTGCTCATTCGATGTGAGATGGGTTACTTGCACGACCCAAGTTCATCAATTTGGCAATGACAAATCCTAGATTTCAACCCATCCTCATGCTCGATCGTTCGAATTTCAAACAGACACTGAACATCCAAGCATATTCAAGATAAACACATGCAAAATACCAACTATTTCAGAATGTCATGAAACAAGTCTAATACCAAAACTTGTGAATTCAACACAATCTAGCAACATAAATGAAGTAATCAGTTTACCTTAATCTTCTTGATATACTGATCCATGAACTTGGATGTATGCCCTCTATACTTATCCACAAACAAGAACTTCCTGATCCCTTTCTTCCTAATGTTATGAGACACACAAATCAAAGAAAGAGCACCCAAAACAACCTGAGAGGTGAGAATTTCATACTCAAAATCATTCAATTGGTAATCTTCACAACCAGGGCACTGATTGTACTGAAGAATCACAACAGGAACCACAACACCCACAACCAAAAACCCTAACCAAGACAGAACAATGCTCAAAACAGACCTCTGATAGAACCCTAGAAAGCTCAAGTGCAAATCTAGCCTTTGTAGGGTTTTATCAAGTCGGGTTTCATCTTCTTCACCATTACCATGATCACCATTGATACCCCACAATGCTCAAAACAGACCTCTGATAGAACCCTAGAAAGCAGAATGAAATAAACATCAGTCAATAGATTCATACCCCACAAAGGCAGATAATCTGAAATGTGTTGAAGAAGAAGGGAGCACCAGCCAAAAAAAGAATGTCAGCATACGACAGTCAACTATACATCAATTCAGCTTGGCATCCACGGAATTAGGGTGGAAAATAGAGATTAATAGAGTAGGATTCTAAAGGAAGCACATAATAAATAACATACCGATGAAAAAATCAAACCAGTATGAATTTTCAATGGCGTCCTCGAATTGTCTAGCTTTAGAAGCATCAAGTTCAAGCTCACATATGGAAGTCTTATCAAGATTTTCTGCCAAAGTAAAGTAAAATGATGTCAAAACTCTAGAAACAAAGGAAAAACATTCCACTTTTGAATTTGAACGTATGTCCCAAAACCACACCCCATGGTTTAGCATCATCTTGCAATCTATCTGGCTAACCCATCGACATCCACCTCCTAATGTTGGATTCACCACAAAACCAGGGTCCCAAACAAATATGAGCGACATCATGGAAATTAAAACATCAATAAACTACCCAACTCCTTTGTATCATTCCCCATCAATAATTTATCTTCCAATGGTCCTACCCATCAAATTATAATGCATTTGCCTCCCAACTTGACTCATACCATACCAATATACCATACATACATTCACTTCTGTAAATTTCAAAAAAAAAACAAACAAATAAATTCAGTACATAATTGCAAGATAATCATAATTACAACTCAATGTTTTTTTTTTTCCCGTTAGAAATGTAGCTGTTAGAAGTTTTTCATGTTCAAAGTGTATAAATAACATCAGTTCAATCAATTTATGATGCAAAATAAAATCCACTATTACAACATAGCTTTTATATACAAATTCACAACAACCTCAATCACAAAAGAAGAAGAAGAAGAAGAAGAAGAAGAAGAAGAAGAAGAAGAAGAAGAAACCCCAGTTTCGGTAATAATCCCAACAAGTAGCATGATTATACATTCATCCCAATCTCAATTTTTGGAAATCAGTTTCAATTCCTAAAAATCGAAATCAAATTATGGTTCAATCAAGTTATGGTTTTCGAAAAGTAACCAATTAACTAAACAAACAAATTGGAAACCATAAAAATCGAATTCAAACTATGAACCACATTTACCTCGTTAATACATCGTTTGCTTCACCTTCTTCTTCTTCGTTGTAGGGTTTAGATGAAAGGGAGAGATGAAATCGAATTCAAACTATGAACCACATTAATTACCTCGTTAATTCATCTTCTTCTTCGTTTGCTTCATCTTCTTCTTCATTTTAGGGTTCAGATGACAGTGGGTTTCGATTTTTAGGGTTTGGTTGAGATTCGTTTTCAATTGGTTAGGAGATTTACGGTTTGGTTGGTCTTCTCTTCGTTTAGGGTTTCACCTAGGGTTAGGGTTTCGTTTGCTTCATCAATCCATGCCACACTAACTTATTTACATGTATCTTCTTCTTCGTTTGCTTCATCAATTGGTTAGGAGATTTTTAGGGCGCAGAAGAGTTTCACCTAGGGTTAGGGTTTTGCTGGGGGAAAGAATGAAAGGCGCGGGAAGAGGGAAGGAAGGGGAAAGGGTATTATTTTCGTGAAATGATCTAGGCCGTTTATTCTAATTTGAATATGACGGTTAAGATTGAATCTTTTTTGCCATGTCAGCAATCCATGCCACACTAACTCATTTACATGTATTGACAATTTTAAATTTAATTGGACATTTTATAAATTGTAGATTTTATAAATTTTAATAACTAATGTACCATTTTAACGATTAATAATTTTAGATGAATAGTTTTTCTTTATTAATTTTTATTAATTTTTAAGTATTCTTATCTAATTTTTAAGTATTCTTCTCATTCTAATGACTTGAATAATGACTTGAATAAATAGTTTTCTAATGACTTGAATAAATACTAACTCATTCTAATGACTTACTTGAATAAATAGTTTTCTTTATTAATTTTTAAATATTCTTCTCTAATTTCATTCCCTAATGTGCTATTTTAATGATTCATAATTTTAGATGATTAATTTTTTGGTATCAACCGCTAATGTGCAATTTCTTCTCTAATTTTGTAGATTTTATAAATTTCAATCCCTAATGTGATATTTTAATGATTAATGGTGTAGATTTTCATCGATATCATCATGGCATCCCGACAAATGGACTTGAACGAGGAATGTGACAGTGATTCCGATTACGATCCATTAGAAGAGTTGTTTATTGATGATGGGTCAACTGTTGTTGGTAATCGTGACGACTTGTTTCGTGATTTATTCGGAGATGAAGACGAAATTGAGGCAGAAGATGAAGACGAAATTGCCCCTTTCATACCCGAGGAGACTGTTGCTGCTAATGGTGATGTTTATGGGTCGAGTGACCACCCAAACACTGGCGGATCACTATCCGTCACCGCCCCTTTTCACGAGATGGAATTTGATTCAGTCGGCGATTTTGTGAACCACATGCATATCTACGGGCGGACCAATGGGTTCCAATTACGTATTAGAAGCTCTGAAAAAATTCGCGGAGAGCCTGACACGACAAACGAAGCACTCATCAAGAGGATAATGATGGTCTGTACAAAATATGGCACGTTCAAGTCAAATAGTGCAAATCCAAACCGATCAGCCAACACTTCTGTCACCGGGTGTGGTTTCAAAGTCACTGCCACGTTCCAACCGCAAAGCGGAAAATACAAGTTGACTACAGTCGACACAAACCACAACCACGAGTGCAACCCTGCAAACATAAAATACATGCGGAACTACAAGTTCATAAGTTTCGAGAATCAGTGGAGGATGTTAAACAACGACACGGCCGGCGTGCAAATCTCCAAGAACTTCAACTCAATTGCGGTACAACATGGCGGCCATGATCAAGTTCCATTCGACGAGAGAGATTGTCGCAATGTTATCAGCATGGCAAGGAGACTCGCGTTGCAAGATGGCGACTTCAGGGCGATGATGGGACATTTTAAGGAGATGATGTCTGGTAACTCCAACTTTTTCGTTACGTATGACACCGACGATGTCGGGACTCTGAGGAACGTCTTTTGGGCGGATGGAAGGAGCAGGGCAGCTTGCGAGGACTTCGGGGACGTGGTGTCGTTCGACACGACTTATGTGTCCAACAGGTACAAGATGCCATTCGCTTCTTTCATTGGGGTTAACAACTACGGACAGTCCATCCTGCTCGGCTGTGCGCTGTTGGCTGGAGAGGAAGCCGATAACTTCATTTGGTTATTTCAGACGTGGTTGACGTGCATGTCGGGGAAAGCTCCGGTCGCGATCATAACAGACCAATGTCAATCCATAGGTCAGATTTAATTATTCTGTTATATTTGTTTATAAGTACTCAAGTTTTCATCGTGCATGACACTTTGTAACAAGTTAAACTTTTTATGTGCAGGCAAGGCTATCGCAAAGGTATTTCCGAATGCACGACACAGATGGTGCATATGGCACGTGATGAAGAACGCGAAGAAGCATCTATGCAACAAACCAGAGGGAAAAGATATACTTCGAGGGCTCAGAGATACTCTTTACGATTCACTTGACGCCGAGGAATTCGAAGACAGATGGAAAGAATGGGTTGACACGTACGACCTGCAAATCTCCAACTGGTGCAATGACATGTATGATAAAAGGCATAGATGGGTGCCTGTATACTTCAAGGACGAGTTTTGGGCAGGAATGTCAAGCACACAAAGGAGCGAGGGGATGAACTACTTCTTCAAGGGATTCATGAATGTCAACACAACTCTCAAACAATTTGTTGAACAATTCAGATTCGCACTAGCAAAGAGAGTTAAAGAAGAGGACAAGGAAATGTTCTGATCAAAGGATAAACCGATCCAATGTAAATCGTGCTTTGTTTATGAGCATGTATTCCAGAAGCTATACAGTTCAAAGAAGTTCGTTGAGCTTCAAAACGAGGTGCAAAACCTGATCTACGTAGTGAAAGCGGATAAGATACACGACGAGGAGAAGACGTGCTCTTATGAGGTCACTGTGAGGAAGGACCGTGCAGTATACGAGCCGAAAGAAATCACAACCAGGCGATCCAGGTTTATCGTCAAAGTAGATAGAGAGACCCTAGAAATGAAGTGTGACAGCAAGAAGTTTGAGTTCAAGGGAATCTTGTGCTCCCACGTACTGCGTGTTTTCAGCGAGGAGGGGCTTGATTATGTTCCGGAAAGGTACATTCTGGACCGATGGAGGAAAGACCTTCCAAGAAAACATCTCACTATCCAAGTTCCGTACTACCAACTGCACCGGGCTAAAACCAAAGAGGTTATCCGATTTGAACAACTGCAGAGTGCGTTTGAGTCTATTTCTACATTGGCCGTGATGGATGAGAAAATGTTCAAAGCGACGATGAAGGCTCTTTCCGAGTTCAAAGATAAGGCACCATCCATTATTGGGGACCGTGATGGGGTCGTGACCCGGGTCCTTGACAAGATCGGCAGAGCGTACGGTAGGCGCCCTGCTGGAGAGGGAACTTCTCGAAGGGGTGTGAGCGCCAACGCCAACGACTCTGTCCCCGTGAACGACCCCGTCGATAAAAGGGGTAAGGGTAGGAGACAGACAAGGAGAACTGGTTATCATAATGAACAACCGCGTAGCAGGAGGAGAACACAGCAAACGCCACCGACATCCAGTGTTCATCAAGGCTTCCAAATGCCACCTGGATCGATTGTTCAACCAGGATTCCAAATGACACCTGGAATTGGGTATCAAATGCAGCAAGGTTCTAACGCTCCCAACGGGTTCCAAATGTACACCCAGCCGCATGTCGTGTTAAACTACCCCGTAACTAATCCTCCTTTTCAGCCTACGTCGGTAAGATTATTATTTGATATAACTGCATTTTGTCTATATTGTACATCAAATGTATTAGAATCTTAACGATGAATCATTTGGCAGGGTCAGGGTCAAACACCTCATTTCAACCAAGGAAGATGAAGAAGAAGATGGCGGGTTTAGGTAGTAGATTGGGGAAATTGATTTCTTTTTGCTTATCATGTATGTACTCAATGGTTTAGGTAGTTCAATCAATGGAAAAGTCTTGTTAAAAAAAGTGTAATTTCAAACAATCAATTTTGAATGATCCAGAATCAAACTATACCAATCCAATTAGTTCTTTACACCTACTTTTTTTTGTTTATCAAGTAAGAATTGATCGGAATTTATCGGAATTAATATGGTTATTGAATACATTTTGTTTATCAAGTAAAAATTGATCGGAATTGATCATATCCATTACACCTACTTTTTTTTAACCAATTAAACAATGCTTTGATTTTCAAAAAATAAAAATAAAGAATGTTTCAATTCACGTAATTTTTAAATATCATATCCATTACACCTATTTGATATGAAACTTGCAAGGTTAGTAGCAAAGTAAGAGATATTATCTTCGAATACTAATTTAAAATTTTACATTCGTAACCTTTTGTTTATATTTCTTCTGAACTTCAATTTACGTTTACCCTAATATTAAATGAATTATTAGAAACTTATGTATCGTATTGTTATATTAAATAAATAATGACAAACACATATACGATTGTAATATAAATAATGACCTTGCACTTGTGAGCACTCAAGAATCACAAAGAAAAATACATGGCCTAAAAAAATCAATATCTTGAATATTTGAATGACTGAATTGGAAAAAATCGATATCTTGCCAATTGTAATCACAATTCAATTTCAGAAATATTTAGAATCAAACTATACCAATCCAAGAATCACTTGTCCTTCAAATATTCAAGAATACTCAGAATACACAATGATCACCAGAAGATATTGCAAAACCCACTGCACAGACTATCATATACCTTAACCCCTTAAGATAGAAAACACCCCAGCAGATTGTCTTCGGATTACTTGTCAAGCATGAATTTACAACAGCATGAATTTACAAGAGCAGCTCAAAACTCTGCAAAACTCATGAACTTTGGCTGATTGAGACATTGCCATGCATGAATTCACTTAATTGATGGATTCATCACCCTTTGAACACCAGCAGCAACAGTAGTAGAGTAAAACAGTGGCTCACGACACATCCAGCAGTACAGCAGTAGAAATCAAAGCAATTGCCCTGAACAGAAAGCAACAACCAAAGAAGTCCAACCCATTGAGATACCCTCAGCAGAAGCAACATATTACATCAACGGTTAATATCAGCAGCAACATTGAACTACAGAAGAGAAACATTGGGAAAACCTTACAGAAATTTGCACCGAAGGCAGGTGATTGATGACTCGTTTTTCCTTTCCTCCAATGCCACTGACATTCCATGAGCATCATCACTTCTTAAAAAATTACACTTTCAACAGAAAGTGAGCACTGCCTCTGAAACTACAGCCGACCTCAAAGAAATGACGAGCAAGGGCTGAAAATCAAATAATAATCACAAAGATTGTAATTTCAATTATGCTTGTAAATGGCACTGCTAACTAATGAAGGAAGCAAGAAAGGCGAGCAAATAAGCATACCTTGTTTAGCAGCATTATCAATATGCTGTGCTTCTTGCTCTGCAGCCAGCAATAGCTGAATTTCATTTTGGCTTCTACTTGCGTCCATACTTGCTCAAAGTGCTTAAATAGTCCTGAAACTATCAAGAGTATCAAGAAATTAACAAAGAAAAAGAAGAAAGAGGAACCCAAAATCAAAATACTTATAACGATAGAGGAATCATGACAATAATATAAAATTACCTCCTAACAGAGTCTAAAATACATCAGCACTAAGCTTATGCATGAATTTTAAAAGTTTATGAACAAACAAAGAACCAAGTATAAATTGAACAAAAAAATTCATAGGGACATTCATTTAAGCTTGCAATCTTTCAGTAATTTCAAATCAGCAAGCAAAAAAACCACTAGGATTTAAATTCAGACAGCAAAAAAGCACATAACATATATAACATACCTTACCAACAAAGCCTAAATTGAGCACTTAGGAAATTTTTTATAAACAACATAAACATAATTTCAAATCAGCAAACAAAAAAAAAGGAAAAAATTAAGTATCAAACAACCAATTATCATCATGACAAAGATTTAAATTCAGACAGCCATTTAATGATAGAACACCAAAGGCCACTATGATTTCCTTATAAATACTAGTAGCTCTCCTTGAACCAACACTTACACAACAAACACATTATTCCCATTTCAAGCATTCTGAAACAAAAAACCAATAGAGAGCCCTTCCTCTACCCAAAAAACAGCCATAAGCCCAACAACCATGAAAACTGAAAGTGGGTCGCATACCATTTCTGAAACAACATTAACCCAGACACCCATGACTGTTTCAGGTGTGAAACAGGAAAACTCCTCACCAAAACCCTCAGCCAATCCCTCAACCAATCCCTCCCCTATAACACCAAAATCATCATCAAGGAAATCTAGGACACGTACAACTGCTGCTTTTCATCCCTATGAACTGCAGTACCAGAGTTTGAGGTCTGAAATTACACAGCTATTCAAAAGGATGAAAAACAATGGCAACGGGATGCTCCTGAGTAAAATGATATGGGCTAATAACGAGCCATTGGTTGACCTTGATATTATATTCAAGGGATTTGACGAAGCTGAGAGTCCTAGGAATTGGAGTTCCGCTAAGCAACTTCACCATATACTTCCCCAGGAAGTATTTTGGGCAGGAAGAGGAAGGTTGAGGAAGGGTCATCTACCTCTGTTCCTGATGGAACAGAGATCATTAACATAGAATGAGTTTTTTTTTTTTCTGGTAGTGTCTCGGCTTTGTTGGTGGTGGTTATGAGTTTGTTTTATTTATCTAGTTTCTTTATGTAGTTTGTTGTTCTGTCCGATTTAATTTATCAATGAATGAAGTTTATCTTTTTAATTCATATGATGCTTTCGTTATTTAGTGCTTTCAATTGCTAAATTCAGATTCAAACAAGAAACAAACAAAGAGATTCCCAGAAACCCTAAAACTTTGAACAACAACGACAATCCAAAAAAAATTCGAACGAAATCAAACGATATTTCAATTGCTAAATTCAGATTCGAACAAGAAACAAAGAGATTCCCAGAAACCTTAAAACTTTGAACAACAACGACGATCCAAAAAAAATTCGAACGAAATCAAACGATATTTAACCAATACAAAAATAACCCAAAAAACAAAAAAAAAGAACCCTAAAATTGAACAAGATCAATGAAACTTATCTGATTTGATGTTCAGCCGATTTCTGCCCACCGTTTCGTCTTCATGCCAACCATGTCTTCTTCATCTCCGCCGATTCCAGCCGTGTTGTCGACGGCGGTGGTTGAGTGGCCGGATTCTTCAGGATATCGCCGTTGTCGACGGTTAGGGTTTGTTTCATGAAAATTAGGGTTAGGGTTTCCTTAATGGTTGTCGACGGCGGTGGTTGAGTGGCTGGATTCTTCGAGATATTGGCGATGTCGACGGTTAGGGTTTGTTTCATGAAAATTAGGGTTAGGGTTTCCTTAATGGTTGTCGACGGTGGTGATTGACGGTGGTGATTGAGGGTGGAGATTGAGGGAGATGGTGAGTCGCAGAGCAGATGAGAGTGAAGGGAAGAGGGAGAAAGAGAACGAAACTCGGGGGGAATTGTTTTGGGGAAGAGGGAGGCGTGGGAGGGTTCTGGGAAATGGGGAGAATTAAATGAAGCGTGGGTTAGGGTTTCCTTTATTTTCCTTGGTTACATTTTCCTTTTCTTTCCATCCCTCCACATCAGCTGAGTCAATAACTCAGTGTGTCAACCAATATTTTTCCAAAATTAGGGTTAGGGTTTCCTTAATGGTTGTCGACGGTGGTGATTGACGGTGGTGGTTGAGGGTGGAGATTGAGGGAGATGGTGAGTCGTAGAGGAGATGAGAGTGAAGGGAAGAGGGAGAAAGAGAACAAAACTCGGGGGGAATTGTTTTGGGGAAGAGGGAGGCGTGGGAGGGTTCTGGGAAATGGGGAGAATTAAATGAAGCGTGGGTAAGGGTTTCCTTTATTTTCCTTGGTTACATTTTCCTTTTCTTTCCATCCCTCCACATCAGCTAAGTCAATAACTCAGTGTGTCAACCAATATTTTTCCCATTTTGAGGTGTTAAAAGGAGAACTAGTGAGTGCCTTGGGAATGTGCAATTGGGGAAGTGCAAACAGCACTGGAAGAGCACGTTGCAGAAAATGATGATATTGGCATTCCAACAAGCAATAATATGAGAGAAACCAATGATATGTTTGAGGAGGGAGAGCTACACCCAATAAACATAGAAGAAAGTGATAACTTGGCCAATGCACAACAACATGGAGATTTTGAATTAACACCTCAACCAATTGAGGAATTTAACTCTGAAGAAATCAATAGGAAAGTTGAGGCTCGAGCTAGCATAGTGGGTGACGACATTGGCTTTAAAATTTTGGATGAGATAGATGAGGTTGTGGATGATTTTATGCTAACAAGGAGCAGAAGTAGGGGAGGCAGAGGTTCAGGCAAAAAGAGAGCAAAAAGAGAAAAGAAGGGCAAGAACAAAAATAGAAGCAAGGACTAAAATGAAGATCGGGGCTTGGAATGTGCGTGGTATTGGAGCAATAGAGACGAAGAAGCATGTCAAGACCTTGTAAGGAAAAAACAACAGATCATTACAGGTTTTGTGGAGACAAGCATTGATGGCAAGACCATCAAAGAAGAGCTCGAATGTGTCATATGCTTAGTTTACGCACCAAATGACAAGTTCAGGACAGGTGGAGCTTTGGAATAAGCTCAGACAGCTCAGGAGCATTACACAGGAGCTCCTGTTTCTGTTGGGAGGGGGTCGATGCTTGTGGGGGTCAAAATTAACTCCAGATAGCATTGTGGAAAAGGGGAGCATTCAGCCATTCACTGAGGAACAAGACACCTCTGCAAGTAGCTAAGGAGCTAAATTTGATACTATTTCTTCTGTTGGGGTGAATGGGCTCATGGACCCTGTTGAAGTTGGCTTGGATTGTGGAAGTGACTCTACCCATCTTTCTTTGCTGGGTTATGATCCGAGAGCATCTGAATCTATGGGTACTGGATTGGAAATGTCATCAGAGGACATTACATTCAAGCTAACTGAACATATTGCATTCAAGCTAACTTGATTTGGAGAGCATCAAAGCAGGCAGTAGCTTGGAGGGTAAGATGACATATTTGGCTGAGCAACTGGAAATTTCCAATCAAATTCACTGCATTTTTGGATTATTCTCTACATGATCAATCTTGAATAGCAATTAAAGCAAAGCATAAGGAAAGTGGTGTAAACTCTTTAGATTTTGTTTACCTGATGCTTTCGTGGGTTGTTTGACTTGCCACTTGAGTGGCTCTATCCTTTGTATCACCTTCGTGATTAATTAATTTGGGCTAATGGCCATTAACTTTTCGAAAAAACAAGAACATAGGTAGACATGAATGCGCAAAAAGCGGTTTATCTCGATCCAAAATGAAAACGTTGATGAAGAGAGTATAAGGGGGCCTCTCGAAAAGGTGTTATGGTGAATATCGACATATTAACACATAATTTCTAATAAAAAGGATGCCAAAAACTTATTATGGCATAGCGATGAAAGAACTTAACCTTTGTTGACAAGTGGAGCACTCCAAGTCAAAAATCACTTGATCATATATAAACATATAATTAGTCATTTAGTGATTAGCGCAATGAATTTTACTAGGATTGGGGTTGCTGTTGTTGTCCTCTGAAGACAAGACAAATTTAGTGAGATTTTTTTAAATATATGAGGAACTTCAAGATATGACAATTTTATGCCAACTTAAGTACATATGATGAATTTTGAAGTATGTATGAAACCCTTAACCTTGTATCCTAAATCACCAATTAGTAATCAGGTCACTTACCGCAGCAAAGTATCACACATAATTCAAAGCTTGGTTTGTCAATGTGAACTTCTAAATGCAATACGAACTAGGGGTGAGCGGTTCCAGAACCGGAATCCGAAGCCTAACTGCAACCGGTCATACGGGTAGGTTCCGGAAGTTGAACATGTCAAATGGATAAGGGTAAGGTTCCTAAAATGCAAAACCTATCAAATGAGTAAGGGTAAGGTTCCTAAAATTCAGGAACCTATCAAATAGGTAAGGGTAAGGTTCCTAAGCTACCCTGAATCAAAACTTTGAACCTGCCAATTAGGGTTAAGTCTCGGGTATTTTCACTGAATTTGAAGATTTCATGGAATTTTAAACTTGTTATATGACTTAGGTTGTTTTTCGTCAAGTTTTAATTTATAGTGAAACTTAATATTTATTAAGACTAATTTGTAATTTTGTATCATTTGTATCCGTAAAACCAACTTGTAAGACTATTTTAAATGTTTGGTTTGTTTGCGCTTTAGAGCAATGTGAGATTGGAATGGTCAACGTATATATGTTAAGGATGAAATAATGACACGTTAAACGTTATTATTCTTTTTAAAAAAAATGCTAGACATTAGCACAACAGATTTTTTTATAAAAAAAATTTAAAAAAGTGTCAGAAAATATATTTAGAGTATAATAAATAGGTGGGTATATGGAACCGAAACCCGAAACCGCAACCCACAGGTAAGGGTAAGGTTCTTAAAATTTAGGAATCGGTTTAAACGGGTAAGGAGAGTAAGGTTCCTAAAATTTAGAAACCGGCCAAACGAGAATTGGTAAGGTTCCTAGTTTTAGATGAGGGTACCCGAAACCACCCCTAAATGTGAACCATGTCACACCTTGCCTTTCACATGACTACTTGTATATGGGGTCTTTATCTAAAACACAACATAAATAATTTTGCATAGGGTTGAAACTCAATTCACATATCCTTACATTGAAATTGTGTGAAACTTTAACAACCAATATTTTCTTCTTTAGCATATCACACTTTGTACAGATTTTCATATCAATTTAGGCAGGAAAACCTTGTGGAAAAAATCAATCAACTATTATTAGACCTGATCAAGGGCTGGGGACATGCCCGGCCTGACCCGAAAATTTGTAGTCAGGGTCTAGCTTTTTCCAATTGATCCGAGCCGACTCGAAACTGCGGGTACCTGACCTAACTGAATTTGAGTCCGAGTCAAAGGTGTGCTGGCCCGATCCGACCCAATGGCCTAATAAATAAATGTATAATATTTTTTTCCTTAAAAAAATTAATGAAAATGTTTGGTGTTTGTAATAAATTAGATAACTGATGTTAGATTTTCTTTTTTTTTATTGTTTCAGATTTGGAACTCAGAATTTTATTAGTTGATAGGTGTGTTGAAAATTAACATTTTATGATTTTTTTTTCAATGAAATGAACAAAATGATAAAAATTAAATTTTCGATTTTAGGGTCGACTGACCCAATCACCCAACCCGCGACCTTTAGGGTCAAGGTCAAGGTTAGGGAACCTCGACCAAAGTCTAGGTTGGGTCGGGTCGGGTCCAGGGTCATCTGACTTTTGATCCGACTAACCCGATCTGAGCTTTGAACATGTGTAACATTGCATAATATTTTTCGTTCTTATTTTTGTTCTTTAAATTTAGATACTGGAATGCACAATAGTTTTCATTATTTCTTTGATTTATCTCAATTTCCATAAATAAATTAGACTTTAAAGAATCTTTTAGAGGGTAATTGGTCAAAATTCCGAATTGGGCCATGCCATATGCGATCTCAAAGGTCTAATAATTGGGTTCAATAAGCACAACTAGGATAAACCTGAAGGGTTATTGACCATGAAGGATACCCAAAATGTAAATTCACCATGAAGGACATGAAGACTATGAGGTCCTAATGGTTGGAAATTTTGTGTGATTTAAAATTAATCTTTTAAGCTATTAACATTGTTTGATGCCCACTTATACAATCGGTAGTAACTTTTAGTTATATACCACCTTTCGGGCTCACATTATTATATAATATTAGACTATATAGTTTAATTTCTAACTCCTTTATTACTTTATTTTGGCTACTCTTTTGACTGATTCTTGCTTGGGTTGTTGAAGCAGAATATTTTGATGGTGTAGTGGAGTTTTGATAGGATTTATTTCCTATTTTTTTCTTGTTTTGACCGTAACTTTTATGTGGCTAGTTTTTTATCTCCTATTTTTGATGAGTTTTGTGGCAGATTTTTAAGGGAGTATATCCCACTTCTTTAGCTAGTGGCCTTCACACTCTTGAAGTTTGTTGTATCTCTCCTATTTTAAGCCTTCTGCGTAGGTTTATTTAAAGGGGATTTGTTTTCTATGAGTGAATGTGATTGATAGAAAAGTGGGTGTGGTGAGGTAGCATTTGCTACGTTGTTGTATAAAATTTTCCCACTTAAATTTATCTTTCTATTTTTTTTTTTATTTCCATGAAAATGGTTTTGTAAAATTATGTCATTAGACTAGTAATTTTGAGCGTTGGGTATCTATTTGGTTCGGGATTCTCTCTCGCTGCATCCGAAGAGAATTGACGGGTTGTCGAATCTTGGGAGAAGGCTGCAACTGAATTATTTTACTAGTGCAGTGGGGGCATTCCTTCTCTAAAGAGAGTGTTCTTACACGCTTCGACCCAGGCTAATTCTAATCTATATCTTTTCTCTTTATTCATAATTTTTATTGGTGTTGTATCGTACAATTTCATGTAATTTTCTATGTATTCGACATGTTTACATGAATGATAATATTGTCATTATATAATTGTTAAATTCCAAATTAATAGAAAGCTCTCCATTTTGTGTTTAAATTATATTTTTTCGGAATATTTTCCAACACTAATTTATGAGAAAGAAGGGGACCCATCATTGCTGACGTAGACTGTCAGTTTTTGTTTTTTTTTTTCAATAGCTCTACCCCATCTCTATTTGATTTATACATAGAGTAACTATAAAGTAAACCATGGTTTACCTTTGAAGACATCAGTGGATATCTACAAAGGTGAACCATGGTACGCCTTATAAGACATCCAGAAAAGATGCTCACTACTCATACTCCCTCTCTCTTCGAACCCCCAACTCTCACCCTCATACTCCCTCTCTCTCACTTTCTGAACCACCACTATCCCAACACCATTTGCGGAAGGGATCTCAAATGCAGATATATGTGCAAAAGCTACAATAGCAACACTGGCATTTAAAATTGGCTGCAACATGAGACCTATCATCCCTGGGTTTAGGGCAACCATGTCGATACCTATTTCTTTTGTAAATTTGCAGGCAGCTTCTTCTGACATGATCTTTGAAACTGCATACCACATCTGCATTTGAGATCTCTTCGGCAAATGGTGTTGGGATGGTGGTGGTTTGGAAAGTGAGAGAGGAGGAGTATGAGAGTGAGAGTTGGGGGTTCGAAGAGAGAGAAAGTATGAGCGGTGGACGTCTTTTCTTAATGTCTTATAAGGTGAACCATGGTTCGCTTTTGTAGATATCCACTGATGTCTTCAAAAGTAAACTATGATTTACTTTGTAGTTATCCTCTGCGTAAATCAAATAGAGAGAGGGTAGAGCTATTGAAACAAAAAAAAATGATAGTCCACATCAATAATAATAAGTCCCCTTCTTTCTCATAAATTAAGACCTCATAATTCTCATACCTTGGATAATACATTTGCATTTTGGGCCATCCTCCATGATGAATAACCCAAACCAGAATGAGAGATCAACAAAATGACACTTTCCTTGTCATATACTCGCATATGATTGGAGTTGGAATGTTGGACCAATGAGCGCCCGTCCCGATTTGTTTTCATAAGCCCAGCAAACTTACAAACCTCCCCATTAGGTTTAGGGGTAGAAAAAAAAGTTTGGTAAACCTATTCTTTTCCTGTAGTAAGGTAAATTTACCCATATCGGCAGTTATTTATGTTATCTAATATCATTTTTTATCATATTATTTTTTATTTACCACATCTCTTCATAAATTATTTAAATAAATAAATAATTTATATATTTAATAAGTGATGAGACTTATCTGATTTGTTTCACTCACAATACTGTATTAAAAATTATAAATATTTTTCTACCTTTTTAATCTATTCATGCTTTACCAATTTATTCACGCTATCGGCAATTTACCAATTTATCCACATTTACAACTTGCCATCCACAGAAAAGAAAAATAGGTAACTGCATCTAAAAGTTTACATATAAGCTACTGCAATGTGTTTTGGATTTTTGGATTGTTAATTGGAACTTATTGACCATAGAGCTGGGAAAATTTTGTCCGTCCCAGAATACTAAATTGTCCGACCAGAAAAAATTGAATATGGATATAGATTTTTTGTCTAAATTTTAATATTGTTCTTGCCCGAATATTCGGACGTAAAATTTGTCTTTTCCGAACCCAATTTCGACCGGAATTTAGCTTCATTCGAATTGTCTGACACCGTCTGACCCAAAATAAAAGTGGTTTCGAACAAGAATTTCTTGTAAGTATTTTGACATTGACCGCATATGTCCGGACCCAAATTTACTCGAACCCAAAATTTTCGCCAACACTACGATTGGGCCACTGCATGCACCTTTTCACAAATATTGGAATTTATTTTATCTTTTCACTTTATATTATTATATTTAGGATCCATTTTTATAAAGTTAAATTGGTTTACATATATAATTTTTAAAGTTTAATTTTTTAGAACCCACTTTTATTGTTTTGGAACCCACTTTGATTAATTTAATGTTTTTTTCTTTTAAAGAAAAAGTGTGGCACACATTCATAAAGTACGAGCTGTTATATAATGTACCTGGCCACCTTTCTCATTCAACAATTAGATGATGGTCTCATAATAATTTTGATTGTAATTGCAACAATAAAGACAAGAGATTGAGAGAAGAGTAAATAATAAGAAGAGAAAATGAGAGAGATAATAAGGGTGATGGATGGATGAATGATATTATTGCTCATACTTACATGACTATTTATAGGGGTACAAGACTTGGCACCCAAGGTATGCATATCATAAAATAATACAATTTTAGCACATAAAAATGGTATTCACAATAATATATTTCATAACACTCCCCCTTGAATATCCATTTTTCAAAAGAATATGCATCGTTAAAACCTTATTAGAAAAAATCCTTTGGGAAAAACCCTAGTGAAAGAAAAAGAGTACATAATTCTCGATACGCCAATATATGCTGCCTCATTAAAAATCTTTTCAAGGAAAACCCAATGGCATAAAACCTCGGATAAGGGAAAAATAGTACAGCGCGTATAAACTCCCCCTGATATGAGCATCAGCAGACATCTCTGAGATGATGCAACCCGATTTTACTGACTAACTTCTCAAAAGTTGCAGTCGGAAGAGACTTGGTAAATAAATCCGCCAAATTCTCACTAGAACGGATTTGTTAAACATTAATCTCACTTTTCTTTTGTAGCTCATGAGTGAAAAAGAACTTCGGTTAGATATGCTTTGTTCTATCACCTTTGATGTATCATGCTTTCAATTGTGCTACACAAGCAGCATTATCATATAAAACTGTGGGAATATCCTTACCTGAAGATAAATCACAAGATCCCCGTACGTGTTGGATTACAGATCTTAACCAAACACATTCTCTACTAGCATCATGAATTGCCAAAATTTCAACATAATTAGAGGAGGTAGCTCTTATGGTTTGCTTGATAATGTGCCATAAAATGACAATTCCACCATAAGTAAACACATAGCGATCGGGCGTTTATAGGGATCAGATAAGTATTCGACATTCGTATAACCAGCCAAAATACTTTTACTTCACGAGAATAAAATATATCCATATCAATCGTACCTTGAAGATACTGAAATGATGTATAATTAACGAGATACATCAATGCTCAAATAACACTTAAATATGGTACTTCAAGAGTCGTACTGGTATTTCAGGAACCATAACAGTACTTCAAGACTTAAATTTGGTACATACAAAGTTCAATATGATACTTCAGGACCGATATATAGTACTTTTGGACCTAGATACGGTACTCCAGGATTGATATATATAGTACTTCTGGACTTAGATATGGTATTTCAAGATCATATAGTTTCTCATCATCCTTTCAGGGTCTAAAAAGGAAGAAGATATCATCATCATTTACTTAGATATGGTACTTCAGGATCATATAGTTTCTCATCATCCTTCAGGGTCTAAAAAGGAAGAAGATATCATCATCATTTATTGGTGTGCATAGTCTATATAGAACCTTTTATCACACTCGCTATATGACTTGATTGATGCACGAAAAATCATCCCCAATTTGTTCAACTTGTAAAGCAAGACAACATTTGCTTTTGGGATTGTCTTTTTTTTCAAACTCTTTCTTTAAGGAAACAACAATGAGACTCTTCGGGAATCCAAAACTTAGTGTTACCAAAACCTTTTATCTCAAAGTATTTCTTTAAGCAATCTATTGCTTTTGGAATCTCTTCTAGAGTTTCGATATCATTCACATCTTTTAATACGTTTGATTATACAATATGCGACCATATTGTATAAATTCATAACTATCTACTCAATTTCATTGAGTAATTCTCTCGAGAGTTTCAATATGTGCTTCAGGCACCATTTGAATCCTTCAGAGATTTTCATGTAAATATGTTTATCGAATTTCTCATGAGCTATAGCAACATTTGAATCTTATAGGTTTTATACCTGTTGGTTTACAGACTGTGGGGCTGATACTTCCCTTTTTATAAGGGAATCTAATTCTGCATTAATACCATCTTTCCATTCTGGCCAATCTTTTCTTTGTCTGCATTCCTCAACAAACCTTGGCTCATGATCCTCATTTTCATTCATGATATTAAGTGCTATATTATATGAAAACGTACACTGTATCGATGTCGATTTTACTTCGGCTCCATCTTGTACCAGTCATGACATAATTGATTAAGATCTCATCATTAATGCAATTTTCAGGTACCTGAGTTTGTGGTGCAACTTCCACATTTGTCATGTCTAGGGACTCTTCTGGAGTCGATATTTCCTCGTGTTGGTTATCATTATTCTTTGCTCCTTTTCTTTTTCGAGGATTTTTGTCTTTGGAACCTACTGGTCTTCCACGCTTCAAAGGTGGTCTAGACTCATTAGCAATAGCACTTTGTCCTGCTGGGACATCAATTCTAATAGGAGCATTAGCAGTTGGAATGTAAGATTTAGTGACTCTTTTTGGGTCAGAAAATGCGTCTGGCATTTGATTCGCGAGAGTTTGTAAACGAATTATGTTTTGAACTTCCAGTTCACACTGCTTTGTTCAAGGATCAAGATGCTTTAGCAGTAATTCGTTCCAACTTATCTCTTTGCTCAACTACTTAGATTCTCCCCCTAATGTTGGGAAAACTGTCTCATCAAAATGACAGTCGGCAAATCGTGTCGTAAACAAATCTTCAGTTGATAGTTCTATACACTTAATTATAGACGGAGATTCGTACCCAACATATATTCCTAATCTCCTTTGGGTCCCATCTTAGTGCGTTGTGGTGGGGCAATAGGTACATACACCGCACATCCAAAAGTTCGTAGATGGGAGATATTTGGTTCATGGCCAAAAACCAATTGTTATGGAGAAAATTCATGATAACCAACTGCCTTATGCGGATCAATGTTGCACCATGCAATATAGCATGTCCCCAAGCACTAGTTGGAAGCTTTGCTCACATAAGCAATGGTCTTGCAATTAATTGCAAGCGCTTAATAAATGATTCTGCAAGACCATTTTGTGTATGAACATGCGACATGGGATGTTCAACTTCTATGCCAATTGACATACAAAAATCATCAAAGGCTTTAGACTTAAATTCAGCGACATTATCAAGACGAATTCTCTTGATAAAATGATCTAGAAAATGTGCTCGCAGTTTAATCAATTGAGCAAGCAATCTTGCAAATGCCAAGTTGCGGATTGACAATAACGGACATGTGACCATCTAGTTGATGTATCAATTAATACCATAAAGTATCTAAATGGTCCACATGGTAGGTCTACAGGACCACAAATGTCACCTTGTATACGTTCCAGAAATGCAGGGGATTCAGCCCCAACCTTAGCCGGTGATGGCCTTGTGATTAATTTTCCTTGAGAGCAAGCGGCGCATGAGAACTCATTAATTTAAAGGATCTTCTGGTCCTTTAAATTATGTCCATATGAGTTCTTTAGGATTTTGGGCATCATAGTTGATCCGGGATGCCCCAATATATCATGCCATATGATAAATTCTTTATCATTAGTAAATTTCTGGTTTACTAGAGTATGTGCTTCAATTGGGTTAATTACTGTGTAATATAACCCGGAGGAGAATGATGATAATCTTTCTAACACACATCTTTTTCCTAAGGCAATTTTCGTGATATGCAAATACTCAATATTATTTTCACCAACTGTCTCAATATGATATCCATTTCTGTGGATATACTTGAAACTCAATAAGTTTCTTTGAGACTTGGTGGAATATAATGCATCATCAGTGTGCAAACTTGTTCCACCAGGTAGCACTATATGGACTCTTCCGGAGTCTTCAATTAAATTTGAGCTATCTGATATAGTACAAACATTTGCATCATTCATTAATAAGTAATAAAAGTATTTCTCATAATGATGTGTACTATTATTCTGCCTTCATGGCACATATCTCCTCCATTTATGACACAAATCATAGAAGCGTTTATGACGTTGATCAACAGAGTGATCATAATCATCATTAGTATCCTTTTGCACAAATTTTGTCTCTATCTGTTTTCTTTCGTTCTTTAATGATACTTGATAGAGGTCAACAAGATGTTTTGACGTACAACCGGTACGTTCTTAATGTCCATTTTTATCCACAATGATGTCATGGACTTTCAACAGTATTCTTGCCTCAATCATTCTTGCTTCCCAACTTCAAGTGCGAAGATGATCTTTTTAAAGGATTACGACTGTTCATCACAATTATGTCCTATCATGACTTCTGGCATGACCTTTCGTTTATCTCATAATCCTTCAGGCTATATACGTTACCACATTCATTTCTGGGAATGAGATAGAACCAATTGGATGGAGTTTAATAGTTTAACAACTCATTTATTTTGAAAATACCAAATCATGTAAATCTCCAAAGATTGAACTCCACATATGAACATACAATCATACTCAAAAACAATAAAGCAATACAAATACTTGTAAGTCAAAATGCTAACTTTAGCAAGCTTCATATATTTTTTCAGTCTCATGTATACCATAATTGCCCTTTAACTATTGGTATGCCAATTAACAATTATACTCTCCAATTGGCACTTAATGGTATGACAGTAATACTATTATACCAACCCCTTTAATAATAATTCATATCATAAAGACATGTATAAATTGAGTATTCACAAAGATAAAAACATATATACCTTTGACCCTTTTATGTGTGAATCTCACAATCAATTAAACGAAATAGCATCATATGCTCATAAATTAGGGCATGTATAGTTTGTACTAAAATGCATATACAAGTACAATATGACTATATTAGAGAAAGTTATAAAGAGTCATATACAGAGTCATGAAACTTCTTGGTATATCATATACACTTGAAATAACACACATAGTATCACAAATACTTGTATATACATGTATAATTTTCAATAAATTGCTCCCATATGGATTAATCAAGTATATGTATTCAAGTTATCATCAACAAGACCATGAAATCCTCATGGAATGTGGTGTAAATAAATAACACAATGAACCATATGCATTTATCATGTGAATTTGGTCATTTCTCATTTATTGAATATCCACATAATGAAGTTCATGCAAGGATGGGCCTTTAATTGAATTCAAGCATGAATCATAATCATAATCCTTTCCTAATTAATCTTACTCAAAAAAAAGTGAGAATTACTCACAACAATACTTGATCATCATGCTGGCATAAAACATAATTTTCATAATAACTCAATTTAGCATACAAGCAGCCTAAATTACACCAAATTAGACATATTACAACTCTTGAAATAAGCATCAAAAAATCTTCAAATTTTAGCCACTACTACTATACAATATAGAGAGTATACAGTAAAATTTATACCGTTAAAACTCATGCAAATAATTCAAGAAAAATCAGGCAGTGTGATTTTACTGTTCATTTGAATGTCAATATTGTTGGTGTTATGAACTTCTGGTTCATTGACAATATTTGTATGAATTTAATTATCATTAAAGGTGGAGTGAACTCCTGGTTCATTCATAAAAATAAATTCAATATCGGAGTAGTGAACTTCTGGTCACTAATAAAGTTTAGGTAATATCTCAATGTTAGAATGAACTTCAGGTTCATTAACGAAATTAAGCAAAAATAGGTCCATGTTTTAGACTTGTGATTCTCGGGTTTCACAGAATGGGCCTTTAGATGATTGGGGTCGATAAGGGGCTATTATTCGTCAACGACATGCCTTTAACCCAGCTCCCATAGATACTCCCTCAAATACATAGCTTCAGGTTTCTCAGAATGGGCTAGGAAATGGGGTCGGGCAGGAGTAATCCCTTAATTAATTATACGACTCTCCAATACTAAAGGCTCACATAGTTAATCCCGCGAATTCATCAAGAAGATTACCATTATTCAGTTATAGAGTGCTATAAGAATAATCCAAGGAATTCAACTGTAGGACATATTCAATTCATAAACATAATTACATGTCAATAATTCATAAATACATCACAGAAAAATCGAATTTAACTGGGCATAATTATTTGCAAAATTCTTAACTCGAAAAGTATAACTCCAAAAATTACGAAATTTTAACACAGTGTGTCAAAAATTAAGGTTAACCTACAGTACCATTTTCGGAATTTTTCGCCTAGCTAATTTTACGCATAAATTCAAACTGTGGCTGAATTATTGTAAAAATCTGAAAATTAAAAAACGAAAATAAACCAAAGTTACAAAATTATAACTTGTAACAAGTACCTTAGATTATGAATGGGATAATGAAAAGTAGAGTTTGATGCTGATAACGTGTTATAATTTTGATTGTAATTGCACCAATAAAGACAAGAGATTGAGAGAAGAGAAAATAATAAGAAGAGAAAATAATAAGAAGAGAAAATGAGAGAGATAATAAGGGAGATGGATGGATGAATGATATTCTTGCTCATACTTATATGACTATTTATAGGGGTACAAGACTTGACACCCAAAGTATGCATATCATAAAATAATACAATTTTAGCACATGAAAAATGGTATTCACAATAATATATTTCATAACAGTAAGATAATATTTCAAAATTTCAATATTCAAAAACTATAGATATTATTATGTTCAAAATCTTAGTCATGTACTTTCTTACACGGCAAAAGTTTTTTTCTGAAAAAAAAATAGAAAAACGACACCTCAAAGTAGGACAGCCACTGCGTCAACCATCAGCTGAATTGGTCTGAGTGCGTTATTGTCCAATATCCTCAAAGTTCAAAGTATTAGAGTCCAAGAAAAAAGTTCAGTGCATTATTGTCCAATACCCTTAAAGTTCAGTGTATTATCATCCAATAATCCTAAAAAAAATGAGATGCTAAAAAGGGTTATCCTATTATGTTTAAAATATTACAAATACAAATAATTAAATACAGAAAAAAAATAAGATGTTCAAAAAATAATTTATAAACTATGTAATCAAATTCTATAAGTTTGGACCATAAAGCAATGTGGCGCGAGACTTATTAACTAATTTCTATTTCTCATTCTTGGATATAAATGACTAATTCCACATGCACACTAGGGATTAGATCATGTACCCAAAACCACAAAGCGTCATGGTCCTGGTGCTCATCTAATTTCTATTTAGGCTTCTTTAATTTTATCTAAACTTCATGAAACTTGGGTTGAGTGTTAGATTTAGGCTGGGACCATGAAGAAAGATACTCCCAAATATATTATCCAGTTTTTATACTCATGCCATTTTTTTTATGAAAGCAATCCAACATTATACATTCTTTAAGTGCATATGAAGTGCAAGCCAATGTATTTAACATGATAAATAGAAGTATAATTGAAAATATCTACCATTTCCTGTTTTCTAAATTATTTGTCCATTTAATTACTTTTCTATTTCTAATATGTCATTTTCACATTTTCAACAACAATTTTAGTATGTTTACTTTTAATAAATGACTTCAAAACTATAATTTAACAATAGTTGACGACGCTTTTACCATTGTAATATGATCTACATAAAATTTTGTGTTACGTTGATTTCTTCACTTTTCTCCAAACCGACAAATAAACTGGGACGGAGGGAGTACAAGTTAAGCCCCTGTTTTTTTATGCGGCTGGTTGGCTCCGGTGCCACAACCCACCGCACTTTGCCACAACCCACCAAACATACCAATCCACCAAAATTTACCACAACCCACCACAATCAACTTTTTCAAATTTATTTTATTTCTTTATTAAAAAGTTAAAATCTCACTTTTTCTAATTAACTTTTCACATTTACCAACACAATTTACAATTAATAAAAAACATAACCCACCATAACTTACCACAACCCATCACAATCCACCATAATTTCACCACACCCACCACAATTCCATCACGCCGCACCGCGCCATACTGCAGTCAGTCGTATAAAAGAATAGGGCTTAATGAATATGACTACAAATAAGTGCAGATGTGAGTGCCCAAATCCTCTAAAACGCATAATATCAAATCTATCTCTTCTACGGTTATAAAGAGGCTAGATGAGGCGTAGTTCATATTTCTTCAAGAATATCTTTTCAAAATATAAGTCATTTGTAAAATTTACCAAAATCAATAAAAATGTAGTTAGTCGGATAGTTAGAATGTTTCTGGCAATTGTGCTAGAAAAAAAGATGATGTAATAATTGAAAAAAAAGATAAAATTGAGCAAATAAAAAAGAAATTTTAGATTCTAATAATTCCTATTTTCACCAGTTGTATAACAATAATCCCTACTTTCATTTTAGATTATGGCAGTCAAAAAAAAAAATAAAATTGGATTCTAGTGTTACCAAATCCACCTCCAAATTCTTTTTATTTATTTCATTCCTATCCAACATTGTTTTTGTTTTTTTCGTTCAAGCCCCCATAAAGGTAACAAAGTGTAGTTATTAAAAAATATTTAAATTATTTTTTTGAGACTCTGAGAAATTATTATGATTTTTTAAAAGGAATAAAAGTGAAAAAATCATAAAAATTCGTAAAACAATTCAAAAAAATTGGGAGAAACACCGTAAATTCATTAAAAATCATGCAAAGTGTTATACTATGTTTTGAATCAAACGCAACACAAAATTTATGATATTTAGGGTATACTCTCGATGATGTCCCACTACAATCCAATTTTTTTGTTTTGGACCACTGGAATCCAAATTGATAGTAAGGATTATTGTTATCCAATCGTGAAAGTAGGGATTATTAAAATCCAATTCTCCAATAAAAAAATAATTTTGAATATGTTATTTGAAGACTATGTCAATCCCTCATCAATTCCATAACAGGTCCAGACATTGAGACATATGGCCGCTATGTTTTGAAATGAATATGCCAAAATTCCAACTACATTGACATGACAATGAAGGACTATACATCAAAGCAGTAGTTGACTCCCAAAATGGTAAGTATCCGTCGAACAAAATCTCTACTTGATCTAATTATCACTTGTCTCATTTTCTGTATATAATCTGGGATGATTCGAAAAGAAATGAACAAGAACATATGGCAGAAAGCAAAAATGGAAACCTTGCCAAGAAAGAAGGAAATCAAATTCGGATACACCAAGGACTATAATTGGAAACTATGATAGACTTGATTCTCTTTCCCATTTATGCCAAAAGAGAAGCGCTCCAGTCAGAGAAGAACCAGCGAGCACAAGATTCTTCTTCAACTATAAATCGTTGAGAAAGACAAATGAAGAAAATTATCGATTCAGGCTTGCGCATAACAAAACAACAATATACTCCCTTTGTCAATCCTATATTCCTCTCTACTACGATTTGTAATTGTAGCAAAGCCTTGGGCTTAGTGAACCGAAGTTGTAGCTAAATGTTGAGGCTTAGTGAGCTGAATTTGTAGTTAAGAATTGAGATTTATTGAGTCGGATTTGTAGCTAAGTGTTGAGGCTTATTGAGTTGAATTTGTAACCAAGCAGTGAGCTTGGTGAGCGTACCTGAATCGTAAGAACAGGGAGTTGGTGATTGAGTAGCCAAGTAAGAGAGCTTGATGAGTTTGGTAAGAGTACCTGGACAACAATCCTCCAGGGAGTGATACATTGATAACCTAGATAGTACCGTTGGTCAAGAATCCGTTGTAATCTGACCTTGGTGCAAGAGCTTCAGTTGAGTAAAGGAGATTGGTGAATCTCCTCGACGTGTTGTAGATCACGACCAATCTGCCTGATTGAGTTCTCACCAATTCCGCTTGTTAAGCTTTCTATTTTCATTGAATAAAAGTTGATATATTTGATTTTTTTTTTTGCTTAATTGATCTTATTGATTTGTTATTACACTAATGTATCTTGTTGAGGTTAGTAGAGTATTGGCAGGAAAAATTCAATAACCCAATTCACCCCCTAGGGTTATTTCATTATTGCAATTCTAAAATGACAAATATTATGGGAAAAGAACAGTTTGTTAAAGTGACAAATAATATACGATGGAGGGAGGGAGAATCTTATAAGAAAAGCTCATTCTTCTCGGTGGGAGTTGGGAACTTAGTCTCAATGACGACGCGCGTTACTTTCAAGTAGGGGTGGATAATGGGTTGGGTCCCTATAGGATCAAGAGGGCTGGACCATATTTCATATAAAATGTGGTCACCAAAGGGTCAGGTCATTAGCGGCCCGACCCATTTAACAGTGTTAAAAGATTGGTGCAGCGGATTAGGTCGATCTATTAATAACTCAAAATAAATAATTTTCCTTATTGTTTTAAATGCTAAAATGACTTAAATATATTACTAATATTCCACGTCGAACAATAATTAGCATAGCTACACTTATGATATAAATACACCTCATCTTAACTTCAGAGTCAATACATGGAGTGGACGTTATTTTTTCTAAAAAGTCTTTACTCGACCCACAACTGCAATGCATCAACCTTGACTTGACCCTTCTCCTAATTAGACCAACCCTGTCCACTCCTACTTCCAAGTTATCCACTCGTTGCCCACAAAAGTTAAGGTCAAAACGGCAACTTACCCCAAATGCTGCATTACATGAGATAGATAGGAAATTTGTATGCACTATCCTCTTCATTAGCATCTGACATATAAATTATTTGTTAAATCATACAATTGTGGGACATATTATAGTAGGGGTTTTTCTGAAATTTGTACGCCAATTTTTTATTAGACTCGTTTTTTCCCTTATAATCCAATATCTTTATACCCTTACGATAAAAAGTATTTGAAATATATCCTTTAGCTGAATTTCCCACCTCTTTTAGGTAGAAAGACAATGACAACAATTTTTTTAAAAATTTTTGGTAACATAGGCAAACGTGCAAGTTAGAATGAAAAATAAGGGTAAAAAAAAAGGCCTTAATGAAAGAACATGTGCTTCCTTAACAGTTACAGTAAAATTGAGTAAACAGATACAAAGGATTGTTGCAACTAATAAGACTACTTGATAATTTGTGGAGCATGATAATTAGCAGCTATAACAAGATAAGCTGATGCTTTAAGTACGTACCACTTTAACAGCTCAACCATTGGCCAGCGGACCAATTTGATCCTAATCTTTCCTTGTACAAAAGTACACCCACACTTAGCCTCCCTCTTTCCTCCAGTGAATCGACCAAGTCAGACACGACTTAATTGTGATGAATGATCCCATTACATGAGATATAATAGTGGGATGATCCGAGTATACAAAGGACTGAATACAATGTGGAACTCGAGCGCTTTGTTCTGTAATGCAAGCAATACAACACAAAGGCAAAATGAGAATATTTTACTTACCCAACAGTCAGCAATGTTTCCACAGCCACAGATTAGATGACCATTGGCCTCGTCCACGGCTTCTGGAGCTCCACCTCCATCACTTCTCTGTTGTATTTTAAGAAGAAAAATAAGTAACCAAGTGACCAAGAATTCCACAAGCTGGTGCATTATATCAACTTAGTTTACTCCCATTTGATACCTTGTAAAAATCAACAGTTATAAAATTGGCCCATCTATTTCCTGATGCCTTGTAACAGGTGTTGAGCATGCTGATCAGAGGGGCTGAATTGTGCTTGCATGCAGAGGTTATAACAGGTGCTGTCGGAAAATAATTGACCAAGACCAGAGACCTAGAAGTTGTGTTCATAGGGGGTGATTCTGCTCGGTTCGGGCAAGAGCCATTAACCATCCCACCGTTGCCATCTGACATTTTGAATACGTTCAAATAATGGATTTAGACATATTTCGAGCTAAAGTCTCTGAAATGAACACATAAATCAATGCGTGCACATACTCACATTGATTCTCCACCAGATACCTCCATTCATAGGCAATCCCTTCCGAGGCCTCTTTGGAAGCCTTGGATGTGAACACCAATAATCGCTGATTCTTCTGGATCATATCATCAATTATGGGCCAATCTCCACCATTTTTTGGCATCCGAGATACAGGAAACCAAAACTTCCTAAGCCCAGCAGCATCAATACCTTTGTAAGCCCCTTGGGTGAAGTCACGTAGTCTTCAATGAAGATAGAGATGATCTCAGTGGGATTCGCTTCAAGGAACGTTCGTATCTCATTTAGAACATTGATTGCAGGTTGCTAATCAATAACAACCAGTAAAATTGATATAGGAAAGACCAGTGGAGTCTAAGTTATCATTTTCCTATTTTCTCTATTTCAGTAATTTTGTCAATTTTGTTATTTTCTGCTAGTAGCCTTGGTACACCTGGCAAGGAATATGTCAGAGTTTGTTATAATGGGATGGAAGGTGTATGGGGAGGTCATTCTGATTATTATTGATGCAATACAAACTACCCACATCATTCTCCTATTTTCTCTCTAGTCTCTACATTATACTGTTTCATTGGGTGTTAGTAATCTCGAGGGAATTCTCAATATCTACCCCTCCTGGTTGTCTGCACCATTGGTATCAGAGCACCAATAAACTGGGCACGCTGGCACCACAGACTCGAAGGATGGCAAGTGGTAATCAGCAAAATGTGACAGTGGAAGGAATGTTCCAAAGCTTGCTTGAGCAACAAACCAATATGGCCAAGCAAATTGCAGATCAACAAGCTTTGGTAAACCAGCAACTCCAAGCCCAAAATTCGCGTATTGCTCAACAAGAAGAGAGATTTGATCAAGTGATGGCCAGTATGAAGGAGTTAAGCATCACGATGGGGAAGATGAAATCAATGGGAGATGGTGACGAGACGGGTGCCAGGTCTGGGCAGCATCCGAAATTTGTGCTGGTAGAGGAGTCCGGGACACCGAAAAATAATGACTCTGAGGTAACTCCAAGACACTATACTTCTTACAATCCTAGAATAGAATTTCCCCCTTTCGATGGCCATAACCAGCGTGGTTGGGTGAAAAAATGTTCTAAATATTTCCACCTATGTAAGACCCCTGATGATCAGAAAGTGGAAATAGCTTCTTTGCACCTCCAAGGAAGAGCTGAAACTTGGTTTAATAGCTATATTTGGGTAGACCCAATGTGATGGGGGAAGACTTTATTGTTGACATTTGTGCACGATTTAGAGATGAACTGGGGGGTCATGTGGTTGAGCAATTCAATAAGTTGCAGCAGGTAGGAGGAATTGATGAGTATTTAGAGGAATTTGAGGAGCTTAAGGCCTTGATGTTGTTGAGGAACCCAAACCTCACTGATAGTTACTTTGTTGAAAGTTTTATTGGTGGGTTAGCACCCTCTGTTAAACCATTTACCCGAGCTTTTCGGCCCACTACCCTTGCGGATGCAGTAGAATATGCTAGGCTACAGGAAGCCTCTCTATCTGCCATCAAAACTCAAGACAAAGCCACAAAGGGTCCTCCCATCCCAAGGATCAGCACCCCATATTCTACACCCCGGGCCAGTTTCAGCCTGAGAACACCCCTACACAGAGCCATCTTACCAACTCCAAACACCCCAACACCCAAAACCAACAATCCCTATCAACCATACCATACACAAATTAAGCCTAAAACCCTTACTCCTGCAGAAAGAGCTGAAAAATGGGCCAAAGGGTTGTGTTTCTTTTGTGATGCACCTTATGAGAAGGGTCACAAGTGTAATATTAAGAAGACACAACTATTCTTGATTGAGATCCCTGGTAATGAGGAAGGGGAACCTCCCGATGATGATGAAGAGGATGAAGAAATGGATAGGTAATTTCAGCTTGAAGGGGATGAGCTACAAATTTCTGTACATGCCTTGAGCGGGGCGCACAACTACAGAACCATGCGAGTAACCGGGGCTGTGGGCAAGTACCCGCTACACATACTTATAGACTCGGGAAGCACTCATAACTTCCTGGATGTTGCTATGGCTAAGAAATTGGGATGCAAATTTGAGGAGATTCCTCCCCAGGATATTACAATTGTCGATGGAAATAAACTGAAGTGTTTATATGTGTGCAAAGGGTTCCAATGGAAGTTGCATAATGCGAAGTTTCAATATGATGTTTACATCATTCCGCTAGGTAGCTGTGACATGGTGTTGGGCATTCAATGGTTGAGTGAGTTAGGCAATATACGGTGGAACTTCAAAAAACTTCAAATGGAGTTCACTGTGGAAGGCAGGGATCATGTGCTTAGGGGTCTCAAGGGAAAAAGGGTGCAGCCACTTAAACCAAACAAGCTACAGAAGATACTCTCGAGTGCTCCTCAGTTATGTATGATGCAACTAATGGAAGTCCAGGGGCAACAACAGGTCTCTCCCACCTTATCTACTGTAACACAACCTTATGCATCTGACTGAAGGTTAAGCCAGCTACTACAACAATTTGAAGATGTGTTCCAGGAGCCGCAACAACCACCACCAAGTCGGGGACCATTTGATCATAGAATTCCTTTGAAAGAGGGCAGCAATCCCTTCAGCATTCGGCCATACAGGTATCCATTGAAACAGAAGGATGTGATAGAAGAAATTGTGCGGGAGATGATGAACAAAGGTATAGTCCAGCACAGTTCTAGCCCTTTCGCTAGCCCCGTGGTTCTGGTAAAGAAGAAAGATGGGTCGTGGAGACTTTGTGTTGATTGTAGGGAACTCAACAAGAATACCATAAAGGATAGATTCCCTATACCGTTGGTGGAAGAGCTGATAGATGAATTAGCCGGGGCTACCGTTTTTTCCAAAATTGATTTGAGGTCGGGCTACCACCAAATCAGAATGTGCGCGGATGACATAATGAAGACGGCTTTCAAGACACACCACGGACACTTTGAATACTTGGTCATGCCGTTTGGACTATCCAATGCCCCGGCTACCTTCCAAAGCCTTATGAACTACATTTTTCGTCCATTTTTGAGGAGGTTTGTGTTAGTCTTCTTTGATGATATATTAATTTATAGCAAGACCTTCGAGGAGCATTTACAACACTTGGCCACGGTGTTATCGGTCATGCGGCAGGAGCAACTATATGCCAAGGAAAGCAAGTGTACTTTTGCCAGCGACAGGGTGGAGTATTTAGGGCATTTTATATCGGCGAGAGGGTGAAGCGGCCGGTCAAGCTCAAGGCCATTAGAGAATGGCCGGTACCAGTGAATGTGAAACAACTTAGGGGGTTTTTGGGCCTTGCAGGGTACTATAGGAAGTTTATCAAAAATTATGCCTCCATTAGCAAACCCCTTACTAATATGATGAAGAAAGGGGCTTTCGAGTGGAAAAATGACACTGGTCAAGCTTTTACAGCCCTTAAGGATGCCCTTACATCAGCACCTGTGCTCGGGGTGCCAGACTTCACTAAGCCCTTCGTCGTCGAAACTGATGCATCAGCCAGTGGGATAGGGGCTGTTTTGATGCAAGAAAACCACCCCTTGGCATACATTAGTAAATCTCTAGGGCCAAGATGGCAGCATCTATCGGTATACAAGAAGGAGCTACTGGCGTTGGTGTTTGCTATTCAAAAATGGCAACAATATCTCACCGGAAGTAAGTTTATTGTACGGACATATCAAAAGAGTCTTAAGTGGCTCTTGGAACAAAAAGTGAGCACCCCTTTCCAACAACTGTGGCTATCTAAGTTGTTGGGGTTTGAATACGAGATCGAGTACAAGAAAGGGCGTGAAAATGTTGCAGCTGATGCCTTGTCCCGGGTACCAAGTTCAGAAGTGCTATGCCTGGCCATTTCTATGGTACAATCTGACATTCTTCCTTTGATACGACAAAGCTACAAGTTGGACCCGATGCTACAAAGGTGTGTAGATTCGCCCTCCTCAACTCCTCCTAAATTTTCTGTGGTTGACGGGTTCGTAAGGAGGAAGGGTAAACTGACTGTTGGACCCGACGACCACCTTAAAGGAATCATTTTGCAATGGGTACACGACTCTCCTACAGGGGGGCACTCTGGTCGGGATGCCACACTCAAAAAGCTCCAGCAACTGTTTTACTGGAAGGGAATGACGAAAGATGTGCAAGCTTATATCCGAAAATGTGTAGTATGTCAGTCTTGTAAGTATGACGCAACAGCATCGCCGGGGTTAATGCAGCCACTACCGATCCCAGGGGCAATCTGGCAGGATATATCTATGGATTTTATTGAGGGGTTGCCCAAATCCTTTGGTTACCAAGTGATATTGGTTGTGGTAGATCGGCTCAGCAAATTCGCTTACTTCATCCCCTTGAAGCACCCTTACACAGCTGTTGACGTGGCTCAGGCTTATTTGGATGATGTGTTTAAAATACATGGATGGCCTAAAACTATTGTCAGTGATCGAGATGTCGTCTTTCTCAATCAATTTTGGCAGGCATTATTTACAATACAAGGCACGAATCTCCTCCTGTCCTCCGCCTACCACCCACAAACTGACGGTCAAACAGAGGTTGTTAATCGTACCTCGGAGACATATTTGCGATGCATGTCTTCCGAACGCCCTAAGGAGTGGAGTAAATGGTTACCGGTAGCCCAATGGTGGTATAACACCACTTTTCATACAGCCGCTCAAATCACGCCATATGAAGTGGTTTTCAACCAACCACCACCTGTTTACCTCCCTTATTTGCCTGGAGAATCATCAAATGCATTGGTTGACAGGACGTTCCAAAGGCGGCATGATATGATTCAAACACTCCAATTCCATCTTTTGAGGGCCCAACATCGAATGAAGTTACTAGCTGACAGGCATAGGACCGACAGGGAATTTCACCAGGGTGATTGGGTATGGCTCAAACTTCAACCATATCGTCAACAATCGCTGCAACGGAGGGGGAACGAGAAGCTGAGCCCACGGTTCTATGGCCCTTTCCAAGTCATACAGAGGGTGGGAAAAGTTGCTTACAAACTCAGTTTACCAGCTGACGCACGGATCCATCATACTTTTCATGTATCCCAATTGAAGGCATTCAGGGGGGAATTGCCGGAAAAACCGCACATACCCACGGGATTACATGGGAGTTGCGCAGAAGGAAACTACCAACCAGCTGCGGTATTGGATCAGAGATCACTGAAAAGGGGCAGGAGTGTCACCACTCAATATCTAATAGCTTGGGAAAATCAACAGGATTCGGAGGCATCTTGGTAGGAAGAGGATGTCCTTAAGCAGCAGTTTCCGGAGTTCATGGCTTCAATCCAGACTTGAGGACAAGTCTGTGGTTATGGGGGAGGGTATGATATAGGAAAGACCAGTGGTGTCTAAGTTATCATTTTCCTATTTTCTCTATTTCAGTAATTTTGTCAATTTTATTATTTTCTGCTAGTAGCCTTGGTACACCTGGCAAGGAATATGTCAGAGTTTGTTATAATGGGATGGAAGGTGTATGGGGAGGTCATTCTGATTATTATTGATGCAATAAAAACTACCCACATCATTCTCCTATTTTCTCTCTAGTCTCTGCATTATACTGTTTCATTGGGTTTTAGTAATCTCGAGGGAATTCTCCATATCTACCCCTCCTGGTTGTCTGCACCATTGGTGGCCTACGGAGTGGGTGGCCTGGGAAGAGCCCAGCCGTGACCCAACGTGGCCGTGACCAACGAGGACGTTGGCCCTTAAGGGGGGTCGATTGTTACGGGTCTTATGCCATTGCAAGGTATGGGACTTATCCCACATCGGTAGAATGGGATATCGGTGTGGGGTTTATAGATCAAATGGGCTCTCTCTCCTATCAGACTAGTATTTTGGGATGAGCTCTCCTGTTTGATCTGTAACAAAAATACATTAGAAGGTTTTAATTTCTCGGTAGTAACAATAGAATAAAAAAGAAACTATCCATAACAAAGATGGTAAGAAACAGAATTGCAGAATATGAGTTCCTGATGAATTTAATAACTGAAGCGTAGGATTACGCTTGGAAGATTTCATATCAAACTTACAAAGGCTGTGTAGTTGTAGCATTTCCCACCAAAGGAGTGGCATAACCAGACATCATTTTGAAAGTCGTACATATCAAGCATTAACCCTCTAACACCGTTCTGCAAGAGAAACAAAAAGGTAACACATTTAAAAACAGTCATCATAGCTCATGCTCCTAAGGATCGTTGTATGATCTACTACTTTCCCCTTTCAGCAGTTCGAGGGGGCATGAGAATGATTACTTTTCATTTTATTTGCATGTTCACATATGATTACTTTTTATTATATGTAAATAATTGCACATCTAGCTCATTGAAACCACAGTTGCGCATATGATATTTTACAATCGTGAAAAGTAATAAGCATACTTAACTAACACCAGTGGGTCTTATAAAAAGCAAATATGGTGGCACTACTACATAAAAAGTTAGAAACCACGTGATTAATAAAAGATGAGGAAGATACCTACGGTAGGTTTTGTTTCTTTTTTGTAACAAGCCAAGTTGAGTCAATTGACAGAGATTAAAGAAAAAAGTTAATCAGGAACTAGTTAACTATTGGAATGGACAGGTACCCTAGAAAACAAACGAATCAAAACCTAATTCATGATTCAACCAGTATTAGCTGCCAAATAAATCTGCATATTCAATTAAAAGTATCAGAAAAATTGATATAAACAAAAGCTCAATACAAAAAGAGTTGGACATGTGAAATTGGGAAATGCATGTTATTGATTGAAGGATGACCTGAAGAGCAGAGGCAAAGTTGAAGAGCAGAGCAGCAATAAGCGGCAGCCTTGACAGTGCTCTGAAATTCTGCAAGTTTAAGCGGGGAATTAATCAGTTATGACTTACGATGAAGCTAAAGCAGCAGCATATAGATGAAATTAAGAGCGAAAGAACCTTCATTGATGATGATTAATTAATGGAAAGTGGGATGAATAATGTTCCTTGTGGTACTCCCAGAGAATATGAGAGGAGTTGAAGGTTTGTAGGAGACACAAAGCATTGCACTTGCACGTCTCATGAACATGGTGATTTGGGCGCTGTAGTTATTCGCTGCCAAGTGCATGCCAGGTTTGCCGAGTAATTTCTCTATTTTAAATTTATCATGTCTTGAATTTAAATAGCAGTCGCTGGTTTGATTAAAAAAAAAAGGACTATGATAACCGTCTTGACTCAAGATGGTTCTTAACCATCTTGAATTATTCATATTTCACATTTTTGTAACTTTTATTAATATTTTCTTTAATAATTATATATATTTATCAATTATAATAATATAATACTTATTAGCTAGATGAAAAAAATATAATAATAACCTAATTTTATCAATCATAGTAGAAAATCCACATTTTATACATAGTTTTGTATATATGAAATAAATATAAATAAATAATTATTTTTAAATTATTTATAAGTTGTAGTAACCCTAAAAATAATGAAACATACCTTTAGAATGATTTAAATACACTTACATTTCACTTTATTAATGATTTAGAAGAAATGTAAGATGGTTAAGAGCCATCTTGCGTCAAGAATCAAGATTTTTATCATTTTCGTAAAAAAAAAAAACACATAGTTAAGTTTTTATTTAAATCTATCAAAATTTACCAAAATTTATCAACACTTAACAAAATTTATCATAATTAAAAGATCACAAATTTTTTAATTTTGGTATATTAGAGTGAATTTGTTAAAACAAACTTACCAAAAATTATTAAAACTTACCAAAAATTACTAAAACTTAACTTTTACCAAATTACTTTTACCCATGAATTTGGCAGGCCTCTAATATGTAGAACTAATTATGTTGATAAAAAAAAAAGAAACATGACAAATACACCAATAATTTTCATCACTATGAAACTATGTTATCTTCTAATGGATGGTAAGTTGCGGTTGAGGATGAATTGGTAATTTACTGATAATGTTGATAAATTAATAATTTGTAAATAGAATGAATAAAGGTGGAAAGATATTTATAATTTTTAATAAGGTAATGTGAATATGTGAGTAAGGAATAGTGAAGTAGGAAAGTCATTACTTATTAAATAAATAATTTTTGTTTTATTTTAATAATTTATGAAGAAGTGTAGTAAACAAAAAATAGCAAGATAGATGGGACAAAGTCTTTATACCTAAATATAATATTATTAGTATTGCTAATATAAAGCGTTAAATATTAACAGTCAAAGTATTGCGTCGAAAAATGTGAAAAAGTAAACTGGACAAATTAATTAGGAGTTTTTAACACTTATACTCCCTTCGTTCCATATTAATTGTCGTTCTTTGAAAATCGTGCAATCAAATTGCAAAAATTTTACTATAAATTTCTCAATATACAACGAGTTTATATATAAAATTAGCACCATTATATTCGTAACAAAATATACTATCATAAAAGTATAATATTGCAATTGTTAATAACATACTCCGTCCGTTTTCTTTTATTTGTCATTTACGCTTTTCGAGGTTCATCTTAAATCAACAATTTCACACATAATATTTTCATTAAAAAAATACAATATTATACTTTTACAATAATATTCTTTATTTTGAATCTAATGATATCAATTTTGTGCAATGACTCATTATACAAATTAAGACATTAGCAATCAAAGTTTTTGATACAATTATCTACGGGACACTTATATAAAAACGGAGGTAGTATTATGTAAGAAATTATCAATCAAAGATTGACATCGGAGCCCGTGAAAGTCAAAATTATAACAATAATATGGAACAGAGAGAGTAAGACTTAGGGCGTGTTTGTGTAAAGCAAAATCGTCTTTTAGGAAAATTGTTTTCCCTGTAAAATACTCCATTTATATCAAAACATCCAATATCACTAATATCACTATTTGATTGGTAACTTGTAATATAACATTTTATTAACGATTACAATATTATACTCTTAGGTTTAATGATAATAATTTAATTTCACAAATAATTGTATATATTAAAAAATTTATGAGCAAAAGTTTTAAGATTTGACTTCGCAATTTCGAGAGATAAATAACATGGAGTAGTTTTTCATAGAAAACGAATTCTCAAATGAATTTTTCCTCAATTTGGTACACAAAAAACAAACGTTAAGATTATCATCAGTGTGACATTCGGTGGTGGTGGTGCCCTCGTTCGTATCTCTCCCCTCCCTCTTTCAAACCTCGGCTAGCCCCTGTTTTCTCTCTCCGCCTTCCACGACGGCAGCCACGGTGGCAACGCCGCCACCACTCCCGCTTGCGTGCTACTCGCGCGGGTGGACGAACTCACCGTCATATCACTCCCCAATGCTCATCGCCTGCGCCGGATCCGTCGAAGTTACGACCACCGGTGTCGATGTCGGTGCCGGTCCCGGCTTTCTCTCTCAACCTATAGAAGATCGGAAAGTTTCTCGGGGATGGCGGAAC
The DNA here is from genome assembly GCA_029582165.1 of Portulaca oleracea. Classification (NCBI taxonomy): domain Eukaryota; kingdom Viridiplantae; phylum Streptophyta; class Magnoliopsida; order Caryophyllales; family Portulacaceae; genus Portulaca; species Portulaca oleracea. The sequence goes on from CM055876.1 coordinate 14,309,002, forward strand.
CGGCGGCGTAGGTGGCAGCGGTATCTGCAGCTGTGGCTGTGAAGTATCCATTACACGCGGCGGCGCTAGGGTTTGCGATTGCAGCTGTTGTTATGGCGGCAAAACCAGAAGAGAGTGGAAAAGGGCTTGAACGAGTCTGAGAAAGAGGTTCAGGGAGAACCGGAGAAAGAGCCCGATGACAGAGGGAGAGCCCGAGAGGGAGTTGTTGGAAAGTTTGGGCCGTCAGGTTAAAATTTGGACCGGAAAAAGGCATTATACTTAAAAAAAAATAGGATTATTAGGTGATAATATACTGAACTTTAGGGATATTGGACAATAATGCATTGAACTTTTTTCTTGGACTCTTAATACACAGAACTTTGAGGGTATTGGACAATAATGTACTCAGTCCGATTCAGCTGGTGTTTGATGTGGTTGTTGTCCTACTTTGAGGTGTCGTTTTTCTATTTTTTTTTTTAGAAAATTTTTTTATTGTGTAAGAAAGTACACATAAGCAGGATGACGAGGGGTGCGTTTGGTTGGTCAATAACCCCGGGGAATTGGTTAATTTTCCCGGGTTGACTTATTTTCCCCATGTTTGGAGCGGGTTGACTTCGGGAAAATTTTCACGATGGGCCCACCATTTTCTCCATTTTCCTAGAGAGCTAAGGGAAATTTTTCCCAAGGAAAGTTTTCCCCGGGAAAAGTTTCCCTGGGGTTCCTACCAAACACTGCCTAATATATTTTTTTTGGAAAAAAATAGAAAAACGACGCCTCATAGTAGGACAACCACCGCGTCAACCACCAGCTGAATTGGTATGAGTGCATTATTGTCCAATACCTTCAAAGTTCAATGTATTAGAGTCCAAGAAAAAGTTCAGTGCATTATTGTCCAATAACCCTAAAGTTCAGTGTATTATCGTCCAATAGAAATTAAATGCAATGTCACAAATCAATAATAGAAGCGTAATAATTTGTTAAAGTATTCGATAATATTTGTCAAATAGAAATTAAAATCATATAAAAATTTAAAAAACACAATCATGAAGAAGAAAACTTGAACTTAAAACTTGAACTTATTTTGAACTTATTATTTATTTTGCAAATTTATCTTGAATTTATTTAATTTATTTTGAAGAGAAAAAAAAACTGAAGAGGAGATAACTTTTGTACCAACTATCCAACCTCCAAAGTCCAACCTGAGCTAAAGTCGAATTATTATTAAGGTTGTTTATTTTTAAGCAAACTAACAGTGACAACAGTATTTTTTATATAAAATATTCCATTTTCTTTAAAGAATTAATATTTGTCTTTTTTATATATCAAATTTTGGAAAAATAAATTGCAAGAAAGATATGTTAATAATACGAGCTAGTCAATATTCATCCTAACCCAGGGTCAAACTATTAATAAGGATGTTCTTTTTGAAAGCCATACACGCTTAGCGTGTATATCAAAACTATTATGATTTAAAAAGACACAAAATTAAAAGGCCTACAAGAGGTAGTATAAATATTAAATATTAAAAATAAAAAGTGAAAAAGTTAATGTCACGAACTTTAAAAATAGTACATAGCAAAACAACCCCTTCAAAATAATGGATGTTTGCCATTTGTGACCATATCCCAAACGGATATTGCTACAAACTTTCTTTTATCATTTTCTCAAGATACTACATATTAAAAGAGTTTAGTTTTTCGATTCAATTAAAAAGAAATCTTCATTATTTCACTACTCCCTTCGTGTTTTTAATTGTCGCCCCGTTTGTCGTGTTGTTAACTTAGATCGTTAATTTTTTAATATATATAATGATTCATCGTACAAATTGATACTGTTAGATTCGTATTAAAAAATACTTTTAGAAAAACATAAAATAAATTTTTTTGATAAAATGTTATATGAAAAATTATTGAAGAAAGATGAACCTTGAAAAGCATGAAAGTTAGTTATTTAAAAAAGAATAGAGTAATTATTTGAGGTATTTTTGGACATTAATATATTATATTTAAGATATATTGGATAATACTATATTAGTTTTAAAGTACACGGAAAACGTGTGGGCTTAAAAAAATACCTTATAAAATAAAAATTTAGGCATTTATTTTCTCACAATTGCTTTTCAGAATAAGTTTTGAATATGTAACATTAGGAATTGTAATAAATATTGGATATCTCATTATGTTTGAATGACTTTCATTTACAATCTTCCAAACTCATCCATGTATGTAACACAACAAAATTGACCGCCTTTTTTTTTTTGGGGGGGGGGGGGGGTCTTCAACCCAATTTTAAGTTAAGGTCAAATGACAACTTACTCCTAATACTCCATTTGCATGAGAGGTTAGGAAACTTGTGTGCATTATCTTCATTAACATTCTCATTGACATAAAAGTTATTTCTCAAATTATCCGATTGTGTACAGTGTACGTGTTACTAAAGTAGGGTTTTTTTTCCCCTAAAGTTACATTACTTTGATCAATAAAAAAGTATTTTAAATATGAGCTTCAGCTCAATTTCCCCCTTTGATAGGTAGAAAGAAATTGACAATAAAATGGAGAGACAGATACAAAGAATTGATACAATCAATAGGGCTATAACAAAAAGGCCATATTCTACATAATAATTTGACGAGCATGAGGGAGAAAAGGCGTTGGATGTCTGAGCTGATGCTTTCAGTGCATACCACTTTAACAACTGAACCATTGGCCAGCAAAACCAATTTGATCCTAATCTTTCGCAGCAAACAATCCCACCCACACTCAGCCTCCCTCGTTCCTCCACTCAAAAAAAAAAAAAAAAAATGTTGTACGATAAAATGCAGCAATTTACATGATGGCAACAGAGGTGCTTGCCTTGCACGTATTTACTCACAGGAAACGTATTCACAACAACATCAATGAGGTTACCGAAATTCCAAAAATCCACCAGAATTGCAGTTGTATTGAATAAGCAATGCTATTAACAGGTGCTGCTTCAGGTGGATTGGTGACTGCCTTTGGAGCGTCGCATGATCCATATGTCATGTTTGCCTGCTCATCAAGTAATCGACCAAGTAAAATAACACATAATTAATCTCTACATGTACTCAAACTCAAACTAATAAGGGATTAACAGCGCCAGAATCTTTGTATTTAACATACGCTTATTATTTATATGTTTTCTTTGCCTGTTTCTGAGGTAAAGTAAAATAAAAGATGACAAATATGCTCGTTTGAAATGAATTGAAAGTTCTAAAAGTGTAGTGTACATCTTCCAAGTTTGACTGTTTTCACTTCAACAAAAATTTGTTGCAAATTCTGCTTCCCTTTATTTGCTGATCCTCCCTCTCTGACTCAGGGAAAAAAATGCACGTTTTTATCCAAAGACATCGACCAATTGATTGGAGGAGCTAGAAGCTAGGTAAAAGGGTTGATAATTTGGTATATAAACAATGAATTGTACTTCAACAGTTTCTACACCTCTTATTCTTTCCTTCTATCATGCCTCCTTTTGTCTCCAAAGTCCAAACACAAAGCATGCTGCCTCATCCCACTTTTTTTTTTTTTTGAGAAAGCCTCATCCCACTTTTGTTTTCTCATAAAGGCATAGTCATAGACCTTGATGACATTGGATTTGTGTACTAAAAGTTATATAAAAGTAAGCAACACCAGTTTGGCACAATGACTTCCATTATGCTGCAACAAAATGGTCTACAAATTGACGGTATGTCATGATTCCCAACGATTGGAAAAGATCATATTAAATTTTTTTATGTAGCAACACCTTTCTCGGTAGAAGTAATTTTGATGAATGATCCCATTACTGGATATATAATAGTGGGAAGATCGAAGTAAACAAAGGACTAAATATAATGTCGAACATCGGGTGCTTTGTTTTGTAATGTAAGCAATAGAAGACAAGGCAAAATGAGAGAATTTTTTACTAACCCGACAGTTAGCAATGTTTCCACAGCCACAGATTAGATGACCATTGACCTCATCCACGGCTTCTGGAGCTCCACCTCCATCACTTCTCTGTAGTATTTTAAGAAGAAAAATAAGTAACCAAGTGATCAAGAATTCCACAAGCTGGTGCATTATATCAACTTAGTTTACTCCCATTTGATACCTTGTAAAAATCAACAGTTATAAAATTGGCCCATCTATTTCCTGATGCCTTGTAACAGGTGTTGAGCATGCTGATCAGAGGGGCTGAATTGTGCTTGCATGCAGAGGTTATAACAGGTGCTGTCGGAAAATAATTGACCAAGACCAGAAACCTAGAAGTTGTGTTCATAGGGGGTGATTCTGCTCGGTTCGGGCAAGAGCCATTAACCATCCCACCGTTGCCATCTGACATTTTGAATACGTTCAAATAATGGATTTAGACATATTTCGAGCTAAAGTCTCTGAAATGAACACATAAATCAATGCGTGCACATACTCACATTGATTCTCCACCAGATACCTCCATTCATAGGCAATCCCTTCCGAGGCCTCTTTGGAAGCCTTGGATGTGAACACCAATAATCGCTGATTCTTCTGGATCATATCATCAATTATGGGCCAATCTCCACCATTTTTTGGCATCCGAGATACAGGAAACCAAAACTTCCTAAGCCCAGCAGCATCAAATACCTTTGTAAGCCCCTTGGGTGAAGTCACGTAGTCTTCAATGAAGATAGAGATGATCTCAGTGGGATTCGCTTCAAGGAATGTTCGTATCTCATTTAGAACATTGATTGCAGGTTGCTAATCAATAACAACCAGTAAAATACATTAGAAGGTTTTAATTTCTCGGTAGTAACAATAGAATAAAAAAGAAACTATCCATAACAAAGATGGTAAGAAACAGAATTGCAGAATATGAGTTCCTGATGAATTTAATAACTGAAGCGTAGGATTACGCTTGGAAGATTTCATATCAAACTTACAAAGGCTGTGTAGTTGTAGCATTTCCCACCAAAGGAGTGGCATAACCAGACATCATTTTGAAAGTCGTACATATCAAGCATTAACCCTCTAACACCGTTCTGCAAGAGAAACAAAAAGGTAACACATTTAAAAACAGTCATCATAGCTCAAGCTCCTAAGGATCGTTGTATGATCTACTACTTTCCCCTTTCAGCAGTTCGAGGGGGCATGAGAATGATTATCATATGAATTTCAATAACCTCTGTTTTAAAAACAGAAAACCTATCTGATCACACACAATTCTACCCTTTTCCAGAAAATATAGCGAAGTAATATATGACAATAAATGATATAAAGCAGCATAAATCATGGCAAACGGTTCTAGCACAAGATCAATAGTTGCTTCCTATAGTCTTAATTCTTAATATATAACTTATAGTCTATTCAAATATAAACCACAGAATATTTGTAAATCATTGGATACAGCAGGTATCTAGAATCCAGAATACATTTCATCTACTAAATGTCCTGCTATAATTTGAATAGAAGTATACAACTGAGTCCAGGGTTGATCTATGGCAAGGCAAGTAGTGGTCATTACTAAACTAATTTAGCATTTGCTGAGAATGAAAAATGAACAAAGTTGTTTACCACCATTAGAATAATAGGTGTTAATTAGAGGTACACTTCCTTATTTTTTAAAAAAATGTCACTATACAGTACATTTTGAATTATGATGATGGTAATCTACTGTTAACCAAGTTATATATATTTCAGTTATTAATTAAAGAAACAAACATCCAACATCAATCACTATCATCGTACTGTTGAAAGTAAAAAGAACTGAACAACATCCCAAAATCCCCACAGTGGTTAATCACTACGACCAAGTCTTATGTTTACATTTTATTACTCCCTCGGTTTTTTTTAATTGTCGCCCCGTTTTCCGTGTCATCAACTTTGACGGTATATATAATTATTCATAATACAAAATTAATACCGTTAGATTCATACTAAAAAATACTTTTAGAAAAGTATAAAATTAAATTTTTTTGATAAAATATTACTTGAAAAATTATTGAAGAAAGATGAATCTTAGAAAGCGTGAAAGTCAGTTATTTAGAAATGAAGAGAGTAGCATGTTCACATAGGCCTATGCTTTTCATTATGTGTAAATAATTGCACATCTAACTCATCGAAACCACAATTGAGCATATGATATTCAACAGTTCGTGAAAATTAATGCGTTCCAAACTAACACCATTGGTTCTTTTAAAAACGAATATGCTGGCACACCTACATAAAAAGTCAGAAACCTTGTAATTAATAAAAGATCAGGAAAATGATCTAGGGTAGGTTTAGTCTTCGTTTCTTTATTAAAACAAGGTAAGCTGAATGAGGTGACAAAGATGAACAAAAAAAGATATCACGAACTAGTTGGCTATTGGTATGGACATGTACACTAGAAAAACAAACGGATCAACACCTAATTCATGATTTAGCCAGCAATGGCCACCAAATAAATTAGCATATTCAATACGGTCAAAATTAAAATTTCACGTTCAAATAACAAATTTCACTTTATTCTTTTGTTTTCAAATTGAAAAACAGTATGGCAGTTAGTAATTATCCAACGAAAATTAAATAGGAACTCTTTTGTTGGTCTTGTCATCAGTCACTTTCACGTATAATTCCAAACTTCTAGCATTAACTTTAGCTACAAACGCCATTTCAGAATACGTGAAGCAAAACCATAATTGCAAATCACTCAACCATTCTTAAAAGCATTCCAACGTGAACTGTATTTGTTAACAAATATTGAACCACAGCAAACATAAGTAGCAAATAAAGAGCTCTAAAAGCAGATTTTAAGAATCAATCGATCAATACTAACCTTAAGCTGATCGGTGATGGAGTCCTGCTGGTTCGTAGGTGCAAGAACAACTGCTCCAGTTGCCGATTTCTGCCCGAGCCTTGCAAATGAGTTATGAGTAGTTAACCATGAGTACTTGTTAAACGGCAGTCCTTTCACCTACAAATTCAACCAAAACAGCATCAATTCACTGAAAACACCAAAACGATTGAATTTAAGCAAATATTAAATCATGATTTTTGGGGAGAGAGAGCGTGATAGAGAGTAAGACCTTTGAGTATGGATTGATAGGCTGAATCCGAGTACAACGTGGCCGAGCATGGCCGTTGGCTAAGCATGTCTCACAGTGAAGACCTGAACCGCAGTTTTTATTGGCTGCGCATGTTTCTCCGAGCTTCTGCCATGAGAATAACAGAGAATCGGCATCAGAAAGTTGTAACTAACAAAAGTTCAACACGAAACAATTCGACATTTCAAATTGGGAAACGCATGTTATTGATAGAAGGATGACCTGAAGAGCAGAGGCAGAGTTGAAGAGCAGAGCAGCAATAAGCAGCAGCGTTGATAGTGCTCTGAAATTCTGCAAGTTTAAGCGGGGAATTAATCAGTCATGACTAACGATGAAGCTAAAGCAAAAGCGTATCGATTGAGAGGAAGAGAGAGAGAGAAAAAAAAAACCTCCATGAATGAAGACAGAGTAATTAATGGAAATTGGGATGAATGTTTGTTGTGGTGTTGAGTATTATTTGGCGCCGAGAGAATATAGGAGCAGTTAAGGTTGGGAGGAGAGAGAAAGTGCTCCACGTCTCCTGCTGTCAAAATTTTGGGCGCTCTAGTTGTTGGCTGCCGCTGGCAACTGCATTAAAAAAATGGCTGGCATGACAAGTGCATTAAAGAAAAAAACATGGCGACTATTTTCTCAATTTTAAATTTATCATATGTTGAATTGAATTAGTATGTTGGACTGATTATTTTCATCCACAAAAATGGAGAAAAGCAGGACTAATATTGACTTTACTGTACTAGTCAGGAAATCTGGATAGGAAAATAGATTGATTATCGTTTCTACCGTATAATCAGGATAGGGATATTATAATTTGTAAGAGTTTTTCTTTGTTATACTTTTTTTCAGCATGAACTAGCATATACCCGCGCGTTGCACTGTGGTTAATTAAAAAAATATTTAAGGTTGTGTTCGGCAGTAGTGTTTGGGCAGCGTTTAGCGTTTTGACCAAGTCAAAACTATAATTACGTAAATAATAGTATTCGGTAAGCTAGCGTTTTGAGGAGCGTTTAGCGTTTTGAGGAGCGTTTTGTAAAACGCTAATAAAGTTAATGTTTAGCGTTTGGGGTAAAACGTTTCATACTTTCGGAAAAAAATACCCTTTGAAAATTTAATCTTTCAAAATTATTCATATCCTTTTATGTCAATTCACAATAATCTGTTAATTCAACCGCTAAATTTACCAAACATAATTTTTATTTGAACTGTCATCCGCTATCCGCTACTTAAACCGCTATCTGCTGCTTAAACCGCTATCCGCTACATAAACCTCTATCCACTACCTAAAACACTAATTTTGCCGAACAGGGCCTAAATGTTGCTATCTTCCGATATGGTCGCATGCCTATTCATCATAACCTTCTGACCACCCTTTTGTCCACGAACAGCTCTACAAGTTGCATCTCTGACATACAAGTTGCATTTCTGTCAAACTGTCACTTAAATTTCATCAACATGTTCAGTTTTCGCTTATTCCTGCCTTTACCCTTCGAAGTTTCAAGGATTGATTCTTCAAGATCTACAAGTAAGTCATGCTCATTCATACCATCAAAGGAATCAGTCGAGTTTCTACAAGTGCGGTCACTGTCAGAGTCGGCCTCCGGATCCCTATTGGTTGCCCGATTGATTTTGGAATCACTCAAGAGAGCATCTTTATAAGACAACCTGCTTGCATGCTTTTTGCAATCCAAAGCTACATTAATCGGGTCCGTAATGGTTTTGCTAAAAATATCCACAAACCCATCACAATCGGGAGCCTCGAGAGAGTCGGGCACAACCGTGTCTTCTTTTCCAAAGTTCTTCGACCCATTGTTAACCACACAAGGGGACGAGATGTGCGAACCATTCGAAATAAGAGCACCACCAAAATTCTTCTTAGGGATCCACTTTTGACTAAATTTTATAGTAGCAGGATGTCTAACAGCTTGTTTTTTTTATTGAATTTGACCCTAGAAACAAAAAGCTTCCTGTGATCGACAGTTCTAAGATTCATCTCATTAATGGCTTTACTCCCCTCATCCCTATTCGCGTACCTTACAAAACCAAATTTTCTACCATTCTTTCCAACTTTAGTGGAGATATATGCATCAATGACACCTCCAAACTTACTAAATAAACTCTTAAGCCCCGAGCTTCCCTTTAAAAGGTATATCAAACACAACAGAGCCAACATTGAGGGGTAAGTCAATGGCAACATCACCCGCACCACTATGCTTATGATTTTGAACAAAGGAGGGAGTTAACAACCTTCCATCAACATCCCCCAACTTTTTCTACACAGCAATAATTTCACTCTATTCAAGGATGCTCGACACAAAACTTTTGATAAAAAATTCTAAAAAAAATGGAGAAAACAAGATACTCAAGTTCATATTTCAACGCCTTAAACCTATCAAGAAATTTATTGCTTAAAGTCATAACCAAATCAAAAGGTAGAAAACCAGCAGAACAACAACACAATCCAAACCCAACAACTTATACTCGATGGAAAAAAAGTAGCAAGAATGCACTTGAGTATTAAGCAATTGCCCCAACAGCTACCAGGAAAAAAGTAGAAGAATGCACCTGAGAATTGAGCAATTGCCTTAAAGTTGTACAGAAACGACAACTGTTCGGTCTCATTTTGAGCCGAATTAAGACCATAAATTGAGTATTTTTGGTTGCAATTTCTTCACTTGATTGGAAAATTAGTGTGATTTATAGGTTTTAATCCAAATTCATGGAGAAGTGAAGAAAGGAATGGAAAAGATTGAAAAAATGGCGAAAAAGAGCAAGCAGCAACAAAAAAACGCTGGCAGCGTCGATAAAACACTGGCAGCGCTTGAATCAGAGATAACCAAAAACGCAAAAAGTAAAAACGCTGGCAACGTTTATAAACGCTACCAGCATTTATCTTTGCAAACAAAAAAAAAAAGAGCGGAGAATAAAAACGCTAGCAGCGTCGACAAACCGTTGGCAGCGTTTTATCCCATCGTCACATATAAATATAAGACTTCGCCGCAGCAGCTGGAGGAATTAGTTTTTATCATAGTTAGTTCTTTTTTTTATGTTAACTCCTTTTTTGTATTTTTGTTCTCGGGTTTAGTTCATCGTTTTTCTTTTGCTTTTACCTACCGTTATTCTTCGATTATAATTCACTCTTTCAATTCTTAATTCAATTCAAGTTTTTAATTCTTGTTCTTCTCGTGTTTTTTTTTCTAGTCTTATTACTTCGAGTTATTAGTATTAGTTCACAATCAAATTCCAATTTTTAGTGAAAGAGAAGGATTAAGGGTTCACAAATTCTCCCTTCAGGTGAGGATTTGGGAGATTCCTAGTAATCTGAATCACAACTCTTGTTTGTTCGGAAGAGTTCGTGATGCTAGCAAGGGGAGGTAGAGTGAAGAGAAGACTGTCGGTATACTCTACTCCCTTAATTTCATCGAGTCTTTTAATTTAGTTCATATTTGCAATTTAGATTGTTATTTATCGCTTTCTTTATTATGAGTTCTTTGTTAGTTTCGTTCTTGTTAAATTAGGTTAAACTTTAATTCTCACTTCATGTTTGCGTCAGTAATTACTGTTTTCAATTCATGCTTAGTTTAATTTTATTATTATTTACTGCTTTTCGAAATTAAACCCTACCAAACAAATTCCCTAAAAAAAGACACACCATCCCTGTGGATTCGACAACCCTTACTCTTTTTACCCCAAGTACCACAACCGAACAATGGCGCTGTTGCCGGGGATGACGTTATTTGGTAGATTTATGTGTAAATAGTTTATTGCTATCTTAGTTGTAATTTAGAAAAAATAAATGTGAACATAAAAATTGAAAAACAAAAAAAATAAAAAAAATAGAGTATTATGGCTAGTCCCCGAGTTCCCCAATTCGAGCAAGAAATTTTAGGAGATATTTTACTAGATTACATGATTATCTTGCTGAATGTGAATCATATGGTATCTTCTGTGGGAGATTAGATATTTTGGGAATTGTGCATGAGGGTGTGAATTATGAGACCCGAAACCTCTTAGATTATTACGGGTTTTCCAATTTAGGAGAAGATAAAGCATAGAAATTACTTGAGTGGTTGTCTAGGGATTCTTACGAATTTGAGCAGTAAAATGTTATTCCTAGCGACCAACCTTCTTATTATGCACCACCCTCTGGGACTGTAGTTGAACAATCATGTGAATATCCTATATATTTTGATGATCAATCTTATGGTAGGGATTATGTGGAAAATTCTTTTGATCTTCCCCAATATGATGTTGTTGAGACTCATCCTTTGTGCTCCTATTGTGATTCGCCGTGCCATGATTCTGATTCTTGTTTGCAAGCTGAAATAGATGATTTTCAAGCTAACATGTATACGAAAATGAATGATATGTGTGCGAAAATGACCGAGTACACACGTGAATTTTTACATGAGACTATCACTAGGGTAGAAACCTCTTCTTCACAAGTGGTTGATTCGATAATTGAAGTAGATCATTCATAATCTTTAAGTCCTGAATTGCATGATGATTCTCTTTTATATAGAGCTGGGAAAAGTTGACCCGACATGATTACCGACCTGAACCGAACACGATATTAAGCGGGTTTTTGTAGAAATTTTCAAACCACTTAATTAAATGGGTTGACACAGTAAACCCGTTTAATTAAATGGGTTAGGTTCAGGTTAAGATTTTCGACACGAAAAAAACACCTACTTAACCCATTAATTTAAGCATATTAAATGGGTCAAGTCGTTTGCTCGATAATTGTTACCCAATTATACCGTTTATCAGTAAGCTTAGGTGAAAGTTGTGGTTAATATTTTTTGAAATATATGTAAGACTTGTAATTTTTACTTATATTTATCTTTGACTATGAATTAAAAGACATCTCCTTATATATAACTCGAATCATATTACCACGTAAATTGTTGAGTATGATATATCATTGTTTCGATCCCACAATGAGTTGTTTTATATTAAATGAATTAATGGTTAAATGGATAAATTGACAACTTTATTCTAACATGCTTACTTAAATGGGTAAATAGGTCAAAATAAGGTCAACCCGTTTAAAATTTAAATGGTAAACTGTTTCAATTTCCAACCCGTTTAATAAATGGGTTAGGTTCAGGTCGGAGGATTTTGAACCCGTTTAAGTTTGACACGAACACGAACCCAACTCGACCTGACCTATTAGCCAACTCTACTTTTGTATGATTATGATGAGGATAATGACTGCTATAATAGACCTAATTTTACATGTATTGAGTTTAGCAATTCCTTAGCTCTAGCCACATCTAGAGAGCATGAAAAAATTGATGATTTTGTGTATGATGATGTAAAACTTGATGAAAACAGGTTAGATGATGAACTATTGTCCACACCATTGTCCATGCTTTTGTGTGAAGAAAAGATTGAGTCTAATGAATGTCATGATACTTGTGGTGCAACTGCACATGATCTTGTTAAGAGTGAAATCTAATCCTTTGTGATTGAATGTGTGTTTGATACTGAACTATTCACTTTCATTAAGGATCAGTGTATTAATGAGGCATTAGCTACCCTTTCCTATGAGACCATTGATGTGAAATCTTATGATGATGAACTTGAGTCTTTGGAGATTGATCCTAAGTGTTTGAACTTGGTTTGTGATAATGATATTTTTGATGGTGATATGCTTTATGAGTCGTTGTTTGCATCCAAGTCTTTGCATGAGAAGGTTAAGGAGTGTATTGTATTGTCCCCTCCTGTTGATTTGCATACCCAATCTTCATTTACAAGTCAATGGGAGGAATCATTTGTCATGTCTCCTTTTAAGGTGCCTAGGAAAGTTGTGTACATTCTTGTAGTCCGTCAATTCTATGACTTTTGTAAGGCTTTTGATAAACTGTTGAGAGCACTAACGTTTGTTGATGTACCTTTGAGATTGTGCTCTTATCTACACCATTCTGAGATGCATGCTAGGATTCATGACCTATTACTACGGGCATTGAATGGTTTTGAGATGGTGTCCAACATCTTGAGGTGAGATGGAGAGGCTGATGCTCCATAGGAGGTTTGATTTTTCTGAAAAATTCATTGTTTAGGTATACTCAGTACCCAGCCAGGTAATATCCTTCCTTCCTTTCTTTTCTATTTTTTTTTTAATATGGTAAGTGAGTAGTTTATTTTATTTTGCTTTATTTTTCTTTGTGTGTTTCTTGATTTCCTTTTGTGTGCTTGGTTATCTCTATTTTTGATTCCAATGAGGACATTGTTAGTCTTTTTGTGTGGGAGTGGGGGTGGCATGCATGCCGGCTTGTGTTTTTCCTTTTCTTTTGAGTGTTTTTTCTTTTGTGTGGTGTCGCCTTATTCACAATGAGGACATTGTAGAGTTTTTGTGTGAGAGTGGGGTGGCACAAGTACCTTACCAATTTTTGGAGAGAAACATCTTTAGTTATCATTGAAACTAGGCGAAATTTTTAAAATTTTTGTCAGCTAGGGGTAGTTTGTATATATGGTTATGCCGCTAATTGCTAGAATAGTGCAATTGCTTAGTTAGGAATAGTTAGTGAATACTTGATAGGTTTCAGGCGCGATTGTTGCTTTTCCTAAACATAATAACTTCACCTGTATTTGCAACCATGTGGTCTCCTTAGAATTTCACTTCTAGGTGAGTTAATATGATAGTCTGGGTTTAGGAGGAAAGCGTTAGCTTCTTAAATATCCATGCTCTAAATAAAGAAAAACTAAAAATTGGAAAGTTAATTAAAGTTAGTACACCTGCATGGGTTGGTATGAGTGACGCGACGCTCTTATCCCTTAAGCACTTCATTTTCGTAATGATGAGGCGTATGGAGTAGCCCATGTTGGGAGGGTAAACCACGTTATGGGTCGTTCAACTCCCGAAAAAAAAACTAACACCAAATCTCGTTGAGTATTCTAATACCCAACGCCAAGAGTAATGCAATAAGTATGGAACCAGTCTCTGTGTAACCTGAGGCCCTCACCAAGCCAAGGGCGACATAAAAATAGGGAAAGGAACCACCATTAATTTCTTAAATAAATCGAGCATGGATATTTGAGTAGTTAATTCTAACCGACTGAACCCTGGCTTAAACAAAAAACGAGCTAATAAACACTGCACTTGAGCACGAGGAACCCATCAAGCTATGCATGAGTGAGGTGAAAAATGCGAAGTCGAGTAACAGTCTTGCTAGAGGCTTTGAAAGTGTTTGTTAACAGTTCTGAGTTGAGTAAATGCATTGTTTTAGTAGTTAGCTTCGCGACCGTGTGTGTGAACCTCCCTTGTTCTGACCCTCATCTTGATTTCGCCTCTTTTATCTTCACAAGGTGTTTCTCATCCCTTTTATCAAGAGTTTTTGAGTCTTCTTTTTCTTTTCTTTTTCTTTGGCTTTTGTGGGTATAGTTGCTATAAACCCTCACGAGACCTTCCTCGTCCACTTGGGCTGTCAAAGGGTTTAAAGGGCTTGTTGCATACGCTAATTGTAACTGTGATTCCTACAAAGTGAGTTAGATAGTTTAGTTTTATTTTCTTTCTTTAGTTTAGTATGCTCGGGGCACCCTTTGTGTGGGAGTGTTGTTCGGTCTCATTTTGAGCCGAATTAAGACCATAAGTTGAGTATTTTCGGTTTGTGATTTACAGGTCTTAATCCAAATTCATGGAGAAGTGAAGAAAGGAAGGGAAAAGATTGAAAAAATGGCGAAAAAAGCAAGCAGCAGCAAAAAAACGCTGGCAGCGCTTGAATCAGAGACAACCAAAAAGGCAGAAAGTAAAAACGCTGGCAGCGTTCATAAACGCTACCAGCTTTTAACTTTGCAAACCAAAAAAAAAGAGCGGAGAATAAAAACGCTAGCAGCGTCGACAAAACGCTGGCAGCGTTTTATCCCATCGTCACATATAAATATAAGACTTCGCCGCAGCAACTGGAAGAATTAGTTTTTATCATAGTTAGTTCTTTTTTTTAGGTTTACTCGTTTTTAGTATTTTTGTTATAGGGTTTGGTTCATCGTTTTTCTTTTGCTTTTACCTACCGTTATTCTTCGATTGTAATTCACTCTTTCAATTTTTAATTCAATTCAAGTTTTTAATTCTTGTTCTTCTCATTTTTTTGGTTCCTAGTCTTGTTACTTCGAGTTATTAGTATTAGTTCACAACCAAATTCCACTTTTTAGTGAAAGAGAAGGATTAAGGGTTCACAAATTCTCCCTTCAGGTGAGGATTTGGGGGATTCTTAGTAATCTGAATCACAACTTTTGTTTGTTCAGAAGAGTTCGTGATGCTAGCAAGGGGAGACAGAGTGAAGAGAAGACTGTCGGTATACTCTACTCCTTTAATTTCATCGAGACTTTTAATTCAGTTCATATTTGCAATTTAGATTGTTATTTATCGCTTTCTTGATTATGAATTCTTCATTAGTTTTAGTTTTTCGTTCTTGTTAAATTAGGTTAAACTTTAATTCTCACTTCATGTTTGCGTTAGTAATTACTGTTTTCAATTCATGCTTGGTTTAGTTTTATTATTATTTACTGCTTTTCGAAATTAAACCCTACCAAACCAATTCCCTAAAAAACCTGACACACTATCCGTGTGAATTCGATAACCCTTACTCTTTTTACCCCAAATACCACAACTGAACAACAACCTTCATGCACGCCTGCACCACAAGACCACCCAGAGGGCCGACGAACCACTGGCGACCAGGAAAACGACGACCAAAGGCGGGCCGACGACCAGGAAGCAATGGCGACTAGGGACGACGGCCAAGGCAGCGGTCGGGGTCAAATGAGACGAAAGACCGAGGAGGGGAGGAGAGACAGGCGTGCGGCCCGGCAACCGGAGCACCGACCTCACGGGAGATCGATGAAACCTCCGGCGACCAGGGACGGAGACTGAAAATAGTCTGGGTTGCCAAGAATGTAAACGGTCGGCCTTGAGTATGGGTTTTCAAACTTTCGTCCTTTCGAGTCCTAACTGTTGCTATCTACTGGTATGGTTAGAACAAATTCAATTATTTGTTCGATTAACCTACAATTTGTTACATGCTCCTGACGCATGTGCTCCAAACCTACCCGTTGTTCATTCTTAATAACATAATTGTTCATTTAACATCTATCCGTTGTTTACTCCCAATAATACAATTGTTCACTCGTGCATACCCGGAATACGTATTCTAGGTGCATGTAATATCTATTGTAACTAGCATGTACGAATTAAGTGTCATGATGATTAGATGAGTTTGAACAAGGAGGAAGACAACGGAAATTGCCCTTTTTTTTAGTTGAAAAATATTTTTCTTGAATGGGAGTTGCGTGTAATAGAAAATTTATGTTTTTTTTTTTATGATCAAGACATTAATAAAAATGTTCATTTGATAAAATACATAGGTTAACCAATATGATATGAGAAGTTTGAAGATAAAACTATATACAATGTGAATTTGTGATTGGTTAGATGTGTACGTATGATTCAGCTAACTAACGATATATATCTCGTGCGATGTATAGAAAGATTGTCAATTATTAAACTATCGAAAATTATGTTTGTCAAACTTTTTTAATAAAATATGTGTGTTAATTAAACTAATTAAAATATATATATATATATATTAGAAAATATTTATTAAGTAATTATTTTTTTCAATTTAGTGAATTAAATATTATTATGAATATAAAATGAAATCAATAAATATGTTTTATAACTTTGTCTTAAAACACATATAATAAAGAACAATAATCATTTTTTATTAGTCAATTTGAATAAACGTTAACAACTCTTTAATTCCTTCCAAAGCTTTCTAAATAGCATTCCAAAAAATAACACTTAATCTTAAACATCAAAATAAATTATTAAGATAATCAAAACTATGTGTACTACTTCATAAACATAATGTTATTTAAAACTTGTTTTTATTAAATATATATGAAATGTTTTAATAAAAGTAATTAAATAGAAAATGTTAGAGAAACTATGAAACATTAATATTTAGTAGTAAATAACTAATAATCACAAATTAAAAAAATAATTATTAATATTAAAATTTAAGTATATATGAGACAATCACAACATCAATCAAAACAAAGTAGTATTATTTTTTCATTATAAAGAGATATTAATTATTATTTTATAATTAGAAATAATGTTTGTCAAAATTCAATAACACCATTTAAAACGACTAACAATGAACCTATTACATTTTTTGGGAGATGTAGGTGAAAGAGAGAAAATTTAATTATATATAATTTCAAAAATAATATGGAATAAGGTATTCATGTTAATTCAAATTTAACAATGAAAAAAGGTGTACTATCATTATTCATACATTTTCGTAATACAAATATATTTTAATACTAATTTTTTTTATAACAATACTAATTTTGAATTATATGGTTCAAAAAGTAGGCTAATATATATGGGTGTGTAAGGTAAAGATATCTCATTTAACTCAAAGCTAAATCATCCAAACAAACATCCAGAATCTCCTAAGGGAGGTCCTGCTCTAAAGTTTACCTTTCAAAAAAAATATATATGGGTGTGTAGTTTACAATTTCTTTTTCTTGTAATCATTAGTCAGAGAAAAAACTTAAAATAAATTTATATTATGTACACATATATATTAAAAAATAGTTTCAATATTGTAACTTCTAAGCAAAAATATATTAAAGTCAATTTTTTTTTCTCTCTAGAAAACCCTAACCTTCTCTTTTCTTTTTCTCTTTAGAAAACCCTAGCCTCTATTTCTTTAGTGGGGTCGCCATCGATTCTTTTGTCGATTATAAGCCCCAATTTGATGATTTCTACCCCAATTATTAGTTTGGTTTTACGTTTTTGCAAAGAAAATTAGTCTCTTCTTTTGTAAGAGTTTTTTTTGTACCCTTATTTAGGGTTTTTAGTCTTTTTCTAGAATTTTTGTTCAATTTGTGTGGTCTAATACGTTGGACGAAGATCGACTTTCAAATCGCTATAGAACGGGTTGTGAAGTTCTCCATCAATAGTAAAGATGCAGAGTAATCGAAGAAATCAGAGTCGAACGTCAGTAAGATTAGTATTAGCTATTTGGAAGTTAAATTTCATATCTATGTTTTAGATCTACAATTGTTTAATCACGATTTTCATTGTAAGTGTCGTATAGCTTGTTATTAATGAAATCGTTATGTTTGGTTTCCAATATATATATATATATATATATATATATATATATATATATATATATATAGAGTAAAGTCTTGTCATTTATTTATCAATCATTAACCCTTGTATAGTATATATTAATCTCATAATATTTATCTTTTGAAAATTATTAATACGATATTATTTTTGTATGTAACAATATTGATATCAAAGAGATGATAATTAATCGGTAACTACTCTTATCATCAATGCCTACCACTAGGGGTGTTCATATTCCCGTCCGGACCGGTTAATCCCAAAAACCCGGACCAAAAACCCGGACCAAACCCTGACCAGATGGTAATCGGTCCGGTCTTCGGTCCAAGTATTTTTAGTTTTCGGGTTTCGGTCCGGGTTGGTCTAAACCCGGAAAAACTCGGACCCGGACCGGAAACCCAATTATTATAAAATTTAAAGTTTTATACCATAAAATGATATTATTATAGCCTAGAAAGATTATTCTATTTCCTAAATTTAATGATTCTTTGAGTCCTAAATTGATATAATATTCATGTAAATGGAAAACAATGATTAAATTTTGGTAAACTTCAATATAATGTAATTTTTTCAATTTATCATTGTTAACTTTTAATATTATATATCATAAATTAAGTCTATTTACAGTGCAAAAAAAAATGTGCTTCCTAACAATAGACATACATAATTATTTAATTTGTCTATTTATAAATTTTATCAAAAAAATTTCAAAAAGATCTCAATCGGTCCAAACCGGTCTGGGTTGGTCCGGTCCAAATGCTCATCGGGTTGGTCTGGGTTGGGACCGGTTGTTTTCGGTCCGATCTTTGGTCCAACATTTTTGCTATTTAGGGTTTCGGTCTGGTCCAGTCTGGTCCGGTCTGGTCTGGGTTTGACCCAATGAACACCCCTACCTACCACCAAGGTTTATGTCTTGATGAAAGTAAATATTTTTGATTAGTTTAATTTTTAAATTTTTAATTGACAATAATTATTTAGTTTTGAAAGTAGGTTAGAAACAATCAAACCTCACAAATTTCACCATTTGGATACGAATTTCTTTGATTTCATTTTAAAATATATAAATATTATACAAAAAGTTACTAAGGGGTACCCTAATTTTTGGTGAAATATTTTTCTGGTACCCAACTTTTAAAAACTAATTTTGGGGTACCCTAACTTTTAGAATTAGAAATAATTAGGTGAATTTTCGGCCAATGATTTGAATTTACCGGTGAGTTTTAGGCGGGAAATTGATTAAGTGTTTTTGTAGACGAAAATGCCCTTTGTTTTTGTGGACGAAAATGATTTGAATCAATCGGAGTTTCGCCGGAAATTCACCTAGTAATTTCTAATTCTAAAAGTAAGGGTACCCTAAAATTATTTTTGAAAAGTTAGGGTACCAAAAAATTGTTTCTTCAAAAGTTAGGGTACCTCTAAGTAATTTTTGCAATATTATATATTATATATATAAATATTGTGCTTGGCGTATAAATATATAATCCAATTAGTAAATCTTCAAGTATTGAAGTTAATAAGGCTCTCAGTTTCGTCCCTTCACAGGAAAGTTAGTTATAAACTTATAATTGACATGATATGTTTATTAGGAGCTGCTAGTGAGTCATCTTCATTGTACATAATATTGAAATTATGTCCACTGAAAACATATATCGTGTATCAATTAGGGATGGTATGCATTTTAAATGTGACAAGTTTTCAAATATCTCCTCAACGTTGGGAAACAATTAATGAATCAAGGCTGCGGGAAGGACACTATCTGAGTTGTGGATAGACCACTACTTTGAAAGTGATTCCGGCTCGACCTCGATGTCAATGGAATATGTCGGTCGCTCCCCAAGGTTAACTCAAATAACCTCTGGACACGTGCATTTGTGGCCAAAGGTTTGGAGTATGATAATCTATTTGCTGTAGACACCGGGATTTGCATCGATATAATCCTGACTTATCAAAAGTGAGAATAAAACATTGAAGGCCGGATGCATCGTTGGGCCAATATAGCAAGCAATGCAAAACAAACAAAACAGAAGCGGCCCAATCCAGCAGTAAAACCCGCACGGGTTTTATGCGAAGAGGAAGGCCCAGACCCAAGGCAGGCCCAAGGCGCGCCCCGGTCCAGGGTTCAAAACCCGCGCGGGGTTTCTTTGCCCAAAACGCACCGTTTTGCCGTGCCGACGTTAGCGATCCGTGTGCAGGGATTATAAAACCCGCGCGGGGTTTCATTTCAGGATCCGGCGCCAAAATCCCATGCAAAAGCCCTTGATTTTAGCCCACATGCGTGGACTTTGGTCTTGACTTGATCCCTACGTGATTGCATAACATGATCATGGGGATGTGTCCCCATGATTTTCCCTCCATTTCCCTCCTAAACACTACCCTTCATCACCTATAAATACCCCCC
The DNA here is from genome assembly GCA_029582165.1 of Portulaca oleracea. Lineage (NCBI taxonomy): Eukaryota > Viridiplantae > Streptophyta > Magnoliopsida > Caryophyllales > Portulacaceae > Portulaca > Portulaca oleracea. Next base: position 14,329,573 of record CM055876.1, read on the forward strand.
TCCATTTTCACCAACTATCATCATAATTATCCAACCAACAACTCTCATAAATCACCACCATTATACTCCCACCAACTTACACCATCATTCTATCCCTACACTCTCTTAAACTCTCTCTATTACAAGCATTCTCCTATTATCATACCCTCACTCCACCAAATTCCCACCAAATCACTATCCATATATCACATTTTCATCCCCGTCACACTTTCGTTCTTTTCATCCATCAAGTCAAGGCGAGGTCAAGATCTTCAACCGGTACATTCGGGCTCATAAATCAAAGAGGTTCGCTTTTATGTTTCTTTTCGTTATTATTATTTAATCATGTAATTTGTACTTTTACTTTACATTATATGTGCATATTTTGTAAACCAAGAACCTCATTCTTTATAATGCATGTTAAGAATATAAATTTGTGAAATTAATTAAAATTCTCCCGGCTCTTTTTTCACTTTAATGTCGATTTTAGTAGAGTCTGTTTTCTAATAGGCGAATTCGAGAATTCTTATAATTCTTGAATTCGTAACCTTACCCCCGAACTTAGAATCGGGTTTCGTAGACCGGAGTTATTTTTATTATTTTCATGGTTTGTCGGTTTCCTTAAATCGGCTGGCGACTCTTATCACTTTTTATAAATTCTTTTAGCTATTTAAAATAAACGATAATCACACAAAAAAATCATTATAAATATTTTAGTACCACCTTTTATTAATCCAAGGCTACCCAAAGAAAATGGGCCAGAAGATCAACAAAACCCGCACGGGTTTTATTAATCTTCATCCCATTTTCCCTGGGTCGAAGTTGCACAGGGCCCAGACCATGGAGCCATAAAACCCGCGCGGGTTTTAGGGACTCATGGTGGTCCCTTTGCTAATTCTTGGGCCCGGATGGAATAATGGGCCGGTACTAAATTTATTAGTAAATTATTTTAGTGTAATTTCGTATATTTTAATAATATAAAAGAGTTTGTAAAATAAATAAAGTTTCATCACCCCGAAAATGAATTTCATAAAATAAAAATATCCTTATTTAAGGATTAAGCAACCTTAGTCGGCTCCCGATAGTTTAAGTAGCACATCACGGAGAAAAGTGGTCTCACTTTTCCCGGGGTCCTACAGATTGGCGACTCCACTGGGGACTTAAACTTAAAAAGAGGGTAAAACTTGAAAAAATCGAATTAAATTGAAATTGTAAAAGGGAGAAGTTGATTTATTTCGCGATTTTATAATTCATTTTAGGCATCCTTTGCATACCGAGCCACTAATCGCGTCTTTTGACACGTTAACACAAAGGTGATGGTTAAGTTATACCTAGGTGATTCCCTCGAGAGCGGGCGGGCCACTACCTTTGGGATGCACCCTACATCGCCAAGCATTTGGTCCCCTCTCTCCACGCGTTACACTCAAAGGGCTTCCTTGAAGTTCTTTGAGCAATACCTCACACTCCTTACCTAAGGGTATGGAGCACGGAGATGAAAACATGCGGTAGGCCATGTAATCCAACCATAGAAAAATCCATGAACATAGAACCTTGGTTTAGGGTATCCCTTCATAATGTATGCTATGTGCTATGTGCTACCCCGTCCCCTTTTCCTTTTGTTTTAGAGTCGACCCTAGTTTAGAGGTTTTGTTCTAGTTCATATAAAATTCATTGGGTTGAGAAAATGATTATTTATTAATTAGAATAATTAACTCAAAAGGCATCATGGTTAGCCCAAGTGGAAGGGCCCATTTGTGTTTGAAGAGTGATTATCTTAATTAATAAATAAAAATCGACTCACCTTTGATGATATTATATGGCCCTTTATGAAATTCTCTTGACAAAGGTCCAAAAAATTAATTAAATAGTCTAACAAAGTTAATGGATATCGTTTTAGATTGCATAATAATCACTAAGCTCGAGAAAATTAATTTGTCGATTTAATTAATAAATCCACTGCAAGGCCCAACCATATTGGATTTGTTGATTAGGCTCATAAATTAATTATGACTCGCTTATTGTTGACTTTATTCAATCCTTTATAATATCCATTTTCCTCGACTAAAATAAAAAAATAAAAAAAAAGAAAAAAAAAGAGTGGGTCGTCGGTCTTGTTGAGCATTATTCTAATCCGCATAAGAGTCATTATGGTTTAAGCCGTCTGAATTAGTAAGCCAAGTTATGGATTCTCCTTAAAACGGTCAGCCGTGGTTTGGGCCCATCTGAATTGAGAAACATTGACTTGAACCTATCGATTTAAGACCCTCTCATTGTGTTTGGCTTTGTGCGGCCCTTTATAATGTTCTGTCCGTAGGTCCATATAAAGTTAGGTCATGCACTCTCAAGAAGTGGGTGAGTCCCTTGCGTCAACATATATGTGTCGAGTCAGTAGGATCATATAAGTCTTTAGGGCATGCATGCATCGGGTAGTATGTATCAGAGTATGTCATTGAATGTTCTAATTGTGAATTTCCATGCAGGCATCATTGGTGATCGACTCCGAGCCCGCATTCGAGATCCGCGAACTGGTCGTTTGATTCCAAACCCACATTACGATCCATCTACAACTAGCAACAGCACCATGTCTGGAGAGCAATTCCAAGAGATCCCGGTCCAAAGCACTGAAGCTAACATCACGAAGCATTTGGACGAGCTCTACACCAAGATGCAGGGTCTGGTCTTTGCTAATTCCCTAGAGCAGGAGCAGAAGATGGGCAAAAGGTTGAATGAGCAACAACAGGTGATGGATGGCATGTTGCAGGCCATCACTAAGATTATCACCAAGTTAGGGTTGAATGCTGAAGAGGATGATGAAGAAATGCAGGGATATGAGTCTGAACCTGAGATCCTCAAGGTATCCCCAGATTCCGGAGGAACAGGGATATCTAAGACTAAGGCTAATATACCTGAAGTGTCAAAACCTACAAGAGATCCCGCTGTTAAGGCTCTTGAGCAGAAGTTAGAAAACCTCACCAAGGCAATGAGCTCTGTACCGGCTTTTGCTGACAAGTACTTAGAAGTTCCATTACCTGTTCAGCCAACTTTGAAGATAGCTGACAAGGTTGAAGTGCCGAATATTAGATTCAAACCTTCTGAGAACCCTATTCATCATGTAGAGGAGTTCATGAGGTTGACGCCCTTGAATCGAATCGATGTTGACCTATACTCTACCGTCTTCCTATCCACTCTATATGGAGAAGCAAAGGTATGGTATCACGCTCTGTTGCCCCAAATCAAAGCCAATTGGACCGAATTGTTCAAAACATTCATCCACCACTACACACGCATCCAGAAGAAACAAGCTACAGTGGATGATCTAACTGCTATGAAGCAACGGGATGATGAGTCCTTTATGGATTACTTCGAGAGGTGGCACACAAAATTGTCCCACATCAACGAGGCAATTCCTCTCCGTCTGCAGTTGTCTACCTTTAAGCAAGGACTCAAGAGCAGCCTATCCAAGCACTTGGGATATCATGTCGTCAAAGACTTTGATTACTTGAAGGACATCTGTGTCCAATTAGAAGCCGTGCAGAATGATAAGACAACTTCGCCTGGATGGAAAGGGTCCAGCTCCAACAGGAGGGCTACTAGTGCGGCTAGCCACCCTCCTAAAATCATGGAGACTAACTCTATCCAGCACAAGGGGCCTTATGTACCGAAATATGACACTTATACACCATTGGATGTTCCTTATTCTCAGGCTCTCGACCGTCTGGTTAAGAAGGGTATCCTGGTTTTGCCCTTACCGAAGGAAGAACCAGAAATCAAAGGCAAAAATTGGGATGCCAACCAATTCTGCCGCTATCACCGCTGTCGAGGTCACGACACTGAGAAATGTTGGACCCTAAGGAACAAGATAGAGGATATGATAAGGGGAGGGACATTACCAATGCCAAAAGCTGCCAAGAAACCAAACAATCAAAGTAATCCTATGCCCGAGCATGTGAATGCTATTTTATGTGGGGATTTCAGCTTCGACCCCTCTGCTTTGATTATAGAAACAGGTCAACCTGTCCCCGAAATAGTTGGGTTCCCCGAAGGTCTACTCATTCATGGTATTTGGGATAGCGACGAGGATGATGAGCGCGAGCATTCTGAGACAAAATGGATGGAGACAAATGAACCAGATGATGTAGCATTCCTTACTCGGTCTAGTCGCCACAACAATAACATGAATACCACCATCCAAGTGGATGTTCCTAACCTTACACCAACAAACGGCAGTGACAATCAGGCCTCTCCTGAGGATCCTCTTCTTTCTCAACTCAAAAAGACTAGGGCTGAGGTTACCATATGGCTACTCATATGCACTTCACATGCCCATAGGCAGAAGATGTTGGATGCCCTTACAGCACTCACGGTATCACCTACAACAACTCCTGAAACTATGGTTGCTCATGTGACTACCCAACAAGAAATGATCACCTTTGGGATTGAAGATCTACCACAGGGTGGAGCATCTCATAATAAAGCACTGTATCTTACAGTGCAATGCTCCAACAAAACTATGCCGCTGGTTTTGGTTGACAATGGGTCAACTGTAAATGTGTGCCCTTGGAGGACGACACAGAAATTGGGAGTACAACAACAACACCTGGCTCAAAACGGTGTACAACTCAGGGCTTATGACAATTCGCCTAAGTCCGCTGATCCAGTAGTGTTGCCTATTACTACTGGTAGTGTCACGCGGAATGTGGAGTTTGTGGTGCTAGAAATTCCAGCCTCCTTCAATTTGCTACTAGGGAGGCCCTGGCTTCACGAGTGTAATACTATAGCGTCCACCTTACATCAGAAGGTAAAGATGTTGGTTCAGGGACAAGTGATCACTATCTCAGGAGAATCCATCAATGCTGTTTTCACTCCTAAACAGCCAACTCTCGAGGTGGAGCATAACTCAATAGATGAAGAACTTCATAATTTTGAGCTCGTGGCAATGATGAGCAAAGATGAAGCACCTTTTGACTTCGATCCCTACTCAAACCCCAAGGTACATGCTATGCTAAAGAAACAAGGACATTTCCCGGGAATGCCGCTAGGAAAGAATCCGAAGAATAAAATCCCTCCTGTATTCAAGACTTTTAAGCAGAAGGGAAGGTTTGGCTTAGGTTATAAGCCCACTGAGAAAGAGGCTAGGTTCGCAAAAATGGCTATCATTGAACAGAAGAAAATGGACAATCCTCCCACCTTATTCCAAGTAAAGCCCTATCCACTTACTCTGAATGGACAATTTGTCAGGGAAGGTGATGACTTCCCCTACTATGGGTTTCCTGAGCCATTCTATCTAAAGAACAAAGGAGTTCAAGTTGCTGGACTGGAAGTCTTCAATGATTGCTCCATTAATATGGCTACTGTCTTTGTTCGCCGACAAACGACCTCCATTAGAACGGACTCATCTTCTTGGAAGCAACATCTTTGGCATCTTTGTTTGGATAAGAAGTCATTCCGAGAAATCTGAAGCCGATCTTTGTTATTCGCTACCGCCTAACTCAAGCTTTGATCCAAGTCTTATGATTGCTGAAGATGGAGAGGTTAAGGCGGTCTCATGGGTCGACGCTGAGGAGAATAATTTTTCTTTATCTGTAGGAGAGTCTGTTCCTAAGGACATAGAGTCAGGTTTTAGTGGCCTAGAGTCAAGTGAGTCTGGTCTTGAGTCTACTGTCGATGTATTCCTTTCTGCATTCAATAAAATGAACCTTTCTACTTACTCTGATTCTTCTTTCCCCTCTTCCCAGAGCTGCTGCGCCAATAATAATCGGAAATTTAATGAACCCTTAAAAGAATTTTCTAATGAACATGAGCATAAGATGGCGGTATTGGAAGACACCACCACCATAAATGTGGGCACAGAAGAACAACCTCGGGGATTGAAGTTAGGTAGCTCGCTCACAACAGAAGAACGGGTGTCCTTTACAGAGCTTCTCAAGGAGTTTGTGGACGTGTTCGCATGGTCTTACGAAGATATGTCTGGGATTGATAGGGAAATTGCGGAGCATACCATCCCTCTGCTTCCTGGGGCAAAGCCGGTTCGACAAAAGGCTAGAAGGATCAAGCCTGAATGGGCTAAGAAGATTGAGGAAGAAGTGATCAAGCAGCTTAACGCTAAGTTCATCAAAGCAGTCCAATATCCTGAATGGATTGCTAACATTGTCCCGGTACCCAAGAAAGATGGGAAGGTGCGCATGTGTGTAGATTTTAGAGACCTTAACAAAGCTAGTCCCAAGGATAGTTTCCCTTTACCACACATCGACGTATTAGTGGATAACACTTGCGGACACGAGCTACTATCCTTTATGGATGGATACGCGGGTTATAACCAAATCAAAATGGCGGAAGAAGACATGGAGAAAACCTCATTCACTACATCATGGGGAACATACTGTTATATGGTTATGCCTTTTGGTCCCAAAAATGCTGGAGCAACATACCAACGGACAGCCAACACCCTACTTCACGATATGATGCATCTAGAGGTGGAGGTTTACGTGGATGACATGATTTTAAAATCAAGAACAAGGGAAGAACACATTCCTAACCTTCGCAAGTTTTTCCTCCGACTTCGCAAATACAAGATGCGGCTTAATCCAGCAAAGTGCACCTTCGGTGTCACCTCTGGGAAGCTGCTAGGCTATGTGGTTAGTCAACGAGGCATTGAAGTTGACCCTACGAAGATAAATGCTATTCAAGAGTTGCAGCCACCAAGGACAGAAAAGGAGATAAGGGGTTTTCTAGGACGAGTCCAATACATCAGTAGGTTTATCTCAAATCTCACCATGACTTGTGAACCTTTGTTCAAGAAACTAAAGAAGGCAAGCAAAATAGAATGGGACGATCAATGTCAAGCGGCCTTCGACAAAATCAAGGAATATTTGCAATATCCTCCAGTCCTCCTGCCGCCAGTACCAGATGAGCCTCTACTCCTTTACCATACTGTAACTAGCTCTGCAATGGGGGCTATGCTAGCTTAGAAGACCAAAGGTCAAGAGAGCGCCATCTACTACTTAAGCAAGAAATTCTTAGACTATGAAAGTCGATATGCAGACATAGAGAAAATGGCTCTTTCTCTAGTATGGGCCACCAAGACGTTAAGACATTATATGCTTTCACATACTGTATATGTCATAGCTGGGAATAATCCTATCAAGTTTATCATGGAACAGCCTACGATCAACAATCGCATTGCTTGATGGGTGGTCATGCTTTCGGAGTTCAATCTCCTATACTTGCCTCAGAAATCCATCAAAGGACGGGTTGTTTCGGATTTCCTAGCCGCTTCTCCGTCGAAGGAACCTCCAAGCACTCACTTGGAATTCCCAGATGAGGACGTGTTTTTCACTGATGAAATCACATGAGAAATGTACTTCGACGGAGCTTCTAACCAAATGGGCTGTGGAATAGGAGTACTATTGATTTCTCCAGAAGGGGCACATGTCCTTGTATCTGTGAAGTTGGACTTCAATGCTACTAACAATGCTGCAGAATATGAAGCATGTATTAGGGGTTTGCAAGCTGCCTTGACCTTAGGCATACGCCATGTAAAAGTCTTTGGGGATTCTTGCCTCATCATTAACCAGGTTAAAAATACATGGAAGGTCCGGAATGAATGCCTCATGGCATATCAACAGAAGCCTTTGGGACTTGCTGACCAATTTGAGAAAATCAGTTTCCAGTACCTCTCGAGGGATCACAATGAACTAGCTGACGCCCTAGCCAAGTTGTCTTCAATGATAGATATACAATCAGGCACGCTTCAATTACCAATAGTAGTGGAGCGACATGTCTGAACCGGCATATGTTTGCCACTTGGAACCCAATGCTGAAATCCTCTACTGAAAGTCCACGCAGCACTCTGGGAACCTGATTGCTAGATCGACCCGATCGAGACGAATCTCAATCTAAGATGTATGTGAGATTTTTTCGGAAATAAATAATGTTTCTTGAAACTGGAACTGCAAAACTAAAAGAGAGAGGGACTTAGGAAATCACCCTGGTATCTCTCTAAGAGTCTCAGGCAGTTGGTGTGGAATAATCTCTCTTAGAGATCCCTTTATATAGTGTTTAGAAAACCTAGGGAGGGGATTCAAAACCCTAAAAGGCCGACTTAACGCAACGGCGCGCTTCTTAGGCCCAACACGGTCCGTGTTGCAACAATACGGTCCGTGTTGGACTCCAGAACGTCCATAACTCGGCCCACGGACACCACGGACCGTGGTGTCTCAACACGGACCATGTTGGGTCAACATGGTCCGTGTTGAGCCCAATTCGGTCCGTGTTGGGCTGATTTCTCACAGAAATGAGTTTCCAACCTTTCTAAACGTAATACAATATTACTTAGGTTACATACATTATTCCAGGGCACTGACTTGTGTGACTCAGTAGGACCAAATAATATAGTTGTAATTAAACATATTTAATTACTAATTATAGAGGTCTCTAGCAAGACATATAATCACTATATCACTTTGGTTTAATCTCCGTGTATATCGAACATTGTCAGGACATTCCCAACAATCTCCCACTTGTCCCACAAGTGTTCGATTCCTTTAATTCCCTTGTCACTTACTGTCTCATGTTCGGATAAGGTAAGCTGATGTCATCCTTATGTAAGATCCGAAACGTTCCTCGATCTCCGAGTTTAGACTTTGAAAAGCATATGATCAACTATTGATTCAACTGAGCTCGGCCAAGCATTTTCAGTCCAATCTCACCGAGTGGCCAATAAGACAACTGTCCCTAATAGGGAGGACAATGTCATCTTGTTTAGACACACATTCTCACATGATCCAACTGTAACCCAGAAACCGCCTTTATAGCCTACTGTTACGAAAGGTGTTTGACGCGCTCCAAAGTCACAGCAGATCATGCAGTCTGTATACTGAACTCAGGATTCAGGAATTTTGAGTGGTGAGAGCTCCTATGATAATTCCCAACTTAAAGAGCTCCCACTGCGGGCCAGTTCGGTAGTTGTTCTCAACAATACCCATGTGATTGATTTATGATGTCATCACATCACTATGATCACGAAACTTGATCATCACCTCAATCCTACGTGCTAATTGTGTTGATATTATCACTGTTCCTACGTGATAATACAATTAGGAACCAGGTCGACTGTCGACCAAGACTAGCATTATCAATTTCACTAATGGGGTTTCAGAAATCAGACCTCATCCAATTTCCCATTTTGAATGCGCTAACCTTTTTGGACATTTACATAATTCTAAACCACAATTAATGTAAATTTTGGAATCTTATTCTTAATGATGAATCAACAAGGTCATAATTCATGAAAAATTCATGTAAACTTGACTTGTTAATATTCCGGAATGTGTTTAATGCCTATTGCCCAAGCATGACTATCATGCTATAACTACAACAGGGGTTTAGTACATAATACTTGCAGTGAACCTCGCTCATATACCATCTCACTAATGACCTTTCATACAGGGAGATATTTCCGGAACTTATGTTTGGATTCATAGTGAGCTTCAGTTCCTTTGCTTAAGTGATGGATCCTATCAACAAGGCTCCATTTCTCTCGCAAGGCTAGAAACATCACCTAGTTCGAAAACGAACTTCGCAATTCTAACAGTTTCTGTCACAGCTTCTAAAGTCGTGTCATGCTTGTCTTATTTTGTAGAATTAAACGCATGTCATGTTAGGAACTTGTTCCAGCTCACCTCAATAGCACTCAAACATATCATATAATTTTCTCTGACCTTTCATATAATTATATTTCTCTGTTATAAGTGTAGCATCAATACAACTCTTCACACTTAGCTTTTATCAACCACTTTATACTTAGGGCACATTCTTAAGTTTGCTTATACATACACATTGTATATGTTATGTTGTGCTTTCAACATTTTGTGGCATAAATTAATCTCACGCCTGAAGCATGAGTTATATGTCTCATCCTTTTTAGATCTTCTGATTGTTTTGAGACAACCAGATTCACTAAGGATATGCCATGATTTATGGAAGTTAATCCACTCTCGAAGTGGGTTGAACTATTTATCACCTAGTCAACTTTGATTCAAACAATCAAAATCTTTAATCTATTATTATAGATCTTGTCTCCAACAAAATTCTTAGCCCCACCAATCCTTCACTTTGAAAATTATTTCCAATTCAACCTCAGTAGAAGCAACATTGGAATATTCTTCTCAGTAGGCAGTATGTCAATCACATACAATATCAGAAAACGCATTGCTCCCACTGAACTTCTTGTAAACACAATATTATCTTTGGCACTTTCCAGTATGTCAAACCTTTTTGATATCCTGGTCAACAAGGTCAACGATTCCAACTCCTAGAAGCTTCCTTAAGACCACAGATGGTCTCTTGAAGTTTACAAGTACTCCAACAAAGGACCATTCAATTGTGTCAAGTACACACCTTCCTTCCAAATCTGATTTTGAAGTCAGTCTTGATGTCTTAATGAACCCATGTTTTGCCTTAAAACCCTCCTATGCCCGATGGCTCACACCTTCAGACAAATCAACCGAGTTCTAAACTTGGTTGCATACATGGAGTCCATTTTAGACCTAATGGAATCTTGTTTTTTTAAAGCTTCTTTGATGTAGGTAGAGTCATTACTTTCTGAAAGTAACATCTCATGCTCATCCATAGAAGATCGATATCTTCGTGGCTGATGGAGTTGTTTACCTGACCTTGCTTGGAGTATTGTTTATGGCACCTCCTAGAAGCTTCTACTGCCTCAACCTCGTTCTTAATTTTCCCACCAATAGGAAAACTAGGATCAAGTAGAGGAGTTTAGGTGATGATTATAGTGTTTTGTGTCTCTTGATCTTCGGTAAGTTAAAAAACTCTCCCACTCTTTCTTTTAGAGAATAACATATTCTCTAAGAAGAAAACATTTTGAGACACAAACACTTTCCTCTACAACAGTTTGTAGAAGTGATACCCCTTTCTTTCAGAAAGACAGTTCAAGGACTTTTCCTCTCCAAATCAAATGTGGTGTCTTCTTTAGTGCTTCAGATAATCTTTGTTCAGTAATTAGAGCTATGGTTAACTGCGTGTATCCCCAAAAGGTAACCGGCAATGTTAACTCAACCATCATTGATTGCACCATATCTAATAAGGTGTGATTCTTCCTCTTTGATACGTCATTGAGATATCGTATTCCTAGAGGAGAGAGTCATGAAACAATTCCACATTCTCATGAATGGTCAATGAAATCTTTAGCTTAAATACTCACCTCCTCAATCTAATTGAAGGATTTTGATTTTCTTGCCAAGTTGGTTTTGTACTTCACTGTGAAACTCTTTGAACATTTCAAAGGATTTGGACTTGTGGCGTATTAAGTAGATATACCCATATCTACTAAAATTCGTCACTGAAAGTGATGGAATAGTACATTAAACCTTCTTCTAGCACCAGTGCTCATAAGCCCACACACATCGATATGTTTGCATTCTACTAAGTCATTAGCTTGTTCACCAATTCCAATAAGAGGTGATTTATGTCATCTTACCCATCAGGCATGCTTTACAAACATTAAACTTTTCAAAGTTTAGGTTTTCAAAATCCTGCACTATGCAATTTTCTGAATGCATTTCTGATTAATATGACTTAAGCTTATAATGCCAGAATTATGTTTCATTTGAGTCATTTGTTCAAACTCTTGGCTCAACCATTAGCATCTCTTCGATCATATCCAGGTGCTCTCATTGTTTCGCCAAGACTACTTCATTTTGGAAATCATTAAACTATTTTAACATTCCAGCTTCCGATGAATCTCATAGACATGAATCACCATGTGTTATTTTATTCATCTTTGAAGATTTGAAGTAAACCATCCCTTGTACTTGTGCTCAATTGGACTACATACATCCATATACATGAGTGTTTGTTGGCACGTTCACCCTTTCTTGTAAAAGGTACAGTCATGCTTTTGCAGACATCACATGTTTCAAAGTCTTATCATTCAAAAGTCTATCACTATGACGCTTCTGAATGCGCTCCGATTTGCATGACTTAATAGATAGTTACAAGTTTTATGTTTGAACATAAGTTATTCCTTTTAAAACTTTTGGGTTTCGATGTGCTGGGTGTGTTTATCCGAGATCCTCTCTTTCTTTAATTGAGAGTAAGAAATTAACTTATAATGAGAACATAGAATCACCTATATATTTCTCTTATAAGTATTGAGGAAATGGATAAACAACCAACTCTTCATGAGAAGCTACAACTAATTGCATGTTCCCTTTTGTAGGCTGATTCTCATCCTTCAAAACACATCTACTTTGCTGTAGATCCTGCGCATTTGCATAAATGCGAGTTTCACAGCCGGTATCTTATACTCAAAGTGGGTTTAATAAGGGTAGTGTGTATCATATACGCATTTGCCTAGAATTGAAATCACATCTCAAGTCTTCCTTATAGTTATTCACGCTCCCAGTGTCATACATGATCTGGTTGTTAACCGGTTGCTGTCATTGGTTGGGTATGTACAACTTTTTGTCCTTACCTTTCCTTTGACTTCTTGTCTTTGATAGATTTCTTAAATCTTATTTTCCCTTTCACTAAAAGACTATCTTTGGTCGCCAACCATTTGGCTAAAGGGGGATCTGAGGTTTCTCATGTTTCAAAATAGTCAAATTATTTAGAACATGAGTGCATCAATTGGCCTTGATCTAGCTTAACCGAGATTATCTGGTTATTGGTTTCATATTTATCAACTCTAACTAGTTCGAAGAACTTGGTTTTGAGTTTGAAAAAATTGAAAACCTTCCTCTAACCTTCAAACATTTTGTAGTTAAAGTTGTATGAATACTATGTCATTACAAGTATTCATTTGGCTTGATTGACCTCTTAATATTGATGCCTAGCTCAATGTTATATCAAAGACATATTTCTTTTAATCGCCTCCAAGACAATCTTGCGATGGCAATGCCAATTAAGGAATTGGTGTAATTGTTTCTCTTTCTCAAGGAGAAAACAATATTTTATCAGTGGTGGATGTTTGAGTGAAAAGACATAAATAATTCTACGAAATAAAATTGGTTCATTTTAGTTATTAATCATCAAAGAAATTAAACTAATTTTAACTTCAAATCAAAACACTTTATCAACTCTCATTTAGTGTTTTAATTTACCAAGACCCACAAGACTCATGGGTTCAAGTGGACTTTGGCCCAACGAAACTCGATCCCATGTTATCTTTGGTGGATCATCTTATGATCGATCATTCAAAATGACTCTTGGCAAGAAATTTGTATCGAATACAATATTTTCTCTTCCTCTGCTCTTGGCCCAAAACTATTTTGATAGCCAATTTGAATTGACCTAGCTCCCACCCTACTTATTAATGATGGACAAATAATTCGCTTTGGCTTTCTTTATTTATCCATCTAAGTGGTGTTTCGATAGGTTGAGCAATAATTCATTTTGAGAGTAAGTTTTATTATCCTAAGCATGCAATTCTAGGTGAACTCTTTCGAAAAGCATAAAAGGCATAATAAAACATGCAATAACGAATTTAAAGCATAAATAAAACCCCTAGTATGGTCACCTAGACTTAATCAACTAATTTAACTAAGCCTTGACAGTCTTCAAGAAAATCTTCTTGGGCTTTGCAACTTCCTTGGATGGTCTCCCACTCGAATCACCACCTCCATTGTTGTTGGGCTCCCACTTGATTTGATGTCTCCAATTACAACAAATTTACAAAGTGGACCTCACAATTGAGGCCTTACATGAATTAAAATAACTTAACTGAAAAATTTAAATTTAAATTAATTCAACGACGGCACGCAGGCCGTATTTCACCCAACCCGGTACGCAGACCGGTAAAACCGACTATCTATAGCCATACTAGAAGCACATGCAAAACATGTAATATTGCAATAATTATATCAAATATAACACATGCTTAAATAACAAATTATAAAGGCATACATAATTGCAATATAACACATATAAGGAAACAAATACTAAATATGGTTTCCTAAAAGATTGCATGATAAAATAAACAAAATTCCAAATTTTATCTTAATTACCTAAACAGATTTAGGATTTTATACCCATACATATAAAATACTTGATTTTCCTAAAATCAAGGAATCTAAAAGATACTATATCTTTTAAAGATATTGTAAGTTTCTTAAACTTTACAAACTAATAGATTTATGCCCATGAACTGATTTAGAGTAATAGGATTAAATAATTACTTTCTAAAATTAATTACAAACCCTAAGATACACGAATTCAACAAAACTGCTGGCAACACGGTCCGTGTTGCTTCCCAGTTTCGGTTAATTTCGTGAATGAAAAACTTAAATAAAATTATCATAACTTATCGAATTTAATAATTTCATATCATAGTGTTATCTAATAACCCAATATGAAAATTTTCCAGAATTTTAGCAATTTTCAAAAGATTGTAAAATTTTAGGGAATTAAACATTTTAATTCTCCGTTTAAAAGGAAAAATAATAATAACAGTCGGATAAGCTTAAAAATCAAATTTTATAATTTTTCCATACAGTAGATTCATCCAATATGCTACTGTAAAATTTTCAGATTTTTATCAAATTTCTAAAATTAGAATTAAAAATAAGAGAAGTAAACAATTTTACTTTTCTGTTAAACTGTAAATTAAAGGAAAATTAGTTAATAATTTCGCAAATTCTCGAAAACTTTATCCATAACAGAATGGTTACCCAGTAACCTACTGTAAAATTTTCAGAAAATTTGCAAATTTCTATAAATATAAAAAATTCGGAGAAGCAATAGATTTATTTCTCTCAGATCTGAAAATCTAAATTAAAAAATATAATTTGATCGGATAAATTAACTAAAACTTTTTCCCTAAAAGTTTGGTTACCTAGAAAACTACTGTAAAATTTTCAGAAGTTTTAAAAATTTCTACAAATTTATAAAATTCAGAGAATTAAACAATTTTTAATTCTCTTCAGAACTGAAAACTCAATTAAAAATCCATTTTAATTGGGAAAACACTAAAAAACCTATGGAAAGTCCAGAACACTTCCAGACACCTCCAATAAAAATTTCGGAAATTTTCGAATTCGTTTGATATTTTATTTCTATTTTTCATATTTACCATAAATAAACTAAATCAGAAAATAATTCTACAAAACCCTATTTTGTGAATTTTGACTTATTTCATGTATTGCCTACTATTTAACAATATTAAACATGATTTTTTCTAAAACATTAAAGATTAAATCGAGTTTATGCTATATTTAACGATTAAACAAACATAAAATCGATTAATTAAAGGCAATAAGAAATAAATAATAACAAAGCATGAAATTTTACAATAAAATTCCAGATTTACTATCATTAAGAGTAATGATTAAAACTTTCATAAAGATTCAAAATTTTAGGCATAAATCTACTCTAGCATATTCATAATATAATTCAACTATTGACAAAATTACTTATGAATACAAGTACAATACTTTAGCATGCAATTGGTAATTATAAAACAATTAATCACAACAATTGCAGAGACTTTAGTAATTATACCTGATCGCTAATCCGGCTGATGAAGAGGTTGACCTTCGAGATTCCAATGCTGAAATCCTCTACTGAAAGTCCACGCAGCACTCTAGGAACCCGACTGCTAGATCGACCCGATCGAGACGAATCTCAATCTAAGATGTATGTGAGATTGTTTCGGAAATAAATAATGTTTCCTGAAACAGGAACTGCAAAACTAAAAGAGAGAGGAACTCAGGAAATCACCCTGGTATCTCTCTAAGAGTCTCAGGCAGTTGGTGTGGAATAATCTCTCTTAGAGATCCCTTTATATAGTGTTTAGAAAACCTAGGGAGAGGATTTAAAACCCTAAAAGGCCGACTTAACGCAACGGCGCGCTTCTTAGGCCCAACACGGTCCGTGTTGCAACAATACGGTCCGTGTTGGACTCCAGAAGGTCCATAACTCGGCCCATGGACACCACAAACCGTGGTGTCTCAACATGGACCGTGTTGGGTCAACACGGTCCGTGTTGAGCCCAATTCAGTCCGTGTTGGGCTGATTTCTCACAGAAATCAGTTTCCAACCTTTCTAAACGTAATACAATATTACTTAGGTTACATACATTGTTCCAGGGCACTGACTTGTGTGACCCAGTAGGACCAAATAATATAGTTGTAATTAAACATATTTAATTACTAATTATAGAGGTCTCTAGCAAGACATATAATCACTATATCACTTTGGTTTAATCTCCGTGTATATCGAACATTGTCGGGACATTCCCAACACGAGGAGTTGATGTTGATTGATGAAAGGCGATTAAGAGCATTACATAATGTGAAAGTATACCAAAATAGGATCGCTCGAGCTTTTAATAAGAAGGTGACAAGTCGTTCACTTCAAGTAGGTGATTTGGTGCTTAAGGAAATGACGACACCTATACAGGATCCAAGAGGAAAATTTGCACCTAGTTGGAAGGGTCCTTACATGATTAAGGATATTTTGCCAGGAGGGGCAGCTCGGCTCGCTACCATGGATGGAGAAGATATAATTCAGCCCACAAATTTGGATCAGCTAAAGCGATTTTACGCTTAATATCACCAAGCAACTGCGAAACCAATTTTTAGACACTTGGGATATATTTAATAAATGCTCATGTACTTAAGGAAAATAAAGTTTGCAAGAGCACAATATTTGTGAACAATATTTCTCCTTTATCAATTGAAAATGCAAATACATTATTTGTAACATAAGAAAATTCAAAAGGCATAATTAAATACAAGACTATTCTGGCAAAGCAGTTTCAGTTCTATCACTCCATCCATCTTCTAATCTTGTTTCACCTTCTTTACTTCGCCAGTTGTCTCATGGTCGATCTTCATGTCTCTGGGTCCGTTAATTGCTTTCTCTTTGTCCTTGGGTTTATAGGCCCGCCTGCCTGATTTCCGTGTATCAACTCTCGGACCAAGTCTATCTTTTACTGAGTCCCTCGCGACGAGACGGTCTTTTACTGAGGTACGAGGACCCAACCTTTCCTTCACGGGTGCTTGCCTTCGTCTCGTTTCCCCAGCACGGCGAGACTCAATAGCAGCAATCAGCCATCCATGATAACCAGCATCTGTGATGTGAGACACATGTATTTTTGGCGTAGATTTGAAAGTTGGTCTTCTCTCCCAATACTTCAACCATGACTCGATCATCGAACTGCGAAGCATCAATTGATTGGGAGTTCCACACAGTAGCTTAGGAATGTCTTGCTTACGGCCCATTTGGCGCTTCACTCGCGCCGGGAAATAAAAGGTCATGTGCGTCAAGTCGGCAAGACACACATAGGCATTACGGAAATCATGGGTCACATACTCGGAAATGTGCCACCATTCGATCCACCATACGATCTCCCGAGGCTGCTTTAAAAACGCAATCCATTCCATTACCGAGCAGAGGTCGGTGTACTTTTTCTTTCTTTGACAATAGTTCGCCAACGCCGATGAAGTCCGGGGTTCTTCGATGAGGCCCAAATGCTCCATTAACCAGATATGTCCAACAGTTAGCCAGGGTTAAGGATTGCACACCAATTCTCCCAAACTAAAAAAAAAAGAAAAAAAGAAAACACGCGCGGGTTTTGTAAACAGTAGGGGCAGAAAAGGAAAAAAATTAGATAGTGGCAAAAGGGATACCTGAAGTAGCAGCGGGCTCCCTCGAAAGTCATGCTCTGGATTCGGATCATCCAGGCCCATCATGGTCTCCGCTAATATTAGGGGCACGGGATTGTAGCCTCGGGACATGTCGTCGACGATTTGAATTAAATTCGCCGGTCCGGTTCTTTTGCCGCCATGATAAAAGCAAAACTCGCCGAGGAGACATAATACAAGCGCTCGCACTTGTATCACGGGACCAAATTCCAAGGTATCGGGAGATTGAAAATATTCGACTATAGTTTGGAAGTGTACCTTTTCACCAAATATCGCACTCCCGATGACCCGAGACGGAAGGCATAAGAGCTTCTTGTATTGCTTGGGGGTGTCCATTGGTGTTGGAGGCGACGTCGGCCGAGCAAAGTGATTTGTCCCTAAGATCGAGGACCATTCCTCCGGGAGTGGACAAAATTCCTTCCACGCGAAGCGAAAGACATGCATTTTCGGATCCCAAAAAGTCTCCGCCGCATGAAGAAAATCATGGTTAATCCTCACTTGTCGAAGACTCAACAAGCTCGTCAGTTTGTATCTTCCGAGCTCTTTCTTTTCTTCCTTGGACATGGTGCTCATCCAAGTTGCAAGTTTCTTCTCGAAAGCCATGAGAATAGGGGGGAGGATGTTCTTTGCGTTTTTAGGAGAATATGTGAAGAAGACTTTGAAGTGATGATGAGGAGTGATGATTATATGAGGTATTTATACACCTTCATGCATGATCAAAAATGGAGAAGACAACCAGCAACGATCACATAGCCGTTGCCCTCCATATCCCATGATTTCAGCCCATCAACAACGGCTAGCAAAAAAAAAAGGGAAATAAAATCAAAACCCGCGCGGGTTTTGATGCGCCCAGGTCCACGTACGCGCTTTCCCAAGCCCAGGCCCCGGGCCTGCTGAGGAAAAGCCCGCGCGGGCTTTCAGCCGATATGGGCCGCCTTTCCGTAGTCCGGCCCACCCGCTTCTGATTGTATTTGGGCCATGGAATCAAATTAGCCCGTTTGTGTATTTTTAATATTTTGGATCTTGACCGAATGATGCTCGATTCTGAAATTTTTGCTCGATGTTTACTCTGACACTTACGTTTTCGTTTTCTTTTATTTTCTTTTCTTTTTGGGGAAGCGGGATTAAGTTGGGGTTAGTCCCGTCATGTAAAGAGTCGTTCAATGCATCAATAAAATAAAGCTGTGTGTTCACCAAGTCTTGCATATAAAAATAAGAAATAAAATGCATAAAAGTCTTGCATTAAAAATAAAAAAAAAAAGATGCACAGAGTCCTGCTTGTTTTTGGTTTGGTCACCACAGGGAGCCCGAATCACCGCTGTCCTCGACCAGGTCGGCACCAGCATGAGAAGTCCCAGTGTTAGAAGTGCCAACTGTACCAAAATAGTTGTCCCAGGAGTAGTAGTCAGAACCAGGTGCTGTCTGCGGCGGCCCAGACAGGGGAACTTCGGAAGGGTGCACGCTCGACGGTGATGAAATGGAATGCTCCCGTGAACCAGCTAGCCATGAATGATCAGGAACACGCCATTCAACAGAAGGGGTAGGCCATACAGGACCAGTTCTGTAACCGGGGGCTGGCCAACTAGAAGAGGTAAATCCTCCTAGCCAAGAGTGCTGGGGTGCAAACCACTCTTGCGTATCCACCGGCCATGAAGGACCCATTCCAGGAGCCGGGACTGGCCATCCAGCAGAGTAAGAGCCAGAACCAAAGGAGGAGGCATCGTATGGGGCAGGACGTGAAGTAGCGTCATCCGTTAGGGCCTGACCGCCAGGATACCCTACGGATGCACCTGAGTCATGGTCCCTCACCACAATCGCTCGACCACGACGAGCAGAACGCATTGAAGTTGGAGTACGGCGGGAGTGAGACGGCCGGTTGGTAGCACTCGATTCTGAAGCATCCTCCACCCAGTAAGAGTGAGGCTGAGTATCGCCACCGTACCCAACGCTGTGATGTGACCCCCCTTGGCCAGGATGCTCTTCCAAGGACATCTGAGCCATGTCTTCGTTCACAGATTGACGGCCTCTACTACCAGAACCGCTACGATGTGACCCCGTAGAATGATGACTTTCGGCCATGATGCCTTTACCACGACCCTCCGGCACAGCTGCTAGAGGAGGACGAGTGGACCCACCAACCTCCTCCCGTGATCGACCCCGGGAAGAATATTTCCCTGCCGAAGAGCGACGTGGGGGCTCGGTACGAGGAACTCCTGCAGTAGAGCGTCGAGGTGGTTCCCGAGGAACAGACTCAACATCAGCCTCCATGTCAGCATGCCCGGCGGTGTTCCCGCGATATCTGCCTAAGCCCATAAATGAGCGGTTGATGTATTTCAACATAGTACTCCATTCTTTGGTCACTTGCCTGAAGACAGACCATCGTGGCTGAAAGGCAATAAAGACAAAGGATACACATGTATAATTGGCACATGAGGTAAAAGGAAGCAACAAGGGATGGGGAATTACCGGTTTCCGCTCAAACTGTTGGAGCGCGGAGCACTGACTGCTAGTCTCAACCTCCAAGAAACCGCCGATCTTTCTTCCCGTCGGTTGGGCCTCCACCTTAGCAGCCATAGCATAGGGCCCCAACTACAAGACTTTATGGTTAGGAGTCGATCAAAGGCACAACATAAAGAAAAGTGAGAAATACCTACCACTCGGGGCGCTACACGGCTCAAGTAGCGTTGGAATTCCTCATTGAAATGCTCCTGAGGAACGTCATGTACGAAATTGTCGAAATCACGACCGCGAATCCAATCTCTCAAGACGTCCAGAGCGATGCGCCAAGGCTCGAACATGTGCTTTGGAGGATCCTTGGGTATGAGGCCAGGATATCCACCCAGGATCTGCCTCGTAGCTCTCTCCCCCAGGTACCATATGAAGCTCGAGGGTGCCTCCATCAGGATGCGGAGGCGAGTATCGTGCTCCACTTGTTGCAAGGGAGTGGGCAATTCACTCAAATCAAACCCCGCCCATGGACGCCAGTTCACATGGTCCTGTGAAAGATAGAGAGTCATCTCAAGAATGGAGGCAAAAATAAGATAAAGATGTCAGGCATAAAGAAATACCGGAGTGAGGTCATCCAACACACGACGAATATGGTCAAGGCTGCACGGCTGGAATTTTTTCCCTTGAATACCCTCAGCAGTCCAGCGTTCAGCAACTGGGACCGTCTTATTTCTCTTGGAGCGAATGCCTAAGGACAGGATGTACTCATATGCCCATGACTGCATGAATATAAAGTCAAAAAAAGCAATAGCAATAGAGTAGAAAAACTACAAAGAGAAGAGTCTCGGGTACATACCTCGAGCACCTTCCACAAAGCAGGACCGTACTGAAAGCGGGTATGAGACTCGTGGAGGAAAACTGGATCATCATCCAGCGCCAGTTTGACACCGCGATGAAGCCAGAGGAGGAAATTCGCATACGCAGCTTTGCCCCAATTCAAGTTCCGAACCTCGTTCAAGTCCAGGAGATTCCGGAACCGGGTCAAAATAATGTTATCTCCCCGATTGGCAAAAAGAGTGGCGGAAATAACATAAGCTAAGAAGATAAAGCGGCGTTGATCTCAAGGCAAATTCTGAAAGTTGGCATCACGAATGGCCGCCTCGGCGCGATAGGCGAGGGGATGAGACTCGACTGGGCCTAAACGCTACCGACATCGACCCGATAAGTCCAAAACCATCGGCGGAATCTCGGCGTTGAAGACTATGTCGCGCTCGCCCCAAGGGAGACCAGTGATCATAACGAAATCTGTGGGGGTAATCGTCATCTCACCCACAGATAGATGGAAGGAGTTGGTTGTGTCCCAAAACCTTTCCGCCATAGCGCGGCCTATCACACGAAATGTACGACCTTTCCAAGCCACCAGGCATTTCCAGAACGGCATGAGTCCTGCCGCAGTAAGGATGTTGCTAACGAAATCTCCGGGAATCGAATCAGCTACCTTAAGGAGATCCTTTAGGATGCCGTGAGTTTTGAAATTATCCTCCTAATGGCAAAAAAGGGAAAGGGCAAGATTTAAGTAGGGGGCTCACCTAATGCATTGGCCGAAGGCATAGTCTTTCAGGGCCTAGCTGGACCCAGCACTAACACTGGGCCCACAGCCATGGCCCGCAAAATAAAGGAATTGAAAAAAAAAGTAAGATTTGCCGGCCCAGCAGAGATAAAACCCGCACGGGCTCTAGGCCTGCTAATGGGCCCCACCTCCAGGCCCAGTTTTTTTTCTTCTCTTTTGGGGTTGTTGGGCCAAAAACCCACGTGGGTTTTCCCTATCAAAATGGGCCGTGTTCCTTTTTGTTTCCTTTGGGCCGGGTATGCATCCAATTTTCCTTGGGTCGGGTTTGATCCATCTCTCAAAATAAGTTGCGAATAAATAAAGGGGCATCGCGTGGACGTGCATATACATCAATTTAAGGCATACTTAAAATAATAAAAAAATCGACAAGACATGAGAAATAAAATTCATGCTTGCTCATTTTTTCCATTATTAAACTAAGCATCAAAAGAGGAGTTTCGACAGTTACCTTGCCATGAGAACGGTAGAACCATGCATGCTTCCAAGATTGGATAGTGAGATCCGAAGGGTCAGCATTTGCACCCGGAATAAAATTGCACCTAGAAGGCATCTCGTGAGGCCATGCCGCCGCATGTGGAAGAGGAGGATTTCTGCGACCTCTGCGATGCATTTTCTCAAGAACTTGAATTATCTCCAAAAAAGCAGTTTTTTTTCTAGAGAGAGAAAGAGGAGCTAGGGAAATGATGAGAAGAAGTTGAAGGTGTGAATGAAAGAGATGAATGAGGCTTGGCATTTATAGAAATGAAGAGTGAATGTGAACCGCTCGTTTCCAGGACCCGCCTCGAGATGCCAAATGCGTTTCATTGGCCGAAAATTCAAGAGTCATCTCTTTGCCACTCAAAGAGGAGACCAAGTCATGTGGCTCTCTCTCGCCCACACGAGGCCTGGGCCCCACCATGATTCCCTTCACGAGGAGAAAAGAAAAAGAAAAAAAATAAAAGCCAAAACCCGCGCGGGTTTTGGGTGAGCCATGGGCCCAGTTCTGGCAGCCCAATGTTTTGTTGCAGCCCAATGAAGATAATGAAACCCGCACGAGTTTTCTATCAGGAGAAAAGGAAATCAATTTCAAGCGGCCCAAGCTCATGTGGCCCAGCAGGAGTCATAAAACCCGCACGGGTTTCCTGCCAACAAATTTTTTTTTTCAGCAGCCCAAGTTCAATGACCCAATGGTCCCCAACATTCAAGTAAAAAAATCTGAACCCATTTGCATTTTTGCGAAAACTAATACTTACTTTTCTGATAATTTACAGGTTGCCACATAAAGGAGCACCATCATCCGGTCGCCGCTAAAAGGGACCATCCAATAGGTTTCCGTATAAAAGAGCACCATCATCCGATCGCCGCTAAAAGGGACCATCCAACAGGTTGCCGTACAAAAGAGCACCATCATCCGGTCGCCGCTAAGAAGGGACCATCTATCATCCGGTTGCCATACAAAAGAGCACCAACAGCGACAGTCGACAAACGGTTGCCACCTAAAGGCCTCCATCGATGTCGTCAACGACAGTCGTCCAACGGTTGCAACCTAAAGGCCGCCAATGATGTTGTCAGCAGTAGTCGCTCAAACGGATTCCATATAAAGGGCTCCAACGACATTCAACAGTAGTAGTCGTCCAGACGGATTCCACCTAAAGGTCTCCAACGACATCTTCAGCAATAGTCGTCCAACGGTTGCCACCTAAAGGTTACCGACGACATCATCATCAGCAACATCATGTGGTCGCCATATAAAAGAGCACTACCAGCATCAAGACAGCCATCAAGTCTACTTTGACCTTCGTCCTATTCGGACTCGATCAAAGTGGGGGCTCTCTGTAGACACCGGGATTTGCATCGATATAATCCCGACTTATCAAAAGTGAGAATAAAACATTGAAGGTCGGATGCATCGTTGGGCCAATATAGCAAGCAATGCAAAACAAACACAACAGAAGCGGCCCAATCCAGCAGTAAAAACCGCACATGTTTTATGCGAAGAGGAAGGCCCAGATCCAAGGCAGGCCTAAGGCGCGCCCCGGTCCAGGGTTCAAAACCCGCGCGGGGTTTCTTTGCCCAAAACTCACCGTTTTGCCGTACCGACGTCAGCGATCGGTGTGCAGGGATTATAAAACCCGCGCGGGGTTTCGTTTCAGGATCCGGCGCCAAAATCCCATGCAAAAGCCCTTGATTTCAGCCCACATGCTTTGACTTTGGCCTTGACTTGATCCCTACGTGATTGCATGGCATGATCATGGGGATGTGTCCCCATGATTTTCCCTCCATTTCCCTCCTAAACACTACCCTTCATCACCTATAAATACCCCCCTCCATTCCATTCATTTTCACCAACTATCATCATAATCCAACCAACAACTCTCATAAATCACCACCATTATACTCCCACCAACTTACACCATCATTCTATCCCTACACTGTCTTAAACTCTCTCTATTACAAGCATTCTCCTATTATCATACCCTCACTCCACCAAATTCCCACCAAATCACTATCCATATATCACATTTTCATCCCCGTCACACTTTCGTTCTTTTCATCCATCAAGTCAAGGCGAGGTCAAGATCTTCAACCGGTACATTCGGGCTCATAAATCAAAGAGGTTCGCTTTTATGTTTCTTTTCGTTATTATTATTTAATCATGTAATTTGTACTTTTACTTTACATTATATGTGCATATTTTGTAAACCAAGAACCTCATTCTTTATAATGCATGTTAAGAATATAAATTTGTGAAATTAATTAAAATTCTCCCGGCTCTTTTTTCACTTTAATGTCGAGTTTAGTAGAGTCTGTTTTCTAATAGAATTCGAGAATTCTTATAATTCTTGAATTGTAACCCCCGAACTTAGAATCGGGTTTCGTAGACCGGAGTTATTTTTATTATTTTCATGGTTTGTCGGTTTCCTTAAATCGTGTGACTCTTATCACTTTTTATAAATTCTTTTAGCTATTTAAAATAAACGATAATCACACAAAAAAATCATTATAAATATTTTAGTACCACCTTTTATTAATCCAAGGCTACCCAAAGAAAATGGGCCAGAAGATCAACAAAACCCGCACGGGTTTTATTAATCTTCATCCTATTTTCCCTGGGTCGAAGTTGCACAGGGCCCAGTCCATGGAGCCATAAAACCCGCGCGGGTTTTAGGGCCTCATGGTGGTCCCTTTGCTAATTCTTGGGCCCGGATGGAATAATGGGCTGGTACTAAATTTATTAGTAAATTATTTTAGTGTAATTTCGTATATTTTAATAATATAAAAGAGTTTGTAAAATAAATAAAGTTTCATCACCCCGAAAATGAATTTCATAAAATAAAAATATCCTTATTTAAGGATTAAGCAACCTTAGTCGGCTCTCGATCGTTTAAGTAGCGCATCACGGAGAAAAGTGGTCTCACTTTTCCCAGGGTCCTACATTTGCCCATAAAAGTTGAGAGAGGAGAGGGAGGAAGAAGAGTGTTTTCTGTGTATCATAACAATCAAGTAAAGCCTCCATTTTATAGTAAGGAAAAAAGACTGTTGGAGAGACAAAACACGAAAAGACAATAATGAGAGGCGAGAATCAAGGTGATTTAAAAGCCATTAAGGGAGGGCGGAAAATCTACGACATTAATGAGAGAATCTGGGAGGATTAATCCAGTCAACACAAAAGAAAAGATACTGGAATAAAAAACGACCTGATCCCGTCACCCCGCCACGCGCCACGTCGCGCCGGGACCAGCCGAACGGACGGCGACGGCGGCGCACGCATGCATGTGGAGGCCCTAACCAAACCCTCCTCCATAAAACCCACTTTCAACTCAATAAAACACAAGGAGGAATAGTGGGCGGGATATATAAACCCACTTGAAACTACACTATTCCTCCTATGTGGGACACCAAAGAGTATAGAAAGAGAATAAAAACCCTTGTTGCCATTACCACAAAACTCTTCATATCCAACAATCCCCCACTAATATCATACAAGGAAAGATAGGAAAAGAAAAGAATGAAAATTGGGAAAAAACAGGTCAAATACTTAGGCGTCAATATATATCTTGCAATTTGAATTGACACATTAGTGATGTGAGACAACAATCAATAATCTTACAAGTGAACTAGGCCTTCAACTTGGAAGATTTTGACCGAGACCCCCACAACACATATCAACCTACATAAAAGCATACTTCGCGATAAAACACTTACGCCTTTATGGCCATGCGCACACCTTGGGACTCATAAGTGGTCTACAAAGATAGCCCAAATCTCTCATAGAAGGCAGCCAAACCTTCACACTTACATAGATAATTCCATCAAGTCTATCTCAACATAGACCACCACAAATGTGATTTTGGAATTATTAAGAGCAAATTAGCTCATGCTCACATTTAATAGACGATGAATCTACCAATGCGTCTCACAAGCACCCCCACAATGGGCGTGGATTCATTAAGAAAATGATCTCAACCTTAAAAGCACTACTTCCATAGGGATAAGAATGTAGTGTACCTCGAAGATTAGTATGGTTTCGTTTTACCATATAATTGGTATCCACCATACCTCTTCAAGCAGCCATAGGCTTAAGCCCTATTCCCCTCGATGCCTCAAGAACAACTCGTTTAGTCAATCTCTTAGAAAGATGATCCGCCAATTTCTTCTCGAATCTCACATACTGCAAGGATATGATGCCATGTTTTAGCAGTTGTCTCACTGCATTGTGTCTAACATGGATATGTCTCCTTCCGTTGTAGACACTTTTATGGGCCACTCCAATTGCTGCATGTGAGTCAGAGTGTATAGAGATAGGTGTCTCTTGCTTCTCCCAAAGTGGCACGTCTGCTAAGAGATCTCTAAGCCACTCTGCTTCTTGACCTGCCAACTCAAGAGCAATAAATTCAGATTCTATAGTAGAGCGGGCTATGCAAGTCGATTTTGTAGACTTCCATGAAATAGCCCCTCCAGCCAAGATAAATACATAACCACTAGTAGAATTGACTTCATCATTATTAGAAATCCAGTTTGCACCACAATATCCTTCTACAACAGTAGGAAACTTATTAAAATGCAAACACCAATAAATTGTACCTCTAAGATACGTAAGCAAACGTTGAAGTGCATTCCAATGTTCTTGACTAGGATTATGTGTATAACGACTGAATCTACTCATAACATATGTAATATCAGGACGAGTAAAGTTCATCAAAAACATTACACTCCTTTTAATTTTAGTATACTCAAATTGAGACACACTAGGATCGTTGTTCTTCTTTAAAGATATGCTAAGATCGTAGGGAGTTCTAACAGGTGTCACATCAAAAGGTTAAATTTCTTTAACACTTTCTCAATAGTGTGACTGACATAAATCATAACCAGAGTTGGTTTTTCGAATTTTAATCCCTAAGATCACATCAACTTCACCCATATCTTTCATTTCAACCAAAGAAGACAGCACGTTTTAGTCTCATTGACTAAAAGCAAATTTGTACCAAAGATCAGCATATCAACAACATATAAACATATAAGCAAACAATATGACCTAATTATCTTTGAATAAACACAAGAATTAGACAAATTTGCTATAAATCCATTTTTCACAAGAGAACTATCAAACTTCTCAAACCACTATTTAGGGAGCTTGTTTTAGGCGATAAAGAGATTTTCTTAACCTACACACTTTATTCTCTTGACCAAGAATCTCACAACCCTCAGGTTGGGTCATATAAATTTCTTCCTCTTATGGTCTGCTTGGGAGGAGGGTATGGGGTGTTAGGGGGGTTAAGGAGGGTGCTTACCCCTCCTTACCTCTGCTTCGGAAGGGAGTGAGAGAGGGTAAGAGAGAGTAAAGGGGAGTGAGATTTACCCCCTACCCCCTCTAACTCTTATTTTTCTTACACCCCAGTTTGGGGTGTAAAGAAGAGTTTAGTTAAACTATAACATTCAGTAAATAGAAAATGACCATATTACCCTTAACCCTAATTGAATCATAACACACACATCTAGATCTGTCAATCTTTGACCCGACTCGAAGACCCGACTAGAACACGCGCCGGAAATTCTGGGTTTTGAACACGATTTTCTCGACCGTACCCGAAATATACCGAACCCAATAAACCCGCAAATTAGTGGGTCAAACCCGACCCGCCCATTTGACCCGGAAACTTTACTTTTTACGTTCAAATCTAATAGAATTTGTGACTTTTCGTTAGAATTCATGACTATTAAACAATTAATAACTACAACTCATTTATATGTTATTTCTCTAATTTAAGTTGAAACATTTGCAATAATCTATCGGTACAAGAAAATAATCATATTTAATTATGTAAATTATACCAAAAATAATACATCCATCTCTCTCTCTCTCCAACTCTCTCTCTCTCTCTCTCGTCTCTATTTCTCTCTCTTACACACACACATCTCTCTCTTTTTCTCTCTCTTACACACACATCTCTCTCTCTCTCTCTCATCTCTCTGTCTCTCTCTCTCACTCTCTTACTCTCTCTCTGTTTATCTCTTTCTCTCTCTCTCTCACATCTGTGTGTGTGTGTTTGTGTCTGTGTCTGTCTGTCTTTGACTCTCTCACATCTCTCTGTCGCTCTCTTTCTCTTTCTCTCTCTCTTTCATCTCTCTCTCTCTTTCTCTCTCGCTCTCTCTCTTTCTCTCTCATTAGAGAGAGAAAGAGAGAAGGAGAGAGAAAGAGAGGGAGATAGAGAGGGTAGAGAGAGAGTAGGCTAAGAGGGTGGAGAGAGAGAAAAAGAGGGTAGAGAGACAGTATGTAGAGAGAAAAGTGTTGTTCAGAGAGTATAGAGAGATGAGAGAGAGGGGGGGGGGGAGAGAGAGAGAGAGAGAGAGAGAGAGAGAGGGAGGGGAGGGGAGGGGAGGGGGTAGAAAGAGAATGGGTATTAGAGCAAATGTATTATATGGAATTACATATAATATATGAAAGGGCAAATATGCATGTCAATTAACATTTTACTCTTATGAACTCTTCAAATTGTTCTTCCAAGCAGGGGTAATTAGTAGTTTACCCTTATGAATCCTCCTATACCCTCACCCTCTTTTACTCCTATGAACCCCTACTGTCCATTTTAACTCTCCTCCCCAAGCAGAGTATTAGTCACCATTAAGAAAAGTTGTCTTCACATCCATTTGATGTACAACAAGATCAAAAATATCAGCTAAAACAATCAAAGTTATAATGGTGCTTATTTTGGTCACAGGAGAATATGTGTCAAAATAATCTATCCCTTTCTTTTGGTCAAAACCTCTAACAACAAGTCTGTCCTTATATTTATTAATTGATTCGTCGACCCTTAACTTCTTTTTGAAAATCCATTTACTACTAATAGGTCTACAACCCTTAGGCAAATCAATTAATTCTCAAGTTTTGTTAGACTCTGGGGAATCTATTTCACTTTTAATGGCTTCTTTCTAAAAGGTTGCATCAATAGACCTAATAGCCTCAACATAAATTTTTCGATCTTCCTCGATAAGAAATAAAGATACAAAATCCTCGGTCAAAGCAACCATATCATAATGATTAAAAACTTAAACTAGAAAAGCAGTAACAAAGTCAGGTCCCAAATAAGTTATAGTTCTTTGCCTTTTACCTCTTCTAGGTTTAGTTTTGCACATTTTTAGCAATAGAACTAGAGGCAGGCATGCTCACGTTTTCAGGCTAACATTAGGCACAACTTCAGTTACCACATTAGGCACATTCTTCTTCATGCTAAAAAAATCCAGCATCTCTATATTCAGAAATTGAATAATTAGTTAAAGACATGAAACGATAAGCAACACTATTTTGAGCATATACAATGAAAACATCATCAAAGGTCTTTGGGTCTATATATGTTGGTATGTTTATGACTAGGTAAAACAACTTTAGCCAAACACCCCCACACTTTCAAATAATTAAGGTTCGGGGCATTATACCCTTTCTAAAGTTTATATGGGTGTTTGGTCCTTTTTTTATGGGGAACTCTATTAAGAATAAAACAGGCAGTCAAAACAACTCCACCCCAAATGTTATCAAGTAATCCAGAACTTATAAGCATGGCATTCATCATTTCTTTAAGGGTACGGTTCTTGCGTTCAGCTACACCATTCTGTTGTGGTGTATAAGGGGCGGTAGTCTCATGAATAATACCATTTTTCTAACAAAAAACAGTTAAAAAAAGTCGAATTATATTCACCACCCCTATCAGACCTAAGTCTCTTGATTTTCCGGTCTAGCTGATTCTCAACTTCTGCTTTATACTTTAAGAACACTTCTTCTGCCTCATCTTTAGATCTAAGAAGGTAAACTTTTGTATATCTAGAGAAGTCATCTACAAAGGTAATATACCATTTATTTCCTCCTTTGCTCATTGTGTTCTTAAAGTCAGCTAAGTCTAAGTGAACAAGTTCAAGCAACTGTGTTGATCTTGTAGTTATTGATTTAAAAGGTTTCTTTGCAAATTTCGCCACAACACAAACATCACATCTAGAATAATTTTATGTGCTAACATTTGGAATTAATTTCATGTTCTTTAATCTGTTTACGGAAGCATAATTCACATGTCCAAGTCTACCGTGTCAAAGATAAACAGACTCAACAATATAAGTAGAAGTAGAAGCGTTTCCATTAGCATAAGAAGCAACATTCAGAACATATAAGCCATCACAACGATACCTCTTCCCAAAAAATACCCCATTACGAAAAATAACAATTTTTCCAGCCTTTTGGTTCACCTCAAAACCAGCAACATCAAGGAGTCTGCTAGAAACTAAGTTTCTACGAAGGGAAGGGACATACACACATTGTTTAAGCATAAAGTTTTTCCAAAAGTAAATTTAAGGAGAACTTTCCCTTTACCCAATACCGCAGCAGTGGTAGCATTGCCCATGAAGGCATGTTAACCATCAGGAACCTCGTCAAAGTTATGCATCAGTTCCTTGTTGGTACAAAAATGTCTAATTGCTCTATTGTCCAGAATCCACTAGGTGTTGTTATTCATGAGATTGGCTTCCACAGTTACTGCACAGAATACTTCAGTCTTTTCGGTCAGATTAGCTTGATTCTGATTACCATTCTGTCTAGCGGTTTCTAGTGGGTTTGATTTTCTCCTTTGCGCTGGTTGCACTGATATGCCTTGTGGCCTGCCACAGACATAACAAGTAACCTTCTGCTTCTGGATTTCGGTATTAGGCTTGTTCAATTGTTCCTGATGCTTGGATTGCTTCTTATCCTTCTTATTCTTTCCTTTGAACATGTCCTTATTAGCGGGTACAAAAGATTCAAGTAAGTTAGCTTTAACAGAATTCAAAGAAAGAGAAGACATCTTTTAGATGATTTGCTTCCTCGGTCTTCATATGACTGATCAATTCTTGAAGGGTCAGATCCTTCTTCTTGTGCTTGAGATGATTCCTGTAGTCAGCCCATGATGGTGGGAATTTCTCAATCAACACATTTGCTTGCAAAACCTCTCACATCTTCAGTCCTTCATTCAGAACTCCAACACACAAGTTCTCATAGGCATGAATATGTTCCATGATGGGTTGGTCATCAATGATTTGCAACTACATCCACTTTCCAACCACGTGCTTCTTCTTTCCATCATCATCAGCACCGTATTGATCTCTAGTTTCTCCCATATGGCCTTGGCTTATTTGAAGTAAATCAAACAGCGGGTTTGTCATGTTGTTGAGAAGATAACTCTGAGCCACTTTGTTGTCTTTCTCCAGTTTCTTCTTGGCATTCTCATCGAGCGGGACGAATGGAGTTCTTGGGGAAGCAAGAGTTTGCTCAGGATCATTTTGTGGAAATAGAGCATCTGGATCTTCGAGATGTGGAGATGACAAAACATAATTGATCTCCAGTTGCTCCAGACAGATAAGCAATTTTTGAGACCATTGCTTCTAATTAGTTCCATCGAAAGGTTCGATTCTGTAGATTTCAGCAAGGGATTTTTATGGAGCAGCCATTGATAATCAATTGCATTCAAATTGTTCGGAAACAATGGATGAATAAAGGCTTCGACAAGGACACTATCTGAGTCGTGGACAAACCACTTCCTTGAAAGTGATTGCGGCTCGACCTCAGTGCCAATCGAATATGTCGATCGCTCCCCAAGGCTAACTCAAATAACCTCTAGACACGTGCACTCGTGGCCATAGGCTTGATAATCTACTTGCCTAGAGTTGAGAGAGGAAAGGGAAGAGGAAGAGTGTTTTCTGTGTATCATAACAATCAAGCAAAGCCTCCATTTTATAGCAAGGAAAAAAGACTGTTGGAGAAACAAAAAACGGAAAGACAATAATGAGAGAAGAGAATCAAGGTGATCTAAAAGCCATTAAGGGAGGGCGAAAAATCTGCGACATTAATGAGAGAATCTAGAAGGATTAATCCAGTCAACGCAAAAGAAAAGATAATGGAATAAAAACGACTGACCAGGCCACGCGCACACAAGGCCGGATCGTCCACGACAATGACGGTAGTGTGAGCGCGCATGTGGAGGCCCTAACCAAACCCTGCTCCATAACATCCACTTTCAACTCAATACAATATAAGGAGGAATAGTGGGATATATAAACCCACTCGAAACTACATTATTCCTCCTATGTGGGACATCAAAGAGTACAGAAAGAGAATAAAAAACCTTGTTACCATTACCACAAAACTCTCCATATCCAACACTCAAATTATTAGGTTTACATCTGAGTTTTTAGGGGTCGTGGGTTTAGACAGAATCTAGGTCCAAGTGCCTTGGCTAAATTTTAAATGTGACCTTAAGTTTTTAAATGTGGCCTTAAGTTTTCAAACGACTAAAGGGGTGTCATATTTTAATGTAATAATTTTAAGGGTCATATATTGTGACAAATAATTGAGAGGTGATATTATTTTTGATGTAAATATTTAGAGGGACATTCTGGCCAATTTCTGACCATATATGGCGTAAAGCGGTGGATTTTATGTTTAGGTGTATTTTAAATTGAAGTTTAGTTGAAGTCTATAGTTAACTCTAACATATACAAGTAAATCTCTTAACATGATAAACACACATTAACATAAAACTCACTATTTCGTGCCATTTTTTGCCGGAATGTACCCCTAAATATTTGCGTCAAAAATGATGTCACCTCACAATTAATTTTCATAATATAGAGCCTTTAAAATTATTATACCAAAATATGAGGCCCCTTTAGTCATTTTTTACTCTAAATAATAGGAGATCTGAACTCAGTCTAAAACACATATAAAACTTTTTTACTAGCTTTGAATAATTGAAAAAAAAAAAAAGAATTGTCTCAACATTGAATATTAAAGGATTGATATTAAGTGCGAAAATAGGATCACTTGTTGTTTATTGTACCTAAGAAGATGAGCCTAGACGGTATCAATCACTATCTGGTGGGTACTAGAGTCACCAGATAATTGTCACGTCGCAAACTCGAAGTTTTGTGATAGTATACAATGTCAAGGAAACTATAAAGAGTGTTTAAGAGATTATTGTGTGGTCACTATTTAATAGTATGTCTAACTAACTGTCCTCTAATCATTCCCTTAAGTAGTACTAAATACAAGTAATAGGAGGAGTGAATAATGAGACTTTATGACTATTGTAACAACCAAAATCAATGAGAATCAATGACGAATTAATCTCATTGATTATGTGGCCATTACAAACAATACTCCCACTCGGTCACGTAAACCTTAATCGTAACACCTCCTTCACTGATACATCTCTTTACAGCTAATACCGGGAATAAGGCGTGCAACCTAAAATAACAATTAGCATTATATTAAATTACCATCTAATTAACTAACATAATAGTTTCAAAAAAATAAATCACATGAATCATCCTCATATCACCACATGACATACTGTGTCCCTTTATGCCTAAGATGTCATGTGATTATACTTTCTATATAACCGTTTGGGTTGACATGGTGAAGATGAATCGATTCTTCCTTATACATTCACCTCGCTTTAACTTCGTAAGACTGCTTTTCTAATGTGTTCTGCTGAGTTGTATAAATCTCATGGCTCTAGCTTGGAGTTCACACTAAAGTAGCGACATCCAATTTGTTTCCACATCATAGTTCATAGGTAAAAGGGCGTCGTACGAATTGACTACACAGCCATGGGCTCACATAGTTGCAATGAAGGGGTTCTTTTGCCACTCCTTAGAGGTCGACAAAGCTCACATAATATGAAATATGTGCTATGGATAACTCTGATCAAGGTGAGCATGTCACTCTTTTATACCATCGAATTTATAAGTCTAACTCTTACTCAAAGAACTAACTCAAGCCACTAGCTCCACATATTAAGCATAAATCATTTACATACATACATACATACATATATATATATATAGATATATATATATATATATATATATATATATATATATATATATATATATATATATATATATATATATATTTCTGGGTATAAAGGGTGAGGATCGAAATATGTGGATTCTAATGAGGGCATTTTGGGAAACCTATATAATTGATTTGATTTAATTTTTTAAAAAAAATCATGTAATATTAATGTGTGCATTAATATGTATATTTGCATTGATGACTTTTTTTCTTTTCCTTTTTCTTTCATATGGACTATTCTTTTTTTTTTTAAATTCTTTTAAATAAGAAAACTATTCTTTTTATTTTTCATTATTATTTTTTTCGCTATTCTTTTAAATATAACTTCAGCAATATTTTTAACAAATACGTATGGTTTACTTGCGTCCCGTGTAGCGCACGGGTCTAAGTACTAGTAACTCACTTAAATCTGGGTTTAAGGCAGTAAGGCTTTAGCATAAAAGCTCGATTTGCAAAAAATCACATCTTAAACTTAATAATTGTGACTATCATTTACAACTCAATACTCCAAGCATAAATGTTGATTCATGTTACATACCTAGTGTCGAGTATAAATACGAATTTATGTTACACACCTAATATCAACATGATTCATTCTTATCCTACCCGCTACTTAAGCATTATGAAAACTATTTGTGTGACAATTAAAATAGTTAAACCTGGTGACATTCTGATGTGCCCACATATTTAGAAAAAAAAAAAAACAAGCAATATTCTTATTATCTTAAGCAAGACAATCTTTTAACCCTTAGATCATATAACCACACTATATGATTTAAGATATTATCTCAAAATTGGGTTGCTACGAACAAAACACCATAATCTAATTTAAAAACACACTTTATGACATCATGATTAATTAAGATATGAATCCCACAAGCGCCTAATACCATATGTTGAATGACCTAAACTTATCTCAATATTCTTGTTATTTAGTGTTCAAATGTATCTTCTTTGTATCAAGTACTACAACATCATAGAAGAACAACGATAGTATGAATATATTCTCTTTACATTATTTCCAGAAACCCCCCACCCACACACATATATAATGACATTGTCTAAGGAAAACCCAAGCCTAAATGATAGAGATTTGAGTATTATTAACCTATATTCAAAATAAAATTATTTATAATAGTATAAATGTTCTTTGCATAGCCAAAAGCATGTTATAAGTTATTTTTGTTATGGATCGTTTCACTAATTTTCCTTACCTTTTCTTAACCAATAATTTTAGTAATAAATTAAAAAAATAGAAAAAACTTTAAGATATTAATTAAGTTTCAATAAAAATTATTCTTACATCAAAAAAATCTTCATTATCGTTATTTTTTTTATTTTACTAAACTTTGAAACCAAAAAAATAGGATTATCATTAAAGTTTTTCTTTTTTTTTTTGGAATTAACGACAACTTTGTTATGTAAAAAATATATTCTCTCAACAATTTTCAAAATGAAATTATTACATAGCTTGACTCTTAGTGCATAGGATACAAATAATTTAAAAAAGTTTCTATAATGGGTGATTATAAAATAAAGATATCAAAAGTTATCCACAGAGATGTTAATATGCTTTTATAAATTATAACCATATAATTCAAATTAGTATTAAAAATTACTTGAATCAAGGAAATTTAAAAATTATGACACATGAAAATTTTCTAAATGACACATTATAAAATTGACGTTGATAATTATTATAATTTACTCCAAAAACTAAATTAGATAAATTATTAATAAAAAAATGTACTATGCATTGCTTGAGTCATAAAAGCTAGTTATAGTTAAAGCCCAACGGAAACTATTGTTGTGCTCAGCAGTAGCGCTTGAGGTAGTATTTAACATTTTGACCAAATGCTAAGTACATAAACCTTAGTGTTCGGCAAGGTAGCGTTTTGATTAGCGTTTAACGTTTCAAGTAGCATTTTCTGGAACATTAATAAAGTTAATGTTTAGCGTTCAAGGTAGCGTTTCACACTTTCTGGTAAAAAAATACCGTTGGAAAATTTATCTTTGGAAATTGTCTATATCCTTTTATGTCAATTCACATTAATCCGCTAACTCAATTGCTAATTTACCGAATACAATTCTCATTTGAACAGTCATCTTATCCGCTACTTAAATAGACATTTGTTGGTTAAATCGCTATTTGCTACGTAAAACACCATCCACTATCTAAAACGCTAATTTCATTGAACAGGGCCTATATAAACATTTTTTCTTTTGGAGAGTGTTAGGATTAGTGAATATTTGTATGGATTCCATTTCGTTGATAATCTTGTTTCTTTGTTTCTTATCTTGTTTCTTGGTTTGTTAGGGAGGTTGGTTATATATAACCTTCCTCTCCTCCTTGTATCTCTTGAGTTGAGATTCATCAATAATATCATTTCTCAAATCTCTCTCCCTCTTCTCTCTTTAGTTTCCCCAAATTGGGTGAAACTTAACATGGTACCAGAGCATGGTTAATTTTCATATGTCTGTTCCTTCGTCTTCCTTTTCCACCTTATTCATTTATTCTTCCTCCATTTCACATTCTTCTTCTTCTTCATCATATTTCCACCCCTTTCCAGAAAACCATAAACTTCCACAATCAAGAAACAAACTCATTCACTTTCGTCAGTGTTTCCTCCAAACATACACTCGCATTCTCCTTCAATCTTCAGCATTTACTACTCCAAGCAAGAGGACGTCCCGCAGCCCCCGGGATGATGCGGCGATGCGCCTCGAGCACATCCTCGAAGAGAACGTGTCCCTCCGTAATCGCGAGAAAGGAGGCCATCGCCAGCCGCAATCGACCGCCGTCTGGTGATGGAAAACCGAAGCGGCAAAGATCCCAAGGAGCAATGAAGCAGGACCTTGTTGCGCCTAGGGCGAGATCCGAGGCTTAGGTCGCATATCCAAGCACCAGGTGAAGCGACATACAAATCCGGGTCTTGCTGGATAAAATTGTGAAAATGGAGGGAGTAGAAGTGGAGAACAAGCAAGTAGTGTTGAAAGGTTACATACAGAGGGCGCCATTGGAGACAGACCTCGAATTGAAGTTCGGAAACAAGATTAACCTCAAAATCCCAGATGGTTCTTCCTCAGTTCTCCTCAAGAACCTCTATCTCTCCTGCGATCCTCACATGCGTGCTCGAATGCGGGAATTTTACAGGTCGGTGTGGCCAAAGTCGTGGATTCGGGTGACCCAAATTTCCAGCCAGGGGATGTGATTTGGGTTGTTTTTGATGTTTCTTGATTGGTTTCTTCAATGGAGGTGGATGTGATTTGGTTTGGCAGTAGTTGGCCTGTAATGTATTTGGGCATGCGATTTAGGGTTTCGTTTTTGGAGTTTTTCGTTTTCAGTTGGGTTTTCTCTGGAGATTGTTCAGAATTTTGGTTGGAGGAGTAAACCTCAATTCAATTCAATACCCATCTTTTCTTAGTTTCTTCATCGTCCTTTGCACTGTAAGTGTGTTTGGTCAGATCAATCAGGAATGTCTCTCATGGCCAATGTGTTCGCCGGAGACAACTTCAATCCTGAAAAAAAGTTCGGCAATCTATCCTTCTTTCTTTCGTCATTTGGCTCCACAAGTTCTTCCGTGTCTTTGTCCATTTCACCCGCCATTAGGAGTTGTGGTGATGGCGAGGAAGCTGTTGGAGTTTGAGTTCAAGTTTCAAGGTTGTTTTGCCCCTCATCGATTCTTTTGGCAGTAAAAGCAACCATGTCAGTTCAATATGTCAACAATATGTCCAAGACACTCCCTAGAAATTGTTCTTGGAAAATTGGGGGTTTTGTCACCCTCCAATTTGAGGGGGGTGTTAGGATTAGTGAATATTTGTATGGTTTCCATTTCGTTGATAATCTTGTTTCTTTGTTTCTTATCTTGTTTCTTGGTTTGTTAGGGAGGTTGGTTATATATAACCTTCCTCTCCTCCTTGTATCTCTTGAGTTGAGATTCATCAATAATATCATTTCTCAAATCTCTCTCCCTCTTCTCTCTTTAGTTTCCCCAAATTGGGTGAAACTTAACAGAGAGCAGTCCATATTAGACGTAGAAAACCAATGAGTCAATTGCTCATTTGGCATCATGATGGTCATCTATATTGGAGCTATATGTCATTGATCAATTCCGATGACTTGTAAGTCTCTTTGTCTCAAGATAAGGAAAGACCACGAATCAATCATTTGAGCTTAGGCTTAGGTTCTCCCTCCCAATTAAGTTTAATTGATATATCTTTGAGATAGGATTTAATTTAGGTAACTCAAATTTACCATTAAAAAAAATTAATGTTATTAGACTTAGAAAAAAAAATGACAAGCAATTCAGTGGGTTGAAGGAAAGATACATAAATATAATTAATGCAGTACCTTTCAAGCAATGCTCAAAAGCAAGTATCAATATCAAGGTTTTCTTTTGATCCAGTTATTGTATTAAATATGTGGTCCTCTTAAAGGAAGGAAGGAACCCACAAGCCATAGCAACGTTAATTTCGTACAGGAATTATTAATGAACTCATGACTTGTACTTACGTTAACGGTAATTATTTGATGTCATATGCCCCAACCCCAGCATTAGAAAAACAAAAGAAAATAGGCGATGAGACATTAACGCCCATGCTTGGCGTATACATTGGGTAAACTAGCCTAAGTTTTTGGAAATTTAATTTAAAGCAATTCAATATGCAAAACATCCATCCCCAACTGCCTAGGCCAATAACGTAGATTCAAACGCTCCAAACCACCACCTAATTGCTCTGGCACACCTCTTTTGATTCCCCACTGCCATGGCTGCTTAGCGGTTGTCACAACACCACCGTTGACTGATCTATCCAACCTCCTAAATCGTTTCTTTGTTTAGGCAGTTTTAGTTTGGTTTCCAGGGAGTGTGTGGCCGGTTGTGGGCGTCTCTTGTCCCCTGCTTCAGCATTGTTGCTCCGGCATGTTTCCAACTAGGACTAAGGTTTTGGAGAGTTGGGCCTATGGAGACGGTGGTGTGAGCGGTCGCGCGGCTAGGTACCGTCATTTTATTCAGGCTTATTCCCGGCGAGTTCTAGGCCACTGTTGGCAGTGGAGTATCCAAGACTAGTCCTGGGGTGGCCACGGCCACCAGTAATTTTTTTTTATAGTGTTTTTATATAATTTGGGATAAAAAAAAATTACAGATTTTATGTATATTGGATGAATATATTAGTGTATTAGTCGCCCCTAATCAAAAGACCTAAATCTGCCACTGACTGTTGGAACACTACAGTTGCTGTTATAGTCATAGGTGGCTAGGTGCACGGTTTTCTCTCCTCCTGACATGCTCTTTAGAATGTTGGTTGTTGGCTTGTAATTATGTTATGGGTATTCTGCTACTAATTTTTTTCTAGAATTAGGAGTCAATTTACTTAGGTTTTAGTGTTAACTTTTTGGTGTTCATGGTAGCAATCTCATTTGGTTTTAGCTTAGGTTAGACGTTGGTTGAAGACTTGGACTTGTTGGTTGGTTAGATTGATCCAATTCGAGTCCCTAAAATCTGGGTGCTAGGGTGTTGTAAGTTCTAGTTTGCCCTTGGTTTTAAGATGGGAGAGAATACTAGCTCATTGGTCTGGAAATTATGGCATCGTAGGTGAATAAATTTGATGGGGATGTGCTTAACCTTTTGGGGCAGATGGACCACCCTAGTCAGACCATCCTTAAAAGAAAGAGTTGAAAAAAGAAGGTAATTAGTTATTCAGGAAAGGACAGTATCATTGTCGTTTGGTTTGTATGGAAACGCACTACAACTTGTTTATGCTAGCGAACCAATGTGTGAAGCAGAGTACTTGCTACTGTGGACTTGGCTGTGTCACTTAATCCAAATCTTACTGACTGTAAATTGAAGTTGGGAGGGTATTCGAAGGTCATTGTAACTTGTGGGTTTGTGTTACATTTTGACCCAAACAATGTCAAAGCTTTATACCCTAGTTGTGTTGCACAAGCTAAGTTAGGGAGCCGAGATGAAGCTAGGGTAGGGCTTACTAGGGAGTTGGAGATAGATCTTTCAAACTTGGAGGTAAATTAGAGAATTCAAGCGGGTTGAAGCTTCTAAAAAGGAACAAAAAGTGACCCTCATATCAGAAAATGACACAAATGTACGATAACCAAACATACTAGAATCGCTAAGAGATTCAAAAATCTACCCCAATGTTAGTCAAGTGGTTAGTAAGACCTCGGTTTTATCGTTCTTCCACAGGGAGCTAGGGGCCTTAGCTGCAACTAGTTGACTCTAGGTATGGTTTACGATCATGAAAAGATAATAGGCTTTAGGGTAAAAACAGCACAAACACACTAGGTTCAGCCAAAAAGATGAAACAATGGGTGTCGGGAGACTTTCGGGATGCAAACGGGAATGAGGAAATGGGTTTCGCAACAAGAGAGTAACAAGAAGGGGAAATCAAATGGTAATTTCGTTAGAAAAATATCCACCGGGCTTCCTCTTTCAAGGATAGTCCGGATTAACTTCCCCAAAGTCCATCGACAGACCCGGAGAGTTAATGGAACAGAATTTCCTAATTAGTTTCTATTCGCTTTCGCAAACTAGAATACTAACTATCCTAATTCCTACCTTCCAACAAGCGTTGGATGTATTCGGGATGCTTTTGCACCCAAATACATCCCACTTGAGGGAAGGATAGGATTAGGAAGTTGATTTCCTAACTAGTTACTCACTAATATTCCTAACCCAAACCTAATCACTCATTCACACCCTTAATATCTCCCTAACCCATTAAGGTTCTAGCCACTAAACATCCTAACTATCATGATAATAACATCAACAACTTCATTCATGCTTAAAAGAGTAAATAAGATGACAATAAACATTCAACAATACCAATAATAATAAAAACAGAGATTAATAAATAAGAAATAGATTAGAGAGAGAAAGAAAGGTTAAGAAATGCTCATTGATTGTGATGACAAGGGAAAAAACTTCAGAATAATAAAGCTCCAATGCTCCAAAGTTGAGAATAATCTTCAAA
The DNA here is from genome assembly GCA_029582165.1 of Portulaca oleracea. Classification (NCBI taxonomy): domain Eukaryota; kingdom Viridiplantae; phylum Streptophyta; class Magnoliopsida; order Caryophyllales; family Portulacaceae; genus Portulaca; species Portulaca oleracea. The sequence continues at coordinate 14,370,632 of CM055876.1, forward strand.
CTTCCAATAAAAATCAAGAGAATCCAATACAAGAACCAATAATCTCAGCAAAGATCTTCCTTAATCACTCTAATCTAAGGCTTAAAATGTGATAAAAAGTGCTAAAGTATCCTAAAAGATAGATAAAAGCTGCTGTCTAGATCTTGTTTAGCTAAAATGACCTAAATACATTAAATAGTAATCAAGGTTGTTACTCAAAACTCATCATTTTACACATCAGACCAAATAAGCGTGATCGAGGTGACCGTGGCGCGATCTGCGTAAGGCGCGACGATTCTTCTCTTCGCTTCGCATCACCGTGGGCACGGTTCCTATGCACCGTGGGCACGGTCTAGGCGATTAGGGCTGACAACATTTCGCTCCTTCACACCGCCGTGGCTACGGTCATGGGAGACCGTGGCCACGGTCCTGTTCGGCCAGATTCTTCCTTGGGTAGGGCAGTGATCCCACTGTGGCTACGGTCTATCTCGGGTGGCATTTTTCTTTCCCAGGCCTTGGCTTGGTCACACCGTGGCTACGGTCAATGTGACCATGGCCACGGTCTCTCTCGGCCACCAGATGCTTCAGGGTGCTCTTCAACCGTTGCTTCCGCTTCTGTTGCCTTTTGACATGACCGACCCTTCTAATCCGCTGCCTTTGACACGACCAGGGCTCGGGGAATCTTAGGGAATCTCGGGATTCCCAAGATTAGTGCAAGATTGGCCCATTTAGAATCGTTTTGAGTAAAACACTTCGGAAACTACACAAGTAACCAAAACGCATTAAAAGTTATTAAAACAAGCTACGAAACAAGTCAAAAGCCTAAGGATTTAGACGGTATTTAGACACAAAATCGGGTCTAAACACCCCCCCACACTTAATCCTTTGCTCATCCCGAGCAAAACAAAACAAAAAAACTAACTAACTAACAAAAACTCCTTTGTCGTGGGAGAGAAACGGGTGCATTTAGCGTATGCACCAAGCCCTTTGAACCCCCCCGCAGCCCGGGTGGACGAGATGGACTCGTGAGGGTTTGTAGCGGCTGTACCCACAAAAGCCAAAGAAAAAGGAGAGAGGGAAAGTGAAAACAAAACCGAAGAAAACAAAAAGGAACGAAAAGCAAAGGCTTTGATTCACAAGATCTCGCAATCCAAACTAAGAAAACGCGATTAAACCTCCCAAAGTAACCGTTAGGAGCATCACACAAACACCAAACTCAGAAAAAGGTCGATCTTGAAGATTTTCAACTCTCTACACCTTGTAACAAGCGAAACCCCGCAGCAAAAGCACAACAAGGTTTAACGGGAACCAAAAGACTCTAAAAACTCGCGTCCGAATTTGAAAACAACGAAACAACCGAGAGGAGTGTTGCCCTCCCTCGCATTTGGTCGCCCTTGGCTTGGTGAGGGCTGTAGGTGATGCAAGGGGAGGCCCCACTCTTTTTAGAAGCAAAACTTTTCTTTTCTTTCTTCTTTTTCTCTTTTTTTTCTTTTTGGTTTTTAAAAGTCGGTATTAGCCTTACTTTCGGGAATTGGACGGCCCATATAAGGGGTATACCCTCCCAACACGGTCTTTTCCATACGCCTCTCCGTCGCAAAGCGATATAGGAGGAGGGTTAAGGGGTATCCAGTGTCGTACCACGAATACCGGGCCCGTGTAGGTTGGCTAAGTGTATGGTGGTTAATGTCTTCAGCGACACGCTCCACTTATTCAGGTTATTATATCTTATAAAAGCTTTCTTCTTTTTTTCCTTTTTCTTTCTTTTCTTTTCTTTTTGCACTTTTTGCTTTTGCTAAACGAGAAACAAAACAAACTCAGACACAAGCCCCTAGAATCTCCGGGTTCCCAACAAAACGAGAAAGGAACGGGAGTTTCACAAGATACTTAATGAAGGGAGTCTATTAAGGGTAAGTCTCGACTAGAACCCGAGTTAGGGTCGAAAATTCTCCAACCGATTACTTTTTAGAAAGAAGTTTAAGAACGGCTTCTCAACTTCGATAACGAAATCCAGGAAACAAAGCAAAACGAAAAGAAAAACCGAAAAGGTTTTCACTCCCTTTTTTTCTCCTTTTCCACACAAAATTGTTTTTTAAATTTTAAGCAAAAACTAGGGAAACAAAGAACAAAACGACTAGGTGATCTACCCTTGAAACAGAGTATCTCCCCCCCCCCCCCCCACACTTAAAACTCCACAATGTCCTCATTGTGGGAAGCTGTCACATGAAAAGGGTAGAGAACCTACAAAACACAAACAAACAAAAACAACTAGCAGGTAGAAATGGTGGCGACCCGAGCCCACACGGCTCCAACAGCAATAGATATCCGAACACAGACATTCAAAGGGGTTCGCCACCCAAAAGAAAAATCAAGCATGCGACGGATCATGATAAGAATTCACATAAAAAGAGTAAGGTGGAAAGATATTACCTCAAGCTCTTCATAAGCGTTAAAAACAGCGATCCGAAGTCGTCGTTCAAGAGAATCAGAAAGATTTAGAGTAAAAGACGACTTTAGAACTATGGAAGTCGCATACGAGACCAAAAGCAAAAGAAAGGAAAAACTAACTTACAAGATTATAAAAAGAAATTGAAAAGATGAAAAACGAAAATATTAACAATATATACATTGCCAAAGACTTACCTTATCCCCGAATCTCACTTATTGAGGTGGGAAATAAGGGTGAAACTTGATACACACTAACCAAAACAACTAATTCATTGCATTCATCACAAAAACATTCGGTTACATTCCATCAATGCCCAAAATACAAGCGAGACATGTTTAAACAAACTGTCCATCCCACAAAAACAATCGACAAACAACCTGTTAGGTTTTAGGTTATCTATTTCCTAAACAGATACAGATTAATTGGCGGAATATTCATAATAATTATAAAACAATTAATCACAACAATTGCAAAGGCTTTAGTAATTATACCTGATCGCTAATCCGGCTGATGAAGAGGTTGACCTTTGAGATTCCAATGCTGAAATCCTCTACTGAAGGTCCACGCAGCACTCCGGGAACCCGACTGCTAGATCGACCCGATCGAGACGAGTCTCAATCTAAGATGTATGTGAAATTGTTTCGGAAACAAATAATGTTTCCTGAAACTGGAACTGCAAAATTAAAAGAGAGAGGAACTCAGGAAATCACCTTGGTATCTCTCTAAGAGTCTCAAGCAGTTGGTGTTGAATAATCTCTCTCAAAGATCCCTTTATATAGTGTTTAGAAAACCTAGGGAGAGGATTCAAAACCCTAAAGGGCCGACTTAACGCAACGGCGCGCTTCTCAGGCCCAACACGGTCCGTGTTGGACTTCAGAAGGTCCATTAATTCGGCCCATGGACACCACGGACCGTGGTGTCTCAACACGGACCGTGTTGGGTCCCACGGTCCGTGTTGAGCCCAATTTCGGTCCGTGTTGGGCTGATTTCTCACAGAAATCAGTTTCCAACTTTTCTAAACATAATACAATATTACTTAGGTTACATACATTGTTCCAGGACACTGACTTGTGTGACCCAGTAGCACCAAATAATATTGTTGTAATTAAACATATTTAATTACTAATTATAGAGGTCTCTAGCAAGACATATAATTACTATATTACTTTGGTTTAATCTCCGTGTATATCGAACATTGTCGGGACATTCCCAACAATCTCCCACTTGTCCCACAAGTGTTCGATTCCTTAAATTCCCTTGTCACTTACTGTCTCATGTTCGGATAAGGTAAGCTGAAGTCATCCTTATGTAAGACCCGAGCGTTCCTCGATCTCCGAGTTTAGACTTTGAAAAGCAGATGATCAACTATTGATTCAACTGAGCTCGGCCCAAGGTTGTCAGGATCGGGATTCTAGTTAGGATCGATAGGGGTCCTTAGAATCGAGATCGTAGGATCGGATCGAGGATCGTAAGATTCTACAAATAAAGTGAAATTGTTATAAGTGACTTGAAGTTTCCCTAAAAAAAAACATTATTTTTCAAAAATTGTACAAAAAGCCATGATTTTCACCGATCCTAATACGATCCTAACCGAGTCTGGTACGATCCTAACCGATTCTAGGGAGATTGTGACCATTTTAACAAAAATAGGCTATAGTTAGGATCGAGTCGATCCTACCGATCCTGGTCGATCCTACCGATCCTGGCCGATCCTGACCGATCCTGGTCCGATCCTGGTACGATCCTAACAAGGTAGCGATCCAGGAACGAGTTGGTTCGCGATTTTAACAACCATGGCTCGGCCAAGCATTTTCAGTCCAATCTCACCGAGTGGCCAATAAGACAACTGTCCCTAATAGGGAGGACAATGCCATCTTGCTCAGACACACATTCTCACATGATCCAAATGTAACCCAGACACCGCCTTTATAGCCTACTATTACGAAAAGCGTTTGACGCGCTCCAAAATCACAGGAGATAATGCAGTCTGTGTACTGAACTCAGGATTCAGGAATTTTGAGTGGTGAGAGCTCCTATGACAATTCCCAACTTAAAGAGCTCCCACTGCGGGTCAGTTCGGTAGTTGTTCTCAACAATACCCATGTGATTGATTTATGATGTCATCACATCACTATGATCACGAAACTTGATCATCACCTCAATCCTACATGTTAATTGTGTTGATATTATCACTGTTCCTACGTGATAATACAATTAGGAACCAGGTCGACTGTCGCCAAGACTAGCGTTATCAAGTTCACTAATGGGGTTTCAGAAATCGGACCTCATCCAATTTCCCTTTTTGAATGCGCTAACCTTTTTGGACATTTACATAATTCTAAACCACAATTAATGTAAATTTGGAATCTTATTCTTAATGATGAATCAACAAGGTCATAATTCATGAACAATTCATGTAAGTTTGACTTGTTAATATTCCGGAATGTGTTCAATACCTATTGCCCATGAATGACTATCATGCTATAACTACAACAGGGGTTTAGAACATAATACTTGCAATGAACCTTGCACATATACCATCTCACTAATGACCTTTCATACAGGGAGATATTTCCGGAACTTATGTTTGGATTCACAGTGAGCTTCAGTTCCTTTGCTTGAGTGATGGATCCTACCAACAAGGCTCCATTTCTCTCGCAAGGCTAGAAACATCACCCAGTTCTGAAACGAACTTCGCAATCCTAACAGTTTCTGTCACAGCTTCTAAAGTCGTGTCATGCTTGTCTTATTTTGTAGAATTAAACACATGTCATGTTAGGAACTTCTTCCAGTTCACCTCAATACCACTCAAAACAAATCGTATAATATTCTCTGACCTTTCATATAATCATATTTCTCTGTCATAAGTGTAGCATCAATGCAACTCTTCACACTTAGCTTTTATCGACCACTTTAGACTTAGGACACATCCTTAAGTTTGCTTATACATACACAATGTATATGTTATGTTGGGCTTTGAACATTTCGTGGCATACATTAATCTCACGCCTGAAGCATGAGTTATATGTCTCATCCCTTTTAGATCTTCTGATTGTTTTGAGACAATCAGATTCCCTAAGGATATGCCATGATTTATGGAAGTTAATCCACTCTCGAAGTGGGTTGAACTATTCAACACCTAGTCAACTTTGATTCAAACAATCAAAATCTTTAATCTATCATTATAGATCTTGTCTCCAAGAAAATTCTTAGCCCCACCAATCCTTCACTTTGAAAATTATTTCCAATTCAACCTCAGTAGAAGCAACATTGGAATATTCTTCTCAGTAGGCAGTATGTCAATCACATACAATATCAGAAAACGCATTGCTCCCACTGACTTTTTGTAAACACAATATTATCTTTGCCACTTCCCAGTATATCAAACTTTTTGATATCTTGGTCAAGAAGGTCAATGATTCCAACTCCTAGAAGCTTCCTTAAGACCACAGACGGTCTCTTGAAGTTTACAAGTACTCCAACAAAAGACCATTCAGTTGTGTCAAGTACACACCTTCCTTCCAAATCTGATTTTGAAGTCTGTCTTGATGTCTTAATCAACCCATGTTTTGCCTTAAAACCCTCCTATGCCTGATGGCTCACACCTTCAGACAAATCAACCAAGTTCTAAACTTGGTTGCATACATGGAGTCCATTTTAGACCTTATGGAATCTTGTTTTGCTAAAGCTTCTTTGATGTAGGTAGAGTCATTACTTTCTAAAAGTAACATCTCACGCTCATCTATAGAAGATCGATATCTTTGTGGATGACCGAGTTGTTTACCTGACCTTGCTTGGAGTAACGTTCTGTAAAACCCCGAAAAAAATTGCTATTGTGTTGCCGTTAAATTTCCTAACGAACGTTTTATTCCGTTATTTATTTATCTGTCTTCACACGGAGCTTTTAGAACCGCGAGTGTATTCGTAGAAATTTTTAGAGTCTTAAAAATATCAGTTAGGAATTTTTGGGACTCCGGGTGGAAAATCTTTTATCAGTTGTGTGAATTATTTTATCTGATTACTAGGGTTTTTGCTGAGATAATTAAGGGCTAAGCATATTGGGTGTTAATAATATTTTTCCTTTTAATTTTGGGTGGGTTTATGACATCAATAGGGTGACATCACCAACAAATTTTATCTGATTTTTTTTGGTTGTTTGATAACCGTCTGCAGCAAAACAATTTTCTTCCCCCACTACCTTTGCATACCCTCTGCTCCTCCAATCCACAGCTGCCACGTGGCCCTCCCCCCTCTCTTTCCCGTGCATTCTCTCTCTCTTCCTCCTTTCTCTCTCCTTCCCCCTCCCTCTTCTATTACTACTGTTGCTGCTGTTGCTTCTCGCACGACACCACCAGCCCACACCACCACACACACTCAACCCCCCTCTGCTGCTGCCCCGACGCCTGCCCACCGCCAGCCACCACCGAGCCAACTACCGCCGCCAACCAACGCCGGAATCCGACCCCCCGTTCTTCCCTTGTTGCACCTCGACCAAACGCAACCCCACCTAGCTCCGCCCAGCCGTCACCTTTTCCGGCCACCGCCCTCACGGCACCGTGACCCCAGCCACCTCCCGACCACCTTCCGACCGCCGGACCTCCCAGCCGCCACCTCGAGCTTCCCCCTCTTCCTTTCTTTCCTTTCCCTCGTGCCCTAGTTGCACCCGTACCCCGCTGCCGCCAACGTCGACCACCGCCGCCACCCAGGACCCGCCGGAGTTCACGCCGACGCCCAGCCGCCGCCCCGAGCCACCCCGGTCCCACCTCTTCTAGCTTGGACCCATTGTTTGTGCCCTCTCTTTCTCTCTCTATAGATTAATATGGGTATTATGTGTTAGGGTTAGTTTAATCATGTATTAATATTGCTAATGTGTTATTAGTGTAGTGAACTTGTGTTTATACTGTTAATAATAAGTAAATACATGTTAGTTTGTTAATGTGTAATATTAGGGTGTGGTTAGTGTGTTTTTACAAGTTAAAATGGCTAAATATAAATGGTTATATTAAACCTTGATGTTATATGTTATAATATTAATCATGTATGATTATTAGTATGTTAATGCCAAGTTTATCAAATATATTGCTATATTATATGTTGTGATTATTACAAAGTTTAGTTTATTTTATATCCTATGTTTTGATATTATTAAGTTAATGTTATTACAATATTACTAGTAATAGTTTTTTTCTTAAAAGTTTGATTCATTTTATTATTCTCTAGGTATTTTGAAAGTATAATATTTCAAGTATTATTATATTATAAGTCATGTTTAAGGTTATTATTATTATTATGCTAATGTTAAGTTAAAAATATTTTGTTAGGCCTTGGTAAAGTTTGAAATTTATATTATGAGGTTTTATTAGTTAAACCCTAAAACTATTTTACTAAATACGAAATTACTAAGCTTATGGTTATTTTTGAAAGGAAATGTTACAAAGTAATATTTATTAAAGTAATGAATGTGAAATGTTACTAATTTATATTAATATTTTAAAAAGTGTTACTACTAAGTGTGGTGTTATCTTGACATTATTTTAAATAATACTAGTTGGGTTTTATATTACCTTGTTGAATAAAGTGCTTTTTATTATACTACGATTATTATGGGGGTAAGTTTAACATTATGGAACTTCTTAGTTATTATTGAAATTTCAAAGTGGAGGTATTAAGTTTACAAAAACTATTTCATCAAATATTAAGCCCTTATAATAAGGTTCATATAGTTACTCTCTTTTAAAAGTTATTTTGAATTTCCAGATTTTATTACTATGATTATTAGTGTTGAAAGTTATTTTTATGATATTACTAAGGTACTAGTATATAGTTATCTTTGAAGAGTATAATACAAATATTTATCGTATTTTATGATCCTTAAAAACTAAGAGTAATTGTGACGTAAAGTTGTGGTTGAAAATATAATTATTATTTTACGAGGTTATTAGGTGATATAAAGATTATTAAGTTTATTTCTTTTATAGAGTCCTTATTTATTAGAAAATCTCTTGAGAAGCGTATTAGTTCTATTAATCGAAATATTGGATTAAGTAGTAGCTACATAGATGTAAAGCTTTATGTTTCTGCATGTTCTAAGTATCAAGTGTAAAATCATTTCAAGGTTATTCTTGAGACCTAGAAATATGTTTAAGAACCCTAAATATGTGTTAAATGTGATAAGAGTAACCTAGTGTGGTGAAATGCATGTCTAGTGGCATATTAGTAAATATAGTGAATAGTGCCATGCAAGATATGAAATAAAGTAGCTAGTTATTATTTGATTTCATGCAATATGGTTGAGTATAAATTCTTGGTTAAGTTTTATGAAAGAAATTGTGTGATTTGTGAGTAAATGAAATAACCTATAATTTGGGAAGGGTAGTTAGGATGTTAAAGAAATCATTAGAGCACGTGTTGATTTTAGACCCTTTTACTAGGCTGAGCGAGGAATCGAATCGTAGAGCTCCGTATCTGCTTGTTGATTGAAGTGTCGTAGCAGGTAATACTATATCCTATTCCCTGTGAATGCCCTTAAACGTTTTATATTAATATGCATTCCCCGAAGGGACCTTATTAAAGTGTAAAAATTGATTTGTTGAAATGTTATCGTTATTGGAGTTTTGGATTTATGATTGCTTTTGCACTGTTTTGGATTGAGATTGTTTGATGGTTTTCATTAAAAGTTTTGTGGAAAGTTGTTTATGACATGAAAGGAATTGGATCTTGATAACCGGACTTAACTAACGGATACGAGTTAAAAAGCGGGTCAAGAGATCAGGTGATGCTTGGTGTTATGGATGTGAATTTAGGCGCTGATCAGTCGAATAGGTATATATATTGCGAGTCTGTGGGACTCCGAAAGAAAAGAAAAGAAAAGACAAGAAAGAAAATGAGTTGTGCGCTGATCAGTCGAATTATGTTGTTTATGCGAGTCTGTGGGACTCCGAAAGAAAAGAAAAGAAAAGACAAGAAAGAAAATGAGTTGTGCGCTGATCAGTCGAATTATGTTGTTTATGCGAGTCATGGGGACTCCGAATCATGTTCTGCGAGTCTTTGACTCCGAGGGGTAGTGTGGAACCCCGCTCGCTATTAAAAATTGGATGGAAGGAAATTATTACACTGTTTTCACATAAGATTTCGAATTGTAACCCTTCCCCTTTAAAATGTGTTCAAATGTTTATGCAAATGTTTATAAATGCGTAGGAGTAGTATTGCTGAGGTTTCCCCCCTCATTTGTGAAATGTTTTGTTTTCAGTCGGACCAAAGAATTGGGATATAAAGGGGCGTAGAAGTGAGGAAGAGAAGTTAGATGAGTCAAGAATAAATTGTCGTTTTGTTTTGTTTAAGTAAAGATAATATTAAGACTTGTTTAGATTGTGGACCAATTAGTCACCTTTGTTAGAACCTTTCGCTTGCCTTGTATCTCGAAAGAGGTACGGCAGTAACGCCCAGTTTGATTATTAAGTTGAAAATCTTTCCGCTGCAAATTTAATACTTCACTTTGATCGATATGTTAGATTTAAATTTCCAGGGCGTTACACGTTCATAACACCTCCTCCTCAACGTTTTGAGACACTTCTACTGCCTCAATCTCGTTCTTAATTTCCCGACCGATAGGAAAACTTGAACTAGGATCAATAGTGGAGTTTTAGGTGATGATTATAGTGTTTTGTGTCTCTTGAACTTCGGTAAGTTTAAAATTCTCTCCCACTCTTTCTTTTAGAGAATAACATATTCTCTAAGAAGAAAGCATTTTGAGACACAAACGCTATCGTCTACAACAGTTTGTAGAAGTGATACCCCTTTCTTTCATAAAATAGTTCAAGGACTTTTCCTCTCCAAATCATATGTGGTGTCTTCTTTAGTGCTTCGGATAATCTTTGTTCAGTAATTAGAGCTATGGTTAACTGCGTGTATCTCCAAAAGGTAACCGGCAATGTTGACTCAACCATCATTGATCGCACCATATCTAATAAGGTGTGATTCCTCCTCTTAGATACGTCATTGAGATGTCGTATTCCTAGAGGAGAGAGTCATGAAACAATTCCACATTATAGGGAATGGTCAATGAAATCTTTGGCTCAAATACTCACCTCCTCAATCTAATTGAAGGGTTTTGATTTTCTTGCCAAGTTGGTTTTGTACTTCACTTTGAAACTCTTTGAACATTTTCAAAGGATTTGAACTTGTGGCGTATTAAGTAGATATACCCATATCTACTAAAAAATCGTCACTGAAAGTGATGAAATGGTACTATAAACCTTCTTCTTAGCACTAGTGCTCATAGGCCCATATACATCAATATATTTGCATCCTAATGAGTCATTAGCTTGTTCACCAATTCCAATAAGAGGTGATTTTTAGTCATCTTACCCATCAGACATGCTTTATAAACATTGAACTTTTCAAAGTTTAGGTTTTCCAGAATCCCGCACTATGCAGTTTTCTGAATGCATTTCTGATGAATATGACTTAAGCTTATAGTGCAAGAATTATGTTTCATTTGAGTCATTTGTTCAAATTCTTGGCTCAACCATTAGCATCCTTTCGATCGTATCTAGGTGCTCTCATTGTTTCGCCAAGACTACTTCATTTTGGAAATCATTAAACTATCTTAACATTCCAGCTTCAGATGAATCTCATAGACATGAATCACCATGTGTTATTTTATTCATCTTTGAAGATTTGAAGTAATTCATCCCTTGTACTTGTGCTCAATTGGACTAGATACATCCATATGTATGAGTGTTTGTTGGCACATTAACCCTTTCTTGTAAAAGGTATAGTCATGCTTTGCATACATCACATGTTTCAAAGTCTTATTATTCAAAAGTCTATCACTGTGAAGCTTCCGAATGCGCTCTGATTTGCATGACTTAATAGATAGTTACAAGATTTATGTTTGAACCTGAGTTATTCCTTTTAAACCTTTTGGTTTCGATGTGTTGGGTGTGTTTATCCGAGATCCTCTCTCTCTCTCTCTAATTGAGAGCAGTAAATCAAACTTCTACTTATAATGAGAACATAGAATCACCTATAAATTTCTCTTATAAGTCTTGAGGAAATGGATAAACAACCAACTCTTCATAAGGAACTACAACTAATTGCATGTTTCTATCTCATCCTTCAAAACACATCTACTTTGCTGTAGATCCTGCGCATTTGCATAAATGCGAGTTTCACAGCCAGTATCTTATACTCGAAGTGGGTTTAATAAGAGTAGTGTGTATCATATACGCATTTGCCTAGAATTGAAATCATATCTCAAGTCTTCCTTATAGTTATGCACGCTCCCAGTGTCATACATGATCTAGTTGTTAACTGGTTGTTGTCATTGGTTGGGTATGTACAACTGTTTGTCCTTACCTTTCCTTTGACTTCTTGTCTTTGATAGATTTCTTAAATCTTATTTTCCCTTTCACTAAAAGACTATCTTTGGTCGCCAATCTTTTGGCTCAAGAGGATCGGAGGTTTCTCATGTTTTAAAATAGTCAAATTATTTCAGAACATGAGTGCCATCAATTGGCTCTTATCTAGCTCAACCGAGACTATCTGGTTATTGGTTTCATATTTATCAACTCTAACTAGTTCGAAGAACTTGGTTTTGAGTTTGAAAATATTGAAAAACTTCCTCTAACCTTCAAACATTTTGAAGTTAAAGTTGTATGAATACTATGACATTACATGTATTCATTTGGCTTGATTGACCTCTTAATATTGATGCCTAGCTCAATGTTATATCAAAGACATGTTTCTTTTAATTCGTCCAAGACAATCTTGTGATAGCGATGCCAATTAAGGAATTGGTGTAATTGTTTTTCTCTTTCTCAAGGAGAAAACAATATTTTATTAGTGGTGGATGTTTGAGTGAAAAAGACATAAATAATTCTACGAGACAAAATTGGTTCATTTTAGCTATTATTCATCAAAAGAAATTAAACTAATTTTAATTTCAAATCAAAACACTTTATTAACTCTGACTTAGTGTTTTAATTTTAACCAAGACCCACAAGACCCATTGGCTCAAGTGAACTTTGGCCCAACAAAACTCGAGCCCATGTTACTTTGGTGGATCATCTTATGATCGATCATTCAAAAAGACTCTTGGCAAGAAATTTGTATCAAATACTATTTCTCTTCCTCTACTCTTAACTCAAAACTATTTTGCTTGCTAAATTGAATTGACCTAACTCCCACACCCTACTTATTAATGATGGATAAATAATTCGCTTTGGCATTCTTTATTTTTCCATCTAAGTGGTGTTTCGATAGGTTGAGCAATAATTCAACTTTTTTTTAGAGTATGTTTTATTATCCTAAGCATGCAATTCTAGGTGAAGTCTTTCGAAAAGCATAAAAGGAATAATAAAACAACATGCTATAACGAATTTAAAGCATAAATAAAACCCCTAGTATGGCCACCTAGACTTAATCAACTAATTTAACTAAGCCTTGACAGTCTTCAAGAAAATCTTCTTGGGCTTTGCAACTTCCTTGGATCGGTTCCCACTCGAATCACCACCTCCATTGATGTTGGGCTCTCACTCAGCTTGATGTCTCCAATTACAACCAATTTACAATTTGGACCTCACAATTGAGTCCTTACATGAATTAAAATAAACTTAACTGAAATTTAAATTTAAAATTTAATTCAAAGACGGTACGCAGGCCATATTTCACCCAACCCGGTACGCAGACCGGTAAAACCGACTATCTATGGCCATACTAGAAGCACATGCAAAACATGTAATATTGCAATAATTATATCAAATATAACACATGCTTAAATAACAAATTATAAAAGCATACATAATTGCAATATAACATATATAAGGAAACAAATACTAAATATGGTTTCCTAAAAGATAGCATGATAAAATAAACAAAAATCCAAATTTTATCTTAATTACCTAAACAGATTTAGGATTTTATACCTATACATATAAAATACTTGACTTTCCTAAAATCAAGGAGTCTAAAAGATACTATATCTTTCAAAGATATTGTAAGTTTCCTAAACTTTACAAAATAATAGATTTTATGCCCATTATCTGATTTAGTAGAAATAGGATTTAATAATTAATTTCTAAAATTAATTACAAACCCTAAAGCACAAGAATTCACCAAAACTGCTGGCAACACGGTCCGTGTTGGATCAACACGGTCCGTGTTGCTTCCCAGTTTCGGTTAATTTCGTGAATGAAAAACATAAATAAAAATTATCATAACTTATCGAATATAATAATTTCATATTATAGTGTTATCTAATAACCCAATATGAACATTTTCCAGAATTTTAACAATTTTCAAAAGATTGTAAAATTTTAGGGAATTAAACATTTTAATTCTCCGTTTAAGAGGAAAATAAATAATAACAGTCCGATAAGTTTAAAAATCAAATTTTATAATTTTCCCATACAGTAGATTTATCCAATATGCTACTGTTAAATTTTCTGATTTTTATCAAATTTCTAAAATTAGAATAAAAATCAGAGAAGTAAACAATTTTACTTTTCTGTTAATCTGTAAATGAAAGGAAAATTAGTTAACGATTTCGAAAATTCACGAAAAATTTATCCATAACAGAATGGTTACCCAGTAACCTACTGTAAAATGTTCAGAAAATTTGCAAATTTCTATAAATATACAAAATTCGAAAAAGCAACCGATTTATTTCTCTCGGATCTAAAAATCTAAATTAAAAAAATATAATTTGACCGGATAAATTAACGAAAAACTTTTTCCCTAAAATTATGATTACCCAGTAACCTACTGTAACATTTTCAGAAGTTTTACAAATTTCTACAAATTTATAAAATTCAGAGAATTAAACAATTTTTTAATTCTCTTCAGAACTGAAAACTCAATTAAAAATCCATTTTAATTGGGAAACATCTACAAAAATTACGAAAAGTCTAGAATACTTCCAGACACCTCCAGTAAAAATTTCAGAAATTTTCGAATTCGTTTGATATTTTATTTCTATTTTTCATATTTACCGTAAATAAACTAAATCAGAAAATAATTCCACAAAACCCTATTTTGTGAATTTTGACCTATTTCATGTATTGCCTACTATTTAACAATATTAAACATGATTGTTTCCAAAACATTCAAGATTGAATCAAGTTTATGTCATATTTAACGATTAAACAAACATAAAATCGATTAAATAAAGGCAATAAGAAATAAATAATAACAAAGCATGAAATTTTACAATAAAATTCCAGATTTATTATCATGAACAGTAAAGATTAAAACTTTCATAAAGATTCAAAATTTTGGGCATAAATCTACTCTAGCATATTCATAATATAATTCAACTATTGACAAAATTACTTATGAATACAAGTACAATACTTTAGCATGCAATTGGTGGCTCTGATACCACTGTTAGGTTTTAGGTTATCTATTTCCTAAACAGATACAGATTAATTGGCGGAATATTCATAACAATTATAAAACAATTAATCACAAGAATTGCATAGGCTTTAGTAATTATACCCGATCGCTAATCCGGCTAATGAAGAGGTTGACCTTTGAGATTCCAATGCTGAAATCTTCTACTGAAAGTCCACGCAGCACTCCGGGAACCCGACTGCTAGATCGACCCGATCGAGACGAGTCTCAATCTAAGATGTATGTGAAATTGTTTCGGAAACAAATAATGTTTCCTAAAACTGGAACTGCAAAACTAAAAGAGAGAGGAACTCAGGAAATCACCTTGGTATCTCTCTAAGAGTCTCAGGCAGTTGGTGTTGAATAATCTCTCTCAAAGATCCCTTTATATAGTGTTTAGAAAACCTAGGGAGAGGATTCAAAATGCTAAAGGGCCGAGTTAACGCAACGGCACGCTTCTCAGGCCCAACACGGTCCGTGTTGGACTACAGAAGGTCCATTAATTCGGCCCATGGACACCACGGACCGTGGTGTCTCAACACGGACCGTGTTGGGTCAACACGGTCCGTGTTGAGCCCAATTTCGGTCCGTGTTGGGCTGATTTCTCACAGAAATCAGTTTCCAACTTTTCTAAACGTAATACAATATTACTTAGGTTACATACATTGTTCTAGGGCACTGACTTGTGTGACCCAGTAGGACTAAATAATATAGTTGTAATTAAACATATTTAATTACTAATTATAGAGGTCTCTAGCAAGACATATAATTACTATATTACTTTGGTTTAATCTCCGTGTATATCGAACATTGTCGGGACATTCCCAACACAACCATCAAACAACCATCAAACAACCCGACAAAACATGAAAGATAAACAAGACAAGGCCAAACCGAGCATCCTAACCGAACAATCCCCCAAAATATGCCAACACATGCGAAAAGAAACCGAGAGATCAACAACCCAAAACCACCAGACATCGCATCCAAAACCCCGAAGAAGCACTCCCCCACACTTATACTTCACAAAATAAAGTAAATAGAAACAATGATAAAGGTCGGGTGAGGGGTGGACTACTTACAAACGGTCCTCAAGCGGACCCTCCCGGCGGAGAACGGGGTTGGAGTTGCGACTGGATGCTAGCCAGCGTCTCCCGTTGGATCTCGATCAATCCTTGCAAGTTTTCGATCAAGAGCTGCTAGTTTTGGATGAGCTCTCGTTGTACTTGATACTCATCATGAAGCTCCTGGAGTTGCTCGCTGATACGCTCAAGAGCGGTGTCCCGTTGTTGACTCGGCTCGGCTTCTTCTCCTTGTGCTTGTTCACCCCCTTCTTCTTCTTCCTCATCTTCTTCTTCCTCCTCTTCTTCTTCTCCTCCTTCACCTTCCTCCGCTGGATCCTCGGGACCACCCACTATAAATCGATCCCCAAAAGTTTGGCCACACGACCAATTGCGTTGGTCGGAGACATCTAAACGTTGTTCGGCATTGTCGTCGCCTAAATGGATCACGACGCTATGGGGTTCATTCCCGTGACGGTATAGTGTTCGCGTCTTGTGTTTTTTCAAGAATTCCATCTTTCGTAGGCGAACACCGTCGATAGGATCGGGGAAATAGCGGGGAGTCCACTTGCTTAAATAGGATTCGAACCCTTGCTTCCTTAGGAAATGGGTGATGATGTGACCCATACCAATAGTCATGTTCCGGGTTTCGAGGCTTATTTCTCGAAGGCAATGGAGGATGCACGAGCCAGTGTTGACCCAGCGACCGTTGATCGCATTGTAGAGGACGAAGAGGTCGTCTTTCCGGATGCTTGAACGCCCGGCATCACGGCCAAAAACAGAGTTCGAAATGATGCGGTGGAAGATGCGGACGCTCAAATTACAGAAATCTCTGGCCTTAGAGTTGCTTGGGCAATAATACTTCGCTCGTTGCGATCGAATCCTCGGGTAACGTCTCCTCCAGCGAGTGAGTGCTTGCATAGCTTCTTGTTCATTGAATTTGACGCACTCGCCGTAGGGGATGCCGTCCTCGGGAAGGCCTAGAGCGTTGCATAAGTCTTTGAGCATACATTCGACCTCCTTTTTATTCACGATGCTATGAAAAAGAGGCGTTGGATGTGCCGTCTTCCTTTACAACCAAAGAGCTGAGGAATTCGAGCACCGGTTGCTCGATGATTGGTTCGTTGATAGTGGCGAAGACCTCCCATCCCATGACTTTGATGAAAAAGTCCATGCTCGGCTTACAAAAGACATCCTTTGCCGTCTCCTCATGGTAGAGATCCGGAGCACAGATTTTCCGCTTCTTGAGCCGCTCATACCGTGCCTTGTGCATATCGTCCCGAAAATTAACCTTAATTTTCGGGTCGCATTGAATAATCGAGGCCAGTTGACCCTTGTACCGGGTTTTGTCAGGCTCAGCAGAGGTTGATGGGGCGGGGGTCGATTCCGGCTTGGTTCGGGCACGTTTTGCTCGACCCATTGAAGTCACTGCAAGAAAATCAACCACCACACACCGAATCACAACACAAACAATACCCAAAAATCCCGAGCAACACGAATTCACAATCAACCACAAAATTCAACCCAAAAGTTCACCAATAACACTCTCAAACTCAGCAATATCAACCAAAAATTCAACCTCAATTCAACCTACTCGTCCAACCAAACCCTGCAAGCAATTTACACAATATTCAACCCAAATAAACAAGAAATCGAGTGTTTAAGCACCAATAAATCAAGGAATACCTGGATTGAAGTGTTGGGGAAGGTGGAGAATGATTTTCGAACCCCACTAGTGCAAAAACTCAGAATTTTGCTTGAAGAAGCCCCAAAAATGGCAAAAGAATTCGCGAGATGCACAGCTAGGGCACGATTCGCAGGGGAAGATGGAGAAGAATGGAGTAATTTGTGATGGATTTGCCGAATCTTGGCAAGGAATCGGTGTTTTAGGGTTTTAGGTGGGTTTTCGAAGGTGAGGGAATGAAGGGAATTGAAAGAGAAATGAGGGGAAATGAGTATTGAGTCCCCGACATATCGCAGATTTTCGACAAACCGTGGCCACGGTCCATTTTACCGTAGCCACGGTGTGGTTCGGACTGGGTAGAAAGAGGGGAAAATTTGCAGGGTGGAGACCGTGGCTACGGTGAACATACCGTGGTCACGGTCCACTTCGGGGCATAATTTTTTTCAAGAATGAGCTACAACGAGACCGTGGCTGCGGTGGAACTCGCCGTGGTCACGGTCTACTTCGGCCTGATAAAACAGGGAGTAGCTTGTATATTCTGACCGTGGTCACGGTCCAGGTGACCGTGGTCACGGTCCCTTTCGGTCCATCCACAGCACCTACAAGGCTCAAAACTTGGAGAAAAATGTTAAGTGCTAAAATCTACCCTCTTATCATCCACTCCCTTTTCTTTTTCGCTCAATTATCATTCAAGGATACTCTCCCAACACTCAAAAACACTTTCAAATCCCGACCCTCATAGAACCACTCTCGATTTTTTTTTTCTTCTTTTCAAACTTTTCAATTTTTTCAATTTTTTTTCTCAATTTTTTTTCCTAAGATAAAACAAAGGAAGAAGAAAAACACTAAAACAAAGGAAATAAAAATGAAAGAACTAACTAAAAATGAAAGAAAACATTAAAAGAGGGGGAAGTAGTTCATACCTCTCCCGGGTGCTTGTTTTGTAGGTCCTAGCTCGACCTATCCCGATGCTTTTCAATCTTCAAAATCCGCGAGGTATGCCACAATTGTCCCGACATATTCCTCGCCCATGATGTATGGTTTGAGCTTTGATGAGTTTGCTTTGAAACACTTTCCTTGTGCATCTTTCAATTCAACCACTCGGCGGGAAGAATTCTCACAATTTCAAATGGCCCGGGCCATCTTGATCTCAGTTTCCCAGAGAATAACTTCAGCCTTGAGTTGAAGATGAGAACCCTATCGCCTACCACAAACTCATATCGGTTCAACCTCTTGTCATGCCATGCTTTCGTTCTCTCCTTATAAATCTTGTTGTTCTCATATGCATGACGCCTCAACTCCTCAAGTTCTTCTAATTGAAGCCTTGAGATCGAAATTCAACTTCTTGATTGCCCACATGGTTTTGTGCTCAAGTTCTACGGGGAAGTGACACGCCTTCCCGTAGACAAGACGGTAAGGGGTAGTACCGATCGGTGTCTTGAAAGCGGTGCGGTATGCCCACAAGACTTCATCTAATTTTTCTGCCCAATCTTTCCTTGAAGAGCTAACCGTCTTCTCTAAGATCTCCTTGATGGCATGGTTTGAGATTTCCACTTGACCTTGTGTTTGTGGATGGTAAGGGAGTCCCTTCTTATGCTTGATGCCGTATTTCGCCAATAGAGACTCGAATCTCTTTTCGATGAAATGGGAACCGTTGTCACTAATGATGACCTGTGGGATGCTAAATCTTGGGAATAGGGTCTTTTTCAAGAATTTCGAAACGGACTTCCCATCGCACCTCACACATGGTATGGCTTCGACCCACTTTGTGACATAGTCCACCGCCACTAGGATGTATTGGAAACCCCTTGACGACGGGAAAGGACCCATGAAGTCCAATCCCCACACATCGAAGGCTTCCACCTCAAGAATATAGTTCAATGGTGCTTCATTCTTCCGGGAGATGTTACCGGATCTTTGACACCTATCATATTGCTTGACATGCAAGTGGGCGTCACGAAAAAGAGTCGGCCACCAATAGCCGGTTTGCAAAACCCTCGCTGCCGTCTTTTGGGGGCCACCGTGACCTCCCACCGGAAATTCGAGACAATGGGTCAAGATAGATTGCACTCCACTCTCGGGAATACATCGCCGGTACATCCCGTTATTGCAAAGACGGAAAAGGAAAGGGTCATCCCAAAAGTAATGCTTCATGTCGTGGAGGAATTTCTTCTTTTGATGATGGTTCAAGTGTTGAGGAATCACTTCGCTCGCCAAATAATTCACAATATCCGCATAACAAGGATGAGAGTTGATAGCCAAGAGTCGCTCGTCCGGGAAAGCATCTACAATCAGTTGGGTGTCTTCCAAGTGGACAAGAATCCTCGAGAGGTGATCGGCTACGACATTCTTCGTGCCCGCCTTGTCGCGGATTTCCAAATCAAATTCTTGCATAAGTAAGACCCACCGTATAAGTCTCGGTTTTGTCTCCTTCTTTTCCCATCAAGTATTTGATAGCAGCATGATCCGTGTAGACTACCACCTTAGAGAACATAAGGTATTGCCGGAATTTGTTGAGCGCAAAACCGATCGCTAAAAGCTCATTTTCCGTGGTAGTGTAGTTCCTTTGGGTGCTATCAAGCGCATGGCTTGCGTAATAGATGACCCTTGGCTTCTTGTCTACTGTTTGGGTCAAACATGCTCCCACGGCGAAGTCGCTCGCGTCGGCCATAATCTCGAAGGGTAGCGTCCAATCCGGAGGTTGAACTACCAGAGCGGAAATCAAAGCCTGCTTCAACCTATAAAATGACTCAAGGCACTCATCAGTGAAAATGAAAGGGGCATCTTTGCACAAGAGATCAGTTAGAGGTCGAGCAATTTTTGAAAAATCTTTGACGAACCGGCGATAAAAGCCGGCATGGCCAAGGAAACTACGCACTTCAACGTAAACCGGGGTGGTAGGCGCTCTATAACCTCAACTTTAGCCCTATCCACTTCGATGCCCTTAGAAGAGATTAAGTGACTCAGAACGATACCTTGTTCCACCATAAAGTGGCATTTCTCCCAATTCAGAACTAGATCCACTTCCTCACAACGAGTTAACACTTTCACCAGATTTAGCAAATAGTCATCGAAAGAATTACCGTACACAGAAAAATCATCCATAAAGACTTCCATGCATTTTTCAATGAAATAGCTAAAAATAGCCATCATACAATGTTGAAAAGTCCCAGGGGCATTACATAAACCAAATGGCATACGACGATAAGCAAATGTCCCGTATGGGCAAGTGAAGGTGGTTTTTTCTTGATGTGAGGGGTGGATTGTAATTTGAAAGAACCCCGAGTACCCATCCAAAAAGCAAAAATGCGAGTGGCCCGCCAACCGTTCTAACAACTGGTCAATAAAGGGAAGGGAGAAATGGTCCTTCTTTGTTACTTTGTTTAATTGGCAGTAATCGATACACATCCGCCAACCGGTGATGGTCCGGGTACTAACTAGTTCTTTCTTGTTATTTTCAATTACAGTCATTCCACCCTTCTTGGGTACACACTGAACCGGGCTTACCCATTCGCTATTTACGATGGGGAAGTGATCCCAGCAGCTAGCAACTTTACTACTTCCTTTTTAACCACTTCTTGCAAGTTGGGATTTAAATGACGTTGGGGTTGCCTAGTAGGCTTGGCATCTTCTAGCAAGTCAATCGAATGCATGCATATGGAAGGGGATAAACCTTTCAAATCTTCTATTTTATAACCTAATGCACCCCTATGTTTTCTAAGCAAATCAAGCAACTTGGACAATTCAAAATCATTCAAATTCGCATTCACAATGACAGGATAAGATTTCTCATCATCCAAGAAAGCATATTGGAGGGAAGGGGGTAAAGCTTTAAGCTCTAAAGGAGTAGAAGATTGAATTTGAGAGGAAGACATACCTTGAATCTCCATGCACTCCATAGAAGGCTCATCAATAATAATCTCCTCATGCACGAGTGAAGAGTCAAGAAGGTTGGTGAAGAAAGTAATATCGGTGCCGTCGATCTCAAATTGGAAAGACTCCAATAAGAAGCTCACAAGGGATCGTCACAAATAGATTCAAGAATATGGGAGTCCTCAATATACTCATCAACAAGAAACTCCATCATATCAATAGCATAGCATGAGTCCCCATACGAAGGACCTTTCAATGACCCCTCAAGTTGAAAAATGATGCTTTCATTCCCGACATTCAACGACATGCTTCCATTCTTCACATCGATAATTGCTCCCGCCGTAGCAAGGAACGACCTTCCTAAAATAATAGGGATGTTGTTGTCTTCCTCTATCTCCAAGATCACAAAATCACAAGGAATTAAAAACCGCCCCACTTGGAACGGGATGTCTTCCAATATTCCCAAAGGTCTTCGCACATAACGGCCGGCCAATTGGAGGTTAATTGTTGTAGGAGCTAGATCGTCGAGATTCAACTTCTTGCAAATCGAATAAGGCATGACGCTTACACTTGCTCCTAGATCGCAAAGGGCACGGCCAATCCGCATATCACCAATGGTGTGCATGGAATAGAAAAACTTCCGGGGTCGGCTAACTTCTCCGGTGATTTGTTATCGATAATTGCACTACAATCCGCTATTAAATGGATCGTAGATTTCTCTTGAATCCTCCTCTTGCTCGTGAGAAGCTCCTTCAAATGCTTCTTGAAGGACGGGACTTCAGAAATGGCATCAAGAAATGGAATGTTCACTTGAAGCTTCTTGAGAATCTCAATGAATTTTGAAAACTTTGCATCAGATTTTGGCTTTGCTAACCGATCGGGAAAAGGGACCGGCGGTAGCTTTGGCTTCTCAATGGTTTGGATTGGCTCTTCTTCCACGATCTTTCCTTTCCCTTTCCTCAACTTCTCCATCTCCTCTCTTTCTTTACTAGATTCTCCCAATTCATCCTCATGTACTCCCTCAACTTCCTCACCTAAGACTAACTCACTTTCCCGCTTCTCCATCAAATCTTCCTCCTCCGAGATATCCACCACATCACCTTCTTTGTCACCCAAGACTTCCTCTCCCACCATCCTAGGGCCATCAATCTCCTTGCCACTCCTCAATGTAATAGCATTAAGTTGTCCCTTCGGGTTTGGTTGGGGTTGGCTAGGCAAAGATTGGATAGGTTGAGATTGTTGCGCCAATTGAGCCAATAGTAACTCGAGGTTCTTAATACGAGTTTGGTCTTTTTCTCGATCTAAGGCCATATTTTCTTGGGATAAGGCTATCTTTTCTTGAGATAAGGCCAACTTTTGAAGGGTTTGGTCAAGGATTTCTTGTTGTGGTGGTTTGGGTGCTTGGGAAGATTGACCTTGGTGAGGATTTTGGTGGTGGTTTTGGTGGTATTGGCGGCGATTTTGATTTGGGGAACCGAGGGGTGGGTTTTGGTTTAGTGGAGCTTGTTGGTTGTAGGCGTAATTCCCACGAGGACGAATGGGGGTTTGATTGGTATAGGAGAGGTTGTTCTTGGGATAGATGGCTTGGACTTGCTCGGTTTGATACTCTTCACATTGCTTCGATGAATGTGGCCCTCCACAAAAATCACATAACAAGACTCGGGCATCCGGAATAAGCATAGGTACTTCTTGGGCCGCCTTTACTTGCCTTGTGGTTTCCTCCAAAGCTGCCTTTTGTTGCATCTCAAGAACGGCATTCATGAGAAATTTAATAGTAGGATTGCTTTCTAGAGGAGGACCATCTCTTGGACCAAGGCCGCCTCCCCAATGAGGAGAGTTTTGAGATAGCTCGTGAAGAAATACGTTTGCTTTCTCCACCGTCTTCTTGAGGAACATGCCCCCCGAGGCATGATCGATGGATTCTCGCAAAGAGCTACTCAATCTGGAATAGAAGTGATGCAATAATAACCAATCCTCAAGATTATGGTGTGGACACCTCCGTTGGAGACCTTACAATCTCCCCCATGCTTCGAATAACGACTCATCGGGCTCTTGCTTGAAGCTCATGATGGCTTGCCTCAACCGACAAGTCTCATCATTGGGGAAAAACCTTTGAAGATAGTCGCGGCTAAGGGCATCCCATGTTGAATAAATTCCGGGCGGACACGTGTTGAGCCATAATAGTGCTTTCCCTTTCAAAGTAAGAGGGAAAAATTTCAGCTTCATGTATTCGGCGGAAACTCCATTCATTTGTACGAAGCCGATGCGTTGTTCGAATCTGTTGATATGGTCAATAGGATTTTCATGCTCTCCTCCATGGTACGAGGTGTTCTCAAATATCTCCAACAAATATGGCTTGAACTCGAACGATGCATTCGGTGGTAATTCTGGTAATGTGATGGGATCGCCTCCCGTACCCGACGATGGTAAGGAATATGATGCTAAGGTACGGGGTGGAACTTGCTCTCCTTCAGCCATTGGAATTTCAATCGTCTCTCGCTCCCTTTGTTGTCTTCTTCGTCTCGAGCTGGCGTTAGCTTGGCGAATAATACTCTCCGGATTCGGGTTCGGTAGAGTTATAGGAGTTTGGCCTCGTCGAGAGCGAGTCCGCATGCACAAAAGGAACAAACAGAAGAATCAAATTTCCAGTAACCAAGGATAACAAAATCTCTAGCAGTGAAATGATCTTAAACAACCTAAAGACAAAGAGCTAAGCTAGGTGTGCTTGCTCCCCGGCAACGGTGCCATTTTGTTAGTCAAGTGGTTAGTAAGACCTCGGTTTTATCGTTCTTCCATAGGGAGCTAGGGGCCTTAGCTGCAACTAGTTGACTCTAGGTATGGTTTACGATCATGAAAAGATAATAGGCTTTAGGGTAAAAACAGCACAAACACACTAGGTTCAGTCAAAAAGGTGAAACAATGGGTGTCGGGAGACTTTCGGGATGCAAACGGGAATGAGGAAATGGGTTTCGCAACAAGAAAGTAACGAGAAGGGGAAATCAAATGGTAATTCCATTAGAAAAATACCCACCGGGCTTCCTCTTTCAAGGATAGTCTGGATTAACTTCCCCAAAGTCCATCGACAGACCCGGGAGAGTTAATGGAACGGAATTTCCTAGTTAGTTTCTATTCGCTTTCGCAACTAGAATACTAACTATCCTAATTCCTACCTTTCAACAAGCGTTGGATGTATTCGGGATGCTTTCGCACCCAAATACATCCCACTTGAGGGAAGGATAGGATTAGGAAGTTGATTTCCTAATTAGTTACTCACTAATATTGCTAACCCAAACCTAATCACCCATTCATACCCTTAATATCTCCCTAACCCATTAAGGTTCTAGCCACTAAACATCCTAACTATCATGATAATAACATCAACAACTTCATTCATGCTTAAAAGAGTAAACAAGATGACAATAAACATCCAACAATACCAATAATAATAAAAATAGAGATTAATAAATAAGCAATAGATTAGAGAGAGAAAGGTTAAGAAATGCTCATTGATTGTGATGACAAGGGAGAAAACTTCAGAATAATAAAGCTCCAATGCTCCAAAATTGAGAATAATCTTCAAACTTCCAATAAAAATCAAGAGAATCCAATACAAGAACCAATAATCTCAGCAAAGATCTTCCTTAATCACTCTAATCTAAGGCTTAAAATGTGATAAAAAGTGCTAAAGTATCCTAAAAGATAGATAAAAGCTACTGTCTAGATCTTGTTTAGCTAAAATGACCTAAATACATTAAATAGTAATCAAGGTTGTTACTCAAAACTCATCATTTTACACATCAGACAAAACTGTCCCGCAAGGGACCATGGGCACGGTCAAGGTGACCGTGGCCACGGTCCTGCGTAAGGCAGGCGATTCTTCTCTTCGCTTCGCATCACCGTGGGCACGGTTCCCATGCACCGTGGGCACGGTCTAGGCGATTAGGGCTGACAACATTTCGCTCCTTCGCACCGCCGTGGCTACGGTCCCGCTCGCCGATTCTTCCTTGGGCAGGGCAGTGATCCCACTGTGGCTACGGTCAGAGTGACCGTGACCACGGTCTATCTCGGGTGGCATTTTTCTTTCCCAGGCCTTGGCTTGGTCACACCGTAGCTACGGTCAATGTGACCGTGGCCACGGTCTCTCTCGGCCACCAGATGCTTCAAAGTGCTTTTCAATCGTTGCTTCCGCTTCCGCTGCCTTTTGATATGACCGGCCCTTCTAATCCGCTGCCTTTGACACGACCAGGGCTCGGGGAATCTTAGGGAATCTCGGGATTCCCAAGATTAGTGCAAGATTGGCCCATTTAGAATCGTTTTGAGTAAAACACTTCGGAAACTACAAAAGTAACCAAAACGCATTAAAATTTATTAAAACAAGCTAACAAGTCAAAAGTGTAAGGATTTAGACGGTATTTAGACACGAAATCGGGTCTAAACACCCAACAGGGTGCATGAGTTGGGAACTGAGTTTTCGATCTCCTGCTAAGGAGGCAGAAGTAGTCAAGGAAATTGGAGTACGGGAGGATTACTCCAAGGTGCAAGGGAAATAAAATGTGGATGACTATATAGCGAACTTTGTCTCTTTCCCCTAGTTTAACCTCAATGCTATATGCGTGGAGGATATGATTATTCAAGTTGTTTACGATTCAAAATTAGTTGGAACTATTTTTTTTTAAATCTGATAACGATAGTCTATACAAACTTGACATAATTGCTTCATATAATGAAACCCTACACTTGAGTACTCGAGGCATGAAGTGGAAGTTGCCTAATAATGAGAATTCAGCTACCTTATGGCATGAAAGATTGGGTTATATCACCAAGAGGAGAATAGAGAGACTCGTGTTTGATTGAATTCTTGAACCCTTAACTTTCAGAGACATGGATGTATATGTTGTATGTAAAAAGGGAAAATAAACCAATCAAAGGAAATTTGAAGCCAACAGAACTACAAACGTCACATTTGTGGGCCTTTTCCAAGTCCTTGGAATGGCCAACAATACTTTATAACGTTCATAGGCGATTATTCTAGATATGGTTGCATATATCTCATTCATGAAAAATCACAATCTTTGAACGTGTTCAAAAACTATAAGGCTGAAGTTGAAAACCAACTTGGTAAAAGGATTAAAAGTGTCATATCTGACCTTAGTGGTGATATTGTGGTAGATATCACAATTCAGGTGAGCATCCTAGGATCTTTTGTTAAATTCCTAGAGGAATGTGGTATCGTCCCACAGTACACTATGTCGAGTTCACTCACAATGAATGGTACGTTGTTGCAAGGCAAAACTGAACTCTTAAGGACATGGCGAGGAGTATGATTAATCATTCTACCTTACCGAAGCCACTCTAGGGAGATGCATTAAAGACTATAACTTATATCCTTAATAGAGTTCTGACTAAGGCAACTACTAAAACCTCTCATGAACTTTGGGCTAGCAAGAAGTCGAGTCTTAATCATTTTCATGTTTGGGGTTGTCCAGCTAAGGCACGACCTTATAGGCAAAATGAAAATAAACTAGACTCAAGGACAATTAGTTGTTATTTTGTTAGCTACGCTGAAAGGTCCAAGGGGTTTAAGTTTTATGATCCCAAGTCTAAGTCCTTTTTTAAGACAATTAATGCTCAGTTCTTGGAGGATGTCGAGTTTAGGAATATTTTCTTTGAAGAAGAATGTGTTCACATTCCTACAGGTGTCATTAGCATTGATTAGAGTTTTATACCTGATCGTGCTTCTGACACTCCTCAAGACAATATTGAAAAACCTCCTGCACTTGAGGTTGTTCTGAAGAACAAACTCTTACTCCTCAAGAACCTATGCTATTAAGAAGATCCACTAGAGTAAGGAGAAGTGCATTGTTAGATGACTACATTGTATTTCTCCATGAACATGAGGTGAACATTAGTTCGATGAAAAATCAAACCAATGAAAGTTCTAATTCTTAAGAGTGGATAGATGACACGAACAACAAGATTAAGTCATTGATGGAGAAAGATGACCCAGTCAAGTTCCATCAGGCCATGGAAAGTGCAAATTTTAATAAATGGTTGGATGCCATGAATGAGGAAATGCGATACATGAATGATAATGACATATGAGATCTCGTCCCATTACCGGATTCTGTTAAACCCATTGGTAATAAATGGATATTTAAAACCGAAAGGGATTCAAATGGTAATATGGAGAGACATAAGGCTCGTCTTGTTCTGCAAGGATTTACATAACAGGAAGACATAAATTATAAAGAGACTTTCTCTCCAATTTCTTCGAAAGACTTTTTAAGGATTATAATGGCATTAGTCGCCCATTTTGATCTTGAGTTACATTAGATGGATGTGAAAAGAGAATTTCTCAATGGTAACATTGATGAAACAATATACATGGTGCAACCAAAAAACTTTGTGGTTGGAGACCCAAAGAATATGGTCTGCAAGCTTAAGAAATCCATCTATGGGCTCAAAAAGGTGTCTCGAATGGTATTAAAGTTCCATCAAGTAATCTTCTCGTTTGGTTTTGAGATGAATTTGCTTGATGAATGTATATACCATAGGTTCAGTGGGAGAAAGCATACTTTTCTGGTTTTGTATGTTGATGACATATTGATTAACAGCAATAATATAAGCTTATTATATGAAACAAGATATTTCTATCAAAGAACTTCGAGATGAAACTTGAAGACGCCTATTTTATATTAGGCATCAAGATACATAGGGATCGCTCTCGAAATATCCTTGGATTGTCACCAAAAAATCTATATCAAAAAGGTATTAAAAAGGTATGCTGACATGCAAAATTGCAAACCAGGTGACACCCTTGTGGCTAAGGGAGACAAATTTAGTTTCCCACAATGCCCTAATAATGATTTTGAGAAAAGGGAGATAAATTAATGTCTAAAATTCGAACAAGGAAATTAAAGACAAATAACAAGACTTATATAGATTTAGATAAATAAAAATAATTAGTTGGAACCATAATAATTGATAAATTTATTTGTTAAAAAATCACAAATAACTTCTCTAACCCATAATAACTACAATCAATAAATTGATTTATGCGACTATGAATTAACTTAGAGCAATTTTCAATTGCAAGTATTATAAACATTTTTATGATTTATTATTTAATTTTAAAAAGTATTTAGGTTTTTATATTAGGAAAGTAACATTTGCTAATTCCTACTATATTTTTCGAGTTATCAACCTATAGTAGAACTAAGAAGTATTCATATTCATATTAAAAATGAGATATTGTATTATATTATAAATAATATCTAGCTTCGTATTTTTGAAACATAATAGAAAATCAAGCATACAATCACTTTAAATATATTTGTACAAGTTATGTTTTTAACAATAAATATTTTATCAATGCCCCATTTTAGCACAGGTTAAACAACTAGTAATAGTATATAGAATTTCTACACATTTGAGGAACATTCGACACAGGAATTTCTCTTATTTATGAGGGATGTGGGGAAAAAGGGAAGAAAACAAGAATCTGGGTTAGGAAAAACACAATTAGGCCCCGTTCTTTTATATAGTTGATTGCGGTGTGTTAATGATGTGGTGTGGTGGAATTTGAAAAAGTGTGACGAATTGTGGTAAAAGTTGTGGTAGGTAGGGTAGGTTAAGAGAAAAAAAGTGAAAAGTAAAGGAGAAAAGTGAAGAGAAAGAAAATTGAAAAGACATATTAATAATGATTGTGGTGTGATGTGAATGTGTGATGAAGTGTGGTGGCCTACCGCTTAAAAAAAACGGGGCCTTAATCTACTAGACTACTACTATATTTTTTTTATAATATTATTAGTCTACTATACTACTACTATTACAAACTTAAGCATTAAACAAAGCATTTCTACGATCCTTAACTTCAGGGGGTTCTTTGGCATCACCAACTAACTAATCTTACGCTGTACTTACCTGCTTGGCCCAGGGAAGAGAATAATAATAACGTAACGTCCAACATTTAAACTATGTGGGGCCCGCCTATCTCCATTATTTTTTAAATAGAACAGTCTTGGTGTTGCAATATATTTTTTTGCTACTTATTTATATGGCCTTTTAATTTAATCTTTATAAAATTAGATTTCAAATGTTCTTTGGATTGGACAAAATGAATTTGGATGGAGTAGATTGAATTAGATTGAATAAATTATGATACTTTTTTGGAGAATTGTGTTTTTAGAGAGGAACAATGTTTGGGGAATTGTGTAAGATTTGGATTGGATTAGATTGGATTGGAAAGAGTTATCAATCCAAAGAACAGCGGTGATCAATAATTTAGACAACAAATTATATTTTTTGGACCTCCACTGAGTTACTCAACATTTAAGATTTGACTTGTACTTGCTCACAAATTTAACATAATAATTTTCCATGATTTTTCATGAATTTACAAATTTTGTCCCTTATTTATTCGATTATTTCCAAATTTTATGTTTTCCTCCTATGATTCCTTCAAAAAAATCATATTAATTGTTTGAATTCTCAAAAAAAGTTAGAAATTCGTTTAGTAACTAAACTTCATAACATTTCTCAGGGTAAGAATGAAAATTTATAACATTTCTAAGGGTAAGAATGAAAAAATTGAAAATTTCGAAACTTTAAAAAACTCCAGAAAATATGGAGTTGGATTTGGTATCAAAAAAAATAATAAATTTGGGACCGCCAGCATGCATTTTAAAGTTCCCAATATTATTATCCAATCACTGTAAGTAGAACTTATTAAAACCAAATTTTCCTAACAAATTATTTACTATTTTTCTCATTTTGTTCATAACATTCATTGGATCAACACCAAAAATAAATTTTTTAATTAAAGTTATTTGGATAAATTATTTACTATTTTTCTGAAGTCTTGTTCTTACTTTATCCTCTAATCATTAGGGTGGTGTTAGCAAGTCATTTTTTTATGGATTAGTGGTGCTTAGTTTTATCTAATCTTGGTGGATTTTGACATTGGTGACCTCCATTGTCAAGTCCATATCAAGGTCTCAAGCATCCTTCAAGTTTCCGGGTTCTATTTCTTCATCTTCTTCAACTCAAGTCTCTCATTCCCATCATGTCAGGCTCCACAAAAGGTGCTTATAAATTTTCCACTAAGGCCCTCACATCAACAGTGAGATTTGAACTTATGACCTTTTTCATTATTGAAAATCACTAAAAAAATAAAAGGTTTAAATCAAAGATGTTACAAAGATCCACAAAAATGACAAAATAGCATAAGATATCCAGCAAGGCAAGACACTCAAGATTTTGTTTTAGAATTAAGGTCATAATCATTTGTAAAGTAGGTAAGAGAGAGTCTAAGTAAAGGAAGATAATTAAAGTAGGAAAGTAACCAAAGTTGTATAAATGCTGGTAGATAAGTTACGTGAGTCACATCTTTTATTAAATATACGAACTTTTAAATAAAGTATCGTGAGTAAGGTTAATTAGTCACATCATTTATTAAATATATGTTTCATTTATTAAATATATAAAGTTTAAATATACATTATATAAAGTATTATAGGTAATGCAACTAAGATAAGTAAAATTAAGTAAGGTAGTAAGGTAAAGTAAAATCTTACTTCACAAAAGAATAGGGTCAAGTGCTCAACATAAATCAAAACCTATCGGATTACTAACAACTCTACAAAGAATCAACTGTGTTTCTTTTAGCATATCTGTTACAGTACTTCGATCATTGCTGCAACTTAATACTGGATTATTGTAGTTTAGTACTAGAGTTTTTAGACACTAATACACTGTACTTTACGGGTGTGGGACAATAATGCACAGAACATTTTTCTTGGATAATAATATACTGTATTTCGGGGGTGTTGGACAATAATGCACCTAAAACGATTCCGGCGGTGGCGATCTTACGTGGTGAGTTGAGGAGCAAAAATTAAAATCTTTACTAAATTAATGTTATATAAGCAAGTCCAGATAGGCAAAGATGAATTCTATTTTTCGCAAACAAAAAAACACCTTTCACGTTAACGAAAATGTGGAGTAATGAGGTGTTATTGGAAAAAAATAATTAAATTTCATTTACACTTGATGACAATGCCTGATACGACATTAATTTTGTAAAAATTTTAATTTTTTTGTTCCTTAAGCCACCACGTAAGACTGTGACTGAGTTAGCCACCACCAGAATCGTTTCAGGTAGGGGTGGGCATAACCGGTTAATCACATTTTCGGTTAACCGCTTTTGCAGTTTTTGAAATTAATAAACCTAAACCTAAACCGCATTATGCGGTTAACTACAAGTGAAACTTGGAAACCGAAATCAAACCGAAACTGCCGGTTATCCGCATTGAAAACACGGTTAATCGCTTTTTAGATTTAATTTACGGTTATCCGTTGATTTTTGAGATTTAAAGTAACAATTATAGGGAAAAAATTAACGTTTTACTTTGAAATTTCATATTTTACTACTAGATTAATTAAAATCGGTTAACCATGGCGAACCGCTTAACAAAAAATGCAAAACCTAAACCGGTTTGATTAACCTAAACCGCATTTTTCGAAAATCTCAAACATTAACCGATTATACCGGCTTGGTTTTTAAGGTTTTGTGGTTTGGTTTTCGGTTTATGTTTTTCGTGCCCACCCCTAGTTTCAGGTGCATTATTGTTCAATATCTCCAAAGTATAGTATATTATTATCCAAAAAAAATTATTACATTATCATTCAACACCCTCAAATTACAATGCATTAGCGTCCAATAACCCAAAAAATTAATCTCTAATAATAAGATATTTGAAAATAAGGGGAGAAAACCACACGCTTTAATACAGGATTATTGTAGTTTAGGAATCTAATTCTATCAGAAAAAAAGAGAATCTACTGAATTGGATTACTAAAGAAAAAAAAATAAAATAAAAAATAGTGGAGGCGTGGAGCAGCCTACCAGTTTGCAAACAAATTAGAAAAGGTTAAAAACGAAAAGCTGCATCACTGTCCGTGAAGCAAAGAGTGAGTGAGAAGGAGAGAAGAGAGAGAGAGAGAAATGAAAGGGAGATCGGGGTTTGTTTGAGTTTGATATTCCCAAGTGTTTGAGTCAAACCAAGCAGCAATTTCCTAGCTAACCTTCACTCTGTTGCTATCACTTGCTGGCGTCTTCCTACTTTTTTGTTTTCCTTCCTCTCTCTCTCTCAATGGGTATGAGTATGAATATTATGATTGCTGCTGCAATGGCGATCTTTGCTCAAATGCACCTTTCCTTTGCCTTAACAGGTTCCACTCTTCTTCCCTTTTTAATTTGTTGGGTTTTCTGCATTTCTTCAACTCATATTACTTTCACTGTGTTAGCTTTGCTTGATTTCTTGCCTTGTTTGCATTGCTTCTTTATTCCAAGCTTAGATTGGATTCCTGGATTTACTGTTTACAAAGTACATAACTGGATTGACCGATTTTGACCCAGTTCTTGACTTGGAAATTTGAGTATTTGCTTTCAAGTTATTGGCTTTCTGCTCTAAATGGGTCTTCGTTTTGTGGAAAACATATGTATGGGTCAAACAAATTCAGGGTAAATTTGTGATTCTATAGCTCATTCAGTGGTTGTAGTCTAAGTCACTGCAAGTCCATTGTTGCTGTTGATGGATTTTTTTTCCGGGGATTTTCTGATTGGTATTAAACTATTAATGTGTCATAGTTTGGTTGGTCTGAATCCCCAATGGCTTGAATTTGAAACAGTTTTCAGATTTATCATGATGTGTTAATGTGCTTTGCTCATGCCTGAAGTTTGAGTAATGCATCAACGTCTGTTCTATGTCCCCTTCAAAATAGAAATAAAAAAGAGACTACTCATGGCATCCGTATGGTTTTATTAATAATAATGATAATAATTGCTGATTTGCTGTCATCATGTCCACTTTCTAAGCAACTAGATAAGATATTATTGAGCAAAATCTCAAATGTGGATAAGAAGGGGGCTCCTAAAGCATAGTGTCCTTCTGAATTCGCTTCTGCGGACTTGTATGCTGTTTACGAGTTCAAATTGAGGATCTTAATAAACAATCTATTTGCAATTCAGTTGTAGAGGTAAGGCCGTGTACATATGATCCTACGGCACTACTCCGGTGGGTGGGGGGCTCAATGTGTAATGACTGGTGTTTTCTTCAGCGGACAGGTTGTTATAGGAAGTTCTCATAAAATGGCTTCACTTAAACTGAAAGTTGAACCATTGTGTTTAATTCAACATTCTCTAGGTTCACGGGGTGCTCGTTTTGGCGCACAATTCATGAATGCACTTATAAGTTACCTTTGTTTCATTGGCATTCATTTGAGATTGTTGATGTTTACTGACTTACTGCAATTAGTTGACTAACTTGCCCAGTATCTAACAGGATGCCCATTGGACTTGAGTGGAACAAACTTCACTCTAGTGGCATATTTATGTTCAGATCCAGGTCTGCGAGGAAAATGTTGCCGCTACATCAATGCATATGTCGCACTTTCTGTCACTCGCTATACAAACGCAACCAGCAACCTTGGAGTTGGTCCGGAACTTTCTGAGGTCTGTCTTCAGTCAATGTCAGACACCTTGGGACTCTATGGAGTTCCACGGAACGCAACTGCTTTTTGTGGGTTTGGGACCAAAGTGCCTCTAAATTATGAGTGCAAAGGTAGAACTAGTGTCACGCAGATGCTGGAATCCCCCGGGTTTAATGCCGTGGCTCTAAATTGTCAAGTTCCACCTCCAGATCGGAGTGAGTGCAGAAGATGTATAAATGCTAGCATTATGTATCTTAGGCAGATAACAGCAGCAGCAGATAACGTTACATTGATCACTTGTCGGGATGCTACTTTTGTCACACTTGCCAGTCAGTCTGACAATGCATCAGCCACTGCGTTTGCTGCCTGTTTCTTTGGGGTTCCAAGGATTAGTTCTAAAGGTACTGTTTATCATATTTACATGATTTGCCTTAGTGTCGTGTACTTTGGTCTGTGGGCCTTATCTGAATCTGTAACGTGTTTCAGTCATACTTAATATGTAGAGGATTCCATAGTTTTACTCATCTGCCTATAACTGCTATAACTTAATTCTTTGTCACTGCACTTCTGCTTCTATTTTTTTCCCCAACAGAATAATGTTATGTTGAATTCATATATGAAGTAGTAATGTCTTTTGATGTTTAATCGACAAGGATGATTTAATAGGACTCGTCTGTCACTCGTCTGTGCATGCTTGTTGGTGTCCCAATTATACTTGCCAGAAAAGGAGGAAATTGCTTTGTTTGCTTTATCAGCAATCTTTTACACAGCTGTCATGGTAGCAATGTCAAGCTGGTCAACTAAGCTGTTCAACTAACCCAGATATGCAGTAGGATAGTGGTTAACTTTTACACAAGAATACTAACTTCACCTTAATATGGGCATCAAAAAGCTTATCAACTTATCATGCATAGGGTAATGAGTAACTACCATAGTCAATCCTTGCTTAGAAACGCGTTTTCAGTATCTGTTTTGTGTATCAATAACATCTGTCTCATAAGCCCTTTTTGTTTTAGGTGTACAATTCATTCTGTCTGAATATGCTATGGAGTGACTGTAAAACTACTAAATGGCCAGTGGGGTTTGATCCTGCTCCTTATCAAGGAGGTGTGGGAGTCAAATACCACTAATATGATTAGGGCGATGGAGTTTCTCTCTTTTATCCTTGTTCTATACAAGCTGTTTCCGAATAGGTTGTTTCCATGAGTGGTAGCACCCAAATTAACTGCTAAAAGTAAAGAATTTGGAGGATCTTGGACCTGTTTGTTTCTTCTGTTGCAAGACCTTGGTTATATTTCCACTTGTTGGAACTCTTCTGTATTGATGATTGTCTTGTAATGTTAAGCTTATGCCTTAAGTAGTTTGGGGGAGTGACTCGTGAGGACTCTTTGATTTGGACTAGTTAACCAAACACTTCAGATTTAGGCTGGATAATCCATGCTGATCATGTAGATTTTGTGGATAGTTTCTATATTGGATATATAGAGTTTTGTGGGATGCTAATTTTAGCCTTGCATCTGACTTTTTGCTATTGATTAATATATATAGTTATTTTTTCTATTGCTTAGCCAAAAGGAAACTATGGGTACCCTTATTTATTTTTGGTTGTTACTTTTTTTTTGGAAATTCCATTTGGTAGGCTTCAACTTTTGCCTATTCTGTCAACCACTTTATCCCAAATGGTGGGCTTATTTTGAAAATTATTCCAAATGGTAAGTTTATTTGGAAACTTTAAAAGTTATGTCAAGTTTTCAAGCACTTTAAAAACTATTCCTAGTTGTCAAACACTTTATATATTATTCCAAGTGAGCCGATTGTGAGATTCATAGGGAGAGCTAAATGTAATTGAGAGAGGAGGAAAGTTTTGCCAGAAATATTTTAACAACGGTACAAGATGAAGCTCACGAGATGGAATAATTTTTAAAATAACCTACCACTTGGAATAGTTTAAAAAGTGGTTGACAACTTGGAATAGGCAAAAGTTGAAGCTTACCAAATGGAATTTCCCCTTTTTTTTTTGGGGGGGGGGGGAATATTGCATTAACTTAATGTTGCTGAACTTAATTTAACTTGTAAGCATATATAACCTCGGACCACGCTGTTGTTACCGTATCAGGACATTTGCTGTATCCAGTATATTGTATTGGTGAAATTGATTGCATCTTTGTTTGCATCTCTGGTTTGATTTTTGTCATGTTTGCTGTTGATGCCAGTTTCTGAGTCACCGTCATCTCCATTGCCTCCCAGTGTCAACGCTTCAACTCCCAATGCTTCCCCAACTCCGGTGCTTGCTGCTAG
The DNA here is from genome assembly GCA_029582165.1 of Portulaca oleracea. Taxonomy (NCBI): domain Eukaryota; kingdom Viridiplantae; phylum Streptophyta; class Magnoliopsida; order Caryophyllales; family Portulacaceae; genus Portulaca; species Portulaca oleracea. The sequence goes on from CM055876.1 coordinate 14,406,858, forward strand.
TCCAAAGCAGACATCATTGGGTTTATCTTCTCATGATACTCACCATTCCTATCAACTTACAGCTATAACAAGTGTTGGAGTTGGAGTCACTGTTATTTCCTTCCTTCTTCTAGTGGTCTTAGTGTATCTCATTCGTAAGAAAAGTAGAGAGCTAGACAACCCAGAGGATGGTTTCAAGGACTCAAGACCTCCTGGCCATTCTGCACGGAAGATTCCAGAAGGTACAACTCGATGTTTGCGTCTGTATGATTCATATTAGTTAAGTTTTGTCCTGTAATATGTTTACTGAAGGGGATAGAGTTTGATTTTCTTGCAGGGCCTTCTTTCATGTTCAGAGAATTCAGCTTCAAGGAGACCAGGAGGGCGACTAACAACTTCACTACGGTCATCGGTCAAGGTGGATTTGGAACAGTTTACAAAGCTCAGTTCAGTGACAGTCTGATAGCTGCAGTGAAGCGAATGAACAAAGTATCGGAGCAAGCTGAGGATGAGTTTTGTAGGGAGATTGAGCTACTCGCTAGATTACATCACAGACATCTCGTAGCTCTTAAAGGTTTTTGCATACAGAAACATGAGAGGTAATGTGTAGTTGCATAAAGAAGAGAGCCTGAGGGTGTCTGCAATATTAGTAGGATATTACTTACTATAAACTGTACTGTTTGCAGGTTTCTTATGTATGAATACATGGAAAATGGAAGCTTGAAGGATCATCTTCATAGTGAGTTTGCTGCATTCATTTCTGTCATACCTAGGTTGCATGCACTTATTATCAATACTCTCTTTCAAAATGAAAACCTTTTAACTTATGGGTCCAAATTTTGTGTGTATTCAGCTCCAGGAAGGGAATCCCTTGGCTGGCAGACAAGGGTCCAGATTGCTATAGATGTGGCAAATGCGCTGGTAATCTGAATCAGCTGGCCTTCTCATTACATTGTTTGTCGGTTTTATGTCCCTTTTTCCCATTGTTCCTTATGCATGGGGGTGTTCACATGCAGGAGTACCTTCATTTCTATTGTGACCCTCCTCTTTGCCATAGGGACATCAAGTCCAGCAACATATTACTGGATGAGAACTATGTTGCCAAGGTAGTACTTTCTTTCTTTCTAAAGCTACCTGCTGTGATATTAAATCCAATTCATAAGCGATAAACACGGATGCCTTCTTCTCATTGACTTTTCTTTGATTCAACCAAAACCAAAACCAATAGTCTGAAATCTCCCCCAGTGCGAGGTATGGAGGGGTTGAATGGTTGGATGTAGCAGTTTCACCCTAAATTTTGCAATTTAGAGAGGCTACTTCCAATTTGATGAGGCGTTTTACTTTAGTCCATTACAATCTCAGTTGAAAAATTAATCTTTTTCAACTATCCAGATTATGGATCCGATTAAATTTTCTTCAGTTATAAATTATAATTTGACCACTCTTGTTTGCCTTGGTCTCCAGTTGGCAGATTTTGGCCTTGCATATGCTTCAAAAGATGGTTCCATTTGCTTCGAACCAATAAACACAGATGTACGAGGAACTCCAGGTCAGCTGAATAATGGCAAATTAATGATTTCAGCTTTAAGCATCTTGCTTTACTCCAGTAATATTCTCTAATTTTTTTATTTATTTTTGGTTGCAGGATACATGGATCCTGAATATGTTGTCACTAGAGAGCTGACCGAGAAGAGCGATGTGTATAGTTATGGTGTGGTACTCCTGGAGCTTGTGACAGGAAGACGTGCCATTCAAGATAACCGAAACCTAGTAGAATGGGCCCAAACATTCATATCATCCGAGTCAAAACTGTCCCAGCTTGTAGACCCGAATCTGAAGGAGTTTTTCGATTACGATCAGCTTCAAACAATAGTGTCAATTGTGAAGTGGTGCACACAACCAGAAGGCCGAGCCAGGCCTTCAATTAAGCAAGTATTGAGGCTTTTATATGAGAGCTCTGACCCATTGCATAACGGCTTCATCAGGGGAATTCAGGATGAAGAGTTTGAAGGAACTCAAGGAACAAGAAGGCCAAGCAAAGGGAAAACACAACGCGGGGACATGGTTTTCCACAGCGGGGAAGGAAGGTACCTTGCGTCTTCATCGAGTACCAATAAATCTTATTGCAGCAGAAGTTTTCTTCTTGATAATGGGTCTCCACAATCTCCTCCAAACATACCATCACCTTGACTCAGGTACATCTCTCTCAGTTTTGCATAAATACCTGAAAAAAGACAACTCGTCAGTCAGTTTCCACGATGTGCAACACTTGGGCAGCCATGGATTCTTTGTAAAGATTTCGCAGGAATAATTCTTTGATTGAAATTATTTGATCTCTCTCACTATTCACTAACCTTGTTCAGGGTAGAAGCCACTTTGCTTGGCTGATAGTCGATAAAAATATCCTGCAACTGTATTTTGTATCGGTTTGATCGAGTTTTTTGTAAGTTTTGACTAGGAATACGTGCTTGTAGTTTTGGTTTTGCAAGTTTGACGATTGGTTTTAGACCAGATGTAACCATTTTGAACCTTTATTTCGGCATGCGTGTAATTTTGCTCCTCCATTGTAGTAGTGTAATTACAGCTTCTCAGGGTGGTTTACTTTTAAAGCAGCTTGTGTTTAAGGTTCCCAAACAATGATCAAGGCAAGACAAGACTCGAAAGGTGGGAGATGAGTTCCATTGACGTCTACTCTTTGCCAACTATATCTGGTATTCCTGGCGAGTGGTAACATTTTTATTATCAACATGGAAGTCAACAGGCAAATACAATGGCTAATTAATATGTTACTAGTATTGAGGATGCTAGACTCCAAATCGCCAAGTATGCAACTTAGACTTTATCACTTGGTGGGGACCACCCTGATTTGACCGTAAAATTTGTGGGTTAGGGTCGGATCTTTTGGTGTTGAACCGATCCCACAAATGTGAGGACCTCAACCTAATTAGGGTTTGGGTTTGGGTAAAGGTCTGTTTGACCTGACCCGACTGATTGACTCAGATCTTTCTTAAAACACTTTTTTGAAAAGCCAACAAACTTGTCAGTTGCCCATTTTTCTTCTTTTTGGGAGGTTAGAGAGCATTTTCAGGGGTTCACCTCTCCTCACTGCAAGGCGATGACATCTTTAGTATTGAAGCTCAAGAATTTGTTTGTTTTACAATTTCTTTGGTATGTCCATAGAGTAGTAATTAGATATTCTTTGCATAAACAATGTCGTTGGAGGTACAAGTAGATATGTATCTGATCGAACTATCTCTTAGTGCACAATAGTACAATACACTTCTCATCATTTTAATCCAACTAGATATGTATATGATCGAACTGTGCATTACGATACCTTTGTCGTCATTTTCACACTACTGACGCCCGCCTTTGAGGTTTTGTACTGACTTTTTCTTTATTTTCTTTGTGACTGAATTAAGAGGGCTTCTTTGAGGCATAACTATATATGTTCCTTTAGCTTATACATTCTTCTTTCGATTATAATCGATGTGTATTTTTGAAATTTAATTTTTTTTGGTAATTAAAATGAATGAAATGGCAAAATATTATATTCCAAATTTTTGGGCCAGCCGCCCAACTGACTCTATCCGCGACTCGTAGGGTCATGATCATGGCAGGGCTACCTCGACCAAAATTTGGGTTGGGTCGCGTCCGGGTCGCGTCCGGGTCGAGGGTCTTGTGAGTTCCGACCCAATTGAAGTGCCACGAGACTTGACCCGCACTTTAAACATGTATAATGCTACTTGATTTCTCACATTGGTTGTGATTTGTAAATTGATGAGTTTTAAGTTCTCCTTATTCTTGCTGTTTAAATTGGTTGTTAGGAAAGTGTCATAAAATCACCAAACCTCTTGATCCCACAATTATTTGTTTCCTAATTGTATTAGGGTATTATTTAAGTTTCCTTATTATGTTGAGTTTCCTAATTGTATTAGATTCTAAATCTATTTGGTGTGGGAGTCAAGTTAGGTTATAGGGAGTTTTCCCTATAAATAGGGTACATGTTTCTCCACCAAAAATATATCGGTAAACACAGAAAGCTAGAGAGAGAGAAAATATTGAGAGAGAAAGGGGTCTCACCAATATTTTCCCCAGTGTATCATGAGAGATTGTGAGTTGAGTGTTGAGAGATTGTTATTGTAATCTCCTTTGTGGATCGCATCACACCCTGTGATAGTGATCAGGTTGTACTCTTCCTTTCTCATAGTGGATTATTTTCTGGCTGTTGCCGTCCGTGGGTTTTTCTCCAAGTTCTTCGGTTTCCCACGTAAACCTTGTGGTTGTATTCTTTTATCACTCTTATTATTTTGTTCCTGAATTTTGTCGTAATTTCCGTCATCTCAATTCGATTTATTATTCGCTTCCGCTGTTACCTTGCTATATTTTTACCTAACAAGTGGTATCAGAGCAAGGTGGAGATGACTTCAATCATGAAGTGCGATATTCCAAAATTTGATGGAACGAGGAGTTTTACTATGTGGAGACTGCAGATGAAGGCGGTCCTGATTCAACACGGGTTATGGGATGTGATTGAGTATCCCGACACGAAGATAGATGCGACAATGAGCGATGATGAATTCAAACAACTCCAGAAGGATATCAAGGGGAATCTGACTCCAAGGGAGTGGAAGAAGCTTGAAGATAAGACTCTGGCAGGGATTCAGCTGTGCTTGGCGGAGCACATTCAGAGAGAGGTGATGCATATCGAGAAACCTCGGGAGCTTTGGACCAAACTGGAAGAGTTGTACATGTCGAAGAGTCGTGCAAACAAGTACCGAATGAAGGAGAAATTCTACAGGCTGAAGATGCCCCAAGGTACTTCTGTTCAGGCACATCTTAGTGAATTTGATTCTATTATTACTGAATTGGAATCAATGGATATAAAACACACTGATGAGGATAAGGCTTTACATTTAATTCTATCCCTACCTGCATCACATAAACAATTTAAGGAAATCATGTTGTATGGGAATCGTGGTGTCCTTAACCTTAGTGAAGTAAAGGCTAGTTTACTGTCTAAGGAGAAACTTGATACCGATGGTGATGACCAGGGTGATGATGCTATGGTTGTAAGGGGTAGGAATACTGAACGTAAGGGAAACGAGTCTAGAGGGAGGTCTAAACACCGTTCAAAGTCTAGGAATCCTCACAAGAATAAGAAGTGTAATGACTGTAGTAAGATGGGGCATATAGAGAGAGACTGTTGGGCAAAACAGAGAGACCAGAAGCAGGAGAGAAAGGATAATCACACCAAACCTGGTACCTCAAACTGCGTAGAGTCCGAGTCATATGGTGATGGGTTTGTAGTTACGGATGATGTCTTGGCTACCACATCGAGTAGGATAGCTAGAGATGAGTGGGTTCTTGACACGAGGTGCACCTATCATATGTGTTCTCATAATGACTGGTTCGAGTCTTATGAGAGTGTTGACACCGGAGTCGTAGTCATGGGTAACGACACAGCCTGCAAGGTTGCAGGAATCGGTAGCATCAAAATCAAGACTCATGATGGCATCGCTAGAACTCTCAAGGAGGTTCGTCATATCCCTAACATGACTCGAAATTTAATTTCTTTGGATACTCTTGAAGCTAACGACTGCAGGTACAAAGGAGAAGATGGTGTTTTGAAAGTGTGCAGGGGTTCCATGGTTATTATGAAGGGAATCAGGAAGGGCAGTCTATACATCCTGCAGGGGTCTACAGTGACAGGATCTGCAGTGGCAGTCCTAAATCTTGATGAGTCTGAGAACACAAAACTGTGGCACATGAGACTAGGCCATATGGGCGAGAAGAGAATGTCAATGTTGAGCAAGAAGGGATATCTTGAAGGCGCAAAGATCGGCAAGTTGAGTTTTGCAATCACTGTGTCTATGGGAAACAGAAGAGGGTTAGCTTTTCAAGGGCTAAACATACAACAACAGGGATCCTTGATTATATTCATTCAAATCTTTGGGGTCCTGCTAGAGTGCCATCACTGGGCGGCAACCGCTACATGTTGACATTCGTGGATGACTTCTCGAGGAAGACTTGGGTTTATTTCCTGCGGCACAAGAATGAGACATTCTCATATTTCAAGAAGTTCAAAGCTTTGGTGGAGAACCAGACACGCAGGAAAATCAAGAAACTCAAGACTGACAATGGGTTGGAGTTTGTTGATTCTGAATTTACTGAATTCTGTGAGGAGCATGGGATTGCAAGACATCAAACCTTGGTGGGTAAGCCTCAACAAAACGGGGTAGCCGAGAGAATCAACAAGACACTCCTGGAGAAAGCACGCTGTATGCTCTCGAATGCAGGGCTTTGGAAGAACAAATCGTTCTGGGCAGAGGTGATATCTACTCCCTGCTACCTGCTGAACAGATCACCTCATGCCTCTATCGAATACCAGATTCCAGAGGAAGTATGGACAGGTAATCCAGTTAATTGTTCTAATTTGAGAATTTTTGGATGTCCTGTATATGTCCATGTGAATGATGGGAAGCTGTCTCCCTGGGCTATTAAATGCATGTTTCTAGGTTACGGGTCTGAGTCTAAGGGATATAGAATGTGGTGTCCTGATTTGAAGAAAGTTATTCAGTCTAGAGATGTAACCTTTAATGAAACTGCTATGCTATCTAGAATGGAATCTACCGGTACTTCTGATGATGTAGGAAATTAGGAGAAGGATGCAGGAAGAATGGTATTCGAGGTGGAGCAGGCTCAAGCTGGAGCTGCTAGAACCTGCAATCAGGAGCAAACTACTGATGATGGTCCTAAACCAACTGAGGTTGATGAGCCTGAGATTGAGACGAATGTTCCTCAGGTGGAGGAACAACCATGTATTGCTAGAGATCGTCCCAGGAGGGAGATCAGGAGACTAGCAAGATATACTGAAGAAGATGCTGCTATGATTGCTTATGCGCTGAGTGTTGCAGAGGAGACTCCTGAAGGTGCTGAACCTTCTACCTATCAGGAGGCCATCTCTTGTCTGAATGCCTCAGACTGGATAGGAGCTATGCAAGAGGAGATGGAGAGTCTGCAGAAAAATCATACATGGGAGCTATGTGAGTTGCCTAAAGGGCGACGAGCTCTTACTGCGAAGTGGGTGTACAAGAGAAAGGAAGGTATCCCTGGTGTAGAAAGTGCAAGGTGGAAGGCCAGATTAGTGGTAAGGGGTTGCAACCAGAAAGAAGGAATCGACTACAACGAAGTATTCTTGCCAGTCGTGAGGCATACGTCGATCCGCACCTTGATTGCCTTTGTTGCTCTATTTGATTTGGAGCAACTTGATGTCAAGACAGCTTTCCTCCATGGCGAGTTGGAGGAGGAAATATATATGAGGCAGCCAGAGGGTTTCATCGTTCCTAGTAAGCTGGAACAAGTATGCAAATTGAGAAAGTCCTTGTATAAACTTAAACAGGCTCCCAGGCAGTAGTATAAAAGGTTTGATACCTTTATGGTAGGGCAAGGGTACACAAGAAGTCACTATGATAATTGTGTGTACTACAGGCAATTTGAAGAAAGGTCTTTCATTTATTTATTATTGTATGTGGATGACATGTTGATTGCCTCCAGGGACATGTAACTAATAAAGAAGCTGAAATCTCAACTCAACCAGGAGTTTGAGATGAAAGACCTCGGAGCGGCGAAGAAGATTTTGGGTATGGAGATCCAAAGGGATAGAAAGGCAGGGAAGTTGTTCCTGTCTCAGAAGAAATATCTGGAGAAGGTGTTGGACAGATTCAACATGAGAAATCAGAAAGCTTTCAACTCAGATCATGCACACTTCAAATTGTCTGGTGAGAACTGTCCTAAATCTGATTTGGAGGTAAGGAGGATGTCTAATATTCCTTATACTAGTGCAGTTGGTAGTTTGATATATGCTATGGTGTGCACTAGACCTAACCTATCCCATGCAGTTAGTGTGGTGAGTAGATATATGCAGAATCCAGGGAAGGAGCATTGGGAAGGGGTAAAGTGGATCCTTCGCTATGTGAAAGGTACTTTAGAGAAAGGCATCCTGTATGATAGAGGTAGTGCTGCAACGTCTGATGTTATAGGTTATGTTGATGCTGATTATGGTGGAGACTTGGATAGGAGACGCTCAATTTCAGGGTATGTGTTCATCATGTGTGGAGGAGCAATATCTTGGAAAGCTTCACTTCAATCTATAGCAGCCCTGTCTACTATAGAGGCTGAATATATTGCTGCAACGGAAGGAGTGAAGGAGGCCATCTGGTTGAGGGGATTGGTCATGGAACTTGGAGTACCACAGGGTGAGACCATGGTTTATTCAGACAATCAAAGTGCTATACATCTGATAAAGAATGACACTTATCATTCGAAGACCAAGCATATAAGCGTCAGATATCACTTCATCAGAGATACAGTTGCTGCGGGAGAGATCGTGGTGAAGAAGGTGCATACTTCTGAGAATCCTGCAGACATGTTAACCAAGCCTCTATCTATAGCTAAGTTCGAACATTGTTTGGACTTAGTTGGTGTTCTAAGCATGTGAGAACCCTGCGGGGCCACGCCCTGTGGAGGGGCGGTGTTTAGACCCAATTTTGTGTCTAAATACCGCCTAAATCCTTAGGCTTTTAACTCGTTTCGTGGTTTAATTTCATAGTTTTTAATGCGTTTTGGTTATTTTGTAGATTTTGGGGATTTCACTCAAAACGTAGCAAAACGGGCCTTTTTATAGCATTTTTGGTGATTTCCCGAGCCGAGCCGGACCGGAAGCCGAGGCGGAGTCGACCCGGGACCACTTTCCTCACCTTTGGTGTCAATTATTGAAGTAACACCTGCTATGACTCTCGGATCGGGCGTTACATGCTTCGGAAAGAAGGAAGAACAAAGGGAAGGGAAGCCGAAGCGTAGCCCCCGCCCCGAATGGTGTAGCACCCGCTACGCCCAGAGTGCATTGGAAGCTGAGTGTGACCGTAGCCACGGTCATGGCTACCGTAGCCACAGTGGGCGTATGCAGAGGGTCAGGATGTCCGAGAAATACTGTACCCACGGTCGGAGCTACCGTACCCACGGTGCCACGAAGGAAAGAATTGCCCAGCATTTTTCGCTGGTCGCGCCCGCGATGGGGGTGGTCACGCTCGCGACCCCCTGCTAGGTGGCGTTTTTCGGCTTTCAAACGCTGCGTTTTGGTCAACTGCTGTGACTTGTTTAAATAGCTCTTTTGCTGCGATCTTGGGGGAGTTCGATTGGTTAGGCATCTAGGATAGACTTGGACAATTTGGAGCTTTGTAATTGGGAGTTTTAGAGAGAGATTAGTGAGAGATTAATCGAGGGTTTTGGAGATTTGTGTTTGTTATTGAAGATTTGGGTATTCAAACATTTGAAAGATTGTTGGATCATCTTTTTATTGCTTTCCTCTGTTCATCTACAACATTTTGATAAGTATTCTCTTCCCTTAACTCTTTTATTAATTACTTTGCTAATTACATTGCTTGTTCTTGATTTCTTTACTTGCTATTTCATTGTAACTTGCTTGTTTATGGTTATTTGATGTTAGAAATCATGTTTAGGTTTGGTTTGGATGTTGTTAGCATAGTTAATGTCATGATTAGTGGCTAGAAACCCTATGGGTTAGGGGGTAATTAAGGGTGTGAATGGGTGATTAGGTTTGGGTTAGCAATATTAGTGAGTAATTAGTTAGGAAATCAATTTCCCAATCCTATCCTTCCCTCAAGTGGGATGTATTTGGGTGCGAAAGCATCCCGAATACATCCAACGCTTGTTGGAAGGTAGGAATTAGGATAGTTGGTATTCTAGTTCGCGAAAGCGAATAGAAACTAACTAGGAAATTCCGTTCCATTAACTCCCCCGGGTCTGTCGATGGACTTTGGGGAAGTTAATCCGGACTATCCTTGAAAGAGGAAGCCCGATGGGTATTTTCTAACGGAGTTACCATTTGATTTCCCCTTCTCATTACTCTCTTGTTGCAAAACCCATTTCCTCATCCCCGTTTGCATCCCGAAAAGCCTCCGAAGCCCATTTTCCATTCCTTGACCGACCTTAGCTTTGTTTCTTGCGTTGTGATCTCTTCAAACCGATATCCTTACCTTAGCAATCTCATCCCAACCTTAGACCTAGTTTCTTTGACCAAGGCCGCCAGCTCCCTGAGAGAGAACGACAAAACCGAGGTCTTACAAACCACGTTACAGGCGTGTTGATGGCGACAGTCAAGATGTTTATCTGGACTGATGATTCGTTGATTTTAGTCCAAGGTGAAGTTTGTTAGGAAAGTGTCCTAAAATCACCAAATCTCTTGATCCCACAATTATTTGTTTCCTAATTGTATTAGGGTATTATTTAGAATTCCTTATTATGTTGAGTTTCCTAATTGTATTAGATTCTAAATCTAATTGGTGTGGGAGTCAAGTTAGGTTATAGGGAGTTTTCCCTATAAATAGGGTACATGTTTCTCCACCAAAAACATATCGGTAAACACAGAGAGCTAGAGAGAGAGAAAATATTGAGAGAGAAAGGGGTCTCACCCATATTTTCCCCAATGTATCCTGAGAGATTGTGAGTTGAGTGTTGAGAGATTGTTATTGTAATCTCCTTTCGCATCACACCCTGTGATAGTGATCAGGTTGTACTCCTCCTTTCTCATAGTGGATTATTTTCTGGCTGTCGCCGTCCGTGGGTTTTTCTCCGGGTTCTTCGGTTTTACACGTAATTCTGGTGTTTGATTTTATCGCTTATTTTTCATTCCTAAATTTTGTCGTAATATCCGTCATCTCATTTTCGATTCTATTATTCGCTTCCGCTTTTACCTTGCTACTCACTTTTCTCTAACATTGGCTTTCAAGGTGAATTTTACTATAACATTGTATCAAAAGAACCCTATTAGACCTTGATGAACTGTTGGATATTATTCAATTTATGATTATTACTTTTGTTTATAACTACAATCATTAATTACTATATGATTTAGAAATAGCCTAGTTTTTTTTTCGAAAGACAAGGCAACCAACCAGGAACAGAGAGCTTTCCCCCCTTTTCGCCCGAGGGTAAAGACGGAACGACAGCGGGTGCACGGTTGTCGACTTGAGCTTGAGTTCGTCGAGGATAAAGGGATGTCTTGATTTTCTTTTGCCTATCGGCCGGCCGGCTTTAAGCAACCTTCGCATTTTCTGCTGAGATCCCGAGTCTGCAGGCGGGCAGACATCCCATCGACACGCATGGTCTTTAATCTCACTCGTTGATTGCCACAGATAAGCGCTTGTACTATGCATATGGATCACCAGATGACATAGAGACGTGGAAGACCTTCCGAAAAATATTCATTGCCTTTAGAAAAAACAAGGGATGCAAGCGAAACTGAAGAAGACCTGCTGTTTTTCACGCACAAAATGACAATCAATCTCTTTTAGTTCGTTCCATTTCATTGCACTCCTTTGGTCCGGTGCGAGAGAGGGGCAGCTGACCGAGAAAAAGAAGTTTAATAGGCATCTTCCATTCATATCGATTTGGGTTTTTAAAGACACATCAACATATAGGTGACCTTTTATTAAGGTATGTTTTCCACATATCTATAAGTAAAATAGAAGAAAAAACCAAAGATGGTCTACAATTCCATAATTATAAAAAGCCAATATTTAGTGAATGACCATGATTAGTCATCCAATCTATTGCGAAGTTTTCTTCACAACAGATTTGTCATATGAAAAACTCACCATAGATGTGGCATATGAAGGCAAGGCAATTTATATTAAAGCAACATTCAATTGATTCTGTGAACCTTGACTAGTCAAATTGTAGACAAAATTTGGCTGCCATACACCAACACTTGTTAACTTTAGTGACTTGGGTGGAAGTCGACAATCATTTAAAAAATAAACATTTTCAAAGGATACACGATGATGCTACTATATATGTTTTTTATTTATCAAAATGTGTACAAACAATATTTATGTACATAACTTAAATTTCACAACTTTGTATTATTTTATTAAAAAAAATTTAAATTGTTTGAGAAAACAATAAATTGATCTTCATATTGCTAAGAATAAAAAGCGAAAGTGTCTTTTGTTAGCGCTTAAGAAGTTTGCGAAGAAACACATTCAAGATAGAAAAAAGGAGAGAGAGAATGGAGGGAATCTCAAATATGAGATCCTTTCATAATTGAATGTGGATCACACACCAAAGGACAGAAGCAAGCTACGTACATAAAGAGACACAACAACAAAACAAGGCGGGAAACAACAATCAGCCTCAACAACTTGCTGAGCTTGAAACCTACAATAACAACCCAAAATAACCAACCCTAACAACCTCTATACTTAACATCCCCCCTCCTCTTTAAGGTGGAGTTGGTGGAGTGTCTATCAAGCTCAGCCTTGAAGAGAGATAATTGTGTTGGACCTCACTAAGAGACTCGGTCATAATGTCAGTTGTTTGCTCTCCTGAAGCAACATAATGTGGTTGCAAGAACCCTTCAAGAAGCTTGTCTGTTGTATTGTAACAATAATTTTGAGATGTTTGATCCTGTCATGAAAGGAATGATTTTGTGTGATGTACATAGAAGCTTTGTTATCAAAGTAAAAGGGAATATGAAGAGGAGCACTAACACCCAACTCCTGAACTAGTTGATATAACTATTCATCTTAGATGTTGTGTATGACACTGCTCTGTCTTCAACTTTAGCAGATGACTTTGCCATAGTCTTCTACTTCTTTATCTTCCACAAGACTAAAAAAGAGCCTAAGTAGATGCAATAACTTAGATAGAGAACATGTAGTGAACCTGCAGGTATCTCGACTAGCATCACAGTAAGCTGATTGGGTGAGATAAGAGGTGGAAGAGTGAAAAAAAAGCATGTGTTGACAATACCTTTCAAATATTTAAGAATGTGGAGGGCTTTCTAGCATTGGTTGTTAGTAGGTTGCTATAAAAAAACAACTAAGATGTTAGACAACATAGGATATGTTTGATATGGTGATGGTGATATAGAGCAATCGAGTAATTAAATTCATGTAAGGCTCTGGATCAACAAAGGAGGGTTGGTGACCATGTCAAGTTTCAAACTTCTAGGTAAGGGAAACTTAACAAGTTTGTTGCCAACAAGACAAGGGTCATTCAAAATGTCCATAGTGTATTTTCTCTAGTTAAGAGTAAAATACCAACAGCAGATATAACAATCTCCACCATAAGGAAGTATCTAGCTTACCCCAAGTCCTTAATGGTGAAGGCTTGATGTAGAGCAGCTTTGATGTGTTGAATTTCCTCCATATTATCTCTAGTGATGAACATGTCATCAACATATACTAAGATAAACACTTGAGTACCATGAGAGATCTTAGAAAAGAATAATCACTGTGACATTGCTTGTATGCTTGACCAATCAAAAATTTGGTAAGCTCCAGGTTCCATTGCTTCGAAGCCTATTTTAGCCCATAGAGGGACCAAACTAACTTGGAAATTTGACCATCGTTAGTCATGTCATATCCAATAGCATGTAAACCTTTTCATCTATGTAACCATGCAGGAAAGCATTATTAATATTAAGTTGGAACAAAAACCAAGACTTGGAGTGAGCTAAAACAATGACCACTCTTACCATTGTCAATTTAGCAATCGGAAAAAGGTTTGTTTATAGTCTTTGTCTTTGATTTGTTTAAAGCCACGAATAACCAATCTAATATAGTACCTCTCAGCAGTTCCATCAAGCCTAGAGTTGGTTTTATAAACCCATTTGGATGAAAGAGCTTTCTTACCTTGAGGCAAAAGAGTTAAAATCTAAGTGTCATGACTCTCCAATGCTACAAACTCTTTATCCATTGCCTTTGTCTTTTCAATATGTTTTTCAACCTATTTATAAGAGCTTTGTTTAGGGACTTGTAATATATTTGCAAGTGAAACCATATAAGTTGGGAATAGATTAGAAAAATCACAAAGGTTGAAAATAGGATGTAAAGGAGAAGTCTAAAAAGGAGTGTTGATGTGTGAGATAGATACGTATAGACAGTTGTAGCTCTGTTGGTGGGTTTTTCTGGACACAGGGACAAAAAGAATTTAAGCAACCTATATCATTTGCAAAGAAAAATATATGGGTGTCCCCCAAAAAAGACCGGGGAAAATTAGTATGGGGTGTCCACTCTACTAAGAGCATCTGCTCACGTTTGGAGGGAGACCATCAATTGAGCCAAAATTTGACTCATAAAAACATTTCTTTTGTAGTGGCAGAGATTAAAAAGGAAGGCAAATGGAGAACTTAGAGACGAGGGACAGAGGAAGAGGAGAGAGAAAGAGAGAAGACTCGTTCACGATCTAAATTGATTTTTTTTTTATCTCCAACGAGAAAACCAAACTATATTAATGAATCGTTTATAAAGGAGCACATATCAGTATCAGCCAAATCATTGATAAAATCCGGCGCCATACCCACCCAAATCCTCCTACGAAGCTCAAAAGGGTGGCTATGAGCAACTTCGTGTGCTACTCGATTCCCCTCCCTTCTAATATATGTAAAGCTAACAGAATTAAAATCATCACCAATCAAAAATAGTTGCTACAACAATAGTGACTCAAAATTATTCTCCAACACTCGGCCTTGCATTTTTCGAATAATGTTCAGCGAATCGCCTTCGATGATCACCCGACTGTAACCCATTTTCCGGGCTTCTTCTACCGCCATAATGCAAGCTCGTATCTCCTCAACCTGGGCAACAGCAAAACCCCTGCCATGTTCGAAACCCCCCAGCTCTACCATCCCCGAGTTATTCCTCAAAGCAAACCACCATGCGTATACATCATCTCCCACCTTGCCCCCGTCAAAGTTAATCTTTACTAACCCCGGATCTGGAGGGCGCCAAGAGCTTGTAAGCTATGTTGGCCGACTGACTTGCATGTTTTCATTTGTAATTCGAAAAGCTTCCACCATGGCAATTGCTCGCCGAGCTACTTCACCCCTAGGCCCATCCTTCCCTTCGAAGATAAACATGTCCCTCCTGTTCCAAATACTCCACATGACCGCTAGGAAGTCCCCTGTTTCTTCCTTCCCGAGTAGATCCGCCACCTCTTGCACCCTGTCCATCACTGTTGGGTTCCTCCCAATCCATAGTTCTTCTGGGAAATCACTGCCCTCCCAAATCTCCATTGCAAAAGGGCACTGAAAAAGGACGTGTGTCACTGACTCCTCCACCACCCCGCAGATAGCACAAGACATATCACACACTGTGATTCCCCTAGCCAAATTGACATGTGTTGCTAAAGCATCCACTAAAGCTCTCCATCCAACACTTTCACTCATGGGGAGACGTCCAACGACCACATTACTATCCAAAAGGCAGCAGTTGATTCATGAGTCGAGGATGGCTGCTCGAGGGAGTTGATCGCCATTGCCACAAAATAGCCCGACTTTACCGTATATATCCTGTTTGTTGTGTAGTGCCACGTCAGAACATCCGCAGGCCAGCTTCTGCACAGCGGCAACTGGAGAATGATCTCTGCGTCCAGACCCAGACACCATTCTCTGACCTTCTGTTCGTTCCAATTCCCTGTGTCTTTGTCGATAAGTTCTGCAACCACAACATCCTCATTTGCCACTGGGTGTTTTTTGATCAACTTAAATGAATGAGGCCTGGGAATCCACCCATCTTTCCAGACCCTTATATGCTCCCCATCACCCACTATCCATCTTGATCCGTTAGTTATCACCTTTCTTGCTCCCCATAAGCTCCGCCACGTCATATTAGGACATGAACCTAATCCAGCGGAAAGAATATCCCCATCCCGAAAATAGCGGGCCTTAAGAATTTTGTATAGGAGGGTATCATGGTTGTGTATCAACCGCCAAACCTGTTTAGCAAGAAGCGCGTCGTTAAAAGCCTCCAGATCTCGGAAACCCATTCCTCCATCTTTCTTCGCCTTTACTAGTTTCTCTTTTCCAACCCAATGAATCTTTCTCTTATTCTCATCATGCCCCACAAAAAATTATTTATCGTTGATTGGATGGAGCTGCACAGTGTCTTGGGTAACTTAAACACACTCATCGCATAGGTTGGGATTGCCTGCGCTACTGCTTTAATCAGCACCTCCCTTCCCGCCCAAGAAACCAACCGGTCCATCCAACTCGTAAGCCACTTCCTGACTCGATCTTTAATCGACATAAAAGCTCTTTTCTTGTCTTTCCCCACATACGCCGGCAGCCCTAAATACTTGTCCTGGGCGAGAACTTCCTTGATGTCAAGCACTTGGGCCACCTCTCTTCTCCTATTTTCCGGTACTCCTTGAGAGAACACCACACTGGACTTATGTAAATTGACTTTCTGACCCGAGGCTGCTTCATACTTGGCTAGGATCTCTCTGAACACCTGGGCCTCCTCCACTGTCGCCCTGCAAAAGAATAGCGAATCGTCCACGAACAGCAAGTGAGACACGCTTGGCGCTCCGTTGCATATGCAGTAACCTTGTATTTTGCCATCCATTTCAGCCTTCTTCAGCAAACCCACCAACCCCTCAGCTACCAGTATAAGTAAATATGGGGAGATGGGGTCTCCCTGCCTTATTCCCCGACTTGGTTTGAAAAAACCACTGGGGGAGCCATTTACCAAGAAGGAGAAGCTTGCAGACTCCACACAACTGAGAACCATATCCACCCACCTGCTATCAAAACCAATTTTTAGCAACACTCTTCGTAGAAATTTCCACTCTACACGGTCGTACGCCTTCACCATATCTAGTTTAATTGCCATAGAGCCATTCTTTCCGTAGTTATTGTGCATAGCATGGGAAATTTCATACGATATAAGGATGTTGTCGGTAATTAACCTCCCTGGGGTGAACGCACTTTGCGCCTCTGAGATAATCTAGTGCAAGAACAGCTTGAGCCGCACAGTTATTGCCTTCGTCGCAATTTTATAGATTACGTTCCAAAGGCTAATGGGCCAGTATTCTGCTAAGTTGGTCGGCTTTCCTGTCTTGGGAATCTGAACAACGTGAGTGTGGTTAAGGTCCTTCGGTACTCCGCCCCCATGAAAAATTTGTAAGACCGCTCTGCATACTTTTTTCCCCACCACATCCTAAAATTTTTGGAAAAATAGTGGGTTCAGCCCGTCCGCCCCGGGGGCTTTATTAGGTTGCATCGAGAAGAGGGCTGCTCGAATCTCGTCCTTCCTGTATGTAGCTCCCAGAGCTTCATTCATTTCCAGCGTTACCTTGCACTTAACTGTTTCGACGACCTCTCCCAGTTTGTTGAACCTTCAGAAGTGAATAACTTGTTGTAGAAGCCTTCAATCTCTGCTTCCAGCTGCTCTACGTTATCAGTCCACGAGCCATCCGCCCTTTGGAGCTTTTCGATCGAGTTATTTTTTCTTCTCATGGATGCTCTAGAGTGGAACCACCGACTGTTAGCATCACCCAGCTTCAGGAAGTCAGCCTTAGCCCTTTGCGCCCACATAGCTTCCTCTTCGATGCGAAGTTTTCTGATGTCTTCCATTAGCTTTCGCCTACACAGGGCATCCTTCTCATCCTTCACCAATTTTTCGGTATTAAGGATCTACACCCCAATGTTTCCCACCTCCTCTCTGTTCCACTTTGATAGGGCCCTCCTAACCGCCATAATTTTGTACTCTAAAATGTCCCAAGCGTCGTCGCATCCACCGCTTCGCCAGGCCTCCTCCACCACTTTCCTACACCTCTCCTCCTGAACCCACATATTTTCAAACCTTAACAGTATGCGTCTCTTCCCTTTCTCTTGAATTTGTTTGCTCAACTGTAGTAGTAACGGTAAATGATCAGACAGATTTTCGTCTATATGCAACACTTCTGATCTCGGGAAAAGCAAGGACCATTCTATTCTGGCTAAAAATCTGTCAAAACGCTCCTCGACTACCCCGTTGTCCCTTCTATTGTAACGCCCCGGCCCCCTCCCGGGCCGCGGACATTACCGATAACTGCTTCAAGGATCGCTGACTGGCCCCACAAATCACCACGAGTCTTTCCAGCGTGCTTCGTCCTCGCTTACACGCTGCCTGCGAAAACTTCCCAGGAGGTCACCCATCCTTTGACTACTCCCAGCCAAGCACGCTTAACTGAAGAGTTCCCAACGGATGAGCTACCATAAAAGAAGGTGCACCTTGGTGATATGAGTAGTCATTTTAATCCCTTTAAGCCACACTTTGACCACATATCCGGGGTGTTACAATCACCCCCACTTAAGCACACAACGTCCTCGTTGTGCCACAATCTAATCCAGAATCTTTGCCCCGCTAGGTGACTGCTCATGGCTCTCCCGTCCACTGGCGCAGCTCACGGTCGCGGGTCGGCTCTGATACCATCTGTAACACCCTGATAAGTGCTTCTTGTATATATGAATATTTGGTTGTTTTGATTGGAATTTGGGGAATATTTGATTTGATTATGTTATTTTATACCCGAATTTCCCATATTACACTTGGTTTGGAGTTTGGTGAGTTTTGTAGGGAATTTGTGAAGAATCGATGTAAACCGAGCCCAAAAAGCAAGTGTAGATCCAAGTTATGAGCTTAAAGGACCAAGAAGTGAGATGTTGGATGATCCAAGGCCCAAACAATGGCCCAAAGTACTCCTAGGCACGAAAAGGCGATGGCGGGTAGTGCCTATGACGAAACGTGAAGAATTGTGTGCGGTGAAGCGACACGGGTAGTGCCTAGGGGCGCGGTCCGGTGTCACTATGAGCACGATCCGTGTCACCCACAGCGCTGATGCTGCCTCTCTGTCTTTTCATTTTGGCGGTTTGAGTTGATATTTGCCTATATTATGCTTATTTCCGGCGTAGTTTAGGAGAATCATCATTCCACCATCTTCCATTCCATGCCCTAATCATATCCATATTCCATATTCCATCCACCATTGAAGATTGAGAGAAGATTGAAGATCGAAGAGCAATTTGAATACACTTTGAAGTGGAGGAGCAAAAGTTCTCCATTGTTGATTCCTAGCAAGTTTGTTCTTCACTTGGGTTTATTTCTCAATCTCTCATAGATATCCATATGCTTTCTAGACTAGATTTCAATTGCTTTGTAGTTTTAAACATGAATTGTGAGTAGTTCTTTTAGTTTAGGGGATGAACCTTTGAAGTTGCTTGATGAATTAACTTTTTTGGATTGAATTATCATGAATTTAGTTTGTTTCAATCTATTTGGTCTTTGAATTGAATTGTTATTGCTTTTGCTTGATCACCAATTGCATGTTAATAGGTTGTTGAATGAAGTACCGAAAGGAGAAGTTTGATTACCCGAAAACCTAGATTGAACTAGTTAAAATTATCTAGACATAGAAGTTTTAATTAGGGTTCTTGAGATAATTAGATCTTTAACCTTGACTAAATCGAAATAACCACGAAAGTAGGTGCTTGGTTAGTCTTGGCAATTCGCTCTAGTGTCAAAATCTCATTGCGAAGTATTCTATGCGATTATCGAACCTTGATTGTGCAAATTAATGAAATGAGAGTTCAATCCACATCGTTGATTCGTTATTTGACTTAGGTTTCATCCCCTGAACGCCTTTTTCCCTTGATTAAATTCGAAAAGTTTTGTGAATATTCGTTTGCTTAGACCTTGATTGTGATTAGAGTTAGATTTAGTTGATTCAAAACAAAAACCGGATCGACTTAGAGATCAACTAGGAGGCTAGTTCAGTGCGTTGAAAGGAAAAGTCCCTGTGGGAACGACCTTGATTTATGCTACAATTTCACCCGTGCACTTGCGGCCTATCACGCCCCGGCCCCCTCCCAGGCCGCGGACATTACCGATAACTACTTCAAGGATCGCTGACTGGCCCCACAAATCACTACGGGTATTTCCAGCGTGCTTCGTCCTCGCTCACACGCTGCTTGGGAAAACTTCCCAGGAGGTCACCCATCCTTTGACTACTCCTAGCCAAGCACGCTTAACTGAAGAGTTCCCAACGGATGAGCTACCATAAAAGAAGGTGCACCTTGGTGATATATGTAGTCATTTTAATCCCTTTAAGCCACACTTTGACCACATATTCGGGGTATTACAATTCTGTAACGCCCTAGAAATTCAATTTTAAACTTAACGGTCAAGGTCAAACGTTGACTAACATTAACAGCGGAAGTCTCATTTTTTTTCTTTTTAATGGGCGTTACTGCCGTATTCCCGAGGAAATACAAGGCAAGAAAGGAAAAACTAACTAATCATTATTTAATTCAATTTAACAACCAAAGGAAACTTTCAAATTCTAGAGACAACACAAACTAAACATCACTAACTTCAATTCTATAACAT
The DNA here is from genome assembly GCA_029582165.1 of Portulaca oleracea. Taxonomy (NCBI): domain Eukaryota; kingdom Viridiplantae; phylum Streptophyta; class Magnoliopsida; order Caryophyllales; family Portulacaceae; genus Portulaca; species Portulaca oleracea. Next base: position 14,427,071 of record CM055876.1, read on the forward strand.
AAACCAAACTTATTCTCAAACTAACTTCGTGGTCCTCACTGCTAGTTCCCATTCCCATCACATAACTCTTCACCTGAAAACAAAACATTTAAAAACATGAGGAGGACTCAATAACGTCTACCCCTAACCGTCAAAACAATTTAAAATTCATTTCAATTCATTTTTTGGGGGAGAAGTGAAAAGTCAAATCTCTTCGCTATCAACTTTCTTTCCTAACCAACCATAACCATCTTTCAGAATTATTAAGCGGACGGACCTTGCTTATTTGGCTCTCGAAGTCCAAGACTTCACAATAATCAAATCACAATCTCATCACAATCTCAATCTCAATACCAATCTCAATCATATATAATCACAATCATACGGATGACCATCCATTTCACACACGTGCATAAAACTAACCCCTGGGAAGTAGCACCTATCAGGCATCCCTAATCTCTTGACAACCTCTGATAACTGCGTTTCATGACTATGTTTTTGGCGGTTTTCAATAGTGAATTAGGGATAATTTTGTGTGTGAACCTTGATTTTTATTCCAATTTCCCTACTACACTTGGTGTTGTTGTTTTTGATGTGAGTTTGTAGGTTTTGAGGCCAAAACACCAACTTTCTCTCAACTTTAGGCAAGAGTGAATATACCACAGACCTCTACATGTCAAACCCAAACCGTGGTACAAATTTGGGACGGAAAGGAGCAAGGAATAGCCGGGCAGCAGCAACCTTGGGCAGCCCGTGGTGGTGGCCACGGTCCGTGGCGGACTTGCCCAGCTCATTTTGGCAAAGGAAAGAAGAAAGAAGCGGGACAGTGGCAACCTCGGGCAGCCCGTGGTGATCACCACGGTCCGTGGTGTACGGACTATACGGACCGAGGCGAACTGCCTATGCAGGTCGGTTATTTTCGCGAGTAGAAAAGGGAGGAAGCGACGATTTTTCGAGATTCATTCATTATCTATCAGTTTTCCTTTGTTGTTCTTTGGCCGTCAAGAAGAGAAAAGAGAGCCCTAATACTTCCATTCTACTCCTCTTCCCTACCATCAAGATTCAAGACCGAATCGATTCAAGAGAAACCAAGATCAAGATTCGCAAAGGAAAGGAGCGACGTTCGCGGAGAAGGTTCTACCCCGGGATCGAAAGGCTCGACGGGTTGTATTCTTCGCAATTCTATTCTTTCTTTTTGATTTCCTTCTTAGTTTTGAGATTCGATTATGATGTTTGGAACTTGTTTTGTGTTTTCATTGAATATGAGCGAGTAGATTTCTTGAATTCTAGGGTTTTGCAACCCGAAACAATGTAGTTTGATTGTTTGTTATTAGTTTGTGCATGAATTCTTGATTAGAATCAATAGAAGGTTGTGTTTTCCATGTTTATGAGTATTCTTAAGGCCTTGAATATTTATAAGTTTGAGATTAACCTAAGAAGTACTGAAAGGTGAATTATGGTAATCTGACTACCAACCTGTCTACCTAGGCTTATGAAAGTTGAAAAAGGAGTAGTAAACTAGGGAATCATTAGATAACCTGACTTTTAAGACCTTCAATTCTGTTTAACCTAAAAGGCAGACGAAAGTTGTTGATTAGGTTGTTTAGAATAATTCTATTTAGCATCGAAAGGGCGATAGAATTAAGAGGTTATCGATTCTAGATTCATTCTTGAATCTATGATTGTGCAGGCTAGGTTTTAGTAATCGAACTCGTTGTTAGGTTAGCATCTCCCTAGAAGTCTTTCTCTCTTGATATAATTTTTGATTGATTTTCTTTTTCCTGCTTTATTAGTTTTAATTTTTTTTAAAGTCTTCCAAAACCAAAACCTGATTAGCTTAGCAATCGAGATAGAGATTAGTTTTCTGTGCTGCTAATTGAGTCCCTGTGGGATTGACCTTGACGTGCTACTACGTACACCGTGCGCTTGCGGCTCTGTCAACCTCCCTACAGGAACAGATCCTTATCTATGGGACATTGCCCGAACACACAACCATATCAGGGCATCCCCTGATCTCTTAACAACTTCCCTGCAGGAACAGATCTTGGTCTGTGGGACGTTGCCCGAACCCGCGTTTACGTCACGTTTGAATTATTAGTCCGGTTTAATAACACACTTTTCCAGTCTCAATCAATCCATTCCCAATTCCCAAAACCATTGTAAAATCACACACATAAAAGACTGTCTGCATTTCACCAACTCAAAAGAACATAATCAACATCCAAAATAGACAATCAATTTTCACCATAAAATCCCTTCGGGATGCAAATCGCAAAATAACTCAAAAAAACAACAAAACAAATAAAGTGCACCCTAGCGGGATTTAGGACATAGACATTACCTGGAATCTTTACTTCACTTCACTTCACCTCCACGAACACACTTGAGATTACTAAAACGACGCGGTCTAGATCGTGCCTTGAAATAACGAAATTTCTAAAATTACAACGTGTCGTACGAAGTTAACGCAATCTAATTTTCACCTAACCCACCCCTAGGAACACCATAAAGTTCCCATCATTCATAAATTAACATTTTAAACATATCTCACATCATCTAACTATCATATATCACAAACACTCTCATATTATAATCAATTGAATAATACACACATAACAATGCATTAATTCAAAAGAATAAACTGGGCAGAATTCAATACTCCAATAAAACGAACCATAACTTGACTTCCCGACATCCTATGGGTATGATTTTAGACTTTCTGGAAACCTCGAGATGTCTACTAAAACTCTTATGTTGACTCCGAGTCCTAAAACACCCTTAAGGTCCTCAAAAACAGCCAATTACACAACCTGTCCAGTTCTGACCTAGGTGCGGTATTTGGGTCGTAATTCAAAATATACAATTTCAAATCCCGATCCCCAAAATTTCTATGAAAGGTAACACAATAGGGAACTTCCAGGTCAAATGGTAGAGTGAAAGCTCAACTACACAATTTGTGGTGATCGTTATAGCGTGACACAACAATTCTTTCCAAAACTGACCTATTTTTAGCCCGGGGTTTTTCGGTCCTACTTTAACCACGCTATTCTGGGACTCTAACTTGGGTCTCTAAATAGCCCACTTAAGGTCAAATACATTTCCTTTCACCCCCTAACACAACCAAGGTCAAACTATACTCAAACTTACACCAAATTCTCACATAAACAATTAAATTTTTAAAATAAACATTTTCTTTAAAAACCAACCATAACGGTCACAATAAAACCCAAATTTTCAGCATCGAACCTTGTGGAAATAAATCAGGCACAGCAAGGACACTAAATCTCCACTCATGACCAAAATTTGAAGTATTTTTAAATAAAGAAAACGATTAAAACTCATAATAAAATGTAATGTATTATGATAATAAATAACAATACGATTTTCCGCATCAAAGATCGAAATTTTACTAAACATAATATAATTTAATTTGCATAAAGAACAAGTTTAGAAATACTCCGTTTAAAATCATAATATAGTAATAACACTTATAACTCTCAAAATAATTAAAAGTTCAAAATTTAAAACGTGAAATCGTTAGACAATTTGAGAATTAAAACACAACTCCATTTAAAACTCAATCATGTGTATCCATACTCGATTATAACACATGAAAAAAATCAAATTAACAACTTTAGCAAGACCTAAATCATGCAATCTAATACAATACCAACTCTTAAACAAAATCATTCACTACATACAATATTTATCAATTTCGTACATATAAGGAACTAGCAAGAACATATAATCATAAAAAAATAAAAGCATGCTTAAACGAAGCATAAGCACCTATCACTTACCACTCATTTCAATTAATGTTTCCCTTAAACTAATCTTAATCAACCATTCACAATTCACATATACTAACCATATTCCCTGTACATATGAAACACAAATTTCTAGCTACACTCTAAAATTCACACTTAATGCAAACTTAATACAACATTAACCCTAAGCATGTGATAATCATAGAAAAGAACTCAGATTATGAATAATTAATGGCATACTAAATATTGAACACAAAGCAGGTGTAAAACAAACAAGAGAATAGGCCAGGTTAAGGGTTTACGTGGGGTACTGGGCAGACTGGTGGCGTTCAGGCGGGGTTCCGGCGACGTAGGCGGTGGTGAAGTGCGTCGGGGTGGTCGGAATTAAAAACACAGCAGCAGCACTGTCGTCTTTCCATCGAACCTGGGCACGCGCTCTCCGGCGGCAGCGACAATGACGACACGGAGGCGCACGGTGGTAATGGCGTCGTCGGCTTATGGGCGTAAGGCCGGCGGTTCCTGGTGGCGCTTGGGGAGGGTGCGGCGACGAGGACGTCGCTGGTGGCTATTGCGGCGCGGCGGAGTGGTCTCCAGTGACGAAGACCGAGAGAGAGAAAGAGGGAGGAGGAGTGCGATTGAGAGAGGGAGAAAGAGAGAGACGACAACAGTTGCGGTGGTTAGCCTGCAGAGGTGGTGGTGACCAGGGGTGGTGGCCAGTGACGGTGCCGACGACATGGATGGCGGCAGTAGCAGTTAGCAGGGGGAGGAGGAAGAGAGAGATGAAGGCACATAGGGTTAGAGTTAGGGTTTAGCAATTAAGCTTTCTAACATTACTATATATGCTAAAAAACCAATTACACTAAAAATAAATACAAAAATATAATAAATAAAATCTGCTACTAAGAATAGTAATAGAGAATTATTTAATGGGGATGGATCACATGAGCATGGAACTTTGGTGAGCATGTGAGCATGAATGGACATCAAGTAATTTTTTTGTGGACATCAGGTATTGTTTCAATGGACATCAAGTTTGCATGGTGAAATGATGTTTCCTAAACGTTATCATGCAAACTTGATGTCCATTAAAACAATGCTTGATGTCCTCAAATACAATACTTGATGTCCATCCATGCTCACATGCTCACCAAAGTTCCATGCTCATGTAATCCATTCCCTTATTTAATTTTTCATTTTTTTTTAAATCTACAAACCATATAAAATATAATAAAACTGGAAACACATAATTCATAAATAATTAAAAGAAAGACACATAAAATCATACAATATTAATCACATAAAATTACCAAATTACCCTTGCTCCCACGCACATACAAATTACTAAAATACCCTTACTAGTCTCTCAACGGTCCTACGAGCTCAAGCGTTGGCAGAAATAATCGCCGATAAAATCTCAAAAATAACAGAGTCAAACTTAATTACTAATGACGTAACAGTCAACGCACTCAAATTTTTCGGGGTTTTACATCTATTTTCCCAAGTGAACTCGTACTCCACATAACCTAGGTCAAATAAACCACAATTCTCAAACGTGGTGCAAAACATGTCAAGCACCTGTTGGTTTTTCAACGCTCCTCCCTTCTTCTCGAAATTGTAGAAAATCTCATTCACATCTCCTCCTACTAACCACGGCAGCTCACTATGGGTCCGTAGCTCCCCCATGAGTTCACAGGTGCGCAACTTGTTCCCCCCCTCCGGCCATCCGTATAAACCCGTGAAACGCCATTGCCGGTCTGTTTTCTAACCATCAATTACCACATCTATGCTCATTTAAGTAAAACAAATCTCACTATTGCACATTCTTTTTTTGGATATTGGATGACAATATACCGACCTTTGGGGGTATTGGATTGTAATATACCAACCTTTGCTATTGGACAACAATATCCATAACCTTTATACTTAGGTGAGATAATTATATCAATAGTGACTAAGAGGGTGGTGACTGGTTAACTGGTCTTTATTCTAACGTGACAAGTGGATGGAAAATAACCGCCCCTTGCCCAGTAACCTTGTTAACTCCTCCATTTTTCTCACTAACCCATGTTAAAAAAATCGCCCCTAACACAGTGACTAAGGGTTGGTGAACCGGTCTTCGTACTGACGTGACACAAAACCAACCAATGTCTTGTAATGTGGGTTAGTGAGAAAAGGGGAGGGGTTAACGGAGTTATTAGTTTGAGACTGTTTTTTTCTCCCTTTGCTAGCCACATCAGCATGGAGACCGGTTTACCATCCCCTTAGTTACTGTTGGTATAATAATGTCACCCATTTATAAAGGTCAGAGATATTGTTGTCCAATAATAAATGTTAGTATACTACAATCCAACATCCCCGCTTCCCCGAAGGTCAGTATATTATTATCCAAAAACCTTCTTTTCTGCTTGTTGATCTTGCACATGCATCATCAGTTGAGCAAAAAAATTGGTCACCACCACAGATGGTCTAAAGCAACCCGCCAAACGCTAGTCAACTTCCCAAAGCCCCAAACAAGGCTGACAAAAATCTGTTCGACCCGATAATTCGAATTTGTCCGATCCGGGAAAAAAACAGGTACAATCATAAAATTTTTGTCTGAATGTTGACATTGGCTGATTTGACCGACAATTCAAATACATTTGTTTCAATTTCAATTGTCCAAATCTGATTTCGATCCGAATTGATGCTTGTCCTATTTATCGGCCTTGAGTCCAACCCGAAAAATAGGCAAAAAAAAAAAATAGGACATCAAAGTTTCATCCGATTTTCCAAACTCAAAATTACCCAAACTTGAATTTTTGCCCGCTCTAGCCCTAAATATAGATCTCTGATTTAGAAAACAATTATTGTTTTCAATTTTAGTAAAATGGAAAAACTAAATTAAAAAATTTCACTCCCTCTCTCCTGTCGAATGCACGAACGATTGCCCCAGGCCCAGAGCCACCATCGACGCTCCTCTGTCTTCAGCAGCGGCAAGCCACCGACCAGCGCAGCCGCCCACTCCCAGGCCGGCGACTGGAACGACTTCCTGCCAGTGACTGCTGTGCTGTGAGTTTCATTATCTGATTTTCACTATTGTTCACTGTTCACTATTTCAATTTTAGGGTTTCATTCCAATTTGGTAAATTATTCAAGTTTATGATTTGTGATTTGTGAATTGTTGAACATTTTGTTGTGAATTGTGAGTTTTAGGGTTTCACAGAGGGGATTACTACTAGTCTACCTCAATTATGCTGCGAAACTGTTAGTCTGCACTCTACGACTGCGAGATTAGTTGGTATGATATGTTATGTGATTGATCGGGGTCCAACTAATGGATTTTGGGTTGGTTGTGCAAATGAATGCTCATAGAAGCTGTTTGATGTGACTTCATTGTGCTGTATAAAAATTGTTTGTAGTTTCCTTATTGTGATGCTCAAGGACCTGCTTGCTGAATGTTAGAATATTAGGCTCAATGGCGTCCATATAATCCTTTTGATAGTCTCCTTCTATGTTCCAAGCTATACTTGAAGCTCTGGCAGACAAACAATGCAAGCTCTTTTGCATTCAAAGCACAAACATGTATGGCTGGTTGAATGGTTTTACAAAGGCTTGTACTGGAAGTGCAAGTGTCTGAATTACAATGCCACTAAACTATCTGTTTTTAGCCACCCTGTAATTGGATGACCAGTTGCAGTGGCTTTATTTTTGAGTTCCTATTCTTTTAGTGGTTATGTAGAAATTGGGTAAGTAAGGTTGAATAGGTTTGGGTAGTTTATGTAGAAGTAATGGGTTGTTTTATAAGTAGAAAAGTTATATAGGCTTAGGTAGGTAGAAAAAGTAGAATTTGATAGGATTAGGTAGAAAAATGTCATGGGTAATTTTTTCTGCAAAGAACAGGGCCTAAATGTAAAGAAAATGAAAAGCCTGTGTGCTCGCACTAGCCTAGCCCTCTCCTTCCTTCACTGCTCTTCACTTCCTCGTTATCCTCCCTTTCTCCTCCACACTTAGGGTAGCACCCCAAAACTCCTAAACTCTCTTCAATTCGAGCCTAACTAGCATCATAATCTTCCCCAAAATTGATAACGTTGCAATTCCATCGGCCGTTGTCTTCTGCAACAAACACAAGACTTCAACTCACAGTAAGGAGAGATAAGGTTAATCGATTTGGTATCTCTTTCTGTCACACAAGTTGTTGCCAGGAAAATGGAGGTCTGGTTACAGGAGGTAATCGCTCTGATAGGTTGTCTTCTTCTTCTCCTTTCTCCCTCAGCCTTTTGTTTCTCTATCGATCTCTCTCTATGGCTGAGGGTGTAGAGGTGTGATGTGTTGCCCTCCTTTTCCTGCTGTCCTCTCTCTACCTTGTTTCTATTCAAAATGGAATTGCAACAAAAGGTGCTCCAAATAAGGAAGAAGATGAAGATTTTATAAGTGCTCCAAAGCAAAAAAAAAAAAAATGCTCCGAAACAAAAAAAAAATGTTTTTTTGGTGAATTTGGAATGCAGTTGATTATTGTTCTGGAAACTTGAAGTTGGACATGGAGGAGGAGATGATTCAGATTAGAACGGAGGATGTTCTTTTTTGTTCTACCTTTATATTTTCTTTATTTTTCAAGAATCATTTCAAATAAAATGTGACATTGCATGTTACAAATTCATGTTTTTATTCATCCACCTGTTATAAGTTTATAACTGGTTTCTGTGGCAGTTTTGACTAAAATTGGATAGTTCAATGGCATCTGTTAACTGTCAAAAGGTTTTCTGGCAATTTTGCCGGAAATGGATAGTTTAGTGGTAATTTGATCCGAGCTCCTCCAAAACTGAAGTTTTTTTTTTCTTTTTTTGTCATTATCTCTGCTTTCATTCAACAGCAAGAAGTTTGAGCTGTCTTTGTAAGTGCTGATCTCACTTTTCTTGTCTGTATGGATTTTGTTTCTGTAAGAATGTAATTTGGTAACTGATCATGTACTGTGTATAAATCCATTCTGATAGATACACATCAGTAGATGTTCTGAACTTTATTAATTTGGCCTTCTTATCTATCCTTAGTGTGCTTCATGCATGTTTTTCTTATCCTGTTCTTTGATTCAAATTGGTGCTGCTTTTATCTATTGCTTGATTCATGTGATTCATGGCATGTTATCCACCAAAAATCTGTCAGGTTTTTGATATTCACTTTTATGGACTCAATGGCATATTTTTGAAGTAGCGTTTAGGTTTTTTGACTCCACTGTACTTCAAGGCATTAGATATCCATATTTATTCTCTTTTGTTATTACTGTCAGGTTCAGGTTTTGCCTGGTTCTAATCAGCTTGGCTGGTGATAGCTTGACAGCCTGTCTAAGATAAACATGCAGTAGGAGCTATTGCAGACTGCTTATAATCGCAAAGATATGTTTTTGGGTAGTAGTTTCTAGGCGTACTTTGCCATTGGGGTACTTCTTTGCTGTTGTGTTATAGTCGTGCAGAGGGCCTCATCATGCAAACTGTTGCTCTGCTACACTCACTTCCATACATCTCTAGCAGGTTTCTTGACATTTCTTTTCCTGTAAAAGATATACTGATCTTTCTGTTCTTACCACTTTTGAAGTAGTGGGTAGCTTGCTGCTCTCACTAAATATGGGTTCCCTGCCCTTATTCATGCTGTTCTAATTTCTAAACCTGATTGCTGGACAAACTGCAGGAGAGATCCTATCAAACCGGCTAAATGGACGAGAGTTCTTAGACCCACTTTCTTTCATCGTAATGAGAGGGTCTGCTTAACCAGCGGATCAATCAAGTTTCTGAAACCAGTCAAACCTCAAGTACCGTCAGGCACTCCTAATTCAAATGATGGTTACCCAACTGCTGTAGCTACCGATGAAAGCTCAAGCATTAACCATTCCCCCAACCTTGAAGCAAAAACATTGTTCGGTAACTGGTCACCACCAAGCTACCTATGGAGGGGATTGTCAGCCTTGATTCTTGCCGGGCAGGTGATTCTCCGGACTATGAAGGGAAAGGTCCATTGGAGGAACACTCTCCAACAGCTTGAAAGAGTCGGGCCAAAGTCGCTCGGTGTCTGCCTTCTTACATCAGCATTTGTGGGCATGGCATTCACCATCCAATTTGTTCGAGAATTCACTCGATTAGGGCTAAACCGGTCAGTTGGTGGGGTGTTAGCCCTTGCTTTCTCTCGGGAACTGAGCCCTGTGATCACATCGATCGTAGTGGCAGGCCGCATCGGGAGTGCATTTGCTGCAGAGCTCGGGACCATGCAGGTGTCTGAGCAGACCGACACCCTGAGAGTCCTCGGCACAAATCCGGTGGATTACCTGGTGACCCCAAGGGTGATTGCTTCGTGTATTGCATTGCCGTTTTTGACCCTTATGTGCTTCACAGTGGGCATGGCTTCCAGTGCCCTTTTGGCTGACAGTGTTTATGGGGTCAGCATCAACATAATCATGGACTCTGCTCATAGAGCTCTGAGGTCGTGGGATATAATTAGTGCCATGATCAAGTCTCAGGTATTTGGGGCAATAATCGCAATAGTGAGCTGTGCTTGGGGGGTTACAACCATGGGTGGTGCTAAGGGAGTTGGAGAATCTACTACTTCTGCTGTTGTTTTGTCTCTCGTTGGTATCTTCATTGCTGATTTTGCTCTTTCTTACTGTTTCTTCCAAGGTGCTGGTGATTCACTTAAAAATTGTGTATGAACTCTTTCTTTTCTTCTTCTTCTTATTATTATTATTTATGACTTCTGGTTTTTTCAGTGGGAGATTTTTAGGGCAGTTTTAGTTATTATGATTTATGGAATTCCAATTGGATGTGTTCGGGAAAATCTTCTCCCTTAGCGTGCGCGCACGCATAAAACACACATATATATTGATTTTTGGACGCTAATATATTGGACTTTGAGAGTATTGGACAATAATGCACCAAGAATTATTTGAACAGTGGCCGACTTGGCGGCAGTCCTACATGGCAATCTGAGGAGATGAGTTGGCAAAAAAACAAAAAAAAAAAAAAATCTTGCCTAAACTTATGTCAAGTCAACAAGTCCAAATAATCAAATTTGCAGAAACTTAAAGTATCTTTTCTTATGGGGATTTGTTGACATGAGATTAATTTAGGGTGTGTTTGGTGCAAAGGAAACTGTTTTTTAGGAAAATGATTTTCCTTATAAAATGATTTTCTTAGAAAATGTATTTTCATTTGATATTTTCCCGTGTTTGGTACACGAGAAAATGATTTTCCTTGAAACGATTTTCACCTCTTTGACAATAAGGAAACAGAGATTAAAATACGTGTGAGAGAGATGATGTAGGGGGGGGAAGAGAGAGAGAGAGACATAAAGAAATATTAAAAAGGGTACATGAGAGAGAGTGGTAGACAGAGAGAGGTAGAAAGAGAGAGAGCGAGAGAATATTGAAACGGATGCAGGAGAGAGAGCGGTGGAAGAGAGAAACACGATAGAGAGAGAAGATATTAAAACGGGTGTATGAGAGAGTGGGGAGGAGGAGAGAGAGAGACTAAAGCAGTGTATGAACTTTGGACTCGCTGTTGCTCTGTACACCATAGTTTTCTTGACTAGTCGGGGAAATGAGCTGGCGGTGGCGACACATTTTCTTTGATGTTTGACCATGCCATGTCACCCATTGACTTCAAAATTTGCCACGTCAGCACCCCCTCTCTCTCTCTCTCTCTCTCTCTCTCTCTCTTCCCCTCCTCTTATTCGATCCACCAGACAGCCACAGCCATTCTCTCTCCTCTATCTCTCTCTTTTTCTCTTTCTCTACAATTTCTTCCTTCTTCTTCCATCATCACCCTCATCCATCTCCACCACTACAAAACTTTCAAACCACCATTACTATTACCACACTTCACCATCGCAACCACCAAAAAACCACCCAACCACCTTCACTTCCACCACTGATACACAATTTGTATCATCTATCCATTGATTCATTCCTCCTTCTCAGCAAGACCCAGTCAAATAGGGCCTAGACATAGCCAGGTAAGTAACTAAAACCCTAATTACTCGGATGTTTGGCTGATACCCGGACCCGAATGGGCCGGCCAGTTCCAGATCCCCCCAGTTGCTAGCAAGACATTCGAACCGACCCAGCGCAGGATCCGCAGCAGATGTCGCCGTCGGACCAGCGAATACAGAGGCAAGGGACCCGGCCTGACCCGTTGCATGTGGGGCACCTCTGGAATTGACCCGCCATGGGTTTCTGATCCATCACCGTCTTTAGTAGAAATTTTGCTCATTTCATGGACCGTCGCCAACACCGACGATCCCATCCCCGATTTGGGTTCTGAAAGGTTGGAGAAATGGAGGAGTGATTAAATTAGGGTTTAACGGATTTGATTTGAGTGTAGGAATTTGGGGATTTGGGTGAGCCTGAAAGAGAAAGAGAGAAATAACGGATTCATCCATCCATTGATTCATTCCTCCTGTATGGAATTATTAATGGGAGAAAAATTCCAACAATGGTGGATGGCCATGGCTGTCTGGTGGATCGAAGAAGAGGAGGGGAAGAGAGAGAGAGAGAGAGAGAGAGAGAGAGAGAGAGAGAGAGAGAGAAAGAGAGAGGGTGCTGACGTGGCAATTTTTTAAGTCAATGGGTGACATGACATGGTCAAACATCAAAGAAAACGTGCCGCCACCGCCAGCTCATTTCCCCGACAAGTCAAGGAAAACTCGGTGGCGTGTTACTGAGGGCAACAGGGGGGCAAAGTTCATATTATTCAAAACCAAATCGAAAGTTCGTATTATTAAGTCTTATATAACCAAAAATTCGTATTATTAGAATCCAATTTCCCATATATATATATATATATATATATATATATATATATATATATATATATATGCGCGCGCACACACACACATACACACACACATTTTCTTGTTTTTATTTGATTTTTAACTAACTTTTCTCATTCCATATTATTTGTCATTTTACGATTTCAATGATATATTAATTATACTACTTTCTCATTTTACCTATAATATTCATTGAATAAAATACCAAATATTAACTTCAGTTAAATATTTTTTTTCCATTAACTATTCCATACATCTTTGAACCCTTAGTTTTAACAACCCCACCCTAAATGTCAATTAAAAACAAATATATTAGCACCAAAAACCTTATATATATATATATATATATATATATATATATATATATATATATATATATATATATATATATAATCTTTGAACCCTTAGTTTTAACAACCCCACCCCAAATGTCAATTAAAAAAAAAAATCATGGCTAAAATCAAGACTTAGTCGTCGCACAATATCTCTTATGTTGGAAGAGTTAGTTCTCATCAATAATGTCCTCATGGGCATTTTCACGTTCTGGGCAAGGATCATTCTGATCCCATCTGCTGTTATCAAAACAATTACCCGTCTCTGTAGAGACTTCCTGTGGGGCTCCACCGCGGATCACAAGAGAGCTTCCATGGTGGATTGGGGCACCGTCTGCCTCCCCAAGCGTCGGGGGGGGGGGGGGGGCGCTCGGCCTTCCAAACCTGAAGGAGTGGAACAGGGCAAACCTAGCAAAGCTCTGCTGGGACATTTAGAATCACAAAGTGGTGCTTTGGGTTAAATGGATTCATGTAAGATACCTCATGCGTACAACTTGGTGGAGCTACTCCCCCTCCTACGATACTTGTCCTTATTGGAAGCATCTTTGTGACATCAAGGAAACAATAAAATGGGGGAGCAAAGCTGGGGAGAGATGGGTTTGGAGCACGACGAAAGACCGACATTACTCAGTAAACCATGGATATAGGTGGCTCCTCAACAGATAAGAGACCCTAGAATGGCATGAAATCCCATGGAACTTGCTAACTACCCCGAGACATGCATTCACAACTTGGGCCATGCTTAACGGGAAACTTCCGGTGAGCATTCGCACTGTGAAATGGAACCCTCAGCAAGATCAGGTCTGCTCGTTATGCCGTCGGGAAGCAGAGACATTGGATCGATCTAACCTAGTCATACCATTCCAAACAGTTGACCCATCGATCCACTGGGTCAACCAGTTTCAGTGACAGGATTGGTTCTTACAACATAAGTCTTGGGGAAAGACAACTCTTAAGCGGTTCGTCTTGGTAGAAAACCTATAAGCTTGCATATTAAATTGAAAAAAAAAATATATGATATGATTGACTTGTATATTGGAGGTCATGAAAATAAATTTCCATAACTTGCAAGTCTCCTTGTGTGGAGATAAACAAAATTGTAACGCCCCGAACCCTCTCAAGCCACAAACATTATCGGAAACGGCTTCAAGGATTGACGACTAGCCCCACGAAACACCATGAGTCCTTCCAGTGTGCTTCGTCTTCGCTCACATGCTTAATTGAGGAGTTCCCAACGGATGAACTTCCTAAAAGGAACATGCATCTTGGTGATATACGTAGTGATTTCAGTCGCTTGAAGGCTTGAAGCCACACTTTTTAACCAAATTCGGGATATTACAACCATGAAGCCATCTTTCATTAGGTCCAATTGGTCTACCTTTAAGATAAAAGTCTACTTAAGATGACTCGAACTTACCTAACAAAAAAAATAAAAATAAAATAAAGTCTTGCCACTCTTGAAACATGATATCCCTAGGTCACCATTAACACTACGACCTTTGATGAAGCACATCCATTTCCCTTTTTGTAACTAACTAAAGTACACAACCCATTTCTCTTTTTGTAATTCACTCAAGTAAGCTTGCCAATAAGTTATTACCTGGTTGGCAAGGACTTCACCCTTCACCTTTTCTACTCGAGTTTGATATTTGGAATTCCTCCCCTCTTCTTGTTTAAGCATAGGATGTCATTGAAATCTTTACCACACAACCATGGTAGGTTAGCTTGGTTCAAACATTCCAACATGTCCCAGGTCCTATGCTTATTATACTCCTCTAAGTCTCATGAATACAACTAAAAGTTCAAAGATCCTCACCAATTGCCATGTTAGTCTTTGCAGATGACATCTATGATGCTGGATGATTTTCCTTAGAGCTCAAGGATTAGGTCATGTGTCTAGATTAGAGCCAACCCACGCTTTCTACTTTCCCTATCTCCTTCACGACTAGCAAACACATAGTTTTGTACTTTATTATACTAAATGGGTATCTTCACTGTTTGCGAGGCACTTTATGGCTTTAACTACACATGGGTTCCCAAGTCTACGACTTTCCAAATTGGAGCATGAGCATGGCGGAGGCATGATGCTTGAGTTGAAGGAGATGAACAACATGAACCCGGAAACTTGAGACTTTGATATAGACTCAACAATGGAGGTCACCCAAATGTTGAGAACTTGCAAATCCACCAAGATTAGATAAAGATAACCACCACTAATTTATAAAGGAAATGACTTGCTAACACCACCATTAATAATGGATAAAGTAAAAACAAGATTTGGGAGAGAAAATGGGGAGCAAACTCTAGCTTTCATTCAAGATGTTCAAAGTTGTGTTCTTCTTCCAAAAGAAGGGAAATATAACAAGGGGGTGAAGAACAAGATGCCAATAATTACAAAAGTGCCATTATTAACACAATAATAAAAGGGAAAACAAAAGAAAAAGGAATGGAAAAGAAAAAAATGCTGAAAAAGAGAAATCACGCGAGGCATCTTCAGCTGGGAAAATTGCACAAGGCGCTTCTAGTGCCTGTCCCGATGCTGCCCGCATCTATTCCAGAGAGGAAAGTCTTCTCGCCCAAGGCTGGCGTTGGTGGTGCCAAATTGACGCTGCCAACATCTGATCTAAAACAAGGGAAGGGTGGAGGCGTTGGCTTGTCGAGAAGAAAAAGAGAAGTTGGGGGGAGGGGGGGCTGGAGCTGGTGGTGTCCATTTGACGTTGCCAGCGTCTGAGTCAAAACAAGGGGAAAACAAAGGCGATGCTGCTAGCGCTGGGAAGAAAGAGGCAAGGGGGCAGGCGCTGGTGGTGCCGAGGGGGCGCTGCCAGCGTCTAAGCCAGCCCCTCTTCTTCCTTCTCCTTCTTCAACTCTTCCTGCTACCGAATCTAAAATCCGAACCCAGATGCCAAAAATAGTCAAGTTCTCCTGGGACAATCCGGTAAGATATTCCGTCCCAAGGCCTTCGGGATTGGTGATTCGTCCGAGTCTCTAGAGGGACTCAGAACCCATCCAAAGGATGGCCTAGACGATCTTGGGGTTTCTGGATTCCACCGAGAATTGGACCTCGAGACTCGGTGAGGCGCATGTGGCTCTCTTGAAAAAGGTGACGAGCGAAGATTAAGGAAAGCGAGCCTCTTCACCCTCCCCTTCTTGAGAAGGATTTGCCCTCAAATCCTCAACGGGCTCTTTATCTTCAATGTATGGTGAGAGGTTGCCGATGTTGAAGGTGGAGACTCTCATGTCACCCAGAATATCAAGTTTATATGCGTTCACCTTTTCCAAGATCTTGAACGGACCGTCACTCCATGGCATAAGCTTGTTCTTTCTCCGTGATGGGAACTGTTCCTTCCTCAGATGGAGCCAAACCAAGTCCCCAAGCTTAAAGGTGATGCCTCGACGGTGCTTTTTGGCTCGTGCCTTGTAAAGCTCGTTGGTTTTCTCAATCTTGTTCCAGATTTGTTGATGGAGCTTTTGAACTTCCTTAGCCTTCTCACTAGCTTCATAACTCGCTCTTGACTCCAATGGAGTGGGAGGAGTTCAATGGGAGTGAGTAGATTCACTCAGTAGCAAGTTTCAAATGGTAAGTGGCCCGTAGCAAAGGAGGGAGCTCAGTTATAAGCAAACTCGACATGGAAAAGTTTGACACCCCAATCCCACAAGCTCTTGCTCATAAGCCCCCTAAGCAAGGTAGAGAGGGTCTTGTTGGTTACCTCCGTTTGCCCATCGGTTTAAGGATGGTGTGACGTGCTAAATAGGAGTTTGGTGCCAAGTAGCTTCCAAAGGGACCTCACTTATCAACTGTGTGTCCCGGTCTGAGACGATAGTCCTTGGAATACCGTGCAATCTCACTATTTCCCGGAAGAAAATATTGGCGATATGGGTGGCACCATCGGTTTTCTCACAAGCGACAAAGTGCACTATCTTGGAGATCTATCCACCACAACCATTACCGCATCTTGCTACACACAGTTCGAGGAAGGGCCACGATGAAATCCATGCTCAAATCTTCCCAAGGGCCATTCGGGACGGGTAGAGGGGTGTAGAGTCCCTGGTGGAATTGACTCTTAGCATGATGGCATGTAATGTATTTCGAAATCACCTCATGCACATTACCACACATCATAGGCCTATAGAAGTGCTCCTTAAGCATATCGAGGGTCTTGTTGATCCCGAAGTGACTGGCTAGATCACCTCCATGAACCTCCTTCACGAGCAACTTCCTCAAAGGACGCTTGGGCACACATAGACATTGCTTATTCCACTTGAAAAGGAACTCATCTTAAAGCACATAAGGACCATTGCCACCATCAAGATGAAGCTTGAAATCCTCATCCTCTTTGTAGAACTCGTGCATGTGTTGAAACCCAAGAACCTATGCTTCTACCACCGAAAGAAGAGCATGCCTCCGGGAAAGAGCATCGATGACCACATTGATGCTCCTCTTCTTATGTTTGGCCACAAAATTGAAGCTTTGGAGGTATTCCACCCACTTGGCATGGCGGGTGTTGAGTTGTTAACCATTCAAGTACTTGAGGGCCTCATGATCGGAGTGGAGAACAAATTGGTTGGGCCTCAAGTAATGGGACCAATGGTCGAGGGCACGTACAAGGACATAGAATTCCTTGTCGCAGGTAGAGTAGTTCTTCCACGATCCATTAAGCTTCTCGCTAAAGTAGGTGACGGGGTGTTGATTTTGCATTAAGACGGCCCTAATACCCACTCCACTAGCATCACAATCAACCTCAAAAACTTGTGAAAAATCTGGGAGGGCAAGCACCAGAGCTTCACAAAGCTTGGCCTTAAGCTTCTCAAAGGCACCTTGTGCCGCCTTGGTCCATTCAAAAGTTCCCTTCATGCATTCTGTGATGGGAGCGGTGAGGGTGCTAAAATCTTTGATGAACCAACGGTAAAAAGAAGCTAGGCTGTGGAAGCTTCTCACCTCCGTGAGGGTGGAGGGAATAGGCCAAGAACGTATAACTTCCACTTTCGAGGGATCCATCAAGATTCCTCGGTCGAACACAATGTAGCCAAGAAAGGTAACTTGAGGTGTGCAAAACTCACACATCTCAAGCATACCAAATAACTTCTGCTGCCGAAGGACCTTGAAGATGGACTCCAAGTGCAAGAGATGATCGCCCTCACACTTAAAGTAGACGAGGATGTCGAACTTGCCGATGAAGGGCCTCAAAACCTCATTCATGAGGCGTATGAAGGCGCTAGGGGTGTTGGAGAGGCCGAAAGGCATAACAAGCCAATCATACAACCCCCCTTTAGTTTTGAAAGTCGTCTTCCACTCAGCACCTTCCCGCATCCGGATTTGGTGATACCCACTTCGGAGGTCAATCTTGGAAAATATGCGGGACCCATGCAACTCATCGAGCATATTGTCAAGCCTCGGTATGGGATACCGCTACTTTATGGTAATGTTGTTGATGGATCGACTATCACGCACATCCAGTAGGTTCGATCCTTCTCGGGGACCAAAAGAGTCGGGACGGAACAAGGACTCATACTCTCCCGAACATAACCCCTGGAGTTGAGCTCATCCGCTTGTCGTTGAAGTTCCCTAGTCTCTTGCGGGCTGCAACGATAGGCCGCTTTGTTGAGAAGAGGGGCCTTGGGAATAAGGTCAATCTGGTGCTCAATGCCTCGTGTGGGTGGAAGACCCGGTGGTAGATCCTCGGGGAAAACGTCGCTGAACTTGGCAATGAGGGGAGCTACAAGAGGGTGTATGGGTATCTCTTCCTCACTTTTGTTTGCCTCTAAGATGAGTAAGGCAAGGATGACCTACCCCTTACTTAGGGCTCGCTCTACCTATGTTTCGCTCATGTGTTCGGGCTCCTCACTGCCCACCCCGGGTTCTGGAGGTAAAATTTCATGTGGAGCTAAATGTATTACCTTAACCCTCTCGCCCTCATAGGTAAAAGTGTAGGTATTTTTCAACCCATTATGTACGGTATGTTTGTCGAATTGCCAAGGACGCCCCAAAAGGATATGACAAGCAGTCATCGGAACAACATCACAAACAATAAAATCATCATAGTTAGGCCCAAAAGATAAATTCACAAGGACTTGTTTTGTTACCTTTATGTCGTCTTGATCATTGAGCCATTTGAGGGAGTATGACTTAGGTTGCGGTAACAAAGGCAATCCAAGCTTCTCGACCATGTAAGTGGATGCAACGTTGGTACAACTTCCCCCGTTGATAATGAGATTGTACCCTTCTCCTCCCACGAAGCAACGTGATTGGAAAATCATCTCCCGTTGAGCCTTATCAAGAGGGGACTCATGAACATGTAAAACCCTCCTCAAGACAAGAGTACCACCGTGCACGGCCATTATGGGAGGCGACGCCATCATCTTCACTATCAACCTCCTCCTCGACATCCACTTCGGGTCCATCTTGGGCCGTTTGGAGCTCATCATTAATTTCTTGGACCTCTTGAAGGGTCAAGGTTCTTTGGTTTGGCCAATCCGCCTAGAAGTGACCATAACCTTGGCATTTGAAGCACTTCTTGCCTTCCATCCTCCGGGGAAGATCCTTAGGAGAAGACATAACAATTCCCTTTCCCTTGTCGGTCCTTGGGGTCGATGTGAACTTGAGAGACTCACTAGGCGTTGGATTGTTGGAGTAGGGAAAGTGCCGGTTAGAAGGTTGGAAGAAGGGCCTAGTCAAAGGCTTGGTGGTGACCTTCTCCTTCCTTCGCCTCTCAACCTTGAATGCCAAGCTACAAATCTTACCCATGGAGTAGTAAGGTTGAACCTCAATTTTCTCGACAATAGCGGGGTCAAATCCATTCGAGAACCTCATCGTAGTTTGCTCCTTGGGTTCTTGAAGATCACTCTTGATCAGAAGTTCAAACTCTTGGATGTAGTCACTCACACTCCTCTTGCCTTGGGTAAGGGCATAAAGCGTCCTCATAATGTCTTGCTTGTAGGTGTTAGGCAAGAACCTTCGAGTCATCAATTGTTTAACCCTTGCCCATGAGGTGATTTTTGTTCGACCCTCCTTAGCCCTTTGTGCCCTGACATTCTCAAACCAAAGGGATGCAACTTTGGTGAGTTTCAAGATAGCAATCTTGAAGGCTTTCTCATCGCTATACTCCTTGGTTTCAAAAATCCTCTCGATGATTTGAACCCATTTAAGGTAGTTATCGGGGTCGTTGGAACCATTGAATTTTAGAATGTTGATCTTAATATCATGGAATTTATCTCGAGGGGGCCTCTCATCCATTTCTGGACGATGATGGCGTCGAAAGGAGCCTCTATCATCGTCACTCGACTCAAAGGTGGGAGGAGGATGGATGGACTACGAGTGGGCCTCCTTCCTTCATCTCGACCCTCCTTAGCCCTTTGTGCCCTGACATTCTCAAACCAAAGGGATGCAACTTTGGTGAGTTTCAAGCTAGCAATCTTGAAGGCTTTCTCATCGCTATACTCCTTGGTTTCAAAAATCCTCTCGATGATTTGAACCCATTCAAGGTAGTTATCGGGGTCGTTGGAACCATTGAATTTTAGAATGTTGATCTTAATATCATGGAATTCATCTTGAGGGGGCCTCTCATCCATTTCTAGATGACGATG
The DNA here is from genome assembly GCA_029582165.1 of Portulaca oleracea. Classification (NCBI taxonomy): domain Eukaryota; kingdom Viridiplantae; phylum Streptophyta; class Magnoliopsida; order Caryophyllales; family Portulacaceae; genus Portulaca; species Portulaca oleracea. The sequence goes on from CM055876.1 coordinate 14,447,520, forward strand.
GCGTCGAAAGGAGCCTCTATCATCGCCACTCTACTCAAAGGTGGGAGGAGGATGGATGGACTACGAGTGGGCCTCCTTCCTTCATCTTGACCCTCCTTAGCCCTTTGTGCCCTGACATTCTCAAACCAAAGGGATGCAACTTTGGTGAGTTTCAAGCTAGCAATCTTGAAGGCTTTCTCATCGCTATACTCCTTGGTTTCAAAAATCCTCTCGATGATTTGAATCCATTCAAGGTAGTTATCGGGGTCGTTGGAACCATTGAATTTTAGAATGTTGATCTTAATATCATGGAATTCATCTCGAGGGGGCCTCTCATCAATTTCTGGACGACGATGGCATCGAAAGGAGCCTCTATCATCGTCACTCGACTCAAAGGTGGGAGGAGGATGGATGGACTACGAGTGGGCCTCATTCCTTCATCTCGAGGATGACCTTGGCGGTTTTGGGTGATGTTGTTCATTTGAGCCACAAGGGTTTCAAGAGTGCGCTCAATGGTGGAGAGTCGAGTCTCCATAACCCTATTTTGAGGACTACGACGGCGGCTTGACTCCTCTCGAGTGGAACTAGTTTCATCATCCATATAGAAGGAGGGGTAAGGACGGATTGTGTTTGGGGAATTTTGTGGAGTTTGGGGTTTGTTTTTTTTTTTGTTTTTTGTAGCTAGATAGTGATTGAAGGTTTGGGTTCTTTGTGGCTAATATCCAATACACCAATCACACACAACTACACATCCTCCATATCAATATCTCCAAATTCCACTACAAAACTCCAATAGACAATAAGAACACCAAACACAATAACAATAAAATCTTCTCCAGCACACTTGGAGAGGACAGGGGATGCGGGTACCCAATATTGCAATCTAGAACAACAATATCAACAATGGTGGAAACCCTAACTTGTAATTTGAAAAATCAAAAACTCAAGCTACAACTCTAACCTTGGCTCTTATACCAGATGGAGCATGAGCATGGTGGAGGCATGGTGCTTGAGTTGAAGGAGATGAAGAACTTGAACCTATAAACTTGAGACCTTGATATGGACTCAACAATGGAGGTCACCCAAATGTTGAGAACTTGCAAATCCACCAAGATTAGATAAAGATAACCACCACTAATCTACAAAGGAAATGACTTGCTAACACCACCATTAGTAATGGATAAAGTAAAAACAAGATTTGGGAGAGAAAATGGGGAGCAACTCCTAGCTTTCATTCAAGATGTTTAAAGTTGTGTTCTTCTTCCAAAAGAGGGGAAATATAACAAGGGGGTGAAGAACAAGATGCCAACAATTACAAAAGTGCCATTATTAACACAATAATAAAAGGGAAAACAAAAGAAAAAGGAACGGAAAGGAAAAAAATGCTGAAAAAGAGAAATCACGTGAGGCGTCTTCAACTAGGAAAATTGCACAAGGCGCCACCAGCGCCCGTCTCGATGCTGCCCGCGTCTATTCCAGAGAGGAAAGTCTTCTCGCCCAAGGCTGGCGTTGGTGGTGTCAAATTGACGCTGCCAGCGTCTGATCAAAAACAAGGGAAGGGTGGAGGCGATGGCTTGTCGAGAAGAAAGAGAGAAGTGAGGGGCCTGGCACTGGTGGTGTCCATTTGACGTTGCCAGCGTTTGAGTCAAAATAAGGGGAAAACAAAGGCGCTGTTGCTAGCGCTGGGAAGAAGGGGGGGGGGGGGGGGGACAGGCGTTGGTGATGTCGAGGGAGCGCTGCCAACATCTAAGCCAGCCCCTCTTCCTCCTTCTCCTTCTTCAGCTCTTCCTGTTACCGGATCCAAAATTTGAACCTCGATGCCCAAAATAGTCAAGTTCTCCTGAGACAATCCGGTAAGATGTTCCGCCCCAAGGTCGTCGGGGTTGGTGATGCGTCCGAATCTATAGAGGGTCCCGGAACCCATCTAAAGGATGGCCGAGACGATGTTGGGGTTTCCGGATCCCACAAAGAATTGGACCTCGAGACTCGATGAGGCGGATGCGACACTCTTGACAAAGGTGACGAGCGAAGAGTAAGGCACCCGAGCCTCTTCATAAATAAGGGTCCCTATTGTGCTTGCGTGGCATGCTCTACAGCCTCCGCCTCTTCATGCTCGACATTTATCACCTCCCTTTGCTTCTTAAGGTTGTCAATTTGCATCTCATCTATCTCCTCCAGACTCCTCCTATGGTTTATTTCCCATCCTTCACTTGCTGATCCATTTACCTTTTCCCTTTGAATTCTTCCCCATTTCCTCATTCCTTATCCTTATTTCGACACATGTTATCGCCTTTTATTTGTCACCTCCATCATTGCCATCCATCTTTGGTATTCCTCCTGTTCATTTGTCACCATCACTGCAAAGTTTCCCAAACTCTCTGCAACATCTTCTATGGATGACATTGTCTTGGGTTTCAATTGTTTCTTAGGCTAAATTAAAAACAAGTTTCCTAGCAACCTTACTTTCTCTACCCCAAACACCACTAATGATGCCCTTTCAGGATTGCCATTGGGAGCCCTCATCCACTCCCCATACTAAAATTGCAAGCCTTCATCATCCTCCACCTTATTCAGGCAATCTCGCTCCACATACCCTAGTCTGCTACAAAAGTAGCATATGCTTGAAAGGCACACATATTTGACCCACAAAGGGGTGATATCTCCAATTTTTAGAGTGATATCAAAAGTCTTTGAGAACGATCTTTTTAAGTCCATTAGAGTCATTAGAGTTTGTAATCGTAGTGATAATTCCCAGACTCTGGAGCTTGGATCATCAAATTTCAAGAACACTCCCAAATCATCCACCAAAACTATGATATTCTTCTCCTTTCTACCTTTAAAAGATGGATCAAATATTCTCATTGAAAAAGGGGCATGATGAAGTTTCTTTGCCACTTTTGAGGGGAATGCACCCAAGGAATATCCATCAATACCACCACCACCTTGTTGAGGAGCCATGGTTCCCCTACCACCACTTTCTCTTTATCGTGCCAATGGAATAATGGAACATGAAGACATTCTCCTCTATCTCCTTTAGCTCAAAACCGTGCATTGGGCACCATATCTTCTCCATGGTGGTAATATGTAAAAGCATAAGAGTCAAACTTATTGGTTGTCTATAACTTGCCCAATAATCACAGTGATAATTGAGAATTCTCCTCATATGATTCGTTGTCTTCCAATCTCACCACTTTTTTACGTAACCATATCATCTTCGTTGCTTGAATCTCCTTTTTATGCCATGAGAGTTGTAAAGCAGAAGCTTGGATCACCAGAAACTCAACTAAGGAAAGGCATCGACGAAACTCTAGATCCGTACATGAAGAACTCCTACCAAGCCAAAAAAACCCCTAGAAGAGACGTGTTAGTAGGCTCATTTTTCACTCTCTCTCTCTACTACTTCCACTTTTAAGTAACCAAATTATATGATAGCACACTCATATACATGGTGATTACATTATCAATTTTAAAATAAATATGACCATTGTATTACATTTGTGATTACATTATTAATTTTAAGTATGGTGGCACAAGCACATTACATATTTAATCACATTATATACTTAATTGCATTACATCTCTATTACGTTACATCCAATCAAATGCCACGTTAATGTTAATCAACCTTCTGAAAAAGTACTTTTGCAATATGATAATCAATCTCTTGAGGCGAGCAATGCACAACATAGTAGAAAGTCTTTGCTACAGCAAGAGAAGTTTGCTTGAGGCCCGAGTGCTCATCATTCAAGGTGTTGGAGAACACTAACTCCACCAGTTTTTGTACGTCTTCCTCTACTTTGTTAGTAGGGGTTTCACTTGAGTAAACCATATCTTGTACCTGCTAAATGGATCGGATTAACATCAATGTCACTAACTAACGAATTATTAAATTCATCTGTGCAAAGGAGGACAACTCTAAAAGCTTAAGGCCTAGCCAATCTTACCTCGCCATTGTTATGATCATGACCCTGAAGAAGGCCAAGTTGATGCATACTCGACTTGTTAGGTCCAAAAGACAAAGGCTATGTGCATCCTCACAAAGGTGGCGGCCAACACAAAGTTCAATTGTACGCACCAATAGTTCTGCCTCTCCTTTATGCCTATCGCCTTCTTGTTTCCATATCGTTAGCCATTTCACCCACTACCAAAACAAAACAAATCAAAGTGAAGAACTATGGGGAAAAAAACCTGGATTTCGCATATGCGAGCATATATGATATCCTTATGGCTTTTCCTGTTAGATATCTGGGATTGATTAGGGCCTTGAGGCCTGATTAATCACTATCCTAAAGACAAGATTTGTCCCTTATACAAAATCATGTCTCTAGGATATAACAAAGCTTTATGGATTGGTTATTATATAATCATCAAACCCTCTCAAAAGTTGCCAACAATTGTTATCCAATTAACCAAAAAAGGATAAGATAACGATTATGAAACTGTTATTATCTGTCCATTAAACTATTAATTGTAATAACAATACTAATTACTAAAAATAAGAAAATGCCTGATTTTTTCCGACCTCACATGGCAAATGCCAAGTGCGTCAAATAAGCACATAGTACTTTTTAACTTATAAAGAGTTAGAAACTATATTTTTCTATCTATGTGGAAAATTTATTACGAGAAATATTTATTTTGCTCACTAACTTTCACTAGCTATTTAACATTTCCTCCGAATGTGCTTGTTACTCCAAAACTTCATTGTTATTTTCGAACAAAACAATACCTTGAAAAAGCTTGGGGAAAGGAATTTACAGCTCTTGAAAACAATGGCACGTTTGAGTTATGCTAAGGAAAATACTTCTTGACAATAGCGGGTTTGAAAGACAAAGATTTATGTAATCTAAATAGCCCCATTGAATGACCTAAGGCTAGATTATATTGGTTAAGGGACGGGTTGGAATCAAGTGAAATATAATTATAAGCAAACAGTTTTTCCTGTGGCTAAAGTTGGATACTAGCAATGACATTCTTATTCATTTATGAAGCTTAAATGAGACCTCTTGAGATTTATTAGAAGGCATAGCTGCAGGGCAAGTTATATCATTTTATGATTGATAGCACACATGTGGATCGAGTGTTGAACGTCTTGGGTATATAAATTGGATGAAAACTTTGTTGGATCATAATCCAACGATGAACTTATATGTAAAAGAATATACATCACAATAACTGTCATAGTTTATAGCCCGACTAAAAGTGATCCAATAAGTATAAATATTGGGCTTTAATGTACCAGGCAAGATGTGGGCTCTAATGTGTGGATACCGTTGACCTATTATTATTCCATGATGGGCGGAATAATAATAGGTCAAAACCCTAAGGGGTTTACTGTTATATATATGGTTATGGTCCCCAGGTCACACACACGGTTAATTCTCCCTGATATCCCATCGTCAGTGAGAGAGAGTTTTCTCAGTGAGTTCTCTTACGAGTGGGTGTTGATCTGGAAGACCTAACCACGTCGCTTCCAACAGGATTAACAACTGCAATGGATTAAGATATTCCTATTTATGTTTATGTTCTATTGATTCGACATATTGGATTCTGAGTTTATAGTGATTGATTGACTATTGTTTAATTCCAACAAGTGGTATCAGAGCCATCTTTATGTTGAATCTTTAGAATAATTAAGGTTAATCTGGTGTTAATTATTTTGCCCAATTTGTTTTTCGTTCTTCATTGCCGTCGATCTATGACTTGAGTTGATTCAATTCGTTTTCTTTTGGCGAAATTTCTTTAGGACTTTTGTTCTTCATATCCTAAAGTATCTATCTGCAAAGTTAATTGAATTTTCATTGCATTATTTGGGAGAAATTCGCAGATTAGGGTTTCGTAAGTTTCGAATCATACGTTTGCAATTGGGCAAGTTTGGTTGTTTGTTCTCCCAAATTGATTGAGGGCTTTTGATAGACTCATGATTTAGTAAATTTACATGATTTTTGCTGATTTGTTTGGTGTAAATTCGTTTTGTTTTTCATGGGTATGTGTTCTAGGTGCATAAACCCTAGTTTTTCGGCTATTTGTGTTCAATTTGGGTTGTTTTTGGTTGTTTTGTTCCAAATTGATGTATGTATGTTGTTAGAGTCATGTTTAATCATGTTTGTATGCAATCAATTTGGTCGTTCATTGATTAATTTCGGGATTGCATTATTTGGGTATGAACCCTAATTTTTTTCCGGTCTAATTATGCGAAATTGGGTTTTTTTTTTGGTTGCTTGTATGTTGAAATTATGTTAGGGCTTTTTTGATTCCCACATGGTTAATCATGGTTATGTGTCTTCAATTTGGAGTTTTATGCTTTAATTTTTCTGGGCATTCTTGAAGACACAATTTGACGTTTTTTTCCGGGTTTAATTTGCTAATTGACAATTAATCTCTGTTGATTATGGTAAATTGATTTAGGGTTTTCGCTTATATATGTTGAATTATGTTTGTGCATAATTAATTTGGATTTTCATGAACTTTTTTCTGCCTAGCGAAATTCAGGTTAAATTTTGTCGTTCAGGTAGTTCAATTTTCGGCTCTCTTATACTCTTCAAGAAGAGATTTATGGTTGTTCATGAATATAAGGTTGCTTGATAAACTTTTCTTCATTTTTCATGAAGTTTATTTATCATAGTTGATAGTTTTTTTTATTTATCGCCAATACTAATTGCTATGTAATTTCGATGGCTTTCACATTAAAGGTTGTGATATTAGGATATATGGCAATATGACGATAATGTATGCATTGTATGCATCGCTTTAGAATAATTTTAAGTTTGAATAATGCGGTCTAAGGTTATTTCATATTTACGATGAATTAATTGAAACAACATGTCGCCTAAGTGACCTCTCTTGTTGAAATTAATTTATTTTGAATATAAAAGGAGTGTTCATGCAAGACTATTAATGTTGTTTCGGCCCAAAGGAAGATCAATGTTGATATATTGGATGAATGATTGTGGTTATAAACATGTGATAATTTTTGGTTTACGTGTGATTATTGAATCAACCCAAAGGAGGATTCATTATTCGACATGTTTTCTATTATCAGTGTTTGATGACTGCACCAAAACATCAATAAGAAGTTAATATTGTCGTCCAAAGATGGAATATTAATGGAAACCTGATATTTTGGGATGGGATGTGACCTTATTTGACCTTTGACCTTATTGTTATTATCAAGATTATGGTTTTGGGTAAGCGTGTACTGAACTGTTTACTTGTTCTCTGATTGAGCTACCTCTAATCCTGCTAACATCACCGCCAACATTAACTCTATTCCTATGCTGAATGGCTCAAACTTCAAGTCATGGAAGGAAAATCTCTTGATTGTTCTCGGTGTCATGGATCTTGACCTTGCCTTAAGGATTGACTGTCCTGTTCCTGTAACTGATGAGAGTTCCTCTCATCAAAGGCGGGAGCTTGAGAGGTGGCAAAGGTCAGATCGCATGAGTTTGATGATCATGAAGAAAGCCATTCCAGAAGCATTCAGGGGCACTGTATCTGAAAAGATAACTACGGCTAAGGGTTTCCTTGATGAGATTGAAACGAGGTTTGCCAAGAACGAAAAGGCTGAAATCGGAGTGCTCTTGGCAAAACTAGTTTCAATGAGGTATAAAGGCAATGGAAACATAAGGGAGTACATTATGGAAATGTCTCATCTAGTTTCAAAACTAAAGGCACTTGACCTCTCTGAGGACTTGTTAGTGCATTTGATTTTGATATCTCTTCCATCAAGTTTTAACCAGTTTAAGGTGAGCTACAACTGTCAGCAAGGGACTTGGTCTCTAAATCAGCTTATCTCACACTGTGTTCAGGAAGAGGAAAGGTTGAAACTAGATAAGACTAAAAGTGCTCACGTTACCCTGACCTCTAATTGCAAGAGGAAAAGGGTACAAATAAGGCACCTCAAAAGAAGCAGCAAAAGCAGAAATCAGCTAATGCTGAAAATAAGGGTTGCTTCTTTTGTGGTGGTACGGACCATAAGAAGAAGGAATGTACCAAATATCACTCCTGGCGTGCTAAGAAAGGTATGTTTCTTGGTTTGGTTTGTTCTGAGGTTAATTTAGCTTCGGTTCCCACACACACTTGGTGGGTTGATTCTGGTGCAACAATTCACATAAGTGTGTCTATGTAGGGTTGTCTGAGCTGGCGAAAATCAAGTGATGTTGAAAGATACATCTATGTGGGGGATGGCAAGTCAGTTCAAGTAGAGGCAATTGGCAAGTTTAGATTATTGTTAAAGACTGGTTTTTATTTGGATCTTGATGAAACATTTGTAGTACCGTCTTTTTGGCGGAATTTGGTTTCTGTTTGTTCATTGGACAAAAAAATATGGTTACATTTGTTCATTTGGAAACAGATTATTTAAGTTGTTTCATGATTCAGAATTAGTTGGAACTGGTTCTTTATCTGATAACGATAGTCTATACAAACTTGACATAGTTGCTTCTTATAATGAAATCCTGCATGTAAGTAATCGAGGCATAAAGAGGAAACTACCTAATGAGAATTCTGGTGCCTTATGGCATAAAAGATTGGGTCATATCTCCAAGAGGAGAATAGAGAGGCTCGTGTCTGATGAAATTCTTGAACCCTTAACTTTCACAGACATGGATGTGTGTGTTGATTGTATAAAGGGCAAACAAACCAACCAAAGGAGATTAGAAGCCAATAGAACTACGGACGTCTTAGAACTTATACATACGGATATTTGTGGGCCTTTTCCAAATCCTTCTTGGAATGGCCAACAATACTTTATAACGTTCATAGATGATTATTCTAGATATGGCTACATATATCTCATTCATGAAAAATCACAGTCTCTGGACGTGTTCAAAAACTACAAGGTTGAAGTTGAAAACCAATTTGGCAAAAGGATTAAAAGTGTCAGATCTGACCGTGGTGGTGAATACTATGGTAGATATGATGGTTCAAGTGAACAACGTCCAGGACCCTTTGCAAAATTCCTAGAGGAGTGTGGTATCGTCCCTCAGTACACCATGCCGGGTTCACCCACTATGAATGGTGTTGTTGAAAGGCGAAACAGGACTCTCAAGGACATGGTGAGGAGTATGATTAATCATTCTACCTTACCAGAGTCACTCTGGGGAGATGCACTAAAGACTGCAGCTTATATCCTTAACAAAGTTCCAACAAAGGCAACTACTAAAACCCCTTATGAACTTTGGACTGGCAAGAAGCCGAGTCTTAATCATTTTCATGTTTGGGGTTGTCCAGCTGAGGCACGGCCTTATAGGCCGAACGAAAGGAAACTGGACTCAAGGACAGTTAGTTGTTACTTTGTTGGCTACGCTGAAAGGTCCAGGGGGTTTAAGTTGTATGATCCCAAGGCTAAGTCCTTTTTTGAGACGATTAATGCTCAATTCTTTGAGGATATCGAGTTTGTGGGGAGGGGGGAGATTCATTTAAGAACATTGTCTTTGAAGAAGAATGTGTGAATATTCCTACAGGTGTCATTAGCATTGATCAGAGTTTTATACCTGACTTTGCTTCTGACACACCTCAAGACAATACTGAGGAGCCTCCTGCACTTGAGGTTGTTCCCGAAGAACAAACTCTCGCTCCTCAAGAACCTGTGCCATTAAGAAGATCCACTAGAGTGAGGAGAAGTGCATTGTCTGATGACTACATTGTATTTCTCCATGAACATGAGGTGAACATTGGTTCGATGGAAACTCGATCCAATGATAGTTCTGATTCTCAAGAGTGGATAGATGTCATGAAGGACGAGATTAAGTCATTGATGGAGGAAGATGACCTAGTCAACTTCCCTCAGGCCATGGAAAGTGCAAATTCTCAGAAATGGCTGGAAGCCATGAATGAGGAAATGCGATCCATGAAGGACAATGACGTATGGGATCTCGTCCCATTACCGGACGGTGTGAAACCCATTGGTAATAAATGGATATTTAAAACCAAAAGGGATTCAAATGGTAATGTGGAGAGATATAAGGCTCGTCTTGTTGTGCAAGGATTTACGCAACAGGAAGGCATCGATTACAAAGAGACTTTCTCTCCAGTTTCTTCGAAAGACTCTTTAAGGATTATAATGGCACTGGTCGCACATTTTGATCTTGAGTTACATCAGATGGATGTGAAAACAGCGTTTCTTAATGGCAACATTGATGAAACAATATACATGAAGCAACCAGAAAACTTTGTGGTTGGAGACCCAAAGAATATGGTTTGCAAGCTTAAGAAATCCATCTATGGGCTCAAACAAGCGTCTCGCCAATGGTATTTAAAGTTCCACCAAGTAATTATCTCGTTTGGTTTTGAGATGAATTTGCTTGATGAATGTATATACCATATGTTCAGTGGGAGTAAGTATATTTTTCTGGTTTTGTATGTTGATGACATATTGCTTGCCAGCAATGATATAGGCTATTGCACGAAACCAAGAGATTTCTATCAAAGAATTTTGAGATGAAAGATCTTGGGGACGCCTCTTTTGTATTGGGTATCAAGGTACAAGTTTAGTCTCACTCCAGACTATATCGAAACCAAGAGATTTCTATCGGGATCGCTCTCGAGGTATCCTTGGATTGTCGCAAAAGAGCTATATCGAAAAAAAGTACTTAAAAGATTTGGCATGCAAAATTGCAAACTAGGAGATACTCCTGTAGCTAAGGGAGACAAGTTTAGTCTCATCAGTGCCCTAAGAATGATTTTGAGAAAAGGGAAATGGAAAACATTCCCTATGCATCAGCGGTAGGAAGCCTAATGTATGCACAAGTCTGCACTCGTCCAGACATTGCATACATCACAGGAATGCTGGGGCGGTACTTAAGTAATCCAGGACTGGAACACTGGAAAGCAGTCAAAAGGGTGTTGCGGTACCTATAGAGAACAAAGGAGTACATGCTCACATATCGGAGGTCAAATCAACTTGAGGTCATTGGGTACACTGACTCCGACTTTGCTGGATGTAAGGATAGCATGAAGTCAACCTCCGGATATATTTATCTATTGGCTGGAGGAGCTGTCTCTTGGAAGAGTGCCAAACAGTCCATTACGGCATCTTCTACTATGGCAGCAAAGTTTATCGCTTGCTATGAGGCATCAAATCATGGGATATGGTTGCGTAATTTTGTCACTAGACTGCGTGTATTGGACACTATTCAGAGACCACTTAAGGTTTTTTGTGACAATAAATCTGCAGTCTTGTTTTCCAACAACAACAAGAGTTCGAGAATGTCAAAATTTGTGGCCCTCAAATCCTTAGTTGTTAAGGAAAGAGTTCAAAGTGGGGAATTGTTGATTGAGCATATTGGTACAAACTCTATGGTTGCGGATCCGCTTACTAAGGGGTTACCACCTGTCAAGTTCCATGAGCATGTTGCTCATATGGGTGTTACATCATCTTTTGAAGATGTTCAGTTTTTGTTGGAATTATGTATTTTTGTTTTTGGGCTGTTTTTTTGGGCCTTTGCTATTTTCTTTTTGGGCCTTTGCCTGTTTTTTCTCTTTCTTTTTTCTTTCTGTTTTAAAAGGGGTTTTTTCGTTTCTTCTTGGTGTGTGGTCTAGGGTTGAGTTCTGTATCTTTTCTAGGTTCTCCTCCTGGTTTTGTTTCCAAGTTATTCAATAGAGAAATTCATTCCCTGTCTTCCTTCTCTTTCTGTAAAATTCTGTTGAAGTTTTCATGGTATCAGAGCGGTGCTAGATCCGCTTCTTCTTCTTCTGCGTTTTCTTCGTCTTCTTGAAATCTTTTCTCCCTACCTCGCCATGTCTGACGAAAAGAAGAACACCAAAATTCTCAGTCTCGATCCCTCCGATCCTCTTTACATCCACCCCTCAGACCACCCCGGACAATCTCTTGTCTCCGAATCTTTCAATGGGGATGAGTTTGAAAATTGGAAACGATCTGCGTCGATAGCTCTTTCAGCCAAGAATAAACTCTGCCTCGTCGATGGCTCCTACAAGCAACCAGATACTGATTCACCTCTTTTCCCTTTTTGGAAGAGGTGTCAGGACATGGTAATCTCCTGGCTACTCAATTCTCTTCACAAAGACATTCGTGAAAGCGTTCTTTATTCTGAAACCCCAAATCTTCTCTGGCGGGAGCTAATTGAGCGTTATGGCCAGTCAAACAAGGCCAAACTCTTCCAAGTTCAACAATCTGTGAGTTCAATCTCTCAAGAAACCTTAGGTGTATCTGCTTACTTCAACAAATGCAAAAAAATTTGGGATGAATTCGCAATAGTCGGAGCCCTACCTCAGTGCAGTTGCGGAAAGTGCAAATGCGATGTCAATATCAACCAGGCCTTACACAAATACGCAGAGGAACAAAAGGTCATCCAATTTCTGATGGGCCTCAATGATTCATATACGACATTTCGAGGTAATGTCCTCATAATGTCGCCATTTCCGACTCTTGGGTAAATCTACGCCATGGCCCTTCAAGAGGAACGACAGAGGCAGGTTAGACAAACTTCAAACTTCCTTTCTGAAAGTGCGGCATTCCAAAGTACTCAGAGAAGGAAAGAAACCAAGAAAGAAACTGTAATATGTGGACATTGCAAGAAGCCGGGACACCCAACTGAAAGATGTTACCAGCTCGTTGGTTTTCCCAACAGAGGCAGAAGAGGGAATCAATCTGGAAGGGGAAGAGGAAGGTTTTAGCAAAGAGGGGGTTTCGCTCAGTCGGCACAATCACAGAACCCTAAGAATGAGTCTCCCCCTTTACTTGAAACACCTAATTTGACTCTTCCGAGAATGGATACAAATCAGACAAGGAAAATGCTCGATTTCATGACAGAGCTCTACAATGGAACTAGGAAGGATAAGTCACCAGATGAAGGTGAGTTGAAATTGGCCTACATGGCAGGTATGTCATCTATCCCTCCTCGTACTTATTGTCTTGTGTCTGCTCTTGCTGATAGATCCTGGATCATTGATTCAGGAGCTTCTGACCACATGGTTTGTGATAAAAAGTACCTCTGTAATGTCAAGAACCTACCCAAACCTATTCTTGTTTTTTTGCCAAATCAAGAAAGGGTTGAGGTGACAAAATATGGAGATTATAACCTAGGAAGTAATCTGATATTGAAACATGTTTTATTTGTCCCTCATTTCAATTTTAATTTGATTTCTGTTAAAAGACTTAGTCAACAACTGGGCTGTGATGTTCTTTTTACCCCCGAGACTTGCACCTTGCAGGGGCCTTCTCTAAGGAGGCCTCTGGTTCTTGGTAAATCTTCGTCTGGCCTGTACATTCTTGATCAACAGATAACAGAAAGTTGGAAGAAGAGGAATAGTCATGACAGTATTCTTGAATCTAGTTGCAGTGATGTTAGTGATAATGTTGATAAGTGTGGTTTTCATTCATTTTCTAAACACCCTTGTAAACATTGTGATCTGTGGCATCAAAGGTTGGGGCATGTTTCTTTTGACAAATTGAGAAAATTGCAAATTACAGAATGTAAGCATGAGTCTTTTTCTGACAATCTTGCTGAAAATTGTGAGATTTGCCCTAAGGCTAAGCAGCATAGGTTGTATTTTCCCCACAGTAAAATTACTACAAAATGTCCTTTTGAGTTAATTCATGTTGACGTTTGGGGACCCTATTCAGTTAAGACCTATGCTGGACATAGATACTTTCTCACTTTAGTTGATGATTTTTCAAGAAGCACCTGGACACATCTTATGGTGACAAAGGATGAGGCTTTTTGTTTGCTCAAGTCCTTTGTTCTTATGGTAAAAAATCAATTTGGAAAAACTATAAAGATTATCCGATCAGACAATGCACTTGAACTTGGATTGAGCTATATTGCAAAAGCTTTTTCCTTGAACATGGTATTTTACACCAAACCTCTTGTGTTCAAACCCCTCAGCAAAATGGGGTTGTTGAAAGAAAACATAAACATTTGCTCAAAGTGAGTCGGTCTCTCCTTTTCCAATCCAATCTTCCAACTAAATTTTGGGGGGACTGTTTGATGACATCTACATTTTTTATTAATAGAATGCATACTACTGTTCTCAATTCTAAAACCCCTTTTGAAATTTTACATGGGAAGAAACCTGATTTATCTAATTTAAGGGTGTTTGGATGTCTTTGCTATGTGTCAACCTTGAAACAATGGAAGGCACGAAAATAAAGCTTTCAAAGTTGGATTGAAATGACTACGCTTGATGGAGGATAAAAATTGAGGATGTGCTCTATGAGCAATGGTTGCATCTTGCATTAGGTGACAAGCTAGATAAGATAGATCTAAAGGATTGGTACTTACTTGATCGTCATGCGCTCAATACTGCGAAGCTGACATCAGCAAGGAATGTGGCTTTCAATGTGAAGGATGAGAAAACGATGAAAGGCTTGCTGAAGTCTTTGAGGAGCATATATGAGAAAACTTCAACGGTTGACAAGGTATGTGTGTTACGTCATTCGTTGAATTTAGGATGCATGAGTCTAGTGATATGCATGACCTTATTAATAGAGTAACTTTGATCCTATCCAAATTGACTTCTACGAGATTTAATTCTGATATGAGATTCATGCATATATTTTGTTGGCTACCCTACCTAAATCTTGAAATACTTTCAGAATCGCTATTAGCACGTTTAGTGGGAAGGGTGTTATGATATTTGATGAGATGTGTGATATTATTGCAAGTGAAATTATTCATAAGAACGATTCTAGTAAATATGATTCTTTGAGGAATGTTTTGTTTGTTAGGGGTATGAGGAACAGTGGGAGGTCGTCTAGTCAAAGTCAGTCTGAATATATAAGTCAGAATCTTAACCACATATCATGTTGGGCTTGTAGTGATAGATGCCACTTTCTTAGGGATTGTTCTAACTCTTGGGAGAAAAGGAAGAGCATTGTAAATGACCATGATTCAATAAATTCTACCGAGGACTTGGGTGAAAGACTTAAATGTAAGTGTTGATGAACTAGAAAATAATTAGGTGATAGATTCATTTGCTTCCTTTCATTTTTCTTCTAGTAAGGAGTCCTTCAGAAACTTTGTGAGTGGGAGGTTCAACAAGGTGTTGCTTGGAAACAGCCACGATCTAGAGGTGCTAAAAAGAGGTGATGTGAACATTAAAACTTTTAAGAGTTGCACTCTTGGATGTAGAAGAATATTCATTATATCCTATGTCTAACCGAGAATCTTGTGTATGTGGGTTAAACCGGATGGTTTTCACAACTGAGTTTATGGATGGTTGTTGAAAGGTTACGAAGGGATCTTTAGTAATTGTGAATGGTAGAAAGGTGGGAAACTGTATACTATCATTAATTGTTCTAACAAGCCTTCATGTTCATCAAAGGCGTGTTAGCTTTTTCAACAAGAGAAGTGCACTAGAAACAATGAGGGTTTTGGTCGATGCCCCAAGAATGGATGGTGAGTGTGCGGAGAACTATACCTAACTAATGTAGGAATTTGATATGATCAACACGAGGCAAAAGTGCAATCCGTGATTCTCTCAAGTTGTTGACTAGGATAGATTCATATGTCGAAGTTGTTGAGTCGCGATCAATTTAGGTGGGATGTTCGTGATGAAGGAGTCGATGGGAAGTCAATTGGGACCTTCATTGATCTCTATTAAATAGGATCAAGGTGGATACACTACATGATTGGAGGAAGTGTTTGGAGGTGATTGATGAACAATGAAGGTTATGAATGCAATTCGTCTCCTAGTGGAGATTGTTGATTATTATGTAGAGACCAATTTATATTTGTTTTTTATGGCTTAATGGAAGCAAGGGAAGGGTGAAGTTGAGCTAGAGTAAAACTTGCGAAGGATGAGAAATGGCACCACATGGACGGAAACAAGATTTTAGTAAGCTAGAGCCTACCATAGTCAGTCTGTGGTGTTGACCATGGACCATGGTGGCTAGTTTTCCAACACTGCTTGGGTTTGCACAGGCACCAGATGTGATTATCCTAGTTTGTGCCTTAGTTGGTTTCCTTGTATACTTGACCGCCAAGTCATGTTATTTGTTAAGCCTAATATTATTTGTAGCTTGTACTATAAACTAAATAAGCCTTGGTGTTAAGGTTTTGTCCAAGTAATTGAGTGTGATTCATCTATACCACAAGAAATAGATATGTAATCCATGTGTCTCTGAGTGAGTTGTGTGAGAGTGTGGCGAATCAATTGTGTGAGTGTTGAGTCATTGGATTATAACACTAGAGTGAATGAAAAAGATTGTAGAGATTGGGGAATCTCTTAGCAACATTTTAATCCTCTAATAGTGCATCATCTGTGATTTTTCCTAGATTTGGGATTTTCCAGGTTAAAAACTTTGTGTTAATCTTTATTGTTATTATTGTCTTTATTTATTTTATTATTGATTGTGCTGCTAAACACCCTAAGATCCTAATAGCGTGCTACTAAAATAATATTCAAATTATGGAACTACATAATAATAGGTTAAATTTGTTACATACCTGTAAAGAGTCTTGCCTATCCAAACATCGTTTGCACCACCATATTATTCGAGGTAGAACCTAGCCTCAACTCGAGGTAGATTGGCATACCAAGGGACGTCAAGAGAAAATGTAACCTGTATTTTTTAGTTGAGAAACTCTTGCAGTTTATCAATCCATATTCCCTAGTAATAAACTTGTAGGAATAATACAATAAGAGATTTTTGTTCAAACAAGATGCAATATTCACTATGATAGGAAACTTAGCTTTCATGCATGTTTTTAAAGTTTGATTGATAACTTTGCTATAAAACACAATGCGCCAAAAGAAAAGCGAAATGAAAAGGTTATTCTTGAAGATAATGGACACACAGAACAATGACAATAAAATAGGAAATGTTTCGATACAATGACACACTGAGTTATGACATTTGTGATATGGATAGACCACTGTCTTGAAAGTGATTTCATCTAAACAAGAGTGCAAACTCTCCAATGGTAGAGATTCCCCTGTATGACACGGTTCTGATTAATTTTGTGCACTTTCCATTCACCAGTTAGAAGAAGCGGGGTTTGTTGGAAAACTAATGCTTGTTTGCAATGTTGTGTATTAAATTAAGCAAAACATAGCTCTATTTATAGGAAGTATGGCACAATAAAAATCCGAATTTAAATGGCAAGAATTTTGAAAATTGCAACCACCTCTACATTAGGAGTCAAGCCTTTCTAGAATTGCTTTGGAAAACATTAATAGAATCACAGTAGAGACACAAAATTAGGGACGCAGACACTCATATATATACTGAGAATATTACAACAAGATGACTACTGGCAACATGATGTTCTATCTATTAATCTCGGCATCAAAAATTTTGTTCAATACTTTACAAATGGGATGTGGAAACATTACATAAATTATTTTGCTGATTTCCTCATAATTTGATGCAATTTTCCTCTTTTTAGAAGGCCTACTGATTTCTTGATTGCGAGTAATATGGTCATAACAAATACAACTTTAATTTAGTTCCTTCATAGGTACAAATTTGACTAATACTTTGAAACATTCCATTATTGGTAGTTAAAAATATACCTCACCGTGCAAGTCCTTGCAAATAATCCATTTGCCAAGAAGCTTATCAGAAGCTTGCCTTTTGCGCAGGTAATCGGAAGAGAAGATGCGAGCTTTTTCGAGTATCTTCTCGTTGGGAAATTGCAATTGGGAAGCCCTAAATAGGCTGAACATCACTGTTGTTGCCTCTGATTGTCCTGGAAAGCAAAAGAACTCACCGTCTTTCTCAAACTTCTTGAATACATCTGTTTAATCCACACACCACACACGAGTTTTTTGCTTTTTGGACCCCGAACTTTGGAGGTATTTATTTTCTGGACCCCCACATTTCAAATTTATTAATAATTGGGTACGAAAATCGTGAGCACTGTGCCTGAGTAACCTAATTAGGATTTAGGATTCAATCAAATAATAACAACAGAAGACAAGGAACGCTGGTAATTCACATATCAAATTGGAATTATTTTCTTGATAACCAACTTTCATTAAAAAGAATTGATAACCAACACTTAATTAGTCAGACCCTCTACTTTTAATATCATTTGACCTTTAATTTCACCATTTTTAATGTTAAAGCAAGACCCATTCTCCACCATATGACTTTTCTAATATTTAACTATGACTAATAAGTGATATTAGAATGACATGTTAATACGAATATAACTAATAACTTGTCAAGCGGTGATTTTTACAAGAGTCATCCCAAATAAATTATTGGTCACCCTTTTATTCGTAAATAGTCACCACAAAATTATTTGTCTTACATTAAATTTACGGTGAGACGGTCTCACATAAGAATTAAGAATTACTGTTATGTTTTTTGGAAGAATAATAAGATTATTTTGATCAAAAAAAGGAATAATAAGATTATATTTTAGGAAGGTATTTTATACTAGATCTAGTGTAATAGATATTCTTTTACATGAGTAAGTTTTGGTCATTGAAATTGGATCTATGTCTTAGAGGTATATCAATTGGACTACATGATCCATTGAGAGGTTGTAGACCTAAGCCCAAGCCCGAAAATGTGGTTAATGATCTTGCTCATCTCCACACAAAGAGATTTGCTGGTGACAGTAACTGATCTAGTCATTCAACTTAGGGATATTTAATATACTTGTTATTAAGTAAACAACTTTGAAAAATAAAATAATAAAATAAAATAAATAACAATAACAATAAAAATGAATGTTAAATGACATATTCACAAGCTTAACAAAATTTCACATCATTATATGAATATGGCCACCAAATAAATTGAAATTTCACATTAACTAGATATTTACTCCCTCCGTTCTTTTTTATTTGTCATTTACGGTTTTCATTGTCAATTTTTAATCAATACTTTCTAATATAAAATTTATATAAAAAGTTATAATATTATACTTTTTCAATAGTATTTTTTATTACAAATCTATTGACATCAATTTTATATGATGTCAATCATTATATAAATTAAGATATTAACGATCAAAATTTTTAACACAATTTCTTAGGCGACAGATAAATAAAAAAGGAGGTATTATATCTTAAACTTATACTAATACTCAATTACCCAATTTATTAACTTCCACTTTTTGTTTATAAAAATATAATTTGGTACTCCTTCCGTCCCAATTAATTTGTCCATTTTACTTTTTCACGATCCTCGATGCAACACTTTGACCACTAATTTTTCACATTTTATCTTAGCAACATTAATAATATTGTATTAAGGTAAATTTTTTTACCTAATTAGTCAAACTTGGACAATTTATTTGGGATAGGGGTAATATTTTAGGGTTTTTGGGTTGCTGCTAAATTGGACATCCCTATTATATTTTTTGAAACTTTTTGTACGGCGTCCACTTGCTCCTATCAAGAAAATTTCTTCCAAATAATATTAGAGAATCACAATTTTTTTTCTTTGGCTAATGGTGTCCGTCGACACTCCTAGCTTACACATAGATCCATCTATGTGCTGGTCATAGGAATTGATTCAATAACCTCCAAGATGAAGGTCGCAAACTCGCAATAATGTTAAATGAGCTAGTAGCTCATTAATAATAAATCCAATAAATTATTGGTCAATTTTTTTTTAACATTAATTGTGTGAACTCCATGTTGATAACATTTAGGAGCTGGGGGAGTAGTGTCGTTAACTAGTTATACCAAAAATCATTTCCTGGAAAACACTTTGTATGGATATTTGCAATAGCCTTACCTGAATCAAAGTTAATTAAAATTATTAACAGATCTAATTAATTAAAGCATATTTTTCAATTTAGTTAACATTTTATGTATTTTATAGGACTCGAGCAGTACAATGACCATCACTCATTATTTCCATCATTTACACATTAATTGTGTCTTACTTCTTTACTAACATGCCAAAATTGAATTCTTATCATTACTCGGCAGTATTCAAATCTCAATGAGTCATTATCTATTAAATATATTAAATTAAATATATTAAAATAAGACCACTTAAGGGAAATTCATACCTAGATGGTGAAATTTGAGAAGTTTGGTTGCTCCTAACCTACTTCCAAACCTAAATAATTGTTGTCAATTAAAAAATAAATTAATGGCAAATAATTTGAATTTGCTAAGATTTGAACCTTGGTGGGGAGTATAGAAGATAAGAGTATCTACCATCTGACTAACACTTTTTTTGTATCATTATTGTTACGTACAAAAATAATATTCTATGAATCATTTTCAAAGTGAAATTATTATGAAATTAATATATACTATACAAGGATTAATGATAGATAAATGATAAAACTTTAATATAATTTTATTTAGCAAATAAAGTTTCAAATCTATTATGAAATATATAATTTAAATCAGTTATTTTAATTAGTATATTTTAATTATATTCATAATTATATTTTAATTAACTAAATTAAAATAAATTATGTAATTAATATTTTATAATATATGATCTATATGTGTGTGAAAATTGTATATTTCAATATCAATAAGTTTAACATATATATTCTATCGCAAAATAGTATAACACACATAATTCTCGATATTTTAATAATTGACAATTTTCCCGTACATGAACGGGATATACACCGCTAGTTATTATTACTATTATTTTTTTATCTCCCCCCCCCCCCAATTTACTTTAGAACTTCAAATTTTATTTCAGTCACTATATTACTTTAGCAAATTTTTTACATTGTACAAAATTAAATCTTATGGCATTGAGTTGGTAATTTTAAATTTAATTTGAATGAGGCAAAATAGTAGGGATGGTAGTAGTTTTATTTGAGCAATTGCAACTTAAAGGGGTTCAAGTTTTTTTTCTTCTTTCTCTCACTATCCATTTCATCAACAAAGACTCAAAATCCCAAAAGCTAGCACCTACTCACCTCCCAACTTGTTGGAGGAAAGAGAGTAAACGGTATAAGAAACAATGGAAACTCAATTGGATAACGATAAGAGTCGTGGCCTTGAACTCACTTTCTTTAAGAACTATTTAATATACCGTAAATGTTTAAAGGGATAAAACTTAGCACTTGTAACACACAAGAAATAGATTCTCACTTGAATCAATCAAGTATAATTGCAGTCTAGACAAGAATGAGGGTGTGATTAACTTAGAATGGTGTGTCTCAAATAGCTTAGGATGTCTCCTATTTATAGGAGACTTCCAACCTCTAATGATATCCTTGGGTCAAAAGATAACCAAGAGACTTAATGAGAGATTATATCCTTAATATGACCTTGACCAAGACAAGTCATATAGCTGTTGGAAAACCTTAATAATCGTCCTTAGTGTTGATATCAAATACTAATTATACAAGATTACATAGTCGTTATCATTAAAAACTGTTCTGGAGTCCAACACGGTTCGTGTTGGATCAACACGGTTCGTGTTGGATCAACACGGTCCGTGTTGGGTGCAACACGACCTCTTGTTGAGCCCAGGACAGCTTCCTTTGCTCTCTGGAGACCAACATGACTCGTGTTGGTCTCAGACTCACCCGTGTTTATCATATTCTTGATGTTTTACTTATATATGCTCCTTATACTTGTTACATATAATTCCTTATGCTATAATTAACTAATACTCTTGAAATAATTCCAACAATCCCCCGCTATTTCAAGAGTATGTAAAACCCTTGAAATAACTTTACTTAAGGAGCTTATTCCCCCGCTATTTGAGATATACCTTAACTAGTAATCACCAGAGAAATCAACATAAACATATGCCTAATGAAAAGTAGATTACTCTTTGAACTTTTCATTTAGTCTATATCAGCCAAAATTGAATCTAAATCACAAAGTAGACATGTCTTTGAACTTTGGATTTATATTGACCAACTATACTCATAACACAAATATATTTTAAATCTTGAGTGTAGATGCCTAGACACTTTTATCCGGCCATGTGCCCTTATCCTTCATAAGTGTTTCGGAACTTTAGCTCATAGTTCCTTTATGCGGTCACACATTACACTTGCATAGGTAAACTTTGTAATATATCACCCCTGTAACTAGGCTTTCCACAAAGTCTATTAAGAGTATTACTTCTCAACCTCTTGTCAGTACAAATTTCTAAGCATCACTTGACCTTGGGATAAAAACGATGCTTCCTACTAATTTAGACAACTCCGTACTCATTTGAACTTTAGAAATTGGTGGTATTCCAATTCGAAAAGTTGAGTCTTTGTTGTAATTAGTAGTTCTTTGAGCTACAACCCATCCCTTTTGAAGTACATATTATCAAATCTTTAGTCAATCCTTTGGTTAAAGAATCGGCTATATTTTCTTTTGATTTGACATAATTTAAAGTCACTACTCCATCTCTTATAAGTTGATGTACATAAGCATGTCTTAAATCAACGTGCCTTGACTTGCCATTGTAAACATGACTATAGACAACATCAAGAGTAGACTTGCTATCACAATGAATTGTGATAGGTGCCATTGGTTTATACCAAATAGGTATTTCCAATACTAAGTTCCTTAACCATTCCGCTTCTTTACAAGCAGCCTATAATGCTACTAATTCCAAAGACGTAGTGGAATCCGCTATATTAGCTTGTTTCTTAAATCCCCAAGAAACCGCTCCACCTCCTAATAGGAACACCCATCCACTGGTAGAAGAGAAATCCTCTTTATTAATCCAACTCGCATCCGAGTATCCTTCTAAAACCGAAGGTTCTCCCTTATAAGTGAGTTGAAAACTTTTAGTACCAGCTAGATATCTTAATACTCTCCAAATTGCAAACCAATGCATATGACTCGGATTATTTGTAAACCTACGTAACATGCCAATTGCATAAGTAGTATTTGGCCTTGTACTTGTCATAGCATACATGAGACTTCCTATCAACTTAGCATATTCAAGTTGATCAACCGGAGAACCCAAATTTTTCTCTAGTTTCTTATTTGAATTGTAAGGTGTCACTGTTGGATATATCTTATCACCTCCAAACTTGTTTAATACTTTCTCAATGTAATGCTCTTGAGATAAACTAATTCCATCATTATTTCTAATTATCTTAATTCCAAGAATTACATCCGCTTCACCCATGTCCTTCATAGAGAACTTTAAGGATAGAAATTCTTTGGTCTTATTAACTTGTTCCATGTCGGTCCCAAAGATCAACATGTCATCAACGTGTAGGCATATAATCACTCCTTTTCCATTCTCAACCTTATAGTATATGCACTTATCCGATTCATTGATCTTATATCCACTTGAAAGTACTATTTTATCAAACTTTTGATGCCATTGCTTAGGTACTTGCTTAAGTCCATATAAGGACCTTATAAGTTTACAAACTTTCTTTTCTTGACCTTCAATAACAAACCCTTTGGGTTGTTCCATATACACCTCCTCTTCTAGTTCTCCATTTAAGAATGTCGTTTTGACATCCATTTGATGGATAACTAGCTTATGGATAGTAGCTAAAGCCAACAACACACGTATTGAGGCTATCCTAGCTACCGGTGCATATGAATCAAAGTAGTCAATACCATACTTTTGTGTAAAGCCCCTTACAACCAATCGGGCTTTATACCTCTCAACGGTACCATCTGCTTTTCTTTTCCTTTTAAAGATCCATTTAGAGGTAATTGGTTTACTTCCCGGAGGAAGGTCAACCAATATCCAAACATTGTTTTCCATTATAGAATCAATCTCATCTTGTACCGCTTCTTTCCATAAAGAAGCATCATGAGATTGCATAGCTTCTTTAAAAGTTTTTGGATCTTTAGCTATGTTGTACATGCATAGGATCTCACTTTCAATTGAGTCCCTTGAACCTTCTACCAAATAAACATAGAAGTCCGAACCAAAATCCTTTGGTTTCCTTGATCTTTTACTCCTTCTTAATTCAATACTTTCATCTTCTTCATCATAAATAACATCATGACTCAAAAGATTATCTTGTATGGATGTACCCTCATGATTTTCATCTTGAGGCTCAATTAGAGGAACAATATCTTGAGTTATATCTTTAGGTCTAGGAATTGAACAGAACCTAGTTTCATCAAAAATTGCATCTATTGATTCCATAACGGTATTTACCAATATGTACTCATTTGGCTCAACTACCAAAAACCTATAAGCTTTGCTATCTTGAGCATAGCCTATAAAGATGCACTCAATTCCTCTTTCACCTTACTTTCTTTTCTTAGGTTCCGGGACCCTTACAATGGCCCTACAACCCCAATTCTTAAAATACTTTAGATTTGGTTTCCTTTTGTTCCATAACTCATATGGGGTACTAGAATTCCTTTTGAATGAAACTCTATTTAATATATAACAAGCCGTTAACATGGCTTCACCCAAAATCCATTACTTAAACCGGAGTTAGACAACATAGAATTCACCATTTCTTTTAAAGTTCTATTTTTCCTTTCCGCAACCCCATTTTGTTGTGGTGTATATGGGGCGGTTGTCTCATGGACAATCCATGTTTCTTGGAAAAACTTTGGATCATAAAATTCCCCTCCCCTATCGGATCTTAAAGTCTTAATCAAGGTCTCATATTGAAATTCACTTCTAGTTCTGTAAACTTTAAACTTTTCAACTGTTTCATCTTTAGAACTCAAAAGATAAACTTGACAATATCTAGAATAATCATCAATGAAAGTCACATAATACGTCTTACCACCCATAGAAGGTGTACTATGAAAATCTCCTAAGTCACTATGAATTAAATCAAGCAATTTAGAAGTTCTTTTATACTTGAGAATAAACTTTTAGTGATTTTATTAAGCATGCATGTCTTACACTTTTCTATGTCATCATTCAACTTAGGAATCAAATCAAGATTAGATATTTCTTTCAACTTTGTAAAGTTCACATGTCCTAATCTAGCATGCCATAGAAAAGACTTATTCAAACTAGACACATGCATATAAGCGGAGATCATGTCATCTTTATTACTTTTCGCATTCAATTTAAACATCTCTCCATAGGCATATCCCTTCCCTACAAAACTCCCTCCTTTGGAAAGTGCATAGTTATCTCCAACATAAACTTGCATAAAACCAAACATGCTAAGAAGATAATCAGATACAAGATTCTTACAAAATTTCGGAGCTAAATACACATCATTCAAAAGAAAAGATTTACCGGAAGTGAAAACAAGTTCCACTTGCCCAATGCCTTCAACTTTGACCGGATGGTTGTTCCCCATGTAGAGTTTCACACCATCATTCGCCGATTTGAGAGTCTTGAATAAACTCTTGTTAAAGCAAACATGCCTTGACGCACCCGAGTCTATGTACCAATCATTACAACCAATGGAAACCATGTTAATATGATCCTTAATCATGGCTACAAAGGAGTTGGGTTCCTTCTCCTTACTCTTGCCCTTAGATGTATCTTTGTTCAAAAGACCATGCTTCTTTTTCCATTGGTAACACTCTCTCTTTGAGTACCCCGGTTTGCCACATTTCCAACAAACTTGCTTAGGCTTTTGAATTCCCTTGCTAGATTTGTTGTGGCTCTTGTTCTTATTCTTGTTTCCTTTATTCTCTTGCACCACATGGACCTTGGATTGCTCTTTGGAACCATCTTGTAGGCGTAACTCTTCTTCAATTCGAAGATGGTTAGCCAAACCCTCAAGAGACATAGCCTCTTTCCGGTGCATGAGTGTCCTTTTAGTCTCTTTCCAAGAAGAAGGTAACTTGTCAATAATAGAGGATACGATTATAGATTCATCCATGTTCAAATTGTGTTGCTTGAAGTTTCTCAAAATACGTTGAATCTCATGGAAATCATCTAGAATTTTCCTATTATCATCCATCTTAAACTTCATGAATTGATTAACAAGAAAATTCTTACTTGACGCATCTTCCAACATGTACTTAGCTTCAAGAATCTCCCAAAGATCCTTTGCCGTCTCAACATGTTGATAGACATCGAAGAGAGTGTCACTCATCCCGTTGAGAATGCATCCTCTATAAATGTACTCGTCATTCTCCATCTTTAGCCTTTGCCGAGTAGCCTCCACATCTTCCTTGCCTTTATCTCCATCAACCATGGAAATCTTGCCGGTTGCATCCTCTTTAGGAGACTCCTCGGTCGTCACCTTCTTGGTCGAAGGGTCTTGATTACCTTGGGAGAAATCTCAATGTTAAGCACATAGGCCACATTGAGAGTCGTTAGCAAGAAGTGCATCTTGCTTTTGCCACCGCCGGAAATCCACTCCTTCAAAGCGTTCTAGGTTTTGGAAATTGCTAGACATATCTCGAAGCGAGGCCATTACTAAATAGTTCTTAAGATTGTTGGAGGAAAGGGAGTAAACGATATAATTAAGAAACAATAGAAACTCGCTTGGATAAAGCTAAGGGTCATGGCCTTGTACTCACTTTCCTTAAGAACTATTTACTATACTGTAAATGCTCAAAGGGATAAAACTTAGCACTTGTAACACTCAAGAAATAGATTCTCACTTGAATCACTCAAGTATAGCTGCAGTCTAGACAAGAATGAGGATGTGATTAGCTTAGAATGGAGTGTCTCAAATAGCTTAGGGTGTCTCCTATTTATAGGACACTTCCAACCTCTAACGATATCCTTTAGTCAAAGGATAATCAAGAGACTTAATGAGAGATTATATCCTTAATATGACCTTGACCAAGTCAAGTCATATAGCTGTTGGAACACCTTAATAATCGTCCTTAATGTTGATATCAAATACTAATTATACAAGATTATATAGCCGTTAGCATTAAAAATTGTTCTGGAGTCCAACACAGTCCATACTGGGTGTAACACGACCCGTGTTGAGCCCAGGACAGTTTCCTTTGCTCTCCGGAGACCAACACGACTTGTGTTGGTCTCAGACTCACCCATGTTGATCATATTCTTAATGTTTTACTTATATATGATCCTTATACTTGTTACATATAATTCCTTATGCTATATAATTAACTTATACTCTTGAAATAATTCCAACATAACTTTCCCACTGCCTGTCGACCAGCCAACCGTCTGTTGCCCTGTCGCCAACACCATCACCAACACTATTCTCCTCTTTGGTTTTTATTTCTCCTTTGGTGTAAAAACTCATTCCTCTTGAAGGTATTCTCAAATTTCACCTGTTTACATCTGAATTTTAATTTTAAATATTTATTTTTGTTGTTTTTCTTTAGTTATTTTGGTTACCAATTGTAGATTTTGCCTTGGTTTAGTGTTGGGTTTGGTTTGGTTTTGGAGATAAATATGTTGGATTTGTGAAGTGTGAGTATGGATTGATATTGCATGTTAATACATTGGACAAGCATGTTGGAATATTGATTAGGCTCATTTTTTAGCCTTATTTATACCTCCATGCTTGGTCTTTTAGCTCATTTTCCCCGATAATAATGCCACTTATATTATGTTTTTCCCTTGTTTTGTAGGCCTTGAGTACGAGACCCAAAAGACCCGAAAAAAGAGCGAGAGGGTGGCCCAGACTCAAAGTTAGATGCTGAGATCATGGAAGAAGTCGGGAGCCTAGAGGAGTAAAAAAGGCCGAGATATCAAAGAAAACTGGGGGCACGATCGTGCAGCTCATCGGTACGATCGTGCAGTCCCCTCTGCTCTGAAGAAGCCCTGCCCAGAAAAGGGCACGATCGTGCCATCATTCGGCATGATCGTGCCGATCTTCTCGTGAAGCCCAGGTCTTGTCAATGAAAGTGCACGATCGTGCAGTCCTAAGCACAAGATCGTGCACCACCTTCTAGAAGATCTACACGATCGTGTCGCTTCACCACACGATCGTGCCACTCCTAGCCACTCAGCCATCGCCCATAATTTTCAAACGGCACGATCGTGCCAATTTTCCGCACGATTGTGCCAATCTCGGATTCCAACTCTGTTTTCGAATTCAAAACGACGCACTTTGGGATGTTTTTAGGATACTATTTATAGACTTTTAGGGTTGAGAATCAGCTGTTTCTACATTCCCCTAGGTTACTTAGTCACTATTATTTGTATTCTCTCTAGTTTTAGCCCTAAAAACCCTTTGTTTAAAGCACTTTTAGCTTAATTAGTGTTAATCTCTCTCTACAAACTTCTCTTTTTCTCGTCATTTATTGCTTTGTTCTGGTTTATTTTCGACATTGGAAGACTTTGGAAGATAATCTAAGTTATTTTGGAAGTATTAATTGAAGGAGAGTCATCTTAAGGTATATTTTATCTCTTTGTTACTGTTTTATTGCTTAATCAAGTGTTTTATGCTAGGTTTAGTGTTTTGTTTGGTGAATATATATGATTAGTTTTGCTAGCTTTGGTTTGAATGTTGTTAGTTTAGTGCTTGTTAATATGATTAGTGGCTAAGTTCTTCTGGGCTTGGGGATTTAATGGCCCCTAATGAAGTCTAACCTTGGAGGTTTAGTGAAAGGGGGTGGTTGTTTTGGGTTTAAGGATTCTCTCACCGTTTACCCTATCATTGTCGGAGGTTTGGTTGGCTGGAAAGTTGCCAAAACTCCTCTAACACATTGATTTGGGTTCTTGGTGGAGTGATTAACCTTACTCTCATGAGAATGAGAGTTAGGTTGATTAGGGGTGTTGAATCAATTACTCCCAATTGCTTTCCTTCATGGAAATGAGGGAAAGTAATTAGGTTTCAATCTAATGTCTCCTTTGGAAGAGAGAGCTTAGAATGGTTTAAATTTATCAACAACCCATTCCTAACCTTGTTTGATCACTCCTTCTTCTTTTATCTTCTCGGGTTGGGCTAAGTTAGGTGGCTAGAAAACCCCCTTGTCCTTCCTTCTTGTGATTTTCTCTTGAGTGTTAATTTCTCGTTGGTTTTAGTTTAGTTAACTTAAATCTCATCTTTGGTGAAAAATCTTGTTTATTCCGAACTCTTTTGCATAAAATGGACCAAACTTGACTAGTTCCCCAAGGATACGATATACAACCCCGGCTATATTAAGCTAAACAAAATGGCGCCGTTGTCGGGGAGCTAGCGCTTCAAGTTTCTTTCGTTTAATCTAAGAGTTTAGTTTAAACTACCTTGCGTGTTGTGTTGTTGTGTGTTGTAGAGTCCTAAGGCGGACTTACGGTATTTGCTTGAGTTCTGTGCATGTCCAGGAGATCCCGGCGAGTTCAAAATCAACCTCCTCCCACTCCGATAAATCCGAAGATCGAAGCGGCTGTACGTCACGCAAACGCCGCAACCCAAAGGCGTCGTCACCAACGGCAACAACCGCAACCTCGACAAATGGCGGAACAACCACCACTACCCCGTACCCTCCTTTCATACACCGCTCCTACACCGGGTACGGGAGGTTCCGCTATTCTTCTTCCCGACCTCGCCGATGGGGTTGTTTTCGACTTCAAGCCCGGTTTCTTACACTCATTGAACAAAATCAATACCGAGGCTCAGATATGGAGAACCCTATCAAGCATGTGAATCAATTTCTTCAAAGGGTCGGCATGGTCCGTATGCCCGGTGTTAGTGATGAGTATCTAAGGCTCAAGTACTTCCCATTCTCCCTTGCGGAACGAGCCAAGAGTTTGTTGGATAATTGTGCTCCAAACACTTACGATACATGGGACGCCTTGTGTAACGACTTCCTCAATCGGTTCTACCCCCAAGTGGAGGCACAAAGGATTCGATCGGAGATTATTGGGTTCAAGCAACGATCGGGCGAGTCATTATTTGAGGCATGGGAACGGTTCAAGGGTTTGCAAAGGGAATGTCCACATCATAATTTCAATCCATCACTAATCCTTAATACTTTCTATCAAGGCCTCAACGGTTCAGTCAAGCAAGCAATAGATAGCGCCTCGGGTAGCCTATTCTTGGGAAAAACTCTGGATCAAGCCAACACATTTCTTCAACAAATGGCTCAAACTTCATGTCACTAGGGAGGTGGGTGAGATCCAGGAGATCGATTGACTTCTGGTGAAGACGACAATATAAACTTCCTCATCAAAACCGTCCAACAATTGGCACAAGATGTGGCCGATATTAAAACGACTCAACAAATCAAGGCGGTGAATGAAGTTCAAGTGCCTTCCGTATCATCATCCTCGGTGCCTGTCACTCAATGTGAGGTTTGTCATGGGCCACATGCTAGCTTTGAGTGTTCTCCGGAGTTTATTGCGAACGAGCAAGCCAATGCCTTCTACCATCAAAATTTATCTTGGCGAACTGAGAACCCCTCTCGCCCTCAAGGAAACCCCGCATATGTAGCTCCCACAGGTTTCCCTCCCCAAGGACAAGGTCGCCCTCGCCAAGCTCGCCCCTCTTACCAACACCTCGCTCCACAACCCGTCCACCAAGCTCCTCAAAACTACCAACAACCCATCTCATACCCCCAACCATCTCAGCCCTCCACCCAAGACCAAACCCTTGAGTTGTTAAAAACTCTAGTGCAAGGACAACAAACCGATAGGGCACACACCGAAGCTCGCTTTAAGGCCTATGAGACTCAATTGGCTCAGTTGGCTCAGCAACTCAACCTCCAAAGCCGTGCGCCGGAGCGTCTCCCTAGTCAACCTCAACAAAATCCCAAGGGGCACCTCAACGCCATAACTTTGAGAAGCGGAAAGGAGTTGGAGGGCCCTAAAGGTGGCGTGCTGTAAGAAGAAGTGAGGGATGAAGTGGAAGTCGAGGATATCACTCATGAAGAGGAGGGAGTTGGAGTGCAAGGCCAAGAGGTTTGTGATGAAGGAGTTGAGGAGCCTAGTGAAGTAAGAGGAACGAAAAGGAAGGAGGCGGTGACCGAGAATGAGCAAGAGCCAATTCTTCAACAAAAGAGGCTCTTTCAACCACTCATACCGTTTCCCCAATGGTTTGCCAAGCAAAGAGAAGATGCCAAGTTCTCCAAATTTCTGGAAATCCTCAAGCAAATCCATGTCACCATCCTATTTCTAGAGGCTATCTCCGACATGTCTTCCTACACTAAGTTCTTGAAGGATGTTCTATCGAACAAAAGGAAGGTGATGGAGCATGCGACGGTCCCATTGACCGAGGAGTGTAGCGTGGTGATCGAAAACAAGCTACCTCCCAAGCATTCCGACCCCGGAAGCTTCTGAATTCCATGTTCCGTCGGAGATATGGCCATTAGTAAGGCCCTTTGTGATTTGGGGGAAAGTGTCAGCGTTATGCCCTATTCGATCTGCAAAAAGCTACACATGGGGGAGTTGAAGCCCACAACAATATCTTTGCAAATGGCCGATCGATCGATTCGCCGGCCCTTGGGAATCCTCGAGGACGTGCTGCTCCAAGTCGGCAAGTTCTATATACCGTGCGAGCCGAGGACGCCCAAATCTCAATCATTTTGGGTCGTCCCTTCCTCGCGACAGCGGGAGCTATGGTCGATGTGAAGAATTGGAAATTATCTCTTCACATCGGCGATGAGAAGATCGAGTTCAACTTACAAAGCTCCGTCGCTACTCCATCGATCAATGAATCATGTTACCAAGTCGATATCATCGATGAAGTCGTTGAGGAAAACCTCGGTCCTCATTGGGCTTTTGAGGATCCATTGGAAGAAGCCTTTTTAGAAGCATTTGAGCCAGAACCATTGGAAGGGGATGTGGCATCCTATGTGGCTATTTTCAATGGGCAATTGAACTTTGAAGAACCTTGCATGATGGAAGCTTTTTACCTCCGGGATCTTTGAACGGGAGGCGGTGTGGTACACTACTCTCCTCAATAATGCGCCGACGAGCGATGATCCTTTCGTTGAGTGGGAGGAGATTTCAAGTGTGGAAACACGGCCGTCAAAGGACAAACAATTGCCAACTCCAGAGCTAAAACCTCTTCCCCCAAGTTTAAGGTACGCTTTCTTAGGACCTAATGAAACCTATCCGGTCATAGTCCATGCAAATCTCTATGGCACTCTTCTTGAAAAGTTGTTGACCGTTCTTCGAAAATACAAAGGGGCCATCGGATATTCGATTGATGATTTGACGAGATTGAGTTCCTCTATTTGCATGCATGAGATTGACCTCGACCTAGATGCAAAGCCCTCTAGGCAACCCCAAAGGAGACTTAATCCAAATATGCAAGAGGTCGTAAAAAAGGAGGTTCTTAAGCTTCTTGAGGCGGGTATAATCTATCCTATAGTTAATAGTGAGTGGGTTAGTCCCGTCAAAGTAGTGCCAAAGAAGGGGGGAATGATGGTAGTGATGAACGATAAGAATGAGTTGGTGTCGACAAGAACCGTGACGGGGTGGAGAATGTGTATCAATTATAGAAACCTTAACAAAGCCACCCGAAAAGATCACTTCCCATTTCCCTTTATGGATCAAATGTTGGAAAGATTAGCCGGCCATCCTTTTTATTGTCATTTAGATGGTTTTTCTGGGTTCTTTCAAATACCCATCCACCCTAATGACCAGGACAAAACCACATTCACATGCCCTTACGGTACCTTCGCCTATCGAAGGATGTCGTTTGGGTTGTGTAATGCCCCGGGTATGTTCCAACGATGCATGATGGCTGTCTTTTCTGATTTGATTGAGAAAGTCATGGAGGTTTTCATGGATGACTTCTAGGTATACAGTAACACCTTTGAAACTTGTTTGCAAAACCTTGAAACGGTGTTATCGAGATGCCTTGAAGTCAATCTTGTTCTGAACTGGGAGAAGTGTCACTTCATAGTTCCGGAAGGGGTGGTTCTAGGCCATGTCGTGTCACAACGGGGTATCGAAGTTGACCGGGAAAAAGTATAGGTTATTGAGAAGCTACCACCCCCGACCACCGTCAAGGGGGTGAGGAGTTTCCTTCGTCACGCTGGTTTTTACCGCCGGTTTATCAAGGATTCTTTCCAAAGTAGCAAGACCTCTCACTCAACTCCTGGCCAACGATACCCCTTTCATCTTTTCTGACGATTGTGTTGAAGCTTTTGCTAGGTTGAAACAAGCCTTGATTAGTGCGCCGATCCTACAACCACCGGACTGGCTTTTACCCTTTGAGGTGATGTGCGATGCGAGTGATCTCGCCATTGGGGCCGTCTTGGGGCAGCGGAAAGATAACAAACCGTACGTGATACACTATGAAGGCCGCACCCTAGACGACGCCCAAAGGAACTACATGACTACCGAGAAGGAGCTGCTCGCAGTCGTTTTCGCCATTGAGAAATTCCGGCCCTACTTGTTGTGTTCGAATGTGATTATCTTCACCGACCATGCGGCTCTTCGATACCTCCTTGCGAAGAAAGATGCGAAGCCCCGGCTCATAAGATGGATAGTTCTCCTTCAGGAGTTTGACATTAAGATCAAAGACAAGGCGGGGGTGCAAAACGTCGTCGCCGATCACTTTTCTCGGATCGTGGTAGAGCGTGATGATCCACCCATTGATGACACCTTCCTCGATGAACATCTCTATGCCACAAACGCCATCAACCTTCCTTGGTACGCCGATATAGTCAATTACTTGGCCACCGGCTTGTTACCCCTGGAACATAGCTACTATGAGAGAAAGAAGCCAATTCACGATGCAACGTTCTACCATTGGAATGATCCGTTCTTTTTCAAGTCTTGCAAGGACGACATCTTTAGGAGGTGCATCCCGGAAGATGAAGCAGAATGTGTCCTAGCCCATTGCCACGAGCTTCCATGCGGAGGCTATACCGGTGCTTCAAAAACCGCCGTGAAGGTCTAACAAGCGGGCTTCTTTTGGCCCACTCTTTTTCGCGACTGGGATAGACACGTTCGGGCATGTGACCGATGTCAAAGATCCGGCAACCTCACACGAAGGCAAGAGATGCCTCTCAATTACATCTTGGAAATCGAGGTCTTTGACGTTTGGGGCCTCGACTTCATGGGCCCTTCCCATCCTTCAAGAGTAACTTGGTGCACTTTTGGCGATGAGGATGTTCAAGAAGATCATCTATCCAAGATTTGGGGTGCCGAGAGTGATCATCACTGACAATGGTTCTCACTTCGTGGAAAAGAAACTTGGTGCACTTTTGGCAAATTATGGGGTGAAGCATAAAAGGGGTCTTGCGTACCACCAACAAACAAGTGGGCAAGCCGAAATTTCGAACCGGGAAATCAAGTTCATCTTGGAGAAGATCGTTGCAAAGTCAAGAAAGGATTGGAGTGAGAAGCTAGATGACGCCTTATGGGCCTACCGGACGACATTTAAAACACCAATAGGGACCACTCCCTTCAAGTTGGTGTATGGCAAAGCATGTCATCTTCTGGTAGAGCTCGAGCATAAGGCTTGGTGGGCCTTGAAAGCTTTGAATTTCGACATTAAGGCTTCCGGTGAGAAAAGACTCCTTCAATTGAATGAACTCGAGGAGATACGGCTTGATGCTTATAACAACTCTAAGATCTTCAAGGAGAAAACAAAGAGGTGGCACGATAAAAACATAGCCAAGAAAGAACTTCGTGAAGGAGAGCTCGTGCTTTTGTTCAACTCGAGGATGCGGCTATTCTCCGGGAAGCTCCAATCAAGATGGTCGGGACCATTCTGGATCTTCAAAGTGCATCCATTTGGGGTATTTGAACTTCAACGGAAAGATGGTTAGACATTCAAAGTTAACGGATCGCGGCTCAAGCCGTACATAGAGGGAACGGAGCGGCCGGAGGGATACACTTGCACCCTTCGGGACATCAAGGAGAATTTAGGGGATTGAGGTCGAGCTCAAGACCTTAAAAGAGCGCTTCATGGGAGGGAACCCATGTTTGTAATTGAGTATTAGTTCAAAAAAAAAAATAAAAAAATAAAAAAAGAGAGAAAATAGAGAGTTAGGAGAGAAAGGATGTGAGTGAAAAAAAGGAGAAGTGAGTTGATTTTTGTTTGCATAAGTGGTATGAGTTGGGTTATTGGAGTGTTTTGGTCAACTATTGTGAGGGAGTTTGAAGAAAAATTGAGAAGGGTAAAGTTTGGAGGGAGTGTGAAGCAATTCCAAGCAGAAGTGCACGATCGTGCGGAACATCAGCACGATCGTGCATCCCCAGAAATTGTGAAAATAGAAGCGTGCAGAGAAGGGCACGATCGTGCGACATTTCAGCACGATCGTGCAGTTTCTCCAGAAGGCTGGTCGCGCTCGTGTCATTTATGCGCACGATCGTGACGTTTGAAATGCCAGGTTGAGATAAGGAAAGAGCATGATCGTGCGGAACATCAGCACGATCGTGCAGTTTTGGCACACGATCGTGCCGATTTTTCGCACGATCGTGCCGTTCGCGTTTTCCAGCAATTGTTCGGCCTTTAAAACCCAATTTTCACCCCACAAACCCTCATTTCTTCACCTGCTCGTGCCCCCATTCTCTCTTATTCTCACTCTCCTCTTAAACCCTAGCTCTAAACTCCTCAAACTTCATCTTTCATCCTTCAATTTCCCCCATTCTCATCCTCCCTAAACCCTAATTTCTCCATTCTCACTCTCTTTCTCAAACCCTAACCTGACTTCTCCATCTCCACTATCCATTTCCCCATCACCACCATCCTTACTCATCACCTTTCAAACCCTAACCCTCAAATCCTTCCACTTCCCCCACAATTCCAAGCCCCCATACCCTTTTCCTCCCATAAAAAGCCCTAATTTCTCTTCTAGCATCACTAACTCCCACATCTTGGTGAATTAGGGCATTAGAGAAAGAAATTCTTCCAAACCTTCTCCTCAAGGCAAGTGTTCAAGGATCTCAAGTCCATGGCGCCAAAAAGGAGTGCTCGGGCAGGGGCTTCATCATCTTCACAAC
Source organism: Portulaca oleracea (assembly GCA_029582165.1). Classification (NCBI taxonomy): domain Eukaryota; kingdom Viridiplantae; phylum Streptophyta; class Magnoliopsida; order Caryophyllales; family Portulacaceae; genus Portulaca; species Portulaca oleracea. The sequence goes on from CM055876.1 coordinate 14,483,074, forward strand.
CTCCCCCACCGAAACGAGGTAAATCCGAAGAGCAACCCTTAGATTATGATCGAAATGTTAGAATTCAATTCCGCAACGATGACCATAGGGCATGGTATGAAGCTTTCAAAACTAGGAAGCTTAGTGTACCAAATGTTTACCATGAACTTTCTTGCCAAAACATTGGAATCCACTTGGCTTTGGAGAAATTTTTTGATGTTTTGGGGTGGGGAGACTTCAAGGAAATTGACCACCCGATCTATGGGCAAATTATCCTCGAGTTCCTAAGTTCTTTAGAGGTTAAATTTGACATGATTGCTGAAGCCTCCATGTCCTTCAAAATTGACAAAACTGAGTTCAAGTTGTCCCTCGATGAATTAAACTCCTTGCTTGGGTTGCCCACTGGCGGGGAAACCTACATAAAGTGCAAACACCTTGACACCAATGACATTGTCCGGAGGCTTACTTGTAAAGCACGAAAGGAGCGCGAGAAAGATAGGGCCAGCAACATCATCTATCACAACCCCCGCACCACCAAAGCCTCCGACCTTTGCAATCCCGCCATCCGTTACTTTCATCGCCTTGTCGCCAATTTGGTGTGCGGGAGGCACGACGGGGGTTCAAACCTTCGGGGGGGACGATCTCGCGGTTATCTACCGCACCTTGATAGGCATACAAATCAACACGGGATAGTATATCATGCATCAATTGCATGAGATTAGCCGGCTGACCAGTGCTTGTCGCGTCATAGGAATGGGGCACATCATTTGCCATATTGTCGACCGCATCGGGATGGGTGCGTATATGCACAAATGGCCAGCTCAAATCTGTTGTGAGCCCCTTGACATGGTTACGCTTGCAAACATGCGGATTATCAAGCCTGCTGACCGGGGGTTCTCCTACGTCCATGGGAGCAACCCCGAGATCTTGCTTCCCCTTGGTCCGAGGCGTGAAGAGTGGATCAACCCGTTCGACAAGCGTAATTGGTCTTGTGACGCGAGGGAAGAAGAGGATAGTGAAGAGGAGGGAGAGGAAGGAGATGAGGAAGAAGAAGAAGACGAGGAAGGTGAGGAGGAAGACGAGGAACAAGAAGAGGAGGTAGGAGGGCAAGGGGGTCCATCCTACCTAGAAGCCATCAATGATTTATCCGTCCGCTTCGGCCACTTTGAAGTGCAAACATCGGCGCGGCTGGACATGCACTCCGAAAGGCTCAACAGCCTCAACGCTCGTGTTGAATCAGACTTTACGAGGATAGACCATATGCTCCAACAACAACAGCAAATCCTTTTCGACATGAGCTATGGCTACTATCAAAGTGGCGGACTCCAAGCTCCCCCGGGTTGGTATCCTCCGGGCTACCAACACCCCCTCCGGGGCCCGACGATATGTAAATTTCCCCGCCCCCACCCTGCTCTCCTCAAGGATTATTCTTATTTTAATTTGGGGGAGGTCATATGGTCGATTGGGAGTTTGAATTTTTCGGTTGTTGTGGATTAATGAGGCATGGTCTATTCCCTCCATCAGTATTTTCAACGACTTTTGCATGAGGTTTGAGGTATTTTCGTCGATTGGGTGATTGAATGTGATTTGAGTCCCAAATAATGTACATTTGTATATATCTTGCATGTAGTTGTTTTCTTCTTTTTATTTGGTTCACTTGAACCGCGTTTCTTAACTTCTTTCACATTTAGTTTAGTGCATATAGGCTAGCTTTGCATTGTTTTCTTAACCTTGGTTTTCTCCTTTGTTTGTTCGTGGATGGCCGGTCTTCGTTTAGCAATGCAGATCCTTGGTAAGATCGTTCCAATCCTCTCTTTTCTTTCTTTAATTGTGTTTTGATTTTATTTTTGCATGCTTGTTTTTACTTTTTGGTGGCGCGCCCCTATTGTGCGTCGTGTTGGGATCTCTTGTTGTTGGAGCTGTGTGGGCTCGGGTCGCCACCATTTATACTTGCTAATTGTCTTTGCTTGCTTTCTTTTTGTGGGTTTCCCTACCTTTCTTTTGTGACACCTTCCCATAATGCGGACATTGTGGTGCTTTAAGTGTGGGGGGGGGGGAGCAATTTCATGTTCAAGGGTAGACAACCTAGTTTTTTTTAGTTTTTCTACGCAAAAAAAAAAACGGAAAAGAGGAAAAAAAATATTAGAATGTCGTTAGGTTAGGTTAGGCAATCCTCCGGTGATGATTGTAGGCTAAGTAGTGCCTCTTGTAGCTTGGTTTAACCTTTGCATAGCCGACTGTGATTCAAAGCTTTTGAAAAGAACTTTCGAAAACATCTTGATTTGGGATTGCATTTTGATAGTAAAGATTTATGGCCCTTCTTGACCCATTGATGTGAGCTTTGCGCATGAACGTTTATGTTCTCTGATTGGTTGTTGAGCACAAACCCATGAGACTACTAAGCCAAAACGACTAATCATTTTTATTAGTCTCTTATCCCTATGTGTGACTCAACCTTGGTTGCGATCTCTAGAACTTGCTTTTCATCTCTTTGAAACTGCATTTTGCATCATGCATTGACAACATGATTGAAGCATTCACTCTTACTTATTATAGCTACATAGCCAGATAGCCACCCGAATCATGTAATTTCCCGCCTTTAACCCTTCTTTTAGCCTTTGATTACTCCGTCCTTCTTGAAATAAACCGAAATTGCAACCCTTGGCCGATTACATATCTTCCTATCTTAAGCCATTGCTTGGAGTTTATTGAGTGCGATTAGTAGGGTTACTTGTGAATACATTCATACATTCATAGAATGGTATGTTGGGAATGTCATGATTAGGAAGTGATGGGTTGTTCCCATTTATGTAGTTTCAATATAGCTTGATTGCGTTAATGAAAACCGCCGAGTTTTGTGTCGAATTTTGTATATAATCTTCACTTTATTCACACGCTTCGAAAAAAAAGGAAAAAAAAAGAGAAAAAGAAAAAAGAAAGAAAGAAAAAAAAATAAAAAAAAAAGTGTGACGGCAAATGAGGTATCTAGTATTAAGGCGGTTTCCAATAAATTTTTCGGGTTCATTTTGATTGCTTATGGATGAGTAAGGTGCGATAACATTGCGTGAATTTGGCGAAGTATAACTCCAAGCTTGGCTTCGAGCTCCACTTATCCAAATATTCTCCGTCTCTTACCCCTATCCTTAGCCCTGTTACAACCCCTTCAAAGACCTCTTGATTGTCATTTGCATTTTGCCTCTAGCGGCCGAGAATTGAGATGATTAGCAAGCGTATGGTAGATTGTTTCCTAGGCTAGAGTATTGAGAGAACCAGACATTGTTTCCATCGTTTCCATTTTCAAAACACATGAGAGGAGTGTTTCCACATCCCCAAAAATGAGGCTTGCTCTCAACTATCTTAGTTTCATACCCTTACATGTGCTTTCTCACTAATTCGGTGACGGAGGGGTGATTGATTTGATCTTGATGGTGTAACTCTCCTAAATCCTTTTCGAAATTTTCCCTCTGTCTTGTGCCAAACTATTTTAATCGCTTTTGGTTGTGCTTTGTTAGGCCTAGTTGCTTGAAGGTCCTGCTAACGCTAACTGAGGGGGCTTGTACATAGATTGGTTGGGTTTTCTCGCGTTGGAATCTCAAAAGTTAACCTCTGCATCAGCCGGATTAACGATAAAGGTATAATTACTAAAGCCTCTGCAATTGTGTTTTTCCTGGGTGATTAATTGTTTATAATCGTTATGATTTTCTGCCAATTAACATGTATCCGTTTAGGAGATAGATAATCTAAAACCTAACAGTGGTATCAGAGTCACCAATTGCATGCTAACGTGTTATACTTTAATTCATAAATAATTTTGTCAATTGTTGAATTATTTCATGAATTCGCTAGAATAGTTTTAGTGCCTAAATTTTGAAACTTTGTGAAAGTTTTAGTCTTTATTATTCATGTTAGTAAATCTGGAATTTATTGTAAAGTTTCATACTTTATCATTATTTATTTTCTTATTGCTTTCAATTAGTCAATTTATACTTGTTTAATTGTTAAATTTAACACGAACATGACATAACTTTGAATGTTTTAGAAACAATCGTGTTTAATATTATTAAACAGTAGACAATACATGAAATAAGTCTAATTCGCAAAATAAGATATGATTTTGTAGAATTATTTTCTGATTTAGTGTATTTACAGTAAATTTAATGAAAAATCAAAATAAAATACCAACCGAATTTGAAAAATTCGAAAATTTTTACTAGAGATGTCTGGAAGTGTTCTGGATTTCCTTAATTTTTATAGATTTGTCCCAATTAAAATGAATTTTTAATTGAGTTTTCAGATCTAAAGATAAATAAAATTTGTTTACTTCTCTGAATTTTATAAATTTGTAGAAATTTGTAAAACTTATGAAATTTTTACAGTAGGTTAACGGGTGACCATACTTTTAGAGAAAAAATTTTCCGTTTATTTATGCAATTCAATTATATTTTTTAATTTAGATTTTCAGATCTGAGAGAAACAAATTTGTTACTTCTCTGAATTTTGTAAATTTACAGAAATTTGCAAAATTTTTGAAAATTTTACAGTAGGTTATTGGGTAAACATTCTGTAATGAATAAATTTTTCATGAATTTTTGAAACTATTAACTAATTTTCCTCTAATTTTCAGATTTGTAGCGGAGTAAAACTGTTTACTCTTCTGATTTTTTTTTGGAATTTTTGAAAGTTTATAAAAATCCGAAAATTTTATAGTAGGTTATTAGATGACTCTACTGCATAGTAAAATTGTAAAATTTGATTTTTGAACTTATCAGACTGCTTTATATTATTTTCTTGTAAAACCGCGAATTAAAATTGTTTAATTCGCTAAATTTTTTTCAAGTTTATGAAAATTGATAAAATTCTGGAAAATTTCATAGTAGGTTATTGGATAATACTATGATATGAGATTTTTTAATTTTGGTAAGTTTTGATATTTTATTTAAGTTTTTCACGCATGAAATAACTGACACTGGGAAGCAACACAGACCGTGTTGAGTCAACACGGACCATGTTGCCAGCAGTGTTGGTGAAATTCGTGCTTTTAGGGTTTAAAATTAATTTTGAAATTAATTATTGAATTCTATTATTACTAAATCAGTTGTTAGGCATAAAATCTTATAATAGTTTGTAAAGTTTAGGAAACTTGCAATTCTAAAAGCTATAGTATCATATAAAATCTTATAAGAATTTGTAAAGTTTTAGAAAACTTGCAATATCTTTAAAAGATATAGTATCTTTTAGATATCTTGATTTTAGGAAAATCGAGTATTTTGTGTGTAAAATCCTAAATCTGTTTAGGTAACTACGATAAAATTTGGAATTTTGTTTAGTCTGTCAATCATGCGAATTGTTTAGGAAACTATATTTAGTATTTGTTTCCTTTTGTTTTAGATTGCAATTAAATATGCCTTTATAATTGTTTTTTAAAGCATATGTTATATTTGATACAATTATTGCAATATTGCTTGTTTGCATGTGCCTCTAGTATGGCCATAGATAGTCGGTTTTACCGGTTTGCGTACCGGGTTGGGTGAAATACGGCCTGCATGCCGTCAATGGATTATTTAAATTTAAATTTCAGTTAAGTTTATTTTAATTCATGTAAGACCTCAATGGTGAGGTCCACTTTGTAATTTGTTGTACTTGGAGACATCAAGTCGAGTGGGAGCCCTACAACAGTGGAGGTGTTGATCCAAGTGGGAGCCATATCCGAGGAAGTTGCAAAATTCAAGAAGAAATTCTTGAAGACTGTCAAGGCTTAGTTAAATTAGTTTAATTAAGTCTAGGTGACCATACTAGGAGTTTTATTTTATGCTTTTCAAAAGAGTTCACCTAGAATTGCATGCTTATGATAATAAAACGTACTCTCAAAATTGAATTATTGCTCAACTCATCGAAACACCACTTAGACGGAAAAATAAAGAAAGCCAAAGCGAAATATTTTCCTGTCATTAATAAGTAGGGTGGGAGTTAGGTCAATTCAAATGGGCTATCAAAATAGTTTTAAGCCAAGATCAGAGGAAGAAAAATATTGTATTTGATACAAATTTCTTGCCAAGAGTCATTTTGAATGATCCGATCATAAGATGATCCACCAAAAGTGACATGGGCTCGAGTTTTGTTGGGCCAAAGTCCATTTGAGCCTATGAGTCTTGTGGGTCTTGGTTAATTAAAACACAAAGTAAGAGTTGATAAAGTGTCTTGATTTGAAATTAATTAATTTAATTTCTTTTGATGAATAATAACTAAAATGAACCAAATTGTCTCGTACAATTATTTATGTTTTTTCACTCAAACATCAACCACTAATAAAATATTATTTTCTCATTGAGAAAGAGAAAAAACAATTACACTAATTCCTTAATTGGCATCACCATCGCAAGATTGTCTTGGAGGGGATTAAAAGAAACATGTCTTTGATATAACATTGAGCCAGACATCAATATTAAGAGGTCAATCAAGCCAAATGGATACATGTAATGTCATAGTATTTGTTCGGTCTCATTTCGAGTCGAATTGATACCGTTAATAAAGAGTTTTTGCTTGTTTTAGACCCCTAATTATTAGTAAGTTATGATCATTTTGTGTTTTGTAGGTTAAATCAAAGAAAAGAGGGAAAAGAAGGCTTAAAAGCTCCAAAAGCCCATCAATCAAGTGTGTCGCGCCCGCGACTCTCAGCCCAATTTCCAGAAATAAAGAGGCGGTGGCTAGGTTTAGGATTTGGAGTTTAATTTATTTTCCCTTTCCTAATTTTCCTATATAAAGACTATCTTGGGGGATTAGAGAAATAATTTAGTTAGATAATTAGTTTTGTTATTAGTTTTAGAATTAGCTTTTTAGCATGGAGTTTTCTTATCTTTCAATTGTAATTCAAACCTTTTTAGATTATGCAAGTGATCAATTCTTCAAAGTTCTTGTTCTCTTTTGCTTTCTTATATTTTCAATTTCATTGGTATTAGTTCCACCAAAAATCCAATTTTTTGTGAAGAGGAGGATTAAGGTTCCTCGAATTCTCCCTTCAGGTGAGGATTCGATCAGTCTTAGTAATCTAAAGCACGTCTTTCTTGTTTGTTCGGGAGAAAGATTGATGATTCAAGATTCAAGATTCAAGATTAGAGTAAAGATCAAACCTTCAGGTTAATGTTTTCTGTTTTCAATTCAATAATTAGTTTAGTTTTTACTTTCATAGTTTTTAATTGCTTTCTTGAATATGTTCTTGATTTCTAGTTTAGTTTCTTGATTCTTGTTCTAGTAATTAGGTTTGTTTTCAATGTCGTGTTTTCTTGTTTAGTTTCTTTAGTTAGGTTTTGATTTCTTGTTCTTGTTTTCAATTCCTAATTAGTTTAGTTTAATTCTTTACTACTTCCTGCAATTAAAACCATTACCAGACCGATTTCCTGAAAACCTAACACACCATCCCTGTAGATACGACAAGTCGACAACCCTACTTTTTACCCCCAAATTACCACAACCGAACAATGGCACCATTCCGGGGATGGCGTTATTTGGTAGATTAGGATATTGGTTTGTTTGTGAATAGTTTAACTGCTTTCTTAGATTAGTTTTCAAAATAAAAAACCAAAAAAAAAAATCTATAAAACTGAAAAAAATAAAAAAATTGAGACTTCAAGGAAAAAACGGAAAGTACAACAACCTGAGGTTTGGGTCCGTAGTCCTGTTAGTCAAAGATTGGTTAGGAAGGAGGAACCCTCGGTAGAACCACCAAAGATGTCTGGGGAAGAACCACCTAGGGTAACCCTTTATAACCAGTTATACCCATCTTATGACCCACCGCCATCATGTTTTGTACTTCCCAACCTTCCTACAGGAGTGACCTTTGACCCTAGGCAGCACTACACCCAAAACCTACCACTTTTCACGGGTATTGGGTTAGCACTCATATGGACCGCAGAGTACAAAGAATACATTAGCATGATAACTCCACCAGGAGTACCATTAGACTATGTACTTTTAAAGTAATTACCTTTTGCTCTGAGGGACACCGCTAAGCGGTGGATGTATAGCATCAAACCTCGGTCCATTGATTCTTGGGACAGTTTTCTAAAAGTTTTCATGAAAAGATTTTTTCCAAACTCCTTAGCTATTCAATTGAGAAATTCGATTTTAAAATTTAGACAGGACGTAGGAGAACCTTACTGGAAAGCTTTCGAACGTTTCAAAAACTTGCTGTCCCAATTCCCTCATCATGGTCTTGACCTAGTACGACTGTGTCAGATCGTGTATGAGGGTGTCGACCATGATACTGAAGTCACACTAGAGTCAATGTGTCAGGGGGGTTTTATGGATAAAACTGCTGAAGAGGCCTAGGATTTCTTAAAGAACATGTCTGAAAGGGCAATGCAATGGGGAACAACTAGAGATGAATCCTTAGGTGCTCAATTGTCTAATGCTAGGGGGAGTGTACGTGCTGTGATTGAGAGTACAGGGTACGAGGCTAGGTTCGCTTCTCTTGAGAATATGATTAAAACCTTAGCCCAACAACAATTAGCTGCTTCACAACCTAAAACCTGTGCTCAGGTTAACTCTTATGACCAGACTGCTGCTTCTGTTCCCCCACCACCTGTGTCATGTGCCGTGTGCCAAAGTGTTGACCATGTTTATTCAACCTGTGTCATGTGCTGTGTGCCAAAGTGTTGACCATGTTTATTCAACCTGTCCTATTTATATTCAACAATTGGCTGCTAATACTGAAAATATGAATGTTATGCATTATAATTATAGGTCTGACTAGTACCAACCCTACCAGCACCAGGGGATGCGCAAGCACCCCTTACTCTCTTATGGCCCCGAGAATCAGAATGTGTTGAGACCACCTAGTCAAGGAGGGGGTTTCCAAGGAAATCCTCCTCCTCAAATTCGACCTCAACCCTACGGGGCTTATCAAGCTCCTAGAGGGCCACCTATCCAACCCAATGTTGCACAAAACCGACCTCCACTAGGATACACCAATGAGGATAGGCATGAGAGAGAGATTAGTGAGTTAAAGAATGGCTTAAAAGAAGTTGAGAAAAACATGAACAATAATTTAGAAAGGATGATGAAACAAATGAATGAGAATTTTTCTCACATACTGTTAACCAATAGGGATAGAGGTTCTTTTCCTGGATAGCCTGAGGCAAACCTTAATGGGCAAGCTTCAGGTTCGTCATCTAGTGACCCTAGTCAGGTTAGAGATCTGAATGCTGTTATCACTCTTCGTTCTGGGAAAGAAATTGATAATAAAGTGCAACTGAAATCTTCTGATGTGTGTGACAAAAAGATTGTGAATGATGAATCTGCTGATGAGCCTGTTGGTGATGAGTTAGAGGGAGGAAGCCCCTTCCACCTTATCCTCAGAGGTTAAAGGGGAGTAAGGACTAAAAATTTCTGGACAAAATTAGGGAGACTTTTTCTCAAGTTAAGGTGAACATCCCTCTTTTAGATGTTATTCAGCAGATCCCTCCATATGCCCGCTTTCTTAAGGAGCTTTGTACCACTAAGAGGGATACCCAAGTACCTAAGAAGGCTTTCTTAGCCTCGAATGTGAGTTCCATTCTGTCGAACCAAATATCCATTAAGTACAAAGACCCTGGATGCCCCACTATTTCTATTACCATAGGTGATAGTTTGATAGAAAGGGATTACTTGACCTAGGAGCTAGTGTGAATTTGCTTCCTTTGCATGTGTATGAGATGCTTAGATTAGGTGAACTAAAGCCTACTAGGATGGTATTGCAATTAGGTTACAGGTCTACTAGAGTGCCTAAGGGGGTAGTGGAGGATGCTTTGATTAAGGTTGGGGATTTTGTGTTTCCTGTTGATTATATAGTATTAGAAACCGCTAGAGTTCAGATTACTAGAGATGAGATCCCCGGTATTCTAGGCCGCCCTTTTCTTGCTACTTATAATGTCTGGATTAACTGCAAAGATGGTAGGATGAAATTGACCTTTGGGAATCTGACTATGGAATTGAATATTTTTTAACCTGCAAAAGTCACCCTTAGGTTTTGATGAGCATGAGTAGAGTACCCTTAATTGGGTGAGTGATTTCGTTGATAGTGAGCAACCTGACTGTGTTGATGAGTCTTTTACTGCCGAGTTGAATGAACTAGGAATTAATCCTGATGATTTGATATCTTTGTGTGATTCTGATGTGTTTGATGGTGATGTATTATATGAATCCTTATTTGCATCTCAAACCACACCTGAGATAGTGGAGCCTGAACCACCTTCATCCACCACTCTTGAGATGAAACCCCTCCCTTCTGAGCTGAAATATGCTTTTCTTGGCCCTAGTGAGACATACCCAGTAATCATTGCTTCTGACTTAGGTAAGGACCAGGAAAACCAAGTAATTGAGGTTCTTAGAAAGAACAAGGAGCCTTAGGGTGGACTTTAGGTGACATTAAGGGGATTAGCCCTTCCATTGTTCAGCATCGAATCTTCCTAGAAGATGAAAGTGTTGTCCATAGAGATCTCCTTAGGAGACTGAACCCACAAATGAAGGAGTTAGTTAAGAAAGAGATCCTTAAGTGGCTAGACCATGATATTATCTACCCCATCTCTGATAGCAAGTGGGTGAGTCCTATCCATGTTGTCCCTAAGAAGGCTGGGTTGACTATTGTTGAGAATGAACAGGGAGAGTTAGTTCCTACTCGTGTCCCTTCTGGTTGGCGAGTCTGCATTGATTATAGAAAACTGAACAAAGCTACTAGGAAGGACCATTTTCCCCTCCCTTTCATGGATCAAATGCTTGAAAAACTTGCAGGGCATGAGTATTACTGTTTTCTAGATGGTTATTCTTGTTATACCAAAGTCTCTATTGCCCCTTGTGACCAGGAAAAGACCACATTCACTTGTCCTTTTGGCACCTTTGCTTTTCGAAGGATGCCTTTTGGCTTGTGTAATGCCCCTGCAACCTTCCAGATGTGCATGATTTCAATATTTTCTGACTTAGTGGAGGAATGTGTGGAAATTTTTATGGATGATTTTTCTGTGTTTGGTACTTCTTTTGATGCTTGTTTGGCTAACCTGAATCGCGTGCTGAGTCGATGTCAGGAAAAGAATTTGACCCTGAACTGGGAAAAATGTCACTTTATGGTGAAAAAGGGTATAGTTTTAGGGCATGTGATTTCTAAGGATGGGATTGAGGTAGATAAGGCCATGATTGACTTAGTTAAGAATTTATCCCCTCCAACCTCTGTAAAGGAAGTACGTTCATTCTTAGGACACGCCGGTTTTTACCGGCGATTTATAAAAGACTTTAGTAAATTTGCTAAACCCTTGTCTTCACTGTTAGCTAAGCTGATGACTGTATTAGGGCCTTTAATCAACTTAAAGATGCCCTTATTTCTCCTCCTATTCTCAAACCTCCCATTTGGGGAGAACCTTTTGAGATCATGTGTGATGCTTTTGATTATGCTGTTGGTGTTGTGCTAGGCCAGAGAATTGATAAGAAACCTGTTGTTATTCATTATGCTAGCCACACCTTGAATGATGCTCAACTGAATTATACTGTGACTGAGAAAGAATTTCTAGCTGTTGTGTATGCCTTTGAGAAATTCAGACCTTACTTGCTTGGTGCTAAGTCATAGTTTACACTGATCATTCAGCTATTAGGTATCTGATGGAAAAGAAAGATTCCAAACCTAGGCTAGTTAGGTGGGTGTTGTTATTGCAAGAATTTGACTGTGAGATTAGAGACAGGAAAGGAGCTGAGAATCCTGTAGCTGACCACCTATCCAGGATTGTGCCTAACACTGTGAAAACCACCCCTATTGCTGCTCAGTTTCCTAATGAGCAACTCTTTAGCGTGGGAGTGGAACCTTGGTTTGCTGATATAGTAAATTGTCAGGTGACTGGAGAGATGCCTAGTGATTGGAATAAGCATGACAGAGACAGGTTTCTTCACATTGTGAAGAATTTTGTATGGGATGACCCTTATTTGTTTAAATACTGCCCTGACCAGATACTTAGGAGATGTGTTCCTGATGAATCCATTATGGATGTCCTCTCTTTTTGCCATGACCAACTTGTGGGGGACATTATATTGGAAAGAAAACTGCTTACAAAATCTTGCAGAGTGGGTTTTACTGGCCTACTATTTTTAGAGATGCTCATGATTATGCCCAAAGGTGCCCTAGGTGCCAGAGCTTGGGAAAGATTACTAGGAGAGATATGATGCCCTTACAACCTGAGATTTTTGTTGATGTGTTTGATGTGTGGGGTATTGATTTCATGGGACCATTCCTTAATTCTTTTGGGAATGAATATATTCTCCTGGCTGTTGATTATGTGTCTAAGTGGGTAGAGGCTATCCCTACTGGGAAAAATGATGCTCAAGTAGTGACCAAGTTCCTTAGGGAATACATCTTTTCTAGATTTGGGATGCCTAGAGCCATTATTAGTGATCAGGGGACCCACTTCAACAATAGATCCTTTGAGGCCTTATTGAAGAGGTACTCAATTCAGCATAGGCTCACCACTGCTTACCATCCACAGTCTAATGGTCAAACAAAAGTCTCCAATAGGCAAATTAAATAGATCTTAGAGAAAACTGTGTTTAGGAATTGGAAGGACTGGTCTGTTAAGCTGATTGATGCCTTTTGGGCCTACTGAACGGCCTATAAAACCCCCATTGGGATGTCACCCTATATAGTTGTCTTTGGGAAGCCCTGTCACTCACATGTAGAGCTTGAACATAGAGCCTGGTGGGCTTTAAAAACCCTTAACCTTGATTTGTTAGCAGCTGGTGAGGTGAGGAGACTTACACTTTGTGAGCTTGAGGAGTTAAGGAGAGAATCCTATGAAAATGGGCGATTGAGTAAGGAGAGGTCTAAAATCTTACACGATAAGATCATTCATAGAAAGACTTTCTTCCCGGGACAAAAGGTACTCCTTTATGATTCCCGATTACACTTGCTCGCTGGAAAGTTGAGATCTAGGTGGACTGGAACCTTTATTATGACTCAGGTATATCCTTCTGGAGTGGTTGAAATCAAGGACCCATCTAACAATTCTGTGTGGAAAGTGAATGGGCACAGGTTGAAGCCCTTCTTAGAGTTTCCTGATACTACTGACGTGGAATGTGTCACATTCCACAACCCACCTAGTGTTTGAAGGAAGGTAAGTTGAGATTCTTGTATATATTGTATATTTGACCCTTCTTTTCATGATTTTTCTTGAGTGCTTCTCCTAACTTTGCTTTGTCAAGAGAGAGGGATTGAAACTTTTGGCAAGAAACCATCCAGGTAATATCTTTCCTTGTCTTCTTATTAAAGTGAGTGAGTTGACTTTTTTTTCGCGTGTTTGCTTATCTCTATTTCTGATTCCAATGAGGACATTGTTAACCTTTTTGTGTGGGAATGGGGGTGACATGCATGCCGGCTTGTGATTTTTTTTCATTTTTTTAGTGTGTTTTTTTTCTTTTGTGTGGTGTCGCCTTATTCACAATGAGGACATTGTAGAGTTTTTGTGTGGGAGTGGGGTGGCACAAGTGCCTTACTGATTTTTGGAGAGAAACAACTTCAATTATCACTGAAATTAGGCGAAAATTAAATTTTTTTTTTTAAGGTTTAGTATGTCCGAAATACTTTCGGTGATGATTTGTAAACCAATTAGATTTTCAGTTTATCTTGCTTTACCTTGAAAAGTTTGGTTGAGAACTAAAAGTTTTTGAAACTGAATTTGCAAATCTTCTGATTTTCAGTCAAGTAATGAATAGTGTGTTTGACTGCTTTGACTAGCTTAGTAAGTGTAAATATGCGTGCCGCAAATCTTTGGGCTAGGTTTAGTTGAATGAGCCCTATCCCGTGAGTCCACATAGCCTAAAAGTATGAATTGATCACTTTTATCAATTCTTTTATTTCATGAGTGACTCCACCACTAGTTGCACCTCTAGAACTTGCATTGTTTTGTATCTTGTTTGAAATTGCATCTTTGCATTGCATATTGTGGCAATATGATTGAGGCATTCTTTTTTTTATTAAACTACATAGCCAAACAGCCTCCCTAACAATATTATTACCGTTCTTTAGCCCCGCCTAACCTTTGATTACCTTTCTTTTTGTGATGAAACCTTGACAATACAAGCCTTGGCCTTTATTAATTCCTACCCTTTGCCTTGCTTGGATGTTGTGAGAGTTCATTATTCCGGGAGCGAAAATTGTTTCGATGTTGCTGTGAATGGAATGGAGATATTGGGGTGTGAATTTTAAGTTTAATTGAATTGGGTCATGTTACACATCCCAATTATTTATGAGTTAGCCGTTTGGATGTGTTGTTATAATATATGAACCTAGGTCAAGGATAAGTTTATACATTAGTGTTTCTTCTCCCTGATCACCCGCCAAAAAGAGAAGTAGAAAAATAAAAAAGAAAAAAAGAAAAAAAAAATGAGAAAAGAATTCAAAAGAAAAGGGTGATCAAGGAGATTTATTTGAGAATTGTGAAAGCCTTTGACCTGGTTGTAAAGTTGGATGAGGTGTTCTATATTAATAAGGGAGAATTGAGTTCCTTGCTCAAATTTAGCAAGAAGGTGAGTTGAGAGTGATTTTTTTTTTAAAATCCAAGCATGGCTCTTTAAACTCCTCATACTCAAATATTACCACTCATTTCCCCTAACCTAAGCCTCATTACAACCCTAAAAAGTCCTCTTGATTGTCACTTGTGTATTTGCATGCTAGCAGTGGAGAGCGAGATTCTTACCAAGCCTATGGTAGGTTGTTTCTTTTGGTCTGAGTATGAGAAAAACCCACATACACATTCAAATTTGAGTGTTTGAACGTTCATTTTTTATCCTAAAGTGAAGTTTGCTCTTTTGACTGGCCTACGTCCACAACCAACCGCGCATATTTGCATTCATCTTAAGTATGTTGGCGGTTTTTCGCATCTAAAGTACTTGTTCTCTCTAATTAATTTCAAAAACTTCATTATATCTATTTTACACTGTTTTTGTTCTCTTCCAGATTGATCTGGATATTTGCTTGATGGATTGATGTGTTTGATTGGTTAGCTAGAGGGGTGTTTAATTGTATTTGTAACCCTAACGCTATCCCTTTTTATTTCTTTTATTTCTTCTTTCTTCTTTTTCCTTTTTTTTTCTTTTTTTCTTCTTTTCCTTTTTAATTTGAGTCAACTTTTTCTTTTCTTTTTCTTTGGCTTTTGTAGGTATAGTTGCTCTAAACCCTCACGAGATCTTCCCCGTCCACTTGGGCTGCCAAGGGGTTTAAAGGGCTTGTTGCATACGCTAAATGCAACCGTGATTCCTACGAAAGTGAGTTAGAGTAGCTTAGTTTCTCTTTATTTTTGTTTTAGTTTGCTCGGGGCAAGCAAACATTTGTGTGGGAGTGTTCTTCGGTCTCATTTCGAGTCGAATTGATATCGTTACCCCTAATTATTAGTAAGTTATGATGATTTTGTGTTTTGCAGGTTAAATCAAAGAAAAGAGGGAAAAGAAGGCTTAAAAGCTCCAAAAGCCCATCAACGAAGTGTGTCGCGCCCGCTACTCTCAGCCCAATTTCCAGAAATAAAGAGGCGGCGGCTAGGTTTAGGGTTTGAAGTTTAATTTATTTCCCCTTTCCTAATTTTCCTATATAAACACTATCTTGGGGGATTAGAGAAATAATTTAGTTAGATAATTAGTTTTGTTATTAGTTTTAGAATTAGTTTTTTAGCATGGAGTTTTCTTAGCTTTCAATTGTAATTCAAACCTTTTTAGATTAATGCAAGTGATCAATTCTTCAAAGTTCTTGTTCTCTTTTGCTTTCTGATATTTTCAATTTCATTAGTATTAGTTCCATCAAAAATCAAATTTTTAGTGAAGAGGAGGATTAAGGGTTCTCGAATTCTCCCTTCAGGTGAGGATTCGATCAGTCTTAGTAATCCAAATCACGCCTTTCTTGTTTGTTCGGGAGAAAGATTGATGATTCAAGATTCAAGATTCAAGATTAGAGTAAAGATCAAACCTTCAGGTTAATGTTTTCTGTTTTCAATTCAATAATTAATTTAGTTTTTACTTTCATAGTTTTTAATTGCTTTGTTGAATATGTTCTTGATTTCTAGTTTAGTTTCTTGATTCTTGTTCTAGTAATTAGGTTTGTTTTCAATTTCTTGTTTTCTTGTTTAGTTTCTTTAGTTAGGTTTTGATTTCTTGTTCTTGTTTTCAATTCCTAATTAGTTTAGTTTAATTATTTACTGCTTCCTGCAATTTAAAACCTTTACCAGACCAATTTCCTGAAAACCTAACACACCATCCATGTGGATACGACAACCCTACTTTTTACCCCAAATTACCACAACCGAACAGTATTCATGCAACATTAACTTCAACATGTTTGAAGACTAGAGGAAGGATTTTAATATTACCAACTCAAAACCAAGTTCATCGAACTAGTTAGAGTTGATAAATATGAAACCAACAACCAGATAGTCTCGGTTAAGCTAGATAAGGGCCACTTTTAACGTCGCTCATGTTCTGAAATAATTTGACTATTTTAAAATATGAGAAACTTCAGATTCCCCTTTAGCCAAAAGGTTGGCGACCAAAGATAGGTTTTTAGTGAAAGGGAAAATGAGATTTAAGAAATCTATCAAAGACAAGAAGTCAAAGGAAAGGTAAGGACAGACAGTTGTACATACCCAACCAAATGACAGCAACTAGTTAACAACCAGATCATGTATGACACTGGGAGTGTGAATAAATATAAGGAAGACTTGAGATGTGATTTCATTTCTGGGCTAGTGTGTATATGATACTCACTACCCTTATTAAACCCATTTTGAGTATTAGGTACCAGCTGTGAAACTCGCATTTATGAAATTGTGCAGGATCTACAACAAAGTAGGTGTGTTTTGAAGGATGAGAGCCAACCTACAAAAGGAAATATGCAATTAGTTGTAGCTTCTCATGAAGAGTTGGTTATTTATCCGTTTCCTCAAGACTTATAATAGAAATTTATAGGTGATTCTAAGTTCTCATTATAAGTTGAAATTTGATTTCAAGCTCTCAAATTAGAGAGAGAGGATCTCGGATAAACACACCTATCACATCGAAACCAAAAGGTTTAAAAGGAATAACTCATGTTCAAACATAAATCTTGTAACTATATATTAAGTCATGCAAATCAGAGTGCATTCGGAAGCATCACTGTGATAGACTTTTGAATAATAAGACTGTAAAACATATTATGTCTACAAAGCATGACTGTACCTATTACAAGAAAGGGTAAACGTGCCAACAAACGCTCATACATATAGATATATGTAGTACAATTGAGCACAAGTACAAGGGATGAATTACTTCAAATCTTCAAAGATATAATGAACAAAATAACACATGGTGATTCATGTCTATGAGATTCATCTAAAGCTGGAATGTTAAAATAGTTTGAAGATTTCCAAAATGAAGTAGTTTTGGCAAAACAATGAGAGCACCTAGATACGATCGAAAGGATGCTAATGGTTGAGCCAAGAGTTTGAACAAATGACTCAAATGAAACATAATTCTGGCACTATAAGCTTAAGTCATATTAATCAGAAATGCATTTAGAAACTGCATAGTGCAGGATTTTGGAAAACCTAAACTTTGAAAAGTTCAATGTTTGTAAAGCATGCCTGATGGGTAAGATGACTAAAATTACCTCTTATTGGAATTTGTAAACAAGCTAATGACTTATTAGAATGCAAATATATTGACGTATGTGGGCCTCTGAGCACTAGTGCTAGAAGAAGGTTTATTGTACTATTTCATCACTTTTCAGCGGCGATTTTTAGTAGATATGGATATATCTACTTAATACGCCACAAGTCCAAATCCTTTGAAAATGTTCAAAGAGTTTCAAAGTAAAGTACAAAACCAACTTGGTAAGAAAATCAAAACCCTTCAATTAGGTTGAGGAGGTGAGTATTTGAGCCAGAGATTTCATTGACCATTCCAGAGAATTTGAAATTGTTTCATAACTCTCTCCTCTAGGAATATGACAATTCAATGACGTATCTAAAAGAGGAATCACCCCTTATTAGATATGGTGCGATCAATGATTGTTGAGTCAACATTGCCTGTTACCTTTTGGGGATACACGCAGTTAACCATAGCTCTAATTACTGAATAAAGATTATTTGAAGCATTAGATAAGACACCATATATGATATGAAGAAGAGAGGTTCTTGAACTATTTTCTGAAAGAAAGGAGTATCACTTCTACAAACTGTTGTAGAGGAAAGTGTTTGTGTCTCAAAATGCTTTCTTCTTAAAGAATATGTTATTCTCTAAAAGAAAGAGTGGGAGAGTTTTTGAACTTACTGAAGTTCAAGAGACACAAAACACTATAATCATCACCTAAACTCCGTTACTTGACCCTAGTTCAAGTTTTCCTATTGGTCGGGAAATTAAGAACGAGGTAGAGGCAGTAGAAGTTCCTTGAAACGTTGAGGAGGAGGTGTCATGAACTTTACTCCAAGCAAGGTTTGGTAAATAACTCTATCAACCACAAAGATATCGATCTTCTATGGACGAGCGTGAGATGCTGCTTTTAGAAAGTAATGGCTCTACCTACATCAAAGAAGCTTTAGCAAATCAAGATTCCATATGGTCTAAAATGGACTCCATGTATGCAACGAAGTTTAGAACTTGGTTGATTTGTCTGAAGGTGTGAGCCATAGGGCATAGGAGGTTTTTAAGGAAAAACATGGGTTCATTAAGATAGACATCAAGACTGACTTCAAAATTAGATTTGGAAGGAAGGTGTGGCTTGACACAAATGAATGGTTTTTGTTGGAATACTTGTAAACTTCAAGAGGCCATCTATGGTCTTAAGGAAACTTCTAGGAGTTGGAGTCATTGACCTTTTTGACTAGGATATCAAAAAGTTTGATATATTGGGAAGTGTCAAAGATAATATTGTGTTCACAAGAAGTTCAGTGGGAGCAATGCGTTTTATGATATTGTATGTGATTGAAATGCTGCCTACTGAGAGGAAGATTCCCATGTGGAGTCTACTGAGGTTGAATTAGGAATAATTTTCAAAGTGAACGATTGGTGGGGCTAAGAATTTTCTTGGAGACAAGATCTATAATGATAGATTAAAGATTTTAATTGTTTGAATCAAAATTGATTAGGTGTTGAATAGTTCAACCCACTTCGTGAATGGATTAATTTCCATAAATCATGGCATATCCTTAGAGAATCTGATTGTCTCAAAACAATTAGAAGATCTAAAAAGGATGAGACATATAACTCATGCTACTAGCGTAAGATTAATGTATGTCACGAGATGTTCAAAGCCCAACATATCATATACATTGTATATGTAAAAGCAAAACTAAGGATGTGTCCTAAGTCTAAAGTAGTTGATAAAAGCTAAGTGTGAAGAGTTGCATTAACACTACACTTATGATAGAGAAGTATGATTATCTGAAAGGTTAGAGAATATTGTACGATCTGTTTGAGTAGTATTGAGATGAGCTGGAAGAAGTTTCTAACTTAACATGCATTTAATTCTACAAAATAAGACAAGCATGGCATGACTTTAGAAGCTGTGGCAGAAACTGTTAGGATTGTGAAGTTCGTTTTAGAACTAGGTGATGTTTCTAGCCTTACGAGAGAAATGGAGCCTTGTTGATTGGAGCCATCACTCAAGCAAAACAACTGAAGCTCAATATGAATCCAAACATGAGTTCCGGAAATATCTTCCTGTATGAAAGGTCATTAGTGAGATGGTATATGTGCGAGGTTCATTGCAAGTATTATGTACTAAACCCCTGTTGTAGTTATAGCATGATAGTCATGCATGGGCAATAAGTATTGAACACATTCCGCAATATTAACAAGTCAAATATACATGAAATGTTCATGAATTATGACCTTGTTGATTAATCATTAAGAATAAGATTCCAAAATTTACATTAATTATGGTTTATAATTATGTAAATGTCCAAAAAGGTTAGCGAATTCAAAATGGGAAATTGGATGGGGTCCGATTTCTGAAACCCCGTTAGTGAACTTGATAATGCTAGTTTTGGTTGACAGTCGACCTGGCTCCTAATTCTATTATTACGTAGGAACAGAGATAATATCAACGCATTAGCATGTAGAATTGAGGTGATGATCAAGTTTCGTGATCATAGTGATATGATGACATCATAAATCAATCACATGGGTATTGTTGAGAATAATTACCGAACTGACCCGCAGTGGGAGCTCTTTAAGTTAGGAATGTCATAAGAGCTCTCATCACTCAAAATTCCTAAATCTTGAGTTCAGTACATAGACTTGTTCTGTTGTAACTTTGGAGTGCGTTAAACACCTTTCGGAACAGTAGGCTATAAAGGGAGTGTCTGGGTTACAGTTGGATCATGCGAGAATGTCTGTTTGAACAAGATGACATTGTCCTCCCTATTAGGGACAGTTGTCTCGTTGGCCACTCGGTGAGATTGGATTGAAATGCTTGGCCGAGCTCAGTTGAATCAATAGTTGATCATCTGCTTTTCAGAGTTTAACTCGGAGATCGAGGAATGTTTGGGTCTTACATAAGGATGACTTCAGCTTACCTTATTCGAACTTGAGACAGTAAGTGACAAGGGAATTCAAGGAATCGAACACTTGTGGGACAAGTGGGAGGTTGTTGGGAATGTCCTAATAATGTTCGATATACACGGAGTTTAAACCAATATAATATAGTGATTATATGTCTTGCTAGAGACCTCTATATTCGATAATTAAATATGTTTAATTACAACTATATTATTTGGTCCTACTGGGTCACACAAGTCAGTGCCATGGAACAATGTATGTAACCTAAGTAATATTGTATTATGTTTAGGAATGTTGGGAACTGATTTCTATGAGAAATCAGTCCAACACGGACCGAATTGGACTCAACACGGACCGTGTTCAGTCCAACATGGTCCATGTTGGAGTCAACACGGACCGTGGTGACAATGGGTCGACTTAAGGGACATTCTTGAGGCCAACATAGACCGTATTGTCTCAACACGGACTGTGTTGGGCCTCAGAATATGCGGTTTAGTAAGTCGGCCATTACGGTTTTTAGTAACCATTTCCCCAAGTCATTCAAACCCTATAAATAGGTGTCTCTCTGAGAGATTTATCGAGGGAACTCCTGAAGACTCTTAAAGAGATACCAGGGTGATTTCCTGAGTTCCTCTCTCTTTCAGTTTGCAGTCCTAGTTTACTGAAACAACCACCTATACCGAAACACATACATCTTTAGATTGAGATCTGTCTCGATTGGGTCGATCTAGGAGTCGAGTTCCCGGAGTGCTGCGTGGACTTTCAGTAGAGGATTTCAACATTGGAATCTCAAAGGTCAACGTTTGCATCAGCCAAATTAGCGATAAAGATATAATTACTAAAGCCTCTAAAATTGTGTTTTTCCTGGGTGATTAATTGTTTATAATCGTTATGATTTTCCGCCAATTAATATGTATCTGTTTAGAAAATAGATAACCTAATACTCATCACTTCGTAGCCATGATAAAAGACCAGAGGAAGCTCTTCATGGGCAATAACTCCCCGGTTAAGGTCGAAGGGATAGGGCCAATGTTGTCAAAATCGCGAGTTGACTCGTAGGATCGTACGATCCTACGATCCTACGATCCAACTTTACCCCAACGATCTGGATCGTACCAGGATCGAACTGTGAGCAGACTCGTATTAGGATCGATGTAGGATCGGATAAACTCGTAGAATCGCACGATCCTACACGATTTTACCGATCCTGTTTTTACCTTGTAAAAATGTTACTTGAGTGAGTTTTTGGGCTGATATGGGGTTTTGGGTTACAAACAAAATGGGCCAGCAATTTCGGTGACCCAATAGGCCTATACCCTATGGTCAACACACAATCACTTATGACGTAACAAAATAAAAAAAAAAAAGAAAATCAGATTCAAAAGGCTGCTTGATGCTAATAGTTAGGTTACTTTCGAATTGGAGGCAGCACATTTCACTTGCTCACCCACTCAAGCTATCAAGCACTCACCCATTCACTTCCCTCTCTGTGGTTTACTGGTTCGAACTGAAAGCACCAGTGCACCACCCATTCACTTGGAGTTGGTTCCCTCTCCTATTCTAGTACGGTACTACCCCACCTACTGTCCTACCCACACGGCCACTCAAAGCCGCGGCGGCCAAAGACAGCAGCCGAGCCGTAAGGCCAAGCCACGAAGTGAGCATCAAGCTCAAGCCATCAACATTCAGCAGGCCCAGCAACAACAACACTTTGGTAATTAATCTAATTAGTAATTACTTGGTCATTAGATTGTTATTATGATTTGTGAAATTGTGATTTTTGTTTTATACAAGTTGAATGTTTGGATTAACCATGAACTAATTTGTAATTTGTGAGTATTTTACTATGAATTTGTAATTGTGATTTACTGATTACTGATTTGGTATTGTTAGTGTTGTGAATTGTTACTAATTTACTGATTTATGTTTACAAGTTACAACTTGCTATTTTTTTCTTTATTGTTTATTCTTTTCCATATTTATTGATTTTCTATTGACTTGCTTTGTGAATTTTGAATCTGTGATATGTATTTTTGTTTGGTTGTATAGGATATGGCTCCCGGTTCTAGTTCTAGGAAGACTAAAACAAAGAGTAAAAATGCTTTGGGTCAGCGGACAGATCCAAGTTGGGAGCATGGTGATGAGATGAACAATGATCCCAAGCAAGTCAAGTGTCGTTATTGTAATGTCACTCGATTTGGAGGTATATCTAGATTCAAACATCATCTTGCTGGAACTCACAATAATGTTGAGCCATGTTTACAAGTTCCTGAAGAGGTTAAATTGAAATTTCTTAAGCTGTTAGAAGTTAAAACACAGGAATCCCAATTGAAAAAAAGGAAAATGTTTAGCATAGGGGACGACGACTCAATCGAAGAAGTTCAAAGCCGGAAAAAATGGAAGGGTAAAGGTCCTATGGATACTTATGTGAGAAATGGTGAACAAGTGACTCTTAATCGTTGCTTCAAGAGGGGTGAAAGAGATGATGTTTGTAAACAAATTGCTAGATTCTTTTACACCAGTGCCATTCCTTTTCATGTTGTTAAGAACCCTGAGTTTTCTATTATGTTGGATAGAGTAGCAAGGTTTGGGCCTGGATTGAAATCCCCAACTTATCATGAGCTTAGGGTTACTTTCTTGAAGAAAGAAGTAGTAAATACTCTAGAATTTCTTGAGGAGTACAAAATGGAATGGAAGAAAACTGGTTGCACTATAATGTCTGATGGTTGGTCGGATAGAAAAAGACGTTCCATATGTAACTTCATGGTCAATAGTCCAAGGGGAACTGTTTTTTTATCCTTAATAGACACATCGGAAATTTCAAAAACTGCTGATAAGGTGTTTGAAATGCTTGATGCTGTTGTGGAGAAAGTTGGTGAAAAGCATGTTGTTCAAGTTGTGACAGATAATGCTTCTAATTATAAAGCGGCGGGAGAAAAACTAATGGAAAAGAGAAAACAATTGTTTTGGACTCCTTGTGCTGCTCATTGTATTGCTTTAATGTTGGAAGATTTGGATAAAAAGATTAAGGTTTATGGTGATACTCTTGCAAAGGCAAAAAGGGTAACCACTTATATTTACTCAAGGACAATGGTTCTTACTTGGATGAGGGAATTCACCAAAGGTAAAGAACTTATAAGGCCAGCATTTACTCGTTTTGCAACTTCTTACTTGACATTAAGATGTCTCAATGACCAAAAGGGCCCTTTGTTAACAATGTTCTCATCAAGCAAGTGGAGAAATAGTAAATTTGGGAAAACTAATGATGGGAAAGCTATTACAAGGATAGTACTTGACACTCGTGGCTTTTGGCCAAATATTGTGACGTGTTTGAAGGGAGCACTTCCTCTTGTCAAAGTTCTTCGTATGGTAGATTCAGAAACAAACCCACCCATGGGGTTTATTTATAAAGCAATGGATAGGGCAAAGGATCAAATCAAGGAGAACTTTAATAGTGTTCAACGACTGTAAGTTTACTTTCAAGTTTTACATTTCCTTTTAATTTATGTTTACATATTTTATTTTAATTTACCCTTTATATTTATGTTTAATTTAGTGTTCATACATGCTAAATTGTCTCATGTTTTCTTAAAGCTACGAGCCTGTGTGGAAGATTATTGATGAACGTTGGGAAGCACAATTACATAGGCCTTTACATGCTGCAGCCTATTATTTAAACTCCCAGTTTCATTATAGTCCAGATTTTAAGGCTAATGTAGATATTAAAATAGGGCTATATAATTGTCTTCAACGCATGGTTCCCGATGCTGAAGAGAGGTTGAAGATTGACTTGCAAATGGATTCTTTTAAGAATGCAAAAGGTCTTTTTGGAATGTCAATAGCAATACAAACAAGGTGCAAAAAACCCCAGGTAAGTTAGCTATATTTGTTTCGTATATAATTTATATATGCTTGTTTATTAGTACCTTTACTTATTAAACGTTAAATTAATAACTTACAGCTGACTGGTGGGATTCATATGGGGATGAATGTCCTGAGCTAAAGATTTGCCATTAGAATCTTGAGCCTAACTTGTAGTTCTTCCGGATGCGAAACGAAATTGGAGTGCATTTGAGATGGTAAATGAATTATTTTCTGATTTTTGCTAATGTCAAAAAATACTTCTTTTTGTAAAAACTAACATAGTTGTTTCCCTACTAGGTGCATTCAAAGCGTAGAAACCGTCTTCATCAACAAAAGATGAACGATCTTGTTTTTGTGATGTATAATTTGAAGTTGAGGCAAAGAAATGAAAAGAGATCCAATTCCACCGAGTCTCCTATTTTCTTGGATGATTTGCCATCAGATGATGAGTGGATCACCGAGCAAGAACCACCTACTTTACCAACAGATTCAGAATGGTTGGGTGTGCTTGATAGGGCGGCTCGTAGAGAAGCTAGAGAAGCATCTGAGGATGAAGGTTGTTCTGGGAGAGTGAATGTTGGTGACATAAGAAATGCATGTAAGTTAATCCTCCCTTTGAATTAGTTATGAAAATGTGATATATATATATATATGTTTATGGAAACTATTAATATAGGATAATCGATACTACTGAAATATATTTTTGGTGAAGGTGCGGCAGATGCATATGAGGTGAGTGATGGTGATGACGATGATGATGATGATGATGTTCAAGTGGTAGATGATGCAAATCCCAACTCAGCTTGTGCTGCCTCAAATGATGTGGATGTTGTCTTATCTCACGATGCCGATGGAGAAGGTGAAGATGATGGTGCGTTTGAAGATGTTGGTGACGAGTTTGATGATGAAACAGATAGAAACACAACAATCGGTACTGATGATTATGGTGACACTAATTTTGGCTACAATTCAGACGATTGTGGTGGTCACCTGGCGTAGAAATTTAGTATTATGGTCATCTCTATATGATGTTGAAGTAATTAAGACATATTTTAGTTTGTGTTTGGGACATTGTTATCTAATTTGGAACTTTAATTAATGTTGTTGGTAAACTAAGTACCATGTAATGATCAGGACTTTCAGGAGTACCCAATGTAAGGGCTCAATGCTTACGATGCTTAGTGAGTGGTCATATATTGATGAATCTCCTTGAATTATGTTGATTTAGACCTTTTTACAAGTGAAAATGAATTTACAAATGGTAAAATAGCCTTGTATGTAGACTCTTACGATCCTCGATCTGATCCTACGATCCGATCCTCAGAAACCCTCATCGATCCTGCTTAGAATCCCGATCCTGACAACCTTGGATAGGGCAAGTTGAACTTGTGTTTTCTTCCGGAAAAACACTTCTTTGAATGATGTGTATTTGGCACCAGAAATTTGTAAGAATCTTGTTTTGGGTTTCCTTCCAAGTAAGCATGGTTTCATGCAAGTGTATGAAGGGGATAATTAAATTCTGTCTAAGGGAGGGATCTTTGATTGAAAAGGTTATGCATATAGGGATATGTTTAAGTTGAATGCTTCAAATGACAATAAGATGAATGTTTCCGTTTATGTGCTTGGTTCTTGTTTAAATTCTTCTCTATAGCATTTGAGACTTGGACATGTTAACTATGATAAGCTTAATTACATGTCTAATCTTGACTTAATTCCAACTTTGGATGAAAAGGTAGAGAAGTGTAGAACTTGCATGTTAAAGATCACTAAAAGTTCCTTTCCAAGTATTATGCGAGATTCTAAATTGCTTGAATTAATTCATAGTGATTTAGGAGATTTCCATAGCTCCTTCTATAGGAGGTAAAAGATACTATGTGACTTTCATTGATGATTTCTTTAATTATTTCCAAGTGTTTCTTTTACATTCAAAAGATAAGATTTTAGACAAATTCAAGATATATAAAGCTAAAAGTGAGTTACATTGTGAGATCTTAATTAAAAGATTAAGATCAAATAGGGGTAGAGAATATTATGACCTTAATTATTTCCAAGGCGTTGGTGTGGTGCATGAGACAACACCTTATCCACCTCAACAAAATGGTGTGGCCGAAAGGAAAAATAGGACTCTAAAAGAAATGGCTAATGCGCGACATGTTATTTACTCCAATTTCAGTGAAGGTTTTTGGGGTGAAGCCTTATTAACGGCTTGTTATCTATTATATAGAGTTGCTCTCAAAAGGAGCCCTAAGACCCCATATGAACTTTGGAACAAAAGAAAGCCAAATCTAAAATATCTTAGAATTTGGTGTTTTCGCGCCATTGTAAAGGTCCCGGAATATAAGAAAAGAAAGTTTGGTGAAAGAGAAATCTAGTGCATCTGGAGCGTTACTGTCATGGTTGGATGATCGTTGCTTGAGTTTTCGATAGAAATTCAACGGAAAAAAAGCTTGGTCACCATAGAGTTTGCATATGACCTTGGCAAGGAGAGTCCACAACCATGGCCTAACATTCCACCATGATTAAGAGTTTTCGATAGAAATTCAACGAAAAAAAAGCTTGGTCACCATAGGGTTTGCATATGACCGTGGCAAGGAGAGTCCACAACCATGGCCTAACATTCCACCATGATTAAATAGGATAAAACCACCATTATCCTCTAAATAAATGACTTGAACACCACCAAAGATTGATTGGATAAAGTAACAATATTTGAGGAAGAAGAGGCTTAGAGAGCTCTCTTAGAATTTCATTCAATATCAATGTGTTCTTCCCAGAAAAAAAAAACCAACAAGTATTTATACAAAATGGTTAAAGCCAAAACGCAGTTGTTTTGCGTACGAAAACTTCGGTAGAAAAATAGATGTCGCGAGCGTGACAGGTGGGTCGTGGGCACGACACAGTTCTGGCCGACTCCTATCTTGAGCATGACACTGGGACAACAAAGTGTCGCGGGTGCGACATCGTCCTGTCTGAGCCTGCCTTGAGTGCAACTACCTGGGACAGTAGAGAGGCGCGGGCGCGACTGATGCTTGTTGCGGGCCCGGCAATGATCTGCCGAGGCGTGACAGACTGGGGGCAGCACGCTGTAGTGGACGCGATATAACTGGTCACGGATGCGACCATGCTCTGTCCAAAAAAGCAGCTTGTGCTTGTTTTTGTTCCAAAAGTAACCTGAACCCCGTCACCACATGGTTCAACAACTCGGGATGGTCCGGCACGGTCCCAGGGCGTCCGGGGTTATGGCACAAGGGGGCCTTCTTAGAAGACCTCGGTTCCCATCCAATGTATGGATGAGACTACCCTTGTGTTTCTAGGTTTCACCGGGAATTGCACCTCGAGATTTAACGTGGTTGAGGCGGCTCGCATGGAAAATGTCATGAGGGACGAGAACGGAACCCAGGACTCTTCATCCTCTCCTTCTTAAAGAGGATTTGCCCTCAAATCCGCATCGGGTTCAACATCCTCGATGTAGGGTGAAAGATTGCCAATGTTGAACGTGCAGGAGACCCCCATATCTCCCGGAAGATTGAGCTTGTGGGCATTATCATTTATTTTCTCCAACACCTTGAACGGTCCTTCACTTCTTGGCATGTGCTTGCTTTTCCTTCGTGAAGGAAATCGTTCCTTCCCCAAGTGGAGCCAAACCAAGTCCCCAGGTTTGAAGGTGATTTTCCGGCGGTACTTGTTGACTCGGGACTTGTAGAACTCATTAGTCTTCTCGATGTTCTCCCGGATATAGCGATGAAGCTTTTAAATCTCGGCGGCCTTCTCGCTTGCCTCAAAACTCGCTCTTGCCTCCAAAGGTAGAGGAAGAAGATCTATGGGAGTGATAGGATTCATCCCGTAGCAAGTTTCAAAAGGCGAGCGACCCGTGGCGAATGAAGGAACCCGGTTGTACACGAACTCTGCGTGACAAAGCTTAGCATCCCAATCCCGTAGACTCTTGCTCACAAGACCCCGAAGTAAAGTAGTGAGGGTCTTATTGGTTAGCTCAGTTTGACCATCCGTTTGAGGGTGATGCGACATGCAGAAAAGGAGCTTTGTTCCAAGGAGTTTCCATAGGGACCTCCAAAAATGACTCGTGAACTTCGTATCACGGTCGGAAACAATGGACCTTGGAACATCGTGCAACCTCACTATCTCTCGAAAGAAGAGATTAGCGATGTGAGTGGTGTCGTCGGTTTTCTCACAAGCAACGAAGTGCGCCATCTTGGAGAAACGGTCAACGACGACCAGGATTGAGTCCTTGCCACGCACGGTTCGGGGAAAAGCCACGATGAAGTCCATGCTCAAATCTTCCCACGGGCCATTCAGAACGGGAAGAGGAGTATAAATCCCTTGGTGAAATTGGCTTTTGGCATGATGGCACGTAACACACTTGGAAATCACATCGTGTACGTCTCCTCCCATTCTAGGCCAATAAAAATGCTCCTTCAGCATGTCAAGGGTCTTGTTGATGCCGAAATGACCCGTTAGGCCACCTCCGTGAACTTCTCGCACCAATAGCTTCCTCAATGGACACTTGGGCAGACACAACTTGTTTCCCTTGAAAAGGAATCCATCTTGGAGCACATAGGAACCGTCACCACCATCGAGGTGTACCTTGAAGTCCTCATCCTCCCTGTAGAATTCCCGCATGTGTTCAAACCCAAGGACCCTCGCTTCAACCACCGAAAGAAGAGAGTGCCTCCTAGAAAGTGCATCAGTGACCACGTTGACGCTCCCCTTCTTGTGTTTAGCCATGAAGTTGAAGCTTTGAAGATACTCTACCCACGTTCCATGACGCGTGTTGAGCTTGTGTTGGCCGTTTAAATACTTGAGAGCCTCGTGGACGGAATGGAGCACTAACTGGTAAGGCCTCAAGTAGTGGGACCAATGGTCAAGGGCACGAACAAGGGCATAGAACTCCTTGTCGTAGATAGAGTAGTTCTTCCGTGACCCTCTGAGCTTCTCGCTGAAGTAAGCGATGGGGCGTTGATTTTGCATGAGGACGACCCCAATGCCCACTCCGCTAGCATCGCAATCCACCT
Organism: Portulaca oleracea; assembly: GCA_029582165.1. Classification (NCBI taxonomy): domain Eukaryota; kingdom Viridiplantae; phylum Streptophyta; class Magnoliopsida; order Caryophyllales; family Portulacaceae; genus Portulaca; species Portulaca oleracea. Next base: position 14,512,473 of record CM055876.1, read on the forward strand.
CGAAGATTTGTGAGAAGTTCGGAAGAGCAGTTATCGGAGCTTCACAAAGTCTAGCCTTGAGCTTCTCAAAAGCCCCTTGGGCCGCTCGAGTCCATTCAAAGGTGCCCTTCTTTATACACTCGGTGATAGGGGCGGTGAGGGTGCTAAATCCCTTGATGAATTGGCGGTAGAATGAAGCAAGGCCGTGGAAGCTTCTCACCTCCGTGATAGTAGAGGAGAGGGCCATCAACGAATAACTTCCACTTTCGAGGGGTCATTGGAGATTCCTCGGTCGGAAACGATGTACCCGAGAAAGGTGACTTGGGGGGTGCAAAACTCGCACTTCTCCAGTTTGCCAAATAGCTTTTGCTGTCATAGAAGGAAAACAGATTCCAAATGTGAGAGATGCTCCGCTTCATTCTTGGAATATACAAGGATGTCATCAAAATAAACCACCACGAATTTGCAGATGAATGGCCTCAAGACCTAGTTCATGAGCCGCATGAACTTGCTAGGAGCGTTAGAGAGACCGAAAGGCATGACAAGCCACTCGTACAGGCCTCCCTTGGTCTTAAACGTCATCTTCTATTCGTCCCCTTCTCGCATGTGAATTTGATGGTAACCACTTCGAAGGTCGATCTTGGAAAAGATACAAGATCTGTGTAACTAGTCAAGCATATCATCGAGCCTCGTTATGGGGTGTTGATACTTGATAGTGATGTTGTTGATAGCTCGACTGTCGACACACATCCGGTAGGTGCGATCCTTTTTGGGAACTAGGAGGGCCGGGACGGAACAAGGGCTCATGCTTTCCCGAACGAAGCCCCTAGAAACGAGTTCGTCCACTTGGCGTTGTAGCTCCTTGGTTTCCTGCGGGTTGCATCGGTAAGCCGCCTTGTTGGGAAGTGGTGGTCCGGGCATAAGGTCGATCGGGTGCACGATTCCCCGAATAGATGGAAGACCCGGTGGTAGATCATCGGGAAAGATTTCTTCGAACTTGGCAATGAGAGGGGCGATAAGAGGGTGTAGGGGTTTCTCTACCTCACTTTTGTTTGCTTCTAAGAGGAGTAAGGAAAAAACGACCTTCCTCTTGCTTAGAGCTCGCTCAACCCGTGTTTCGCTCATGTGTTTGGGTTCCTCACTTCCCACCCCGGGTTTTGGAGAGATAATTTCATGTGGAGCTAACAGAAGTAGCTTAACCCTATTGCCCCTATGAGTAAAAGTGTAGGTGTTTTTCATCCCGTTGTGCACCGTTTGCTTGTCGAATTGCCAAGGACGTCCCAACAATATGTGGCAAGCACTCATGGGAACAACATCACGAACAATAGAATCATCGTAGTTAGCACCGAAAGACAAATTCACGAGGACTTGTTTGGTTACCTTGATGTCGTATTAATCGTTGAGCCACTTGAGATAATACGGTCGAGGGTGCGGTAACAGTGGTAAATTAAGCTTCTCGACCATATATGTGGAGGCGACATTGGTACAACTCCCTCCGTCGATAATAAGATTGCACACCTTGCCTCCCACGAAGCGTCGAGATTGAAATATCATTTCCCGTTGGGCCTTGTCGAGAGGGGCTTCCTCAGTATGTAAAACCCGCCTCAATACAAGGGCATCACCATGCACGTGGGGTGTGGAGCCGGCATCATCATCGTCACTCCCAATCTCCTCATCGACAACCAACTCCGAATCATCCTGCATCGTTTGTAATGCTTCATCAATTTCCTGGACCTCCTTGAAAGTCAAGGTCCGTCTGTTCGAACAATCCGCCTGATAGTAGTGTAACACCCCGCTTTTTTTTAATTGACTAACTTTGATATTGTGGTTTATTTTAAGTGTTTAAATTATATATGTGAGATATTTTGATGTGTTATTTTTTTTTAATTTGTGTTAGTTCTTGTAGTATTAATTAGTTTACTTGTCACTAATTAGATGTTGGAAAAAAAAGAGTGCATGAGAAAAAGGAATAAGAAAATTAAGGGAAAAGGAGAAAAGAAAATAAAAATAGTAGGGAAGGGGGGTTATCACGTCTGTTTATTCACACAACACATTTTAGAGATAGAAGAGAAAGGGAGAGAAAGAAGGGGAGAGCAGAGCAGTCCGGTTTTTGGCCCCGATCGACAACCAAACGACCTCCGATTGGTGTCAAATTTTAGTATGTTGTTCTTGACACCTTCCTCTTCTTATCTAACGGAGTGATTGTCATTTTAACCTCCCTAGCTCGAGTTCCAGCCCAGCAATCAGAGACCTACGTGATTGTGTTGTTCCACCTATTTTGTGAGTAATGCTTCTCTTTTCTTTATGAAAATTGATAGGGAAAGATTTTGATTACGATTTATACTCGAATTGGGAATTGAATTCATGAATTTTAGTTGTTTTTAGGGTTTAAAAGATTAGAAAATCCTAATTGGAGTTGTTAGAAACCAACCATTGATTTGCATGTGTTGGATTGTTAAAGTATATGAATTTGATGAAATTTGATGTTTTGGTTGAGAATTTGAGTTTGCATGTACTAGATTGTGGTTGTTTCTTGAATTTTAGGGTTTGGAGAACAAAATTTATGGATGAAAATTAGTAGAAAAATTCATATGCACAGGGACTGGGTCACTGTTTGATTTTTTGTGAATGATTGGCTTATCCAAATTGAACGAAATGTTTACTGTAGGTTCGAGATGCTATTAGACAGCTTGCAGTAAATTTTCATGAATTTTGGAGTTGTATTCTGTGAGATATAATTTTTAGAGTGAAACTGCCCTGTTTTTCAGTTTAAATTTGATGAAATTGTGTGAATTTTCGTGAATTATGTATTTAGCTTTCATGTCTATAAATTGTACTGTATATTCTTTATGGTATATAGCATGTGTTTTAAGATTTCAAGAATGTAGGATGTTTATTCTAAGAGTTATGGAGTTTTGAATATGCTTAATTGGTGTAAATTGGGTTTGTTTGTGTGCTAAGTGGAGTTATCAATTGTGAAAATAAAGTGTGTTATGCCTTGAAATCAGTATGTATGTCGAGTATTATTATGTAGAATATATATTATGCCTTGGTGGATGTTTATCTTGTTGACAATTATAATTTACTTAGCTTCAAGAGATGGAATAGCTTTGAGTTTGTTCTTGTAATTAAACTAAAGTTGGGGAATGAGATTTGTGTCTTGCTTTGGGCTATTATTTATGTGTCGTTCTAGGACTATGGCCATAGTAGTAGTGTCTTTGTGTCAGGTTGCCTGGTAGGTACCATGATGTGATTTTCGGCCTGTTTGTTTTGGATCTATGTGAGTCCCTAGTTGGTACCTTGAGTGGGCTTTGCCCGGTCCGCTAGGATGTGAATGAGACTGCATAGTTTGTGAATTGGGGATATATGCGCTCTAGAACGACGGGTCCCTGGTAGGTACCATGAGTGGGCATTGCCCGGTCCGCCGGAATGTGTTTGTGACCCTAGTGATATATAGATGCTAGTCCAGTGAGTGAGTTATAAGTTGTAATCCCCTACAACAAGTTACTTTGATTATTTGAGAAAATTGTATTATGTTGTGATTTGTGTTAAGCTTTCTGAAATTGGAAGATTGTGATTATGTGTGACTTTGATTACGAAATGTGATGCGACTTTGATAAGAATGTGATAGTTTGTGTAAATTATGTGATATGTATGTATGAGTTATATGAGCTTTTGGTGATTCTTTGATATGGATCCCTTTGTCACTTCCCTATGTTGTTGCTTTTTAATAAGTAATGGTATGTGTACAGGATAATATTCTTATGTGCTAACATGTTAATGTGCAAAGTGTAACAACGGGGGAGATAAGGATTATTCGATGGGCTCGGGGAGCTCATGACCTCACCATTTTCCGGTTTTCAAAGCGGAAAGGCAGGAAGGTACCTTAAGCGACTAGCTCTTGAAGTCTTTTGGAGTTATGGATAGGAAGGAGGCTTGAAGCTATGTTGTTGATATCGAATATGTTGTTAAGTTTAATATGGATGTATTTGGTGTGTAAACTTTGTTGAATGTAAGTAGGTATGGGTTTGTATGTTTTAGATTGACTTCTACGTCCTAAGTTTGAGTCATGTTATGGATAAAAGCTTCCGCTGCTCTATGATATTTGGGAATAATTATTGTTTTGAGTTTAGGTAGCCTTGTGGGTGTCCAAGGAGGACCCCACGACATTGACATGCCTAGCCACCCTAGGTTGGGGTGTTACAAGTAGCCATAGCCGTGGCATTTAAAGCATTTTCTACCCTCCATCCTGCGAGAAGGATCCGTTGGAGACGCCACAACAAGTCCCTTTCCTTTATTCGTGCGAGGTGTTGAAGGGAACTTGGGTGTCTCACTGGTTTTCGGAGTGCCCGAATAAGGAGGAGGCTGGCTAGGCAGTGGGAAGAAGGCTCTTGGTGCCGGTTTGAGAGTAGCCTTTTCTTTCCTTCATCGCCCAACCCGGAGAGCCAAACTTCACAAATCATCCAAGGAATGATTGAGTTTTATGTCGATCTTCTTGGCAATGGAGGAATCCAACCCGTTCAAGAATTGCATCATTGTTTGCTCCTCGGGTTATTGAAGGTCGCTTTTGATGAGGAGTTGCTCAAACTCCTGAATATAGTCGCTCACAGACCGGTTGCCCTGGGTTAGGGCATAGAGCTTTCTCAAAACATCCTGTTTGTATGTAGTAGGCAAGAAACGACGGTTCATCAATTACTTAAGCCGTGTCCAAGTGGTGATTCTCATACGACCTTCCCGAGCCTTTTGCGCTTTTACATTCTCAAACCAAAGCGATGCGGCTTTAGTGAGTTTCAGGCTATCAACCATAAAAGCCTTCTCATCATTGTACTCTTTGGTCTCAAAGATCACATCCATCATTGGATCCACTCAAGGTACTCGTCAGGATCATTGGAACCATTGAATTCGGGAATGTCAATTTTGACGTCCTGGAAATCGTCACGAAGGAGTCTATCATGCACCTCCTGATGTGAACGGCGACATGGGGAGCCTCTATCATCGTCACTCGACTCGAATGCAGGAGGAGGACAAATAGGGCTTTGGCTTGTGGCCATCGGGCGTCTTGGAGTTGCCGTGGACGCTCTTGGGTGAGATAGTTCACTTGCGCCATAAGTGCCTCAAGGGTGCGCTCAATGGTGGAGAATCAACTGTTAAAAGTGGTGGTGAGGAAGTCCTCGAGGGCTCGAATTTGAGGGCTACCCCGGTGGCTTTATTCCTCTCGTTTGGAGCGAGCTTCATCGGCCATACCGAGAGAAAAGGTGAGGGACAGTTTGTGTTTGGCGTATTTTGTGGAGTTTGGGGGGCTCTTTTGTTGTTGGCTAGTGTTTGGCTAAGGATTCTTTGTGTTTTTTCCACTCAAACATTTCATCGAATACCTTGCGTGCACTATTTTCCAACTTCTTCTCAACGTATCAAATGACTACAAATCCAACAAATACAAACACAATACAATATTTCCCAACACTATTTGATAGCACAAGGGATGGGGGACACCAATATATGCATACAATCCATCAAACTTACTACTAGAGAACACTACACTAGCATAACAATGGACAATCTCAAGCTAGAAGAAAAACCAAAGCTCTGATACCAGATGGAGCGTCACCGTCGTGGTGGGATGATTGATGCTTGAGTTTTCGATAGAAATAAAAAGGAAACAAAGCTTGGTCAGCATAGGGTTTGCATATGACCTTGGCAAGGAGAGTCCACAACCTTGGCCTAACATTCCACCATGATTAAATAGGATAAAATCACCATTAATCACTAAAGAAATTACTTGAACACCACCAAAGATTGACCGGATAAAGTAACAAGATTTGAGGAAGAAGAGGCGTAGAGAGCTCTCTTAGAATTTCATTAAATATCAATGTGTTCTACCCAAAAAAACAAAGCCAACAAGTATTTATACAAAATGGTTAAAGCCAAAACGCAGTCGTTTTGCGTACAAAAAATTCAGCAGAAAAGCAGTCATCGCGAGCGCGACACGGTTCTAGTTGGCTCTTGTCTTGAGCGTGACACGAGGACAACGAAGTGTCGCGGGCGCGATAGATTCGTTGCGGGCGCAACATCATCCTGTCTGAGCCTGCCTTAAGTGCAAATACCTGGGACAGTAGAGAGGCGCGGGCGCGACTGTTGATTGTCGCGGGCGCGACAGCGATCTGCCGAGGCGTGGTAGACTGGGGTAGCACGTTGTAGCGGGCGCGACATAGCTGGTCGCAGGCGCGACCATGATTTGTCCAAAAAAGAAGCATGTGCTTGTTTTTGTTCCAAAAGTAACCAGAACCCCGTCACCACGTGGTTCAATAACTCGGGATGGTCCGACACGGTCCCGAGGCTTCCGGGGTCGTGGCATAAGCGGGCCTCCTTAGAAGACCTCGGTTCCCATCCAATGGATGGATGAGACTACTCTTGTGTTTCCGGGTTTCACCAGGAATTGCACCTCGAGATTCACCATGGTTGAGGCGGTTCGCTTGACAAATGTCACGAGGGACGAGAACGGAACCCTGGACTCTTCAGCATGTTTATAGGCTATGCCTTTGAAAGCAAAGCCTATAGAATTATGGTTATTGAACCAAATGACTACATAACGGTGAATACCATAATAGAGTCAATAGATGCAATCTTCGATGAGACTCGGTTATCTTCAATTCCTAGACCCAAGGATGTCATTCATGACATGGTTCCAAAGGAGAATATTCAAGATAACCAACATGAAGTTGAGGAAATAAGGAGTAAGAGGACAAGAAAATCCAAGTCTTTTGGCTCGGATTTATTCATCTACCTAGTAGAGGGAAACAGGAAATCTATCAAGTATAAGATTCCCTATCTCTACAATGTACATGAGGACCCTAAAACTTTCAAAGAGGCCAGGGAGTCACATGATGCTTCCTTTTGAAAGCAAGCGGTACACGATGAGATAGACTCCATTATTGTCCAATACCCTCAATGTTCAGTGTATTAGAGTCCAAAAACATAGTTCAATGCATTATTGTCCAATATTCCTCAAGTTCAGTGTACCATCATCCAAAAATCTATTTTTTGTATTGACTTTTTCCCAACAATTATACTTTATAAGTGCATGTACTGTTGATTCTACCATAAATAATCAAATCAATATATTGATCAAAATAACTTGTTACAATAGTAAAAACTATTTAGTGAGACATAAAGTTTTTCAATTGATGTGATTTATTTTTGAAAATTAATAGTAATAAAATTTCAACTACCATAGTTGAAAAAAATCAACATCTCACCATAAGTTTTCTCAATCATGTAACAAAGTTGTCAATTATATTTCTAAATTATTTTGTTACAATCTTTTGCTTAAACTGATAATTAAATTTTATTCTAATTATTTTTAAAATTGATCTTGTTATAAAATTACTCCAAAAAAGTAAATCATACAAAGATTTGGGGGCGGGGGAAGGATTTTCAAGATACGTCAATTCTGCTACTTATAATATAAAGATTTATCAATATTATTGCGGAATGTGCATCAATATTTTGAAAATGATCAACTTTTACAAAAATTTATTAATTTATTAAAAAAATTGACCTATTTTAACAAGTATACCTAGGTAGATCTACTATGGTCCACGATGTACATTATAATTTGTGATCCTTTTTGGTTCGATTGTGAGTAAATGTTGAATATTTTTTATTCCTATTATATGTACTACTGTATTAATGTATAATTTGTTTATTATTTCCTTTTGTTTTTATAGAGTAACAAAAGATTTGATATTAATAGAAATTGGTGTTGAGTTACTTCTTTATATTTTTACTTTTCGATTGCTTCATTTAAATTGGTGTTGAGTTACTTCTTTATATTTTTTATTTTTCAATTGCTTTATTTAAATAGACACATGTCCAAAATAACCGGACGAAAGAATAGTTTGTACCAATTTCAACACCTCTTAGTTGAAGGTCACTATGTTAATATCCAAGTTTACTAGAGGTGGGAGTTTAAACATTCGATAGGTTTTATTATTGCAAAATGATAAATATTTCGATAGGCGGGAGCTTAAAACACTTGTCACACAGTTAAAGGAAGAAGCAAAACAAAAAGAGCAAGCTCTTGAAAACAAGCTTAGAGCAGAATTTATGGAGATGATTATGCGTGGCCCACTGTACGTATCATATATAGGACGGTATGCATCAATCCTTGTCACCCAACTTTCATTTATATTCATGGAATTCTATCTCGATTTTGACTATGTGTGACTCATTCATTTATTCAACTCTAGTTGAAGAAAAAATGACAACAAGGGTAGAATTACTTATGGGAACTTTATAATCAGACCATAGATCCTGTGTGACTCATTCATTTATTATGGGTAAAATGATTTGGAAAGTTACTTATCATTATTAGCTGGACATAGTTTGAACATTGATCATTTTTATTAGTCTAGCCTTTTTCCTTGTGGGTAGATCTATTAGAGTTTGAATTGTGAAATTTGTGTCTAGAATCATTGATTGTTACTCTTGTTTGAATTGTAAACATTTTCCACTCTCAACACTCAAATCTTAGTTGGGTTGCATTTTGACATTATTGCACTAAAGTTTCCATTCTCTTTGTTTAGATTTACTAAAAGTTTAAGCCTCATGATTATACTGTGTTATGTTTGCTAACCCTTAAGTTTTGAATTTTAAGTAGTTTTCTTTTTATCTTTGAACGGAATCTAACATATTATATTTGTTCTTCACTCCAGGTTTTGTAAATGATCGGGCGACAAAATTGATAAGGAATCTAATCAGTAGGGAATACATGATTGCCTCTTTTGCACATATGAAGCACTAACGAAATGACATATTTTCCATCAGAAAGCAACGAAAAACAAAGCTTTAGTTTGGGTATATGAATGTCACTTTTGTATAGCTAGCTAAGTTGATCATTTTGTATAGCTAGCCAAACTCTTCGATTTTTGGCATACGTACACGGCCAAGATTTCTTTTCGGCATATATATCTATTTCTATGTTAGGTTCTCTTGTAAAATATTTGCACTAATTATCTAAGGGTTATTTTCATGAGTTTTAATGTTATGTTAAATATGAAAGTAGACTACAACAGATAATTTCAATATTAAATCAACCAAACTTCAAAATTATATAACAAATGTGTAATCCTTAAAAGTAGGTAGCAACAATATTGCGTGAACAATATTGGTCGTAAGGCGCGAATATTTCATCGCACAATAGCACAACTAGGCGACAAAACCAACATCGTAGTTGTAAACTACATTAGGGCGACGGAATATTTTGTCGCACAAAAGCACAAATTTTGTCATGAGTTATAAATTTTGTCGCACAAACCTTGTGCGTCGCTTCTCGTGCGACGAACCTAACGACAAATTGTATCCGTCGCACAAAACAAAGGGCGACAAAATTGCTTCTTTGGGCGACAAAACTGACCGAAGCCTATTGACATATTTCTTGTAGTGATAGTTCTTAACTATCTTGCACTTTACTTAAACCATTCATAAAATTAAATATAAGTATATTTAAATTATTAGAAAGGTATATTTCATTACTTTGAGGATTATTTTGACCTATAAACAACATAAAAATATTTATTTATTAACTTTTTCCATAAATATAAAAACTATGCATAAAATGTGCATTTTCTACTATTATTGATAAAATTAGCTATTATTTATATTTTTTAACCTAGCTAATAAGTATTATACTCTTTTAGTTGATAAATATATATAATTAATAGAGAAAATATTATTAAAAGTTAACAAAATATGAAATATAGACAATTTAAGATGGTTATGAACGATCTTGACTCAAGACATGTATCATTGTCATTTATTATTTTGGATATTTACTCAAGCAATGACCTACTTCTATCTAAATGATAAAAGTAATTATTTTGGTTTAGGCTGAGAGGGCGCCAGATTTTGTCAATAATTTAACTAGTTAGGACATGTATAGTTATTTGAATGTTGTTTTAATATAAAAAAAGTTCCTATCTTTGAAAAAAGTGTGTATGAATTGGGGCTCAAGAAATCATCCTTATATTTCATGCTTGCAAGTATTCTTAAGGATGAAAAAAAATACCTGAAGAAACCTGGAAGCCTAACAATCTGAGAAGCCTGAAGCCCATTGCAGTGTCATCCAAGTCAGGTAACTCTGAGTTTCTTGCCGAAAATATTCCATTATCGGTCAAATATCTGACAAAGTTTTCTCTTGTTCAGTGTTAAAAACTGATAATGGTCAATTAAGAATAGTATTAGTTGTTGATAATTTGAGTTTATCGGATTCTGAAAATTAGTTGCGTGAACTTGTCATCTCAACTTAAAACTTGGATAAGGCATATATATTTTCTCTTTTATAACTTTGATTATTATGTTGACTAAAATTTAGCCTTGTTTAATCTGTATGAATAGAAAAAAAATTAAGTATCAACTGATATTGTAGGAGTTGGCTTGCCTTATATTAGGAGACAGCTGATTAATTGTGTAGATTTTTTTTCTTTTAACAATGGGGGAGGGGGGAAATCAAACGTACACACCTGTTGTTCCTCTCAAGAATTGATCCCAGGACCTATGGGATACCATAGTTCAACTCATACCAAATGAGCTAAGAACTCATTAGTGATTGTGTAGAGGATTTGGTGGATTGTATTTAGGAAAGACTTATGTATATAACCCAAAGCTTGATTGAATGGAAGATTAGAGTTTTCTCTCCTAGAATTACATCAATTTGTTCTAACTTGTCATGGTATCAGGGCCATAGAAAACACCATGGCTGATGAACAAACTATTGAAACCTTTCCACAAGAAACCAATGAAAACAAAAAGGCTGACCAATAGATTGTAACTGATGGAATTTGGCAAAGAAAAACCATCTCATCTTATGACATAACAACCCTAGATAATCCTAGATTGTTGATTACTCAAGTACAACTAACGGGGGAAAATTATGATGAGTGCGCACGATCTGTGCACAAGGCTTTAAGAGCGCGAAAGAAATTCGGGTTTGTTGAAGGGAAGATTACAATGCCTGCTGATGACTCGGCAGATATTGAAGACTGGTGGACCATTAATTCTTTGTTGGTATCTTGGATCCGAAACAGTATTGAGCCTACGCTCATATCAACAATCTCACACATAGAGGTTGCGGCGAATTTGTGGAATGATATACGAGATTGATTCTCAGTGGTCAATGGCCCAAGAATTCAACAAATAAAGTCGGAGATTGCGGAATGCAAACAGAGAGGGATGAGTATTGTCAGTTATTATGGAAAGCTCAAACAGTTATGGGATGAACTATCAAACTATGAACAAATGCTAATGTGTAGATATGGACTGTGCAAGTGCGACCTCAGATTGGAGTTTGAAAAGAAACGAGAGGAGGAGAGGGTTCACACTTTCCTCATGAAGTTAGACGAAACAGCATATGGCGCGGTTCACTCCAATATCTTGGCACGAGACCCACTGCCTAATCTGAACAAGGTTTACTCGATTCTTATACAAGAAGAGTAAGGACCATAGCTCAAGGCAAGGAGGTAAAGGGAGAAGTGATGGTGTTTGCTACACGTAGCCGAACAGCCGAAAATGAGAAGTCATATGTTTGCTCTCATTGCAAGCACAAAGGACACGAGGCAGAGTTATGCTTTGAAATTATCGGGTATCCGGACTGGTGGGGAGATAGACCACGTACCGAGGGAAAGGTAGGAGGAAAGCAAAGGCATAATTCTCACAGTAGCAGTGAATGGGGACTATGTGTGAGCGTGGCACTGTGTAGATTAACGCAGCTCAGACCTCCCTCGGCAACACAAGTGCAAACAATATTTCCAGAAGCAATGGCATAGGTTCGTTTGAACAGAGTGTTGAGCAAATACAAGGGTTGTTGGATCTGCTGAATAATTAGAAACTCTCTAGCACAGAAAAGATGAATGGTAAGTAAGTACCATGGATCATATATAGAGTCAGGTACATCTAATAATATGTCAGGGACTTTCAGTCTCTTCCGTGGCTTACGTAATATAGTGTCGTGTCCTGTCGGGTTGCCTAATGGGAAAAACGTTGTAGCCACCAAGGAAGGATCCATCGTTCTTGATGGAGGGATGTGTTTGGAGAATGTTCTATATGTGTCAGGATTGACTTGCAACTTGTTTTCTGTCCCACAGTTTCTGGATTATTCGTATAGTATTGTTTCATTCACTCGAAATGTTTGTGTAATGCAGGACCTCGCTTCGAGGACGCTGATTGGTGTGGTTAAACGATGCAATGGACTCTATTACTTCAAAGGGATTCCATGTGTTTCGGCTTTAAAGATTGACAAGACGGCGTCTTTGGATCTGTGGCACCAATGTTTAGGCCACCCTTCTATGCAAGTAATCAAGTTAATTCCTGTTGTTAGTTCTCAGACAGATAGTGTTAAGTTGAATAAGTGTTGTGATGTATGCCAGCGTGTAAGACAAACAAGGGAAAAGTTTCCTGTTAGTGATTTTAGAGCTTCTGCTCCTTTTGAATTGATACATTGTGATTTATGGGGTCCCTATTGCCATGTTTCTTCCTGTGGAGCATCTTATTTCTTGACTATTGTTGGTGATTGCTCTAGAGCAGTGTGGATTTACTTTTTAATGGATGAGAAAGAGGTGTGCCAAAATATGAAAATGTTTTTCTCCATGGTCGAATGTCAGTTCAACAAACAAGTGAAAATAGTGAGGTCTGATAATGGAACCGAATTTACTTGTTTGAAGAATTATTTTCTTGAGAATGACATTATATTTCATACCTCTTGTACGGGAACACCACAACAAAATGGATGAGTGGAACGCAAGCATCAACATATATTGAATATTGCTAAAACATTGAGATTTCAGGGATATTTACCTGTTAAAGTTTTGGGGAGAATGTATCTTAACTGCTTGTTATTTGATAAATAGAACACCTACTTCGCTTTTGCTTGGAAAGACTCTATATAGTGTTCTTTATGGTCGTGATCCTACCTATGATCGTCGTGTTTTTTGTTGTCTATGCTATGCTCATAAGCAACGCCGATCATGTGATAAATTTGATAGTAGGAGTCGACATTGTATTTTTATGGGATATCCATATGGGAAAAAAGGATGGCGATTATATGATATTGAAAATCATGAATTCTTTGTTTCTCGAGACGTCAAATTTTATGAAACTGAATTTCCTCTTGCTTCGCTTCCTGATGATACATTGGTGGTACCTTCCAATTCTGGGGATCCACCCATCGTTTGTGAAGATATTGATGATTTGGAAGGGACGGGGGTAGTACAAAGGCCCCTGGATCATGTTGATCCGGGTACTATAACAACAGCTTCGCTAATTAATCAGGTTCCTCCCACTCCCACTACGATCTCTCCTACGACTGGGCAAGACTCTGCTGGACATGATGGGGACGGTCCTTCTGAGGAGTTATTAGGACGGGTAGAGCTGGGAAAAGCTGACCTGACACGATTACCGACCTGAACCTAACACGATATTATGCGGGTTTAGGTAGAAATTTTCAACCTGTTTAATTAAATGGGTTGACACGGTAAACCCATTTAATTAAATGGGTTAGGTTTAGGTCAGGATTTTCGACACGAAAAAACATCTACCTATCCCGTTTAATTAGGCATGTTAAATGGGTCAAGTCATTTGCTCAATAATTGTTACCCAATTATACCGTTTATCAATAAAATTAGGTGAAAGTTACAGTTAATACTCTTTGAAATATACGTAAGACTTGTAATTTAAACTTATATTTATATTTGACTATGAATTAAAAGACACCTCCTTGTATATAACTCAAATTATATTACAACACAAATTGTTGAGTATGATATGTGATTATTTCGATCCCACAATGAGTTGTTTTGTATAAATGATTAATGGTTTAAATGGTTAAACTGGTAACTTTATTCTAACACGTTTACTTAAATGGGTAAACAGGTCAAAATAATGTTAACCCGTTTCAAATTTAAACGGTAAACAGTTTTAATTTCCAACTCGTTTAATAAATGGGTTAGGTTCAGGTCGGAGGATTTTGAACCCGTTTAAGTTTGACACGAACCCGAACCCGAACCCGAACCTGACTCGACCTGACCTATTAGCCAGCTCTAAGGACGGGGTCACAAGAAGAGAAAGGCTTCTGTATTATTGCGTGAGTATGTCACTCATTCGGTTCAAAAATTGAGTCCAATTGCATCAAACCCCACACCGTAGTGCTCTTCATGTAGTCCCTATCCCATTACACACTATATGAGTTGTAATAATTTCTCTTTGCAACATCGATTATTCCTTGCAGCACTACAAGTCGAACAAGAACCTACGATATATTTTGAGGCAGTGAAAGTCGCGCATTGGCGAAAGGCCATGCACTAAGGGATACAAGCGTTGGAAACTAATGGTATATGGGTGCTGGAAGAGATTCCGCCAACTAAGAAAACCCTTGGATGCAAATGGGTTTATAAAATCAAGTATGACTCTGATGGTACTGTGGAAAGATATAAGGCCCGACTTGTCATCTTAGGGAATCATCAGATTGAAGGGGTTGATTATACTGAGATGTTTGCTCCAGTAGCTAAAATGGTTACAGTTTGGGTATTTTTGGGCGTCGTCGCTGCAAAAAATTGGGAACTACATCAAATGGATGTTCACAACGATTTTCTTCATGGTGAGCTTCATAAAGAAGTCTAGATGAAGTTGCATCCCAGGTTCACGGTTTCAACTCCCAACAAAGTCTGTAAGTTACAAAAGTCACTGTACGGGCTCAAACAAGCTCCTCGCTGCTGGTTCGCCAAACTCTCAACTGCATTGAAGGCTTATGGATTCAGACAGTCCTACTCAGATTATTCCCTCTTTTCCATGGCTCGCGGTAACATTCATCTTAGTGTTCTTGTGTATGTCGATGATCTAATTGTTGCCAGCAACAACAGTAACGTTATTCGACAGTTTAAAGCATATTTGAGTGATTATTTTCACATGAAAGATTTAGGAGTCCTAAAGTACTTCCTTGGGGTCGAGGTAGCGCGTAGCCCGAAAGGATTTTTTTCTCTGTCAAAGGAAATATGCATTGGATATTATCAATGAAGTGGGTTTGATGGGAGCTAGACCCATGTGTGTTCCTATGGACCAGAATCATCGGTTGGCTTTGTCTACTATTGGCTTCCTCGCTGATCCAGAACCATATCGTCGTCTGGTAGGGCACCTGATTTACTTGTGCTTTATGCGGCCAGAATTGTCTTACAGCGTTCACATTTTGTCCCAATTTATGCAACAACCATGGGAAGATCATTGGCAGTCTACACTACGTGTTGTTCGCTATTTGAAATAGAGCCCTAGGCAAGGGATCTTGTTAAGTAGTACTTGTGACTTGTGGCTGCACGAATGGCGTGACGCAGATTGGGATGGCTTTCCTTTGACCAGACGATCTTTGACAGGTTGGTTCATATTCCTTGGTGAGTCTCCAATTTCTTGGAAGACGAAAAAACAACATACGGTATCTCACTCTTCAGCGCAAGCGGAGTACCACTCCATGGCCATGAACAATTACGAACTGAAGTGGCTGAAAAAATCTCTTATCTAGCCTTGGAGTGCCTCATCCTATTCCCATGTTCTAACATTGTGATAGCCAAGCTGCCTTGCACATATCTCAAAACCCGGTTTTCCATGAACGGACCAACCACATTGAGGTGGAATGTCATTTTATTCGTGATGCCATTGTCCGAATGGAAATTCATCAACGATTTGTTCTAACAAATTAGCAGGTAGCAGATATTTTACTAAGGCAACATTTTGTTTTGGGTAGCTGATATTGTAGGAGTTGGCTTTCCTTATATTAGGAGACAACTAGTTGTGTAGAGGATTTAGTGGATTGTATTTAGGAAATACTTCTGTATATAACCCAAAGCTTGATTGAATGGAAAATTAGAGTTTTCTCTCCCAAAATTACATCAATTTTTCTAACTTGTCAACCTAGAATTTTGCCAATAATAATTTTCAGCAATGGAAAGTCGTTGGTTGTAAAGATTCATCTTATTGCATCTTAGGGCTTGTTGTATCATGGATCACCTATGATTCAATTCTATTTACCAATCAATTGTTAGCGGTTTGGAGTAGCAACTAACTATTAAGGATTAACCGTTTAACTTAATTATTTAAATTAGTTTTTTGTAGGAAAAGTGTTTAGTAAGATTAGTTGTTTGTGAAAAAGTAAGGCCTTGTTCATTTCTGCGGTTGGCAAACTGTGGTGCCACAGCCTACCGCAATTTGCCATAACCCACCACATTTTACCGCAAATCATTACTTTTCTCTCTCCTCACTTTTCTCCTCTACTTTTTACATTCTCTCTCCTCACCTACCCCAGATATCAATAACCTACCATAATTCCACCACACCCCACCACAATTCCACCACACCTCACCTCACCACACCATTCCGCAAAATACCGCATAAAAGAACAGGGCCTAAGTTGGTAAAATTCTTTTTTGCCCATAGCAATGCAACATTTTTTTTTATTGTTCATCTATGGTTGTTTCAAAATAAATTAAAAGTTTATAATTATGAAATAAATTTTCTTTATTATACATTTTTTATACTTAATATTCCATATTAACTATATTGTTATTCAATACCAACACTATTTTCTTTTTGATAGTTGTTGGAATTTTCAAAATCACCCCCTAGGCTCTACAAGATTGTACACACTTTGACCAATGTTGCAAAATAGTGTTAGGAATATTATAATTTCATACTACTTTCTTGCTTCCTAATTTACTTGCTTCTTAAAAAAGAATATAAATATACATACCTGTAAACATAACTCATGCAATTCAAAATTTCACTTTGAAAACATCGAGAAATTCCCTGTCGTTGCAATCTATCAACAGCAAATAAACGCTCGAACAAGTCGACTAGATAAGTATTCGGGACTGTACATGAAGCATACCAAGCAAATATCAATCATTATGCCAAATTAGACATAAGATACTCCAATATATTTATTTTTCTTTATAATTATTATTATTTTCTTAAACTTATGTGAATTCTAATATAAACTTATGCTAAATTTATTTATAGAACTTATTTTAGACTTACTAGTGAACATAATTTATACATATTACAGAATGCTTTTTTATTTATTTTGAATAAACTTACCTCAATTTATTTGAAAAGAGAGAGCGAAAGGTAGGACCTAAACATCATTTTAAAAAAATTGAGAATGTATGTAGTTATTATAGGGAGGTTTTCTTAGCCTCATGTTAGGGACCAACATCCTTCATGTTCCCAGCTAAAACAGCATGCGACCCATTGAACAAATCTCAACTATAGTAATTAAAATGCCCCAATATGAAATAAATTGACTGAATTACGTGATTCCTTTCTATACAAAGAAAAATTTTAAGGTAGTCAACTTTTTTTTCGACTACGGTAGTCAATCAATATCAACCGTTGATCTATTAAGAATCAATCTGAACCATTGAAATCTTTTTAAATTTTTTATCACCAAAATCTTCTTAAGATTTCTCGAATATATATTCTTTCCTATTTTTTCATCAATATATTCCATCAAATCAGATTTTCTTTTCCGAAAGAACTTTGCATGTCATTTAGTATTGATCACCATCGTCCCATATCAATTGCCTTTGGCCATATACATATACTAGCGGTGTTTTGTCAAAAATATTAAATTATTTTTTCTCCCTCTGTTTCATATTAATTTTATCTTTGAAAATTTTAGAATTTTGAAAATTTTGATCATAAAATTTTTAATATATATAATACCTTGTTATGTAAAATTATTATCATTAGATTCATAACATAAAGTGCTATCCAAAATGTATAATATTGTAATTGTTAATAAAATACTATATAAAAATTTATCAATCAAAGAGTGACAATGAATATTGTAACCATCAACTAAATGATAATTAATATGTCAAGGTAGGAGTATCATAAACATCTTGACACAAGTTGACTTTTAACCATCTTGCATTTCTTCTAAATCACTAATAAAATGAAATGTAAGTGTATTTAAATCATTCTAAAGGTACATTTCATTATTTTTAGGGTTACTACAACTTATAAACAATTTAAAAATAATTAATTATTTATATTTATTTCATAAATATAAAACTATGTATAAAATATAGATTTTCTACTATGATTGATAAAATTAGGCTATAATTATATTTTTTCAACTCACTAATAAGTATTATATTATTATAATTGATAAATATATATAATTTATTAAAAAAATATTAATAAAAGTTAAAAAAATGTCAAATATGAACAAGTCAAGATGGTTAAGAACCATCTTAAGTCAAGATGGTTATCATGGTCCATATTTTATTATTCTTTTCATTAAAAAAAGTATCATAATTTTATCTTAATTTGTGGGCCTATGATTAAATAAGATCAAATATAATAGTGTATTTTTGTTTATATAAATTAGAGAAGCTTATTAATTAAGCTTATATATAAATTTGAGAAGCTACTTAAATTTATAAACTTTTGGTTATAGATTAATTTTTTTCAGAAGACTGAATTTTAATAGATGAGTACTACACATTTTTATTATTGTTATACTTTTTTATGGAATTATTGTTATATTAAAATTTAAAATTACCATGGTATTAGCTATTGCACATTATATTAAAAACTAAAAGTTACTTAAAAATATAAATATTTTTACACCTTATCCCACCCACTAATTCTCCCACCAATTCATCGACTTTTATCCACACTTTACTAATTTATCCGTACAACTATTTAACCAACCACATAAAAGAATAGGGTCCTCGTATAATAAAACAATATGATAGATTTCAAACTTACAACAATGATGGTTCAAGGAAGGAACTCTTAAAAGGAAAAAATGTTTTAAAAAGTTGCAAGGTCAACTTATTTTATACAAAATGGATCGCAAAGTGTTTTGTAACAAAGATCAAATATATATAGTTATTACCGAGAAATATATGGAAACATATTCTTTCTAATTTTTATTGGAATAGTTTTGTAAAGGATTAAGATCAAATTAAATAAATGAATTTGATAGATATGTAATTTGTCATTCACATTAGATAAAAAAACATACTACTTTTATAATAAACAAATAATAATTTTTGTACATATATAATAACGTTCCTTATGATAAATTAATTTCATCAATATAATGATATTTATATTATATATAAGATGAGTTTTGTAAAGGATTAAAATCAAAATAAATGAGTTTATAGATATTTATATTTATATTATATAATGATATTTATAAAAAAGAATTAGGTAGATTTGATTAAATAGTATATTTTATTAAATTAAAAAAGTAAATTTTTATCATATATCCTTAATTATAGATAAAATATAATTAAAAATATAGATAAAATTCTTTCTTAACCATCGCCCCTGAGGCGACGATTAGCAAAACCATTTTAAAAATACTTGAAACTCTCATTGCCCCGCACTATGAAAAGAAAGTAGCTAACTAGTAGCCTTCAGCTGCAATTGTTTCCTTAAATATTCTCTCTCTTCCACTCTCTCTCTCTCTCTCTCTCTCTAAGCTTTCGGAGAGTTCACAGAATTAATTTTCATTATCTAGTTTCTCTATACAATATCTGATAGGTTGTCATCCACTTTCTCCAATATTCAATATTTCATCTTCATCTTCACGATTCCTCTCTTTAAACTCCAAGAAATTATTTTCGTCGTTACCATTTTCTTGCAAATCATGAAAGATATAGGCATATTGGTTATGTTTTTTTTTTTTTATTTTGCATCTATTTCTATATTATTACGATTTTTTTTTCTCATTTGATTCACTTTATTTTGGTTTATATACATTTTTTTATTAAGGGACTAATATTAAGTGAGTTGGGAAAATCACCTGGGTAGCTAAGTGTTGTTTGATAATTAGTGAGTTGTATATCACTGTTGTATTGCCTTGATTGAATTTTGTAAGATTGCCTTGGAAGAAGAGCTTAATATGTCAACCACATTGTACTTCTTAAGTGAACAAGAAGTGAAACGGTTCAATCCTAAGTAACAGAAGCTTAGGTTCGGTGACGTAGCCTGTGTTGAAAGGGTGATCATCGACTAAATCCTTGAGTATGTCATCTTTAATTTTCGACATTGAAATTTTGTTTCGATACATTGCCTTTGGTTGTGTCAAGGACCTTGATTGACAAGTTTATTAAGTTTTGTAGCCTTGACTAAGTTGTAATCAATTCCCCTCTAGGGTGTTTTCAATTGGTATAGAGCAGGTCCAAAGTTGAAGGCTTAACTGTTGGAGAGGGACAGGGAGAGGATCTATAGATATAATAACGTGAATGATGGAAATCCACCCATAGAACTCATAAACTCTACCAACTAATTTTTAGGGTTTTAGGGTTTTATGGAGATAAAAAAAAGAAATTAAATGATATGGACAATTCTAAAAATAGAAATCTCACTAAATTGCACTAAGATGCTCAAACACTTGTACAAGGATCTTCCACTAGCAAAGAGTCTTAAAACATCCAAGAATTCTCACAAAGAGTTGAGGTGGAACACCTACTCACAAGGAAGAGAAATCACATGTCATTTCTACCTAAATGATTAGCTTTCAATGCAATAGTGTTTGAAAAACCAACAATTACAAACTCTCCGATTGAGAGGATTTTAAGTCTAAGACCTAAAACTTAATAAAACTCTATACAACTCTATCTTGAAAAATATGAAAAATTTTTATTTATACAAGGCAAATAAACCCCTTAAAACGTAGCAGTTTCAGCCAAAAAACGCATAAAAACAGTGTCGTCGCGGGTGCTACGGCAGCTGTTATGGGTGCGACGAAACTAGAGAGCGAAAGAGGCAATTCAAAAATCACACGGGGTTGTAAGCGCTAGATTTTGTCGCGGGCAAGACCACCCTAACCGAGATTGGTCGCAGGTGCCACACCTACCATAGCGGGTGACACGACCTTTAGGTCACTTTTCCATTTTCTCCTCCCAATGTCGTAGCGCCCGCAACAAAAGCGTCGCGGGTGCGACGACCCTCTCGTACTTCAAACTCGCATAACTTTTTCATCCTGACTCTATTTTAGGCCCATAATATATCGATGGAAAGCTCTCGGTATGTACTTTAAGCTTCCAATATATGAGGTTCATAAGACTTATATTAAAGGAGCTATGATAGAAATAGTGACTGCATGCCCTTTTCTAGGCTTTGAGGTTAATTCTGCCTCGTTATTCATGTCGGTGGTCCTAGAGCCCCTTAGAAGGCTCGGGAATGGTCTGATAAAGATCCAGGATGTCATTCCATTGTTCGAGGTCTCCATAAAAGAGAACACCGCTTCCTTTGATGGCCCATAACGACCCTCCAAGGACCTGTATCCACCATGAAATGGATATTGAAACCGGGTTTGATTCGAGGAGAGGAGAGGGCGGGTTGAAGCGAGTTGGTGACCATAGGTGAACCAAAAGTGAATTGATCCCACACGGTTCATCCTCCCCGTCTTCAAAAAGAGTTGTCCTCAACTCCAGGGGGTTCAAAATTATCCGCATATCTGTACAGAACCAAAAGTACATACTCCAAGAGATGAAGTAGAGTGATACTGATCAACCCGTCCTTCTCAAAGACGTAGCAGTTTCGGCAGAAAGTTGGGGCCAAGTCGACATCACGATGGACCCGAACACGTCTAGCACCCATAAACTTATTGAAAGCAACAAGGAATCCATCACATGAGAGCTCGGGGTCAAGGCTAATGGAAATAACCTTTTCCTCGCACAACCTCGATGTGGATGTAATGAAGCCTAAATGAGTAGTCATGGACGTGTCGCCAAGCAACTGAACTCCATGGCGAGGCTCGGGAGTGATTGAGCACGGCTCAACACTTGGTAGCTATATGCGGAGCCGGGTAGGAGTTGTAGGTAAGAGTGAGGGACAAGGGAGCGAGATTGAAAACTTTTGTGGAGCTATTGACCACTCAACCTCACTAGGGTCCCTTCTTCGCAAAAGTAAAACATGGCGTGGCTTTCCTTTGCTCAAAGCCCTCTCATCCTGTGTTTGACTTTTCTGGAGGTCTCTCTTCTCACTTCCCACCTCAGTTTGTGGTTTATCGGTTTCGAAAGGGGGTTAAGGAATGAGTTTGATTTTCCTTTCTCCCATTGAGAAAGTATAGGTGTTCTTCCGGCCGGTGTGGATAACACGCCGATCAAATTGCCAAAGTCTACCAAGTAGTAAATGATAAGCATCTATGGGGATAACATCACAAAGAACACTATCCTCATAAGACCAGCGGAGAAAGAGACCAAGACTTGTTGGGTTACCTCGAGGTCACCGCCATCATTTAGCCCTTGCAAGCTATACAGTTGAGGATGAGCCAAGACCGGCAATTGGAACTTCTCAACCATGTAGGTAAAGGCCCAGTTGGTGCAGCTCTATCCGTCGATGATGACCTTTCCTGCCGTCTCGCCCATGCTGAACCGAGTTCGGAAGATGTTCTCCTCTTGAGAGTTATCCCGAGAATCCTTGGTCATGATGAAGGATCGCCTAGGAATCTAACCCTTCCCTTCTTGCGCACGGACCTCAACACTAGCCTTTGGAGCATTCGGTGTGGCTACCTCTTTTTCTTTGGAACCTACCATCTTCGTAGGGAATTGGGCTTGGTAATGAACATACACCCGACATGTGAAGCATTTTCTACCCTTGAGCTTCCGAAGATATTTCGCACTTTCCTTATGAGCATGGGAAGATGGTTTGGGCAGCTTGGATGAAGCCGTACCCCATGAGTGAGTTCTTCCCTTCCTAGAAGTCCACAAAGTAACCTTCTCCTCCATTCTCCTACCTCGAGAATCACCATATCGATAATAATCTAAATACCTCGAATAACCACAATGGTGATATCTAGGAGCCCGAGTTAAAATACCTACGATCCCTTTTCAAGGACTCTAGTTGCATAGGGGTCATGGCGCGGAGTAAGTCACTCACTCGACGTTGCACTTTTTGTACTTTCTCTTCGATTCGTTGAAGATTCTCCTCGAAGGTTGGTTTGGGTTGGGGAATAGGGGAAAGAGGGAAATCAAGTTTGCCTGAAGCATATGACATGGAGGCTATTTGTGGAGCTTGGTTTTCTTGTGGGGTGTATTATGTGATCGAATGGAGGTTTGGGTTCTTTGTAGCTAGGAGATTTTGAGAAGTTTCGTGAGGCTAGTTTTATGGAGGAAAATGGGGTGAAACCGGCAAGGGGATTGCACAATGAAAAACAAACTCGGATGGGTACTACAACCATCACCAACAACATCCACCAACAAAACAATCACCAACACGACCACCAATCTCAATAAAATCCAACAATTAAATTTCAATACAACCCAATGCTACTTCCAGCTATTCGATAACATTCAAGAACAACAATAACACCCAACAACAATGGATGAACAAATGGGATGGGGGTACCCAAATTGCTCAACAATATCAACAACACTAAGAACACCAAAAATCACCACCAAACGACAACAAGAACAATTCCGAGCACAAATAAGAAATCTCCTACAAAACTATGAGTTCTACGCGTAGCACTTATACCAGACGGAGAGGGATAGGGAGAGGGCCCATAGATAATCACTTGGTTGATGGAAATCCACCCATACAACTCATAAACACTACAAACTAATTTTTAGGGTTTTGGGGTTTTATGGAGATAAACAATAAATTAAATGATATGGACAATTTTAAAGAGAGAAATCTCACCAAATTGAACTAAGATGCTCAAACACTTGCACAAGGATCTCCCGCAAGAAAAGAGTCTTGAAACACCCAAGAATTCACACAAAGAGTGGAGGTACAACACTCACTCACATGGATGAGAAATCACAAGCCTTTTCCACCCAAAAGATTAACTTTAATTGCAACAGGTTTGAAAAACCCACAATTACAAACTCTCCAATTGAGAGGATTTTAAGTGTAAGTCCTAAAACTTCATAAAACTCTATTCAATTCTATCTTGAGAAATACAAAAAAAAAGTTTATTTACAGGAAAATAAACCCCTTAAAACGCAGTCGTTTCAGCAAAAAAATGTATAAAAACAATACCGTCGTGTGTTCTACGGCAACTGTTGCGGGTGCGACGAAACTGGGGAGCGAAAGAGGCAATTCTAAAATCGCGCGGGGTCGCGGCACTAGATCTTGTTGCGAGGGCGACCTCCCCAGCCAAGATTAGTCGCGGGTGCTACACGTACCATCGCGGGTGGCATGGCCTTTAGGTAACTTTTCTATTTTCTCCTCCCAGTGTCATAGCGCCCGCTACAAAAGCTTCACGAGTGCGAAGACCCTGTCGCACTTCAAACTCGCATAACTTCTTCATTCGAACTTCATTTTAGGCCCATAATATATTGATGGAAAGCTCTTGGTGTCTACTTTAAGCTCCCAAACTATGAGGTTCATAGGAGTTCTATTAAAGTAATTATGATAGAAAGAGTGACTACATACCTTTTTCTAGCCTTTGAGGTTGATTCTGCCTCGTTATTCATGCCAGTGGTCATGGAGCCCGTTAGGAGGCTCAGAATGGTCTGATAAAGACCCAAGATGTCATCCGATGGTCTAAGGTCTTCGTAGAAGAGAACACCGCTTCCCTTGATGGCCATAACGACCCTCTAAGGACCCGGATCCACCATGAAATGGATATTGAAACCAAGTTTGATTCGAGGAGAGGAGAGGGCGCCTTAAAGTGAGCCGGTGACCTTAGGCGAACCAAAAGTGAACTGATCCCACACGGTTCAACTGTCTTGTGAAAAAGACCATGGAAGAACATGCAAACAAAGAGATCAGTCAAG
Source organism: Portulaca oleracea (assembly GCA_029582165.1). Classification (NCBI taxonomy): domain Eukaryota; kingdom Viridiplantae; phylum Streptophyta; class Magnoliopsida; order Caryophyllales; family Portulacaceae; genus Portulaca; species Portulaca oleracea. The sequence goes on from CM055876.1 coordinate 14,537,234, forward strand.
GATGATTCTTAATGAAATAACCCTAGAGGGGGGTGATTAGGGTTATGTAAATAATTCTGCACTTCAATCAACACAACTCTGTTCATAGCACTTTTATATAATCAAAGATACTTCTTTATTGAATAATTAAAAGTGCTTAAAAGGAGGACGTTACAACTCAGCTCAACGGAGAACTTATGAGGTCCTCAATTGGCCTACCAGAATAGAAGACGCAACAGACGTCTTCCGGATTAGAGGCATCACAGTGGAGGCGATTACAACCAGTGACCTCACTTGACAGAGAGGCACTTATCTAACTTCAAGTTCACGACCTTAGAGGTCCTCACCAGTTTAACCACTGGTTACAACAAAAGCTCACCACTACAATAATGGTTACACTCAGAATATTCACTCAATATTCCTACACTCAGAACTTTCTTTCACAAAGTTCCTACTACTGATTTTCTTGCTTGAAAATCAATACTCTTCAATGTAGGTATGCAGCCGTATATATATATTTGGGAGTTGGAGGCAGCAACGACTTCTTTACTCTCCAAGGGATAGTTTCCATTCTTGAGCTCTCTTCCAAATCTTCTTGATTTCCTTTATTTGATTTCCGTATGGATGATATCTGGAAATAAAGAAGGTATCGATTATTGTATGAGATCATGCAGAATAATAGAAAGTATATTTTAGGGTTTGTATAAGATACTTCCCTAAATTTCTGTCTTTCAAACAAAACCTTGATGCTATCGTTGGAGGTCCTCGGAGTGTATTGCAATGAGGTCCTCAGAGATTTTTGTGATGAGGTCCTCAGAGTTGAGATTCTTCAATCTCCCCCTTTTTGTTTGAAAGACAAAATTTCCTGGATGCTGCTTCTATACATGCATTCTCAATGTACAACAAATATGGACAATAGATGCAACAATACATTCTTAAAATAGAGTATCATATAGTTGCAAGCAACAGCTCACCATATTGTTTCTGTTACAGACCAAGGATATCTCCCCCTTTTTATCTTTCAGACAGAAGGGAAACAGGAGAGTACAAGTACTAAATTGTGTAGCAAAAAAAAAAAAACAGAGGAAGAGGGAGAGGAAGAAGAAAAGATAGGAGGAAAAGAGATGATGAGGACACCTTGACCAGGCCCTGACTAAATTTTGAGGTGCCCGAGAGGCCATGCTGATGAGGACATCAGAGGTCCAGGCATGCAGTGAGTTGACGAACCTGGGAGGAGGAGAGAGACCACATGTAGGGAGGATGGATGATAGGACTCCGCCTCAATTTGACAGCTTGTGCATAGGTTGAGGTCCTCATAGTAGACGACTCCCCCTCAAATGGTGCGGGTGGTGTTGTTTCACGACCTTCCCAATGTCTAGGATCTTGTCTTCAATTTTGTCTCCGAAGGTCACTCTTGCATTCTTGTTGATTTTCAGTTTGAAGAGCTTGGTTGGATCTTTGTGTTTGAGGCATACCTGTAATAGAAGACACTATACCTTTCTTGGACTCTGACCAAGGATGAGATCGTTGAAATGTGGCCTTTGGGACCCAGATTTTAGTAATGCACGGAGGTCTAGTTCCTTTAGACAGGGGATTTGATGAGGTTCTTATTTTATTTTCTGTAGGAGGTCCTCTATGATGATTTTCACTGAGGGGCGGAATGTTTGGGATAGGAAGGAGATGTCCTTTGTTGGCATGGAAAGGAGGACTTTAGGACCGATAGTTTTTGAGAGGTGGTGTATTGGGTGTGGGAAGGAGAGGTCCTCTGGGAGGATGATTTGTAGGAATTTTGGTCAGAGGTTGAGAAGAGGGGGTTGTGGAGACTAGTTTGCTCTGGTAAGGATGGGATTTATTGACTGCCTCGTTGGATAATTGAGTGATGGTTTTATAGCAGTCTTCGACCTCAAGAGACAGTCTATTGCTTTCTGTGAACAGGAGGTCATCTTGAGAGTTCAGGCTTTCTATGGCCTCACAGAGACTTTGAACATGGTTGGTAAGGTGCTTGATTCTTTCTATCAAGGATTTAGAGTATTTAAAAAGATGCATACACTTATGAACAAGATGTAATGGTGAAAGATTAAGGAGGTCATCAATGTTTACCTCGTCATGAGATGAGGTTGGATCTTGATCCTCACTTGTGTTTGCCATCAGACATACATTTGTTATTTCTTCTACCTCACTGTGGCCTTCACTGGAATCACTATCACTCCATGTTGCCATCATTGCCTCATGGTTATGCCGTTGAGGTCGACTTTTTCTCTTGTCTTTGTTTCTTATGGCGTGAGGGCAATCCTTCATATGCTGCCACAAACAAAACAAGTGAATGTGTCATCATCTTTTCCTAATGAAGACTTACCTTTTAGGTTGCTTTTCTGTTTTGTCCATCCTTGATGTATCCTCGAAAGGTTAGATTTTTCTTGTATAATCTTCTGACCCTCTAGCCATCATTGCCATTGTATCTTCCTCCTCATCATCATCTGACTCACTGTCAGATTTACATACTGCCTTGAGGGCAATTTCCTTGGGTTCTGAAAGGTCATTCAATTGGATCTCATAGGCCAATAGTTTTCCAACGAGTTCCCCCAACTTGAGGCCCTTGAGATCTTGAGCTTCTTCAATGGCTGTGACTTTTAGACCCCATTTTCTTCTGGGCAGACATCGGAGGACCTTTCTAATTTGTTCCTCATTTGGGTAGGTTTTTCCCAGAGGTATGAGGTGGTTGGTGATGCTGCTGAATCTTTTGAACATCTTTTCAATAGTCTCATTTTCTTTCATTCTGAAGGCCTCATACTTCTGGACAAGGATATCTTCTTTGGTGTCCTTGACTTGACTTGTGCCTTCATATGAGGTTATCAAGTATTCCCAAACCTGTTTCGCAGTTTCACAATCAGATATACGTTAAAAATCATTCGAATTTAAACTGCAAAAAATCAAGTTTAGGGCATGAGTATTTTTTCTCAATTGCTCCAACTCTTTCTTCGTCATTTCAGATCTTTTCTTTCGGACATCTTGACCAGCACTGTTCTTCTTCGAGGGAGTAGGATAATCTCCCTCGGTAGCCACAATCCAGAGGTCCTCATCTTGGTCCTTGAGGAAGATTTCCGTTTTCCTTTTACACATTCGATAGTTTTCTCCAATGAGGAGAGGTGCTCTTGTCCATGAGCGTCCTTGAGGAGCTTCGATTGTGTTGAGGCCGGCCATGATCTTTACCACGAGTTGTTAGACTCTTGAGATCTGTGGACCTGCTCTGATACCAATTAAAATAACCCTAGAGGGGGGTGATTAGGGTTATGTAAATAATTCTGGACTTCAATCAACACAACTCGGTTAATAGCACTTTTATATAGTCAAAGATACTTCTTTATTGAATAATTAAAAGTGCTTAAAAGGAGGAGGTTACAACTCAGCTCGACAGAGAACTTATGAGGTCCTCAATTGGCCTACCAGAATTGAAGACGCAGCAGACGTCTTCCGGATTAGAGGCCTCACAGTGGAGGCGATTACAACCAGTGACCTCACTTGACAGAGAGGCACTTATCTAACTTCAAGTTCAAGACCTTAGAGGTCCTCACCAGTTTAACCACTGGTTTCAACAAAAGCTCACCATTACAATAATGGTTACACTCAGAATATTCACTCAATATTCCTACACTCAGAACTTTCTTTCACAAAGTTCCTACTACTGATTTTCTTGCTTGGAAATCAATACTCTTCAATGTAGGTATGCAGTCGTATATATATATTTGGGAGTTGGAGGCAGCAACGACTTCTTTATTCTCCAAGGGATAGTTTCCATTCTTGAGCTCTCTTCCAAATCTTCCTTTATTTGCTTTCCATAAGGATGATATATGGAAATAAGGAAGGTATCGATTATTGTATGAGATCATGCAGAATAATAGAAAGTATATTTTAGGGTTTGTATAAGATACTTCCCTAAATTTCTGTCATTCAAACAAAACCTTGATACTGTCGTTGGAGGTCCTCGGAGTGTATTGCAATGAGGTCCTCAGAGCATTTTGTGATGAGGTCCTCTGAGTTGAAATTCTTCAATCTCCCCCTTTTTGTTTGAAAGACAAAACTTCCTGGATGCTGCTTTTATACATGCATTCTCAATGTACAGCAAATATGGACAATAGATGCAACAATACATTCTTAAAATAGAGTATCATATTGTAGCAAGCAACAGTTCACCATATTGTTTCTGTTACAGACCAAGGATATCTCCCCCTTTTTATCTTTCAGACAAAAGGGAAACAGGAAAGTACAAGTACTAAATTGTGTAGCAAAAAAAAAAAAAAAACAGAGGAAGAGGGAGAGGAAGAAGAAGGGATAGGAGGAAAAGAGATGATAAGGACACCTTGACTAGGCCCTGATTAAATTTTGAGGTGCCCGAGAGGCCATGCTGATGAGGACATTAGAGGTCCAGGCATGCAGTGAGTTGACGAACCTGGGAGGAGGAGAGAGACCATATGTAGGGAGGATGGATGATAGGACTCCCCCTCAATTTGACAGCTTGTGCATAGGTTGAGATCCTCATAGTAGACGACTCCCCCTCAAATGGTGCGGGTGGTGTAGTTTCACGACCTTCCCAATGTCTAGGATCTTGTCTTGAATTTTGTCTCCAAAGGTCACTATTGCATTCTTATTGATTTTCAGTTTGAAGAGCTTGGTTGGATCTTTGTGTTTGAGGCATACCTGTAATAGAAGACACTATACCTTTCTTAGTCTCTGACCTAGGATGAGATCGTTGAAATGTGGCCTTTCGGACCCAGATTTTAGTAATGCACGGAGGTCTAGTTCCTTTAGACAGGGGATTTGATGAGGTCCTTATTTTCTTTTCTGTAGGAGGTCTTCTATGATGATTTTCTCTGAGAGGCGGAATGTTTGGGATAGGAAGGAGATGTCCTTTGTTGGCATGGAAAGGAGGACTTTTGGACCGATAGTTTTTGAGAGGTGGTGTACTGGGTGTGGGAAGGAGAGGTCCTCTGGGAGGATGATTTGTAGAAATTTTGGTCTGAGGTTGAGAACAGGGGGTTGTGGAGACTGGTTTGATTTGGTAAGGATTGGAATTATTGACTGCCTCATTGGATAATTGAGTGATGGTTTTATAGCAGTCTTCGACCTCAAGAGACAGTATATTGCTTTCTGTGAACAGGAGGTCATTTTGAGAGTTCAGGCTTTCTATGGCCTCACAGAGACTTTGATCATGGTTGGTAAGGTGCTTGATTCTTTCTATCAAGGATTTAGAGTATTTAAAAAGATGCATACACTTATGAACAAGATGTAATGGTGAAAGATTAAGGAGGTCATCAATGTTTACCTCGTCATGAGATGAGGTTGGATCTTGATCCTCACTTGTGTTTGCCATCAGACATACATTTGTTATTTCTTCTACCTCACTGTGGCCTTCACTGGAATCACTATCACTCCATGTTGCCATCATTGCCTCATGGTTATGCCGTTGAGGTCGACTTTTTCTCTTGTCTTTGTTTCTTATGGTGTGAGGGCAATCCTTCATAAGGTGTTTTGAGCTTCCACAAACAAAACAAGTGAATGTGTCATCATCTTTTCCTAATGAGGACTTACCTTTTAGGTTGCTTTTCTGTTTTGTCCATCCTTGATGTATCCACGAAAGGTTAGATTTTTCTTGTATAATCTTCTGAACCCTCTAGCCATCATTGCCATTGTATCTTCCTCCTCATCATCATCTGACTCACTGTCAGATTTACATACTGCCTTGAGGGTAATTTCCTTGGGTTCTGAGAGGTCATTCAATTGGATCTCATGGGCCAATAGTTTTCCAATGAGTTGCTCCAGCTTGAGGGCCTTGACATCTTGAGCTTCTTCAATGGCTGTGACTTTTAGACCCCATTTTCTTCTGGGCAGACATCGGAGGACCTTTCTAATTTGTTCCTCATTTGGGTAGGTTTTTCCCAGAGATATGAGGTGGTTGGTGATGCTGCTGAATCTTTTGAACATCTCTTCAATTGTCTCATTTTCCTTCATTCTGAAGGCCTCATACTTCTGGATAATGATATCTACTTTGGTGTCCTTGACTTGACTTGTGCCTTCATATGAGGTTATCAAGTAATCCCAAACCTGTTTCGTAGTTTCACAATCAGATATACGTTAAAAATCATTCGAATTTAAGCTGCAATAAATCAAGTTTAGGGCATGAGTATTTTTTCTCAATTTCTCCAACTCTTTCTTGGTCATTTCAGATCTTTTCTTTGGGACATCTTGACCAGCACTGTTCTTCTTCGTGGGAGTAGGATAATCTCCCTCGGTAACCACAATCCAGAGGTCCTCATCTTGGTCCTTGAGGAAGATTTCCATTTGCCTTTTCCACATTCTATAGTTTTCTCCAATGAGGAGAGGTGCTCTTGTCCATGAGCGTCCTTGAGGAGCTTCGGTTGTGTTGAGGCCGACCATGATCTTTACCACGAGTTGTTAGACTCTTGAGATCTGTGGACCTGCTCTGATACCAATTGAAATAACCCTAGAGGTAAGGTAATTAGGGTTATGTAAATAATTCAGGACTTCAATCAACACAACTCGGTTAATAGCACTTTTATATAATCAAAGATACTTCTTTATTGAATAATTAAAAGTGCTTAAAAGGAGGAGGTTACAACTCAGCTCGACAGAGAACTTATGAGGTCCTCAATTGGCCTACCAGAATAGAAGGCGCAGCAGACGTCTTCCGGATTAGTGGCCTCACAGTGGAGGCGATTACAACCAGTGACCTCACTTGACAGAGAGGCACTTATCTAACTTCAAGTTCACGACCTTAGAGGCCCTCACCAGTTTAACCACTGGTTACAACAAAAGCTCACCATTACAATAATGGTTACACTCAGAATATTCACTCAATATTCCTACACTCAGAACTTTCTTTCACAAAGTTCCTACTACTGATTTTCTTGCTTGGAAATCAATACACTTCAATGTAGGTATGTAGCAGTATATATATATTTGGGAGTTGGAGGCAGCAACGACTTCTTTATTCTCTAAGGGATAGTTTCCATTCTTGAGCTCTCTTCCAAATCTTCCTTTATTTGCTTTCCATAAGGATGATATCTGGAAATAAGGAAGGTATCGATTATTGTATGAGATCATGCAGAATAATAGAAAGTATATTTTAGGGTTTGTATAAGATACTTCCCTAAATTTCTGTCTTACAAACAAAACCTTGATGCTATCGTTGGAGGTCCTCGGAGTGTATTGCAATGAGGTCCTCAGAGCTTTTTGTGATGAGGTCCTCAGAGTTGAGATTCTTCAATCTCCCCCTTTTTGTTTGAAAGACAAAATTTCCTGGATGCTGCTTCTATACATGCATTCTCAATGTACATCAAATATTGACAATAGATGCAACAATACATTCTTAAAATAGAGTATCATATAGTAGCAAGCAACAGTTCACCATATTGTTTCTGTTACAGACCAAGGATATCTCCCCCTTTTTATCTTTCAGACATAAGGGAAACAGGAGAGTACAAGTACTAAATTGTGTAGCAAAAAAAAAAAAAAACAGAGGAAGAGGGAGAGGAAAAAGAAGGGATAGGAGGAAAAGAGATGATGTGGACACCTTGACCAGGCCCTGATTAAATTTTGAGGTGCCCGAGAGGCCATGCTGATGAGGACATTAGAGGTCCAGGCATGCAGTGAGTTGACGAACCTGGGAGGAGGAGAGAGACCACATGTAGGGAGGATGGATGATAGGACTCCCCCTCAATTTGACAGCTTGTGCATAGGTTGAGATCCTCATAGTAGACGACTCCCCCTCAAATGGTGCGGGTGGTGTAGTTTCACGACCTTCCCAATGTCTAGGATCTTGTCTTGAATTTTGTCTCCAAAGGTCACTATTGCTTTTTATTTGACTTTCAGTTTGAAGAGCTTGGTTGGATCTTTGTGTTTGAGGCATACCTGTAATAGAAGACACTATACCTTTCTAGGTCTCTGACCTAGGATGAGATCGTTGAAATGTGGCCTTTGGGACCCAGATTTTAGTAATGCACGGAGGTCTAGTTCCTTTAGACAGGGGATTTGATGAGGTCCTTATTTTATTTTCTGTAGGAGGTCCTCTATGATGATTTTCTCTGAGAGGCGGAATGTTTGGGATTGGAAGGACATGTCCTTTGTTGGCATGGAAAGGAGGACTTTTGGACCGATAGTTTTTGAGAGGTGGTGTACTGGGTGTGGGAAGGAGAGGTCCTCTGGGAGGATGATTTGTAGGAATTTTGGTCTGAGGTTGAGAACAGGGGGTTGTGGAGATTGGTTTGCTTTGGTAAGGATGGGAATTATTGACTGCCTCATTGGATAATTGAGTGATGGTTTTATAGCAGTCTTCGACCTCAAGAGACAGTCTATTGCTTTCTGTGAACAGGAGGTCAATTTGAGAGTTCAGGCTTTCTATGGCCTCACAGAGACTTTGAACATGGTTGGTAAGGTGCTTGATTCTTTCTATCAAGGATTTAGAGTATTTAAAAAGATGCATACACTTATGAACAAGATGTAATGGTGAAAGATTAAGGAGGTCATCAATGTTTCCCTGGTTATGAGATGAGGTTGGATCTTGATCCTCACTTGTGTTTGCCATCAGACATACATTTGTTATTTCTTCTACCTCACTGTGGCCTTCACTGGAATCACTATCACTCCATGTTGCCATCATTGCCTCATGGTTATGCCGTTGAGGTCGACTTTTTCTCTTGTCTTTGTTTCTTATGGCGTGAGGGCAATCCTTCATATGCTGCCACAAACAAAACAAGTGAATGTGTCATCATCTTTTCCTAATGAGGATTTACCTTTTAGGTTGCTTTTCTGTTTTTTCCATCCTTGATGTATCCACGAAAGGTTAGATTTTTCTTGTATAATCTTCTGAACCCTCTAGCCATCATTGCCATTGTATCTTCCTTCTCATCATCATCTGACTCACTGTCAGATTTACATACTGCCTTGAGGGTAATTTCCTTGGGTTCTGAGAGGTCATTCAATTGGATCTCATAGGCCAATAGTTTTCCAATGAGTTCCTCCAGCTTGAGGGCCTTGAGATATTGAGCTTCTTCAATGGCTGTGACTTTTAGACCCCATTTTCTTCTGGGCAGACATCGGAGGACCTTTCTAATTTGTTCCTCATTTGGGTAGGTTTTTCCTAGAGATATGAGGTGGTTGGTGATGCTGCTGAATCTTTTGAACATCTCTTCAATTGTCTCATTTTCCTTCATTCTGAAGGCCTCATACTTCTGGACAATGATATCTACTTTGGTGTCCTTGACTTGACTTGTGCCTTCATATGAGGTTATCAAGTAATCCCAAACCTGTTTCGTAGTTTCACAATCAGATATACGTTAAAAATCATTCGAATTTAAACTGCAATAAATCAAGTTTAGGGCATGAGTATTTTTTCTCAATTTCTCCAACTCTTTCTTGGTCATTTCAGATCTTTTCTTTGGGACATCTTGACCAGCACTGTTCTTCTTCGTGGGAGTAGGATAATCTCCCTCGGTAACCACAGTCCAGAGGTCCTCATCTTGGTCCTTGAGGAAGATTTCCGTTTGCCTTTTCCACATTCTATAGTTTTCTCCAATGAGGAGAGGTGCTCTTGTCCATGAGCGTCCTTGAGGAGCTTCGGTTGTGTTGAGGCCGGGCATGATCTTTACCACGAGTTGTTAGACTCTTGAGATCTGTTGACCTGCTCTGATACCAATTGAAATAACCCTAGAGGTAAGGTAACTAGGGTTATGTAAATAATTCTGGACTTCAATCAACACAACTCGGTTAATAGCTCTTTTATATAATCAAAACTTCTTTATTGAATAATTAAAAGTGCTCAAAAGGAGGATGTTACAACTCAGCTCGACAGAGAACTTATGAGGTCCTCAATTGGCCTACCAGAATAGAAGACGCAGCAGACGTCTTCCGGATTAGAGGCCTCACAGTGGAGGCGATTACAACCAGTGACCTCACTTGACAGAGAGGCACTTATCTAACTTCAAGTTCACGACCTTAGAGGTCCTCACCAGTTTAACCACTGGTTACAAAAAGTTAACCATTACAATAATGGTTACACTCAGAATATTCACTCAATATTCCTATACTCAGAACTTTCTTTCACAAAGTTCCTACTACTGATTTTCTTGCTTGGAAATCAATACTCTTCAATGTAGGTATGCATCCGTATATATATATTTGGGAGTTGGAGGCAACAACGACTTCTTTATTCTCCAAGGGATAGTTTCCATTCTTGAGCTCTATTCCAAATCTTCTTGGTTTCCTTTATTTGCTTTCCATAAGGATGATATCTGGAAATAAGGAAGGTATCGATTATTGTATGAGATCATGCAGAATAATAGAAAGTATATTTTATGGTTTGTATAAGATACTTCCCTAAATTTCTGTCTTTCAAACAAAACCTTGATGCTATCGTTGGAGGTCCTCGGAGTGTATTGCAATGAGGTCCTCAGAGATTTTTGTGATGAGGTCCTCAGAGTTGAGATTCTTCAATCTCCCCCTTTTTGTTTGAAAGACAAAATTTCCTGGATGCTGCTTCTATACATGCATTCTCAATGTACAACAAATATGGACAATAGATGCAACAATACATTCTTAAAATAGAGTATCATATAGTAGCAAGCAACAGTTCACCATATTGTTTCATATGCATCAAGGATATCTCCCCTTTTTATCTTTCGCATGTATGGAAACAGGAGAGTACAAGTACTAAATTGTGTCGCAAAAAAAAAAACAGAGGAAGAGGGAGAGGAAGAAGAAGGGATAGGAGGAAAAGAGATGATGAGGACACCTTGACCAGGCCCTGATTAAATTTTGAGGTGCCCGAGAGGCCATGCTGATGAGGACATCAGAGGTCCAGGCATGCAGTGAGTTGACGAACCTGGGAGGAGGAGAGAGACCACATGTAGGGAGGATGGATGATAGGACTCCCCCTCAATTTGACAGCTTGTGCATAGTTTGAGGTCCTCATAGTAGACGACTCCCCCTCAAATGGTGCGGGTGGTGTTGTTTCACGACCTTCCCAATGTCTAGGATCTTGTCTTGAATTTTGTCTCCAAAGGTCACTCTTGCATTCTTGTTGATTTTCAGTTTGAAGAGCTTGGTTGGATCTTTGTGTTTGAGGCATACCTGTAATAAGAGACACTATACCTTTCTTGGTCTCTGACCAAGGATGAGATCGTTGAAATGTGGCCTTTGGGACCCAGATTTTAGTAATTCACGGAAGTCTAGTTCCTTTAGAAAGGGGATTTGATGAGGTCCTTATTTTATTTTCTGTAGGAGGTCCTCTATGATGATTTTCTCAGAGAGGCGGAATGTTTGGGATTGGAAGGAGATGTCCTTTGTTGGCATGGAAAGGAGGACTTTTGGACCGATAGTTTTTGAGAGGTGGTGTACTGGGTGTGGGAAGGAGAGGTCCTCTGGGAGGATGATTTGTAGGAATTTTGGTCTGAGGTTGAGAACAGGGGGTTGTAGAGACTGGTTTTCTTTGGTAAGGATGGGAATTATTGACTGCCTCATTGGATAATTGAGTGATGGTTTTATAGCAGTCTTCGACCTCAAGAGACAGTCTATTGCTTTCTGTGAACAGGAGGTCAATTTGAGAGTTCAGGCTTTCTATGGCCTCACAGAGACTTTGAACATGGTTGGTAAGGTGCTTGATTCTTTCTATCAAGGATTTAGAGTATTTAAAAAGATGCATACACTTATGAACAAGATGTAATGGTGAAAGATTAAGGAGGTCATCAATGTTTACCTCGTCATGAGATGAGGTTGGATCTTGATCCTCACTTGTGTTTGCCATGAGACATACATTTGTTATTTCTTCTACCTCACTGTGGCGTTCACTGGAATCACTATCACTCCATGTTGCCATCATTGCCTCATGGTTATGCCGTTGAGGTCGACTTTTTCTCTTGTCTTTGTTTCTTATGGTGTGAGGGCAATCCTTCATAAGGTGTTTTGAGCCGCCACAAACAAAACAAGTGAATGTGTCATCATCTTTTCCTAATGAGGACTTACCATTTAGGTTGCTTTTCTGTTTTGTCCATCCTTGATGTATCCTCGAAAGGTTAGATTTTTCTTGTATAATCTTCTAAACCCTCTACCCATCATTGCCATTGTGTCTTCCTCCTCATCATCATCTGACTCACTGTCAGATTTACATACTGCCTTGAGGGTAATTTCCTTGGGTTCTGAGAGGTCATTCAATTGGATCTCATAGGCCAATAGTTTTCCAATGAGTTCCTCCAGCTTGAGGGCCTTGAGATCTTGAGCTTCTTCAATGGCTGTGACTTTTAGACCCCATTTTCTTCTGGGCAGACATCGGAGGACCTTTCTAATTTGTTCCTCATTTAGGTAGGTTTTTCCCAGAGATATGAGGTGGTTGGTGATGCTGCTGAATCTTTTGAACATCTCTTCAATTGTCTCATTTTCCTTCATTCTGAAGGCCTCATACTTCTGGACAATGATATCTACTTTGGTGTCCTTGACTTGACTTGTGCCTCATATGAGGTTATCAAGTAATCCCAAACCTGTTTCGCAGTTTCACAATCAGATATACGTTAAAAATCATTCGAATTTAAACTGCAATAAATCAAGTTTAGGGCATGAGTATTTTTTCTCAATTTCTCCAACTCTTTCTTGGTCATTTCAGATCTTTTCTTTGGGACATCTTGACCAAAGATCGTTCTTCGTGGGAGTAGGATAATCTCCCAGAACCACAATCCAGAGGTCCTCATCTTGGTCCTTGAGGAAGATTTCCGTTTGCCTTTTCCACATTCTATAGTTTTCTCCAATGAGGAGAGGTGCTCTTGTCCATGAGCGTCCTTGAGGAGCTTCGGTTGTGTTGAGGCCGGCCATGATCTTTACCACGAGTTGTTAGACTCTTGAGATTTGTGGACCTGCTCTGATACCAATTGAAATAACCCTAGAGGTAAGGTAATTAGGGTTATGTAAATAATTCTGGACTTCAATCAACACAACTCGGTTAATAGCACTTTTATATCATCAAAGATACTTCTTTATTGAACAATTAAAAGTGCTTAAAAGGAGGAGGTTACAACTCAGCTCGACAGAGAACTTATGAGGTCCTCAATTGGCCTACCAGAATTGAAGACGCAGCAGACGTCTTCCGGATTAGAGGCCTCACAGTGGAGGCGATTACAACCAGTGACCTCACTTGACAGAGAGGCACTTATCTAACTTAAAGTTCACGACCTTAGAGGTCCTCACCAGTTTAACCACTGGTTACAACAAAAGCTCACCATTACAATAATGGTTACACTCAGAATATTCACTCAATATTCCTACACTCAGAACTTTCTTTCACAAAGTTCCTACTACTGATTTTCTTGCTTGGAAATCAATACTCTTCAATGTAGGTATGCAGCCGTATATATATATTTGGGAGTTGGAGGCAGCAACGACTTCTTTATTTTCCAAGGGATAGTTTCCATACTTGAGCTCTCTTCCAAATCTTCTTGGTTTCCTTTATTTGCTTTCCATAAGGATGATATCTGGAAATAAGGAAGGTATCGATTATTGTATGAGATCATGCAAAATAATAGAAATTATATTTTAGGGTTTGTATAAGATACTTCCCTAAATTTCTGTCTTTCAAACAAAACCTTGATGCTATTGTTGGAGGTCCTCGGAGTGTATTGCAATGAGGTCCTCAGAGCTTTTTGTGATGAGGTCCTCAGAGTTGAGATTCTTCAATCTCCCCCTTTTTGTTTGAAAGACAAAACTTCCTGGATGCTGCTTCTATAAATGCATTCTCAATGTACAACAAATATGGACAATAGATGCAACAATACATTCTTAAAATAGAGTATCATATAGTAGCAAGCAACAGTTCACCATATTGTTTCTGTTACAGACCAAGGATATCTCCCCCTTTTTATCTTTCAGACAGAAGGGAAACAGGAGAGTACAAGTACTAAATTGTGTCGGAAAAAAAAAAAACAGAGGAAGAGGGAGAGGAAGAAGAAGGGATAGGAGGAAAAGAGATGATGAGGACACCTTGACCAGGCCCTGATTAAATTTTGAGGTGCCCGAGAGGCCATGCTGATGAGGAAATCAGAGGTCCAGGCATGTAGTGAGTTGAGGAACCTGGGAGGAGGAGAGAGACCACATGTTGGGAGGATGGATGATAGGACTCCCCCTCAATTTGACAGCTTGTGCATAGGTCGAGGTCCTCATAGTAGACGACTCCCCCTCAAATGGTGCAGGTGGTGTTGTTTCACGACCTTCCCAATGTCTAGGATCTTGTCTTGAATTTTGTCTCCAAAGGTCACTCTTGCATTCTTGTTGATTTTCAGTTTGAAGAGCTTGGTTGGATCTTTGTGTTTGAGGCATACCTGTAATAGAAGACACTATACCTTTCTTGGACTCTGACCAAGGATGAGATCGTTGAAATGTGGCCTTTGGGACCCAGATTTTAGTAATGCACGGAGGTCTAGTTCCTTTAGACAGGGGATTTGATGAGGTTCTTATTTTATTTTCTGTAGGAGGTCCTCTATGATGATTTTCTCTTAGAGGCGGAATGTTTGGGATAGGAAGGAGATGTCCTTTGTTGGCATGGAAAGGAGGACTTTTAGACCGATAGTTTTTGAGATGTGGTGTACTGGGTGTGGGAAGGAGAGGTCCTCTGGGAGGATGATTTGTAGGAATTTTGGTCTGAGGTTGAGAAGAGGGGGTTGTGGAGACTGGTTTGCTTTGGTAAGGATGGGAATTATTGACTGCCTCATTGGATAATTGAGTGATGGTTTTATAGCAGTCTTCGACCTCAAGAGACAGTCTATTGCTTTCTGTGAACAGGAGGTCATTTTGAGAGTTCAGGCTTTCTATGGCCTCACAGAGACTTTGAACATGGTTGGTAAGGTGCTTGATTCTTTCTATCAAGGATTTAGAGTATTTAAAAAGATGCATACACTTATGAACAAGATGTAATGGTGAAATATTAAGGAGGTCATCAATGTTTACCTCGTCATGAGATGAGGTTGGATCTTGATCCTCACTTGTGTTTGCCATCAGACATACATTTGTTATTTCTTCTACCTCACTGTGGCCTTCACTGGAATCACTATCACTCCATCTTGCCATCATTGCCTCATGGTTATGCCGTTGAGGTCGACTTTTTCTCTTGTCTTTGTTTCTTATGGTGTGAGGGCAATCCTTCATAAGGTGTTTTGAGCTGCCACAAGCAAAACAAGTGAATGTGTCATCATCTTTTCCTAATGAGGACTTCCCTTTTAGGTTGCTTTTCTGTTTTATCCATCCTTGATGTATCCTTGAAAGGTTAGATTTTTCTTGTATAATCTTCTGAACCCTCTAGCCATCATTGCCATTGTATCTTCCTCCTCATCATCATCTGACTCACTGTCAAATTTACGTACTGCCTTGAGGGTAATTTCTCTTGATGTCTGAGAGGTCATTCAATTGGATCTCATAGGCCAATAGTTTTCCAATGAGTTCCTCCAGCTTGAGGGCCTTGAGATCTTGAGCTTCTTCAATGGCTGTGACTTTTAGACCCCATTTTCTTCTGGGCAGACATCGGAGGACCTTTCTAATTTGTTCCTCATTTGGGTAGGTTTTTCCCAAAGATATGAGGTGGTTGGTGATACTGCTGAATCTTTTGAACATCTCTTCAATTGTCTCATTTTCCTTCATTCTGAAGGCCTCATACTTCTGGACAAGGATATCTACTTTGGTGTCCTTGACTTGACTTGTGCCTTCATATGAGGTTATCAAGTAATCCCAAACCTGTTTCGTAGTTTCACAATCAGATATACGTTAAAAATAATTCGAATTTAAACTGCAATAAATCAAGTTTAGGGCATGAGTATTTTTTCTCAATTGCTCCAGCTCTTTATTGGTCATTTAAGATCTTTTCTTTGGGACATCTTGACTAGCACTGTTCTTCTTCGTGGAAGGAGGATAATCTCCCTCGCTAACCACAATCCAGAGGTCCTCATCTTGGTCCTTGAGGAAGATTTCCGTTTGCCTTTTCCACATTCTATAGTTTTCTCCAGTGAGGAGAGGTGCTCTTGTCCATGAGCGTCCTTGAGGAGCTTCGGTTGTGTTGAGGCCGGCCATGATCTTTACCACGAGTAGTTAGACTCTTGAGATCTGTGGACCAGCTCTGATACCATCTGAAATAACCCTAGAGGGGGGGTAATTAGGGTTATGTAAATAATTCTGGACTTCAATCAACACAACTCGGTTAATAGCTTTTTTATATAATCAAAGATACTTCTTTATTGAATAATTAAAAGTGCTTAAAAGGAGGAGGTTACAACTCAGCTCGACAGAGAACTTATGAGGTCCTCAATCGCCCACTGCAATAGAAGACGCAGCAGACGTCTTCCGGATGAGAGGCTTCACAGTGGAGGCGATTACAACCAGTGACCTCACTTGACAGAGAGACACTTATCTAACTTCAAGTTCACGACCTTAGAGGTCCTCACCAGTTTAACCACTGGTTACAACAAAAGCTCACCACTATAATAATGGTTACACACAGAATATTCACTCAATATTCCTACACTCAGAACTTTCTTTCACAAAGTTCCTACTACTTGTTTTCTTGCTTGGAAATCAATACTCTTTAATGTAGGTATGCAGCCGTATATATATATTTGGGAGTTGGAGGCAGCAACGACTTCTTTATTCTCCAAGGGATAGTTTCCATTCTTGAGCTCTCTTCCAAATCTTCCTTTATTTGCTTTCCATAAAGATGATATCTGGAAATAAGGAAGGTGTCGATTATTGTATGAGATCATGCAGAATAATAGAAAGTATATTTTAGGGTTTGTATAAGATACTTCCCTAAATTTCTTTCTTTCAAACAAAACCTTGATGCTGTCGTTGGAGGTCCTCGGAGTGTATTGCAATGAGGTCCTCAGAGCTTTTTGTGATGAGGTGCTCAGAGTTTAGATTCTTCAATCTCCCCCTTTTTGTTTGAAAGACAAAACTTCCTGGATGCTGCTTCTATACATGCATTCTCAATGTACAACAAATATGGACAATAGATGCAACAATACATTCTCAAAATAGAGTATCATATAGTAGCAAGCAACAGTTCACCATATTGTTTCGGTTACAGACCAAGGATATCTCCCCCTTTTTGTCTTTGAGATAGAAGGGAATCAGGAGAGTACAAGTACTAAATTGTGTAGCAAAAAAAAAACAGAGGAAGAGGGAGAGGAAGAAGAAAGGATAGGAGGAAAAGAAATGATGAGGACACCTTGACCAGGCCCTGATTAAATTTTGAGGTGCCCGAGAGGCCATGCTGAGGAGGACATCAGAGGTCCAGGCATGGAGTGAGTTGACGAACCTGGGAGGAGGAGAGAGACCACATGTAGGGAGGATGGATGATAGGACTCCCCCTCAATTTGACAGCTTGTGCAAAGGTTGAGGTCCTCATAGTAGACGACTCCCCCTCAAATGGTGCGGGTGGTGTTGTTTCACGACCTTCCCAATGTCTAGGATCTTGTCTTGAATTTTTTCTCCAAAGGTCACTTTTGCATTCTTGTTGATTTTCAGTTTGAAGAGCTTGGTTGGATATTTGTGTTTGAGGCATACCTCTAATAGAAGACACTATACCTTTCTTGGTCTCTGACCAAGGATGAGATCGTTGAAATGAGGCCTTTGGGACCCAGATTTTAGTAATGCACGAATGTCTAGTTCCTTTAGACAAGGGATTTGATGAGGTCCTTATTTTATTTTCTATAGGAGGTCCTCTATGATGACTTTCTCTGAGAGGCGGAATGTTTGGGATAGGAAGGAGATGTCCTTTGTTGGCATGGAAAGGAGGACTTTTGGACCGATAGTTTTTGAGAGGTGGTGTATTGGGTGTGGGAAGGAGAGGTCCTTTGGGAGGATGATTTGTAGGAATTATTGACTGCCTCATTGGATAATTGAGTGATGGTTTTATAGCAGTCTTCGACCTCAAGAGACAGTCTATTGCTTTCTGTGAACAGGAGGTCATTTTGAGAGTTCAGGCTTTCTATGGCCTCACAGAGACTTTGAACACGGTTGGTAAGGTGCTTGATTCTTTCTATCAAGGATTTAGAGTATTTAAAAAGATGCATACACTTATGAACAAGATGTAAAGGTGAAAGATTAAGGAGGTCATCAATGTTTACCTCGTCATGAGATGAGGTTGGATCTTGATCCTCACTTGTGTTTGCCATTAGACATACATTTGTTATTTCTTCTACCTCATTGTGGCCTTCACTGGAATCACTATCACTCCATGTTTCCATCATTGCCTCATGGTTATGCCGTTGAGGTCGACTTTTTCTCTTGTCTTTGTTTCTTATGGTGTGAGGGCAATCCTTCATAAGGTGTTTTTAGCTGCCACAAACAAAACAAGTGAATGTGTCATCATCTTTTCCTAATGAGGACTTACCTTTTAGGTTGCTTTTCTGTTTTGTCCATCCTTGATGTATCCTCGAAAGGTTAGATTTTTCTTGTATAATCTTCTGAACCCTCTAGCCATCATTGCCATTGTATCTTCCTCCACATCATCATCTGAATCACTGTCAGATTTACATACTGCCTTGAGGGCAATTTCCTTTGGTTCTGAGAGGTCATTCAATTGGATCTCATAGGCCAATAGTTTTCCAATGAGTTCCTCCAGCTTAAGGGCCTTGGGTTCTGGGCAGACATCGGAGGACCTTTCTAATTTGTTCCTCATTTGGGTAGGTTTTTCCCAGAGATATGAGGTGGTTGGTGATGCTGCTGAATCTTTTGAACATCTCTTTAATTGTCTCATTTTCCTTCATTCTGAAGGCCTCATACTTCTAGACAAGGATATCTTCTTTGGTGTCCTTGACTTGACTTGTGCCGTCATATGAGGTTATCAAGTAATCCCAAACCAGTTTCGTAGTTTCACAATCAGATATACGTTAAAAATAATTCGAATTTAAACTGCAATAAATCTAGTTTAGGGCATGAGTATTTTTTCTCAATTGCTCCAACTATTTCTTGGTCATTTCAGATCTTTTCTTTGGGACATTTTGACCAGCACTGTTCTTCTTCGTGGGAGTAGGATAATCTCCCTCGGTAACCACAGTCCAGAGGTCCTCATCTTGGTCCTTGAGGAAGATTTCCGTTTGCCTTTTCCACATTCTATAGTTTTCTTCAGTGAGGAGAGGTGCTCTTTTCCATGAGCGTCCTTGAGGAGCTTCGGTTGTGTTGAGGCCGGCTATGATCTTTACCACGAGTTGTGAGACTCTTGATATCTGTGGACCTGCTCTGATACCAACTGAAATAACCCTAGAGGGGGGGTAATTAGGGTTATGTAAATAATTCTGGACTTCAATCAACACAACTCGGTTAATAGCACTTTTATATAATCAAAGATACTCTGTATTGAATAATTAAAAGTGCTTAAAAGGAGGAGGTTACAACTCAGCTCGACAGAGAACTTTTGAGGTCCTCAATTGGCCTACCAAAATAGAAGACGCAGCAGACGTCTTCCGGATTAGAGGCCTCACAGTGGAGGCGATTACAACCAGTGACCTCACTTGCCAGAGAGGCACTTATCTAACTTCAAGTTCACGACCTTAGAGGTCCTCACCAGTTTAACCACTGGTTACAACAAAAGCTCACCACTACAATAATGTTTACACTCAGAATATTCACTCAATATTCCTACACTCAGAACTTTCTTTCACAAAGTTCCTACTACTGATTTTTTTGCTTGGAAATCAATACTCGTCAATGTAGGTATGCAGCCGTATATATATATTTGGGAGTTGGAGGCAGCAACGACTTCTTTATTCTCCAAGGGATAGTTTCCATTCTTGAGCTCTCTTCCAAATCTTCTTGGTTTCCTTTATTTGCTTTCCATAAGGATGATATCTGGAAATAAAGAAGGTATCGATTATTGTATGAGATCATGCAGAATAATAGAAAGTATATTTTATGGTTTGTATAAGATACTTCCCTAAATTTCTGTCTTTCAAACAAAACCTTGATGCTATCGTTGGAGGTCCTCGGAGTGTATTGCAATGAGGTCCTCAGAGCTTTTTGTGATGAGGTCCTCAGAGTTGAGATTCTTCAATCTCCCCCTTTTTGTTTGAAAGACAAAATTTCCTGGATGCTGCTTCTATACATGCATTCTCAATGTACAGCAAATATGGACAATAGATGCAACAATACATTCTTAAAATAGAGTATCATATAGTAGCAAGCAACAGTTCACCATATTGTTTGATTCTGAGATCAAGGATATCTCCCCCTTTTTGTCTTTCAGACAGAAGGGAAACAGGAGAGTACAAGTACTAAATTGTGTAGCAAAAAAAAAAAACAGAGGAAGAGGGAGAGGAAGAAGAAGGAATAGGAGGAAAAGAGATGATGAGGACACCTTGACCAGGCCCTAATTGACGTGCTCGAGAGGCCATGCTGATGAGGACATCAGAGGTCCAGGCATGCAGTGAGTTGACGAACCTAGGAGGAGGAGAGAGACCACATGTAGGGAGGATGGATGATAGGACTCCCCCTCAATTTGACAGCTCGTGCAAAGGTTGAGGTCCTCATAGTAGATGACTCCCCCCCAAATGGTGCGGGTGGTGTTGTTTCACGACCTTCCGAATGTCTATAGGAGGTCCTCTATGATGATTTTCTCTGAGAGGCGGAATGTTTGGGATAGGAAGGAGATGTCCTTTGTCGGCATGGAAAGGAGGACTTTTGGACCGATAGTTTTTGAGAGGTGGTGTATTGGGTGTGGGAAGGAGAGGTCCTCTGGGTGGATGATTTGTAGGAATTTTGGTCTAAGGTTGAGAAAAGGGGGTTGTGGAGACTGGTTTGCTTTGGTAAGGATGGGAATTATTGACTCCCTCATTGGATAATTGAGTGATGGTTTTATAGTAGTCTTCGACCTCAAGAGACAGTCTATTGCTTTCTGTGAACAGGAGGTCATTTTGAGAGTTCAGGCTTTCTATGGCCTCACAGAGACTTTGAACATGGTTGGTAAGGTGCTTGATTCTTTCTATCAAGGATTTAGAGTATTTAAAAAGATGCATACACTTATGAACAAGATGTAATGGTAAAAGATTAAGGAGGTCATCAATGTTTTCCTCGTCATGAGATGAGGTTGGATCTTGATCTTCACTTGTGTTTGCCATAAGACATATATTTGTTATTTCTTCTACCTCACTGTGGCCTTCACTAGAATCACTATCACTCCATGTTGCCATCATTGCCTCATGGTTATGCCGTTGAGGTCGACTTTTTCTCTTGTCTTTGTTTCTTATGGCGTGAGGGCAATCCTTCATAAGGTGTTTTGAGCTGCCACAAACAAAACAAGTGAATGTGTCATCATCTTTTCCTCATGAGGACTTACCTTTTAGGTTGCTTTTCTGTTTTGTCCATCCTTGATGTATCCTCGAAAGGTTAAATTTTTCTTGTATAATCTTCTGAACCCTCTAGCCATTATTACCATTGTATCTTCCTCCTCATCATCTTCTGAACCCTCTAGCCTTAAGCGCAATTTCCTTGGGTTCTAAGAGGTCATTCAATTTGATCTCCTAGGCCAATAGTTTTCCAATGAGTTCCTCCAGCTTGAGGGCCTTGAGATCTTGAGCTTCTTCAATGGCTGTGACTTTTAGACCCCATTTTCTTCTGGACAGACATCGGGGGACCTTTCTAATTTGTTCCTCATTTGGGTAGGTTTTTCCCAGAGATATGAGGTGGTTGGTGATGCTGCTGAATCTTTTGAACATCTCTTCAATTGTCTCATTTTCCTTCATTCTAAAGGCCTCATACTTCTGGACAAGGATATCTACTTTGGTGTCCTTGACTTGACTTGTGCCTTCATATGAGGTTATCAAGTAATCCCAAACCTGTTTCGCAGTTTCACAATCAGATATACGTTAAAAATCATTCGAATTTAAACTGCAATAAATCAAGTTTAGGGCATGAATATTTTCTCAATTGCTCCAACTCTTTCTTGGTCATTTCAGATCTTTTCTTTGGGACATCTTGACCAGCACTATTCTTCTTCGTGGGAGTAGGATAATCTCCCTCGGTAACCACAGTCCAGAGGTCCTCATCTTGGTCCTTGAGGAAGATTTCTGTTTGCCTTTTCCACATTCTATAGTTTTCTCCAGTGAGGAGAGCTGCTCTTGTCCATGAGCGTCCTTGAGGAGCTTCGGTTGTGTTGAGGTCAGCCATGATCTTTACCACGAGTTGTTAGACTCTTGAGATCTGTGGACCAGCTCTGATACCATCTGAAATAACCCTAGAGGGGGGGTAATTAGGGTTATGTAAATAATTCTGGACTTCAATCAACACAACTCGGTTAATAGCTTTTTTATATAATCAAAGATACTTCTTTATTGAATAATTAAAAGTGCTTAAAAGGAGGAGGTTACAACTCAGCTCGACAGAGAACTTATGAGGTCCTCAATTGGCCCACCAGAATAGAAGACGCAGCAGACGTCTTCCGGATGAGAGGCTTCACAGTGGAGGCGATTACAACCAGTGACCTCACTTGACAGAGAGACACTTATCTAACTTCAAGTTCACGACCTTAGAGGTCCTCACCAGTTTAACCACTGGTTACAACAAAAGCTCACCACTATAATAATGGTTACACACAGAATATTCACTCAATATTCCTACACTCAGAACTTTCTTTCACAAAGTTCCTACTACTGATTTTCTTTCTTGGAAATCAATACTCTTCAATGTAGGTATGCAGCCGTATATATATATTTGGGAGTTGGAGGCAGCAACGACTTCTTTATTCTCCAAGGGATAGTTTCCATTCTTGAGCTCTCTTCCAAATCTTCTTGGTTTCCTTTATTTGCTTTCCATAAGGATGATATCTAGAAATTAGGAAGGTATCGATTATTGTATGAGATCATGCAGAATAATAGAAAGTATATTTTAGGGTTTGTAATATACTTCCCTAAATTTCTGTCTTTCAAACAAAACCTTGATGCTGTCGTTGGAGGTCCTCGGAGTTTATTGCAATGAGGTCCTCAGTGTTTTTTGTGATGAGGTCCTTAGAGTTGAGATTCTTCAATCGCCCCCTATTTGATTGAAAGACAAAACTTCCTGGATGCTGCTTCTATACATGCATTCTCAATGTACAGCAAATATGGACAATAGATGCAACAATACATTCTTAAAATAGAGTATCATATAGTAGCAAGCAACAGTTCACCATATTGTTTCGGTTACAGACCAAGGATATCTCCCCCTTTTTGTCTTTCAGACAGAAGGGAAACAGGAGAGTACAAGTACTAAATTGTGTAGCAAAAAAAAAAACAGAGGAAGAGGGAGAGGAAGAAGAAGGGATAGGAGGAAAACAGATGATGGGGACACCTTCACCAGGCCCTAATTAAATTTTGAGGTGCCCGAGAGGCCATTCTGATGAGGACATCAGAGGTCCAGGCATTTAGTGAGTTGACGAACCTGGGAGGAGGAGAGAGACCACATGTAGGGAGGATGAATGATAGGACTCCCCCTCAATTTGACGGCTTGCGCATAGGTTGAGGTCCTCATAGTAGACGACTCCCCCTCAAATGGTGCGGGTGGTGTTGTTTCACGACCTTCCCAATGTCTAGGATATTGTCTTGAATTTTGTCTCCAAAGGTCACTCATGCATTCTTGTTGATTTTCAGTTTGAAGAGCTTCGTTGGATCTTTGTGTTTGAGGCATACCTGTAATAGAAGACACTATACCTTTCTTGGTCTCTGACCAAGGATGAGATCGTTGAAATGAGGCTTTTGGGACCCAGATTTTTCTAATGCACGGAGGTCTAGTTCCTTTAGACAGGGGATTTGATGAGGTCCTTATTTTATTTTCTGTAGGAGGTCCTCTATGATGATTTTCTCTGAGAGGCGGAATGTTTGGGATAGGAAGGAGATGTCCTTTGTTGGCATGGAAAGGAGGACTTTTGGACCGATAGTTTTTGAGAGGTGGTGTATTGGGTGTGGGAAGGAGAGGTCCTCTGGGAGGTTGATTTGTAGGAATTTTGGTCCGATGTTGAGAAGAGGGCGTTGTGGAGAGTGGGTTGCTTTGGTAAGGATGGGAATTATTGACTGCCTCATTGGATAATTGAGTGATGGTTTTATAGCAGTCTTCGACGTAAAGAGACAGTCTATTGCTTTCTGTGAACATGAGGTCATTTTGAGAGTTCAGGCTTTCTATGGCCTCACAGAGACTTTGAACATGGTTGGTAAGGTGCTTGATTCTTTCTAACAAGGATTTAGAGTATTTAAAAAGATGCATACACTTATGAACAAGATGTAATGGTGAATGATTAAGGAGGTCATCAATGTTTACCTCGTCATGAGATGAGGTTGGATCTTGATCCTCAGTTGTGTTTGCCATCAGACATACATTTGTTATTTCTTCTACCTCACTATGGCCTTCTCTGGAATCACTATCACTCCATGTTGCCATCATTGCCTCATGGTTATGACGTGATGACAATCCTTCATAAGGTGTTTTGAGTTGCCACAAACAAAACAAGTCAATGTGTCATCATCTTTTCCTAATGAGGACTTTCCTTTTAGGTTGCTTTTCTGTTTTGTCCATCCTTGATGTATCCTCGAAAGGTTAGATTTTTCTTGTATAATCTTCTGAACCCTCTAGCCATCATTGCCATTGTATCTTCCTCCTCATCATGATCTGACTCACTGTTAGATTTACATACTGCCTTGAGAGCAATTTCCTTGGGTTCTGAGAGGTCATTCAATTGGATCTCATAGGCCAATAGTTTTCCAATGAGTTCCTCGGCAGGGCCTTGAGATCTTGAGCTTCTTCAATGGCGTGACTTTTAGACCCCATTTTCTTACGGATGGACATCGGAGGACCTTTCTAATTTGTTCCTCATTTGGGTAGGTTTTTCCCAGAGATATGAAGTGGTTGGTGATGCTGCTGAATCTTTTGAACATCTCTTCAATTGTCTCATTTTCCTTCATTCTAAAGGCCTCATACTTCTGGACAAGGATATCTACTTTGGTGTCCTTGACTTGACTTGTGCCTTCATATGAGGTTATCAAGTAATCCCAAACCTGTTTCGCAGTTTCACAATCAGATATACGTTAAAAATCATTCGAATTTAAACTGCAATAAATCAAGTTTAGGGCATGAGTATTTTTTCTCAATTGCTCCAACTCTTTCTTGGTCATTCAAGATCTTTTCTTTGGGACATCTTGACCAGCACTGTTCTTCTTCGTGGGAGTAGGATAATCTCCCTCGGTAACCATAGTCCAGAGGTCCTCATCTTGGTCCTTGAGGAAGATTTCCGTTTGCCTTTTCCACATTCTATAGTTTTCTCCAATGAGGAGAGGTGCTCTTGTCCATGAGCGTCCTTGAGGAGCTTCGGTTGTGTTGAGGCCGGCCATGATCTTTACCACGAGTTGTTAGACTCTTGAGATCAGTGGACCTGCTCTGATACCAATTGAAATAACCCTAGAGGGGGGGTGATTAGGGTTATGTAAATAATTCTACACTTCAATCAACACAACTCGGTTAATAGCACTTTTATATAATCAAAGATACTTCTTTAGTGAATAATTAAAAGTGCTTAAAAGGAGGAGGTTACAACTCAGCTCGACAGAGAACTTTTGAGGTCCTCAATTGGCCTACCAGAATTGAAGATGCAGCAGACGCCTTCCGGATTAGAGGCCTCACAGTGGAGGCGATTACAACCAGTGACCTCACTTGACAGAGAGGCACTTATCTAACTTCAAGTTCACGACCTTAGAGGTCCTCACCAGTTTAACCACTGGTTACAACAAAAGCTCACCACTACATTAATGGTTACACTCAGAATATTCACTCAATATCCCTACACTCAGAACTTTCTTTCACAAAGTTCCTACTACTGATTTTCTTTCTTGGAAATCAATACTCTTCAATGTAGGTATGCAGCCGTATATATATATTTGGGAGTTGGAGGCAGCAACGACTTCTTTATTCTCCAAGGGATAGTTTCCATTCTTGAGCTCTCTTCCAAATCTTCTTGGTTTCCTTTATTTGCTTTCCATAAGGATGATATCTAGAAATTAGGAAGGTATCGATTATTGTATGAGATCATGCAGAATAATAGAAAGTATATTTTAGGGTTTGTAATATACTTCCCTAAATTTCTGTCTTTCAAACAAAACCTTGATGCTGTCGTTGGAGGTCCTCGGAGTTTATTGCAATGAGGTCCTCAGTGTTTTTTGTGATGAGGTCCTCAGAGTTGAGATTCTTCAATCGCCCCCTATTTGATTGAAAGACAAAACTTCCTGGATGCTGCTTCTATACATGCATTCTCAATGTACAGCAAATATGGACAATAGATGCAACAATACATTCTTAAAATAGAGTATCATATAGTAGCAAGCAACAGTTCACCATATTGTTTCGGTTACAGACCAAGGATATCTCCCCCTTTTTGTCTTTCAGACAGAAGGGAAACAGGAGAGTACAAGTACTAAATTGTGTAGCAAAAAAAAAAAACAGAGGAAGAGGGAGAGGAAGAAGAAGGGATAGGAGGAAAACAGATGATGGGGACACCTTCACCAGGCCCTAATTAAATTTTGAGGTGCCCGAGAGGCCATTCTGATGAGGACATCAGAGGTCCAGGCATTTAGTGAGTTGACGAACCTGGGAGGAGGAGAGAGACCACATGTAGGGAGGATGAATGATAGGACTCCCCCTCAATTTGACGGCTTGCGCATAGGTTGAGGTCCTCATAGTAGACGACTCCCCCTCAAATGGTGCGGGTGGTGTTGTTTCACGACCTTCCCAATGTCTAGGATCTTGTCTTGAATTTTGTCTCCAAAGGTCACTCATGCATTCTTGATGATTTTCAGTTTGAAGAGCTTGGTTGGATCTTTGTGTTTGAGGCACACCTGTAATAGAAGACACTATACCTTTCTTGGTCTCTGACCAAAGATGAGATCGTTGAAATGAGGCCTTTGGGACCCAGATTTTAGTAATGCACGGAGGTCTGGTTCCTTTAGACAGGGGATTTGATGAGGTCCTTATTTTATTTTCTGTAGGAGGTCCTCTGAAAGGCGGAATGTTTGGGACAGGAAGGAGATGTCCTTTTTTTGCATGGAATGGAGGACTTTTGGACCGATAGTTTTTGAGAGGTGTGTATTGGGTGTGGGAAGGAGAGGTCCTCTGGGAGGATGATTTGTAGGAATTTTGGTCCGAGGTTGAGAAGAGGGGGTTGTGGAGACTAGTTTGCTTTGGTAAGGATGGGAATTATTGACTGCGTCATTGGATAATTGAGTGATAGTTTTATAGAAGTCTTCGACCTCAAGAGACAGTCTATTGCTTTCTGTGAACAGGAGGTCATTTTGAGAGTTCAGGCTTTCTATGGCCTCACAGAGACTTTGAACATGGTTGGTAAGGTGCTTGATTCTTTCTATCAAGGATTTAGAGTATTTAAAAAGATGCATACACTTATGAACAAGATGTAATGGTGAAAGATTAAGCAGGTCATCAATGTTTACCTCGTCATGAGATGAGGTTGGATCTTGATCCTCACTTGTGTTTGCCATCAGACGTACATTTGTTATTTCTTCTACCTCACTGTGGCCTTCTCTGGAATCACTATCACTCTATGTAGCCATCATTGCCTCATGGTTATGCCGTTGAGGTCGACTTTTTCTCTTGTCTTTGTTTCTTATGGCGTGAGGACAATCCTTCATAAGGTGTTTTGAGCTGCCACAAACAAAACAAGTCAATGTGTCATCATCTTTTCCTAATGAGGACTTTCCTTTTAGGTTGCTTTTCTGTTTTGTCCATCCTTGATGTATCCTCGAAAGGTTAGATTTTTCTTGTATAATCTTCTGAACCCTCTAGCCATCATTGCCATTGTATCTTCCTCCTCATCATGATTTGACTCACTGTTAGATTTACATACTGCCTTGAGAGCAATTTCCTTGGGTTCTGAGAGGTCATTCAATTGGATCTCATAGGCCAATAGTTTTCCAATGAGTTCCTCCAGCTTGAGGGCCTTGAGATCTTGAGCTTCTTCAATGGCTGTGACTTTTAGACCCCATTTTCTTCTGGACAGACATCGGAGGACCTTTCTAATTTGTTCCTCATTTGGGTAGGTTTTTCCCAGAGATATGAGGTGGTTGGTGATGCTGCTGAATCTTTTGAACATCTCTTCAATTGTCTCATTTTCCTTCATTCTAAAGGCCTCATACTTCTGGACAAGGATATCTACTTTGGTGTCCTTGACTTGACTTGTGCCTTCATATGAGGTTATCAAGTAATCCCAAACCTGTTTCGCAGTTTCACAATCAGATATACGTTAAAAATCATTCGAATTTAAACTGCAATAAATCAAGTTTAGGGCATGAGTATTTTTTCTCAATTGCTCCAACTCTTTCTTGGTCATTTAAGATCTTTTCTTTGGGACATCTTGACCAGCACTGTTCTTCTTCGTGGGAGTAGGATAATCTCCCTCGGTAACCACAGTCCAGAGGTCCTCATCTTGGTCCTTGAGGAAGATTTCCGTTTGCCTTTTCCACATTCTATAGTTTTCTCCAATGAGGAGAGGTGCTCTTGTCCATGAGCGTCCTTGAGGAGCTTCG
Organism: Portulaca oleracea; assembly: GCA_029582165.1. Lineage (NCBI taxonomy): Eukaryota > Viridiplantae > Streptophyta > Magnoliopsida > Caryophyllales > Portulacaceae > Portulaca > Portulaca oleracea. The sequence goes on from CM055876.1 coordinate 14,565,796, forward strand.
GTTGTGTTGAGGCCGGCCATGATCTTTACCACGAGTTGTTAGACTCTTGAGATCAGTGGACCTGCTCTGATACCAATTGAAATAACCCTAGAGGGGGGTGATTAGGGTTATGTAAATAATTCTACACTTCAATCAACACAACTCGGTTAATAGCACTTTTATATAATCAAAGATACTTCTTTAGTGAATAATTAAAAGTGCTTAAAAGGAAGAGGTTACAACTCAGCTCGACAGAGAACTTATGAGGTCCTCAATTGGCCTACCAGAATTGAAGACGCAACAGACGCCTTCCGGATTAGAGGCCTCACAGTGGAGGCGATTACAACCAGTGACCTCACTTGACAGAGAGGTACTTATCTAACTTCAAGTTCACGACCTTAGAGGTCCTCACCAGTTTAACCACTGGTTACAACAAAAGCTCACCACTACAATAATGGTTACACTTAGACTATTCACTCAATATTCCTACACTCAGAACTTTCTTTCACAAAGTTCCTACTACTGATTTTCTTGCATGGAAATCAATACTCTTAAATGTACGTATGCAGCCGTATATATATATTTGGGAGTTGGAGGTAGCAACGAATTCTTTATTCTCCAAGGGATAGTTTCCATTCTTGAGCTCTCTTCCAAATCTTCTTGGTTTCCTTTATTTGCTTTCCATAAGGATGATATCTGGAAATTAGGAAGGTATCGATTATTGTATGAGATCATGTAGAATAATAGAAAGTACATTTTAGGGTTTGTATAATATACTTCCCTAAATTTCTGTCTTTCAAACAAAACCTTGATGCTGTCGTTGGAGGTCCTCGGAGTTTATTACAATGAGGTCCTCAGTGCTTTTTGTGATGAGGTCCTCAGAGTTGAGATTCTTCAATCTCCCCCTATTTGATTGAAAGACAAAACTTCCTGGATGCTGCTTCTATACATGCATTCTCAATGTACAGCAAATATGGACAATAGATGCAACAATACATTCTTAAAATAGAGTATCATATAGTAGCAAGCAACAGTTCACCATATTGTTTCGGTTATAGACCAAGGATATCTCCCCCTTTTTGTCTTTCGGACAGAAGGGAATCAGGAGAGTACAAGTACTAAATTGTGTAGCAAAAAAAAAACAGAGGAAGAGGGAGAGGAAGAAGAAGGGATAGGAGGAAAGGAGATGATGAGGACACCTTCACCAGGCCCTAATTAAATTTTAAGGTGCCCGAGAGGCCATGCTGATGAGGACATCAGAGGTCCAGGCATTTAGTGAGTTGACGAACCTGGGAGGAGGAGAGAGACCACATGTAGGGAGGATGGATGATAGGATTCCCCCTCAATTTGACAGCTTGCGCATAGGTTGAGGTCCTCATAGTAGACGACTCCCCCTCAAATGGTGCGGGTGGTGTTGTTTCACGACCTTCCCAATGTCTAGGATCTTGTCTTGAATTTTGTCTCCAAAGGTCACTCATGCATTCTTGATGATTTTCAGTTTGAAGAGCTTGGTTGGATCTTTGTGTTTAAGGCACACCTGTAATAGAAGACACTATACCTTTCTTGGTCTCTGACCAAAGATGAGATCGTTGAAATGAGGCCTTTGGGACCCAGATTTTAGTAATGCACGGAGGTCTGGTTCCTTTAGACAGCGGATTTGATGAGGTCCTTATTTTATTTTCTGTAGGAGGTCCTCTGAGAGGCGAAATGTTTGGGACAGGAAGGAGATGTCCTTTGTTTGCATGGAATGGAGGACTTTTGGACCGATAGTTTTTGAGAGGTGTGTATTGGGTGTGGGAAGGAGAGGTCCTCTGGGAGGATGATTTGTAGGAATTTTGGTCCGAGGTTGAGAAGAGGGGGTTGTGGAGACTAGTTTGCTTTGGTAAGGATGGGAATTATTGACTGCGTCATTGGATAATTGAGTGATAGTTTTATAGAAGTCTTCGACCTCAAGAGACAGTCTATTGCTTTCTGTGAACAGGAGGTCATTTTGAGAGTTTAGGCTTTTTATGGCCTCACAGAGACTTTGAACATGGTTGGTAAGGTGCTTGATTCTTTCTATCAAGGATTTAGAGTATTTAAAAAAATGCATACACTTATGAACAAGATGTAATGGTGAAAGATTAAGCAGGTCATCAATGTTTACCTCGTCATGAGATGAGGTTGGATCTTGATCCTCACTTGTGTTTGCCATCAGACGTACATTTGTTATTTCTTCTACCTCACTGTGGCCTTCTCTGGAATCACTATCACTCTATGTTGCCATCATTGCCTCATGGTTATGCCGTTGAGGTCGACTTTTTCTCTTGTCTTTGTTTCTTATGGCGTGAGGGCAATCCTTCATAAGGTGTTTTGAGCTGCCACAAACAAAACAAGTGAATGTGTCATCATCTTTTCCTAATGAGGACTTACCTTTTAGGTTGCTTTTTTGTTTTGTCCATCCTTGATGTATCCTCGAAAGGTTAGATTTTTATTATATAATCTTCTGAACCCTCTAGCCATCATTGCCATTGTACCTTCCTCCTCATCATCATCTGACTCACTGTCAGATTTACATACTGCCTTGAGGGAAATTTCCTTGGGTTCTGAGAGGTCATTCAATTGGATCTCATAGGCCAATAGTTTTCCAATGAGTTCCTCCAGCTTGAGGGCCTTGAGATCTTGAGCTTCTTCAATGGCTGTGACTTTTAGACCCCATTTTCTTCTGGGCAGACATCGGAGGACCTTTCTAATTTGTTCCTTATTTGGGTAGGTTTTTCCCAGAGATATGAGGTGGTTGGTGATGCTGCTGAATCTTTTGAACATCTCTTCAATAGTCTCATTTTCTTTCATTCTGAAGGCCTCATACTTCTGGACAAGGATATCTACTTTGGTGTCCTTGACTTGACTTGTGCCTTCATATGAGGTTATCAAGTAATCCCAAACCTGTTTCGCAGTTTCAGAATCAGATACACGTTAAAAATCATTCGAATTTAAACTGCAATAAATAAAGTTTAGGGCATGAGTATTTTTTCTCAATTGCTCCAACTCTTTCTTGATCATTTCAGATCTTTTCTTTGGGACATCTTGACCAGCACTGTTCTTCTTCGTGGGAGTAGGATAATCTCCCTCGGTAACCACAGTCCAGAGGTCCTCATCTTTGTCCTTGAGGAAGATTTCCGTTTGCCTTTTCCATATTCTATAATTTTCTACAGTGAGGAGAGGTGCTCTTGTCCATTAGCGTCCTTGAGGAGCTTCGGTTGTGTTGAGGCCGGCCATGATCTTTACCACGAGTTGTTAGACTCTTGAGATCTGTGGACCTGCTCTGATACCAATTGAAATAACCCTAGAGGGGGGGTGATTAGGGTTATGTAAATAATTCTACACTTCAATCAACACAACTCGGTTAATAGCACTTTTATATAATCAAAGATACTTCTTTAGTGAATAATTAAAAGTGCTTAAAAGGAGGAGGTTACAACTCAGCTTGACAGAGAACTTATGAGGTCCTCAATTGGCCTACCAGAATTGAAGACGCAGCAGACGCCTTCCGGATTAGAGGCCTCACAGTGGAGGCGATTACAACCAGTGACCTCACTTGACAGAGAGGCACTTATCTAACTTCAAGTTCACGACCTTAGAGGTCCTCACCAGTTTAACCACTGGTTACAACAAAAGCTCACCACTACAATAATGGTTACACTCAGAATATTCACTCAATATTCCTACACTCAGAACTTTCTTTCACAAAGTTCCTACTACTGATTTTCTTGCTTGGAAATCAATACTCTTCAATGTAGGTATGCAGTCGTATATATATATTTGGGAGTTGGAGGCAGCAACGACTTCTTTATTCTCCAAGGGATAGTCTCCATTCTATATACCCTTGGTAACCACCTCTAACCAATGGTCTAAGTTTGTGAATCGAAGGTTGATATTTACTTGTACAACATTACAAAATCTTCAAGATGGACATCAAATGGAGAATCCATCAAGGACATGTACAAACAATTATCATACATCGCCAACAATCTCATGTCCTCGGGTAAATCTCACACAAATGAAGAAAATATGACAAAGATTCTAAAGTGTCTTCCGAAGAAATTAAAAATGAGAACTCAAGGTCAACGCAATTGAACGGGAACAAGGCTTGAAAGTCTTGAAGTTCGATGACCTCATCGGGAAACTATTAACCCATGAGATTCACCTACAAGATAATAATGAGCATTTAAGGATCAGGAATAGATGTAGCCTTGAAAAGTGCCAATGATCCTCGGAAACAACAAGGAGCAAAATCAAAGACGAAGAAGAAAAAAGATCCCTTGGATATGATCATGAGAGACTTCATGAAAATGATGAAGGAGCACCCCATCTTCAAAGAGTTATGCAAAGAATCAATCACAAAACAAAGGCCTCGAAAATCCAAAGGATGGAACTAATCTTCCTTTTTGCTATGTTTGTTTTCGTCCAAGACATGAGACCAAGGACTGCCCTACCATTAAAGAGAAGGATAATAAGCCAACTGGTGAAACTTGGAGTGATGTAGATGATAATGGAAGCAAAGTTAAAACTTTCTACATCGGTGTCATGGCCTAGGACAACTCCCAAAGTGATTAGAAAAAAAAAATTAGAAGAGGTAACCCTTGATTATCTTCTCACCTTTACTAAGGAACACTTAGAAAATGGTTAAGCTAAAACTTATTACTTACGAGAACAAGTATCTTTCTAAAATTAGTCCCTCAAGGAGATCATCAAAGATCTAAAATAGTCAAATTTAAAGTACAAGCAACGTGTGATAGTCTCACCTCTATGATTGACACAATTGAGATTGAAAAATATGATCTCAAGGATAATTATGGGGATATTGTCCTGAAGTAAGTAAAACACCTAAATTAGATTCTTTGATAAAGCCAATGTTCTAAGAAAGAAGCAAAATAAACCAATCCCTAGCAAGGAGCAAACTGCCACCAATGGCATTTTGTCCCTCAAAGGTAACCGACTAGAACCAATCATCAATGACGACATAACGACCTTGACATAAGGTACCAATTAAGGTCACATATTCCATTCAAGGCACCATGGACGACATAACAACTTTGATAGAGAGTACAAAGGTTAATCTCCCAATTCCAAAGATAATAACAAATTAGGCCAATGTGATTACTCCATTAATTATCACCCTCAAATTGTAAAGGTTTGGGCTCCAAAAGGAACAAGGCTTTCTAACATGATTTCTACAAGTAGTTAAGGACCCAAATTTGATGTCAACTATGGCTTAAGAAAGGTTGTTGAAGTTTATGCAAGTATGATTGGCATCCAACCAAGAACCCAAACCACTTGGCAAGTTGAGTGTTATTCACTAGATATACCAAAGTCAAACGATGGCGCAAACAATGAAACTACTCACTGGGTGAAAGGATTTTCTACTAGCAACACCAAAGTCAAGTAATGGCCTATATGGCTGAGCCACTAGTTAGTCAATCGATGATGTCTATGGTGGAACTGTTTGTCAAGTAGAGGCATTTTCATTAGGTGCGTTAAAGTCAATCGATTTCTCCTATGACGAAACAAATCGCTAGTAAAGTATTTGCACAAGGTATGCCAAAGTTAAGTGATCAAGTTTATAGGGAAATTGCTTAATCATCATCCATAAGTTGACACGAAAGACGCGCCACCGAAGTTCATCATGTTAACATACGGTTTGTTAAGATCGTTGCTGCCACGAGCTCGATCAATCCTACTAGACATGATTTCGCACTCACGGCGGTCAGTTGGGATTGTCACCGCCATGATCACAATCAATCCTATAGGACTAGGTACTACACACATGGTGGTTTATTGGGATCATGTCCACCATGAGCATCACTATCCCTATGGGACTTGATGTCGCAAACACGTGGATCTATTTGGATTGGTGTCGCGTTCTTTATGTTAGGATCGAGAATTAGTGCTAATTGTAATTATTATGTTATCCATATGATTTGGTCAACAACTCTTCGACTCCTATAGCTTATAGAATTGATCAACCGCTTGCGAGATGCCCTATGCAAATATGCTTTAGATCACTAAATCTAGGAAGCACCAACACAGTTCGGACAAGAAGTGTGTTCCGGACACCATGCCGACACCCCATCTACAAAGTTATATGAACGACGATCCGAGGGGTTTATGCTCCTACATCATTGGCAAGGGACTTGAACTAGGTTTCCAACGTAAGTGATCGGTTTTCCACTCTTCAACTCCTATAGGAGTTACAATACACCCACACAGGCAATCGCGGAATGGGTTAGAGTTTATCAAAATGATCATTCGGTTCTTAACTCTGCAATCGCGGAATGGGTTAGAGTCGATCGACATCATTATTTGGTTTTCCACCTTCCTACTTCATGTATGAGTTATGGTGGAATGATATGGGTTTTCCACTCTAAACTAGAGTCAACCAGTATAGGTTTTCCACTCTACAACTCCCCAACGAGTTAGACTGAACCGATATGCATGTCTTGTGATCTCTTTAATTTTGTAAATTGTAATCTCAAATATTTTCTACCCTTTTTTTGTTCATTAGTTTTTGTTAAGTATCTTTAGAATAGCTATTTTTTGGGGCACTTGTTAAGGAAATTTGAATAGTTCTCTTGTATATAAGTGATGTTTATGTTCTGGAATAAGATTAGAGAAGCATATTTTCCAAGCAATCAAATTTGCTTGCCTTCTCTCCTCATGATAAGTATTAGATAAAGGGAATGTAATATTTAATTTATAATCTTAATATTGGACAGCTTTTGATACTATAATATTTTATGCTCCTAGGATTATCTTATTTACTATATATATGTGTGTGTGTGCGCGCGCGCGCGCTTGTGTAAGCCTTGTAAGTTGCATCACACATTTTTGTCGGATAGAATACATGGGTTATTTGAATTTTAGACCTCGATGTATAGGGGTATTTATTTTCTGGTCCCACAATTTTCATTATTTATTTTTTGGACCATAAATTAAAGTTTATGGGTTGAATAAAAAAGGACCTTAAATTTTGTAGGTTCAAGAAAAAGTCCGTGTACTATTTTTCTTTTTCTTCCTATGTTTGACTTTATATCACGATTAGCGCCAAACTTCAGCACTAAGGTTAAAACTAATATTAAAGTTGTAATACACCTCTCTTATTCATGTCGGAACTACTTAGACCTTGGATACTTCAGGCTCTAATTAGTTCCGACATGAACAGTGGCGGATCCAGAACATTAATTTAGGGGTGTCCAATATACTTGTTATTACAAAAGTGCTTTTAAAAAATAAAATAATAAACTTTAAATAAATCACAATTATATAAAATAATATTAAATGACATATTCACAAGTTTAACAAAATTTCACATCATCATATAAATATGTCAACCAAATAAATTGAAATTTCACATTAACTAGATATTTATATATTAAACTTATTTTGATACCCAATTAGCCTATTCATTGACTTACACTTTTTGTTTATCAAAAATAATTTGGTAATACCATCGTCCCAATTAATTTGTCTAGTTTATTTTCTTTCACGGTCTTTAATACAACACTTTGACCATTAATTTTTCAGGTTTTATCAGCAAGACTAATAATATTGTATTCAAGTAAAATATTTTTCATCACAAATCTAATAATGGTAGTTTTGTAATATCTCAACATATAATATGATAAATTAATGGTTAAAATTTAAAATTTTTGACCCGATTAGTCAATGTGAACAATTCATTTGGGACAAGGGAGCAATATTTTAGGGTTTTTAGATTGCTGCTAAAGTGGACATCCCTTTTATTTTTTTTTTTTGGAATTTCTTTTACGGTGTCCACTTGGTCAAATTAAGAAAATTTCTTCCAAATAATATTAGAGAATCACAAATTTTTCTTGGCCAAGGTTGTCCGTGGACACCCCTAAGCAACCTACATATCCGCCCCTGGACATGAATAAGAGAGGTGTATTATTATAGCTTCAATATCAGTTTTAACGTTACTCCTGAAGTTTGGTGCTAATCGGGAGATAAATTCAAACATGAGAAGAAAAAGAAAAACAGTAGACGGATCTTTTTTTCAACATACAAACTTTAAGGTGCTTTTTTATTCAATCCATAAACTTGACGATCCAAAACAGTACTACAAATATGTGTATTACCAACCACTTTTTCCAACCAATTTAAAATGGTTGGAAAACCCAACTATTTTAGCAACCATTTGATATTCCAACTATTTTTCAAAAAATTTAGTGGAAAAAAAGGTTGGAAATTCCAACCAATTTTGCTAAAATGGTTGGAAAATTTTCCTATCCTCATTTTTCCTATTATTTGAAAATGGTTGGAAAAATGGTTGGATTACTAACCATTTTTCCAACCAATTTCAAATAGTAGGAAAAATGATGATAGGAAAAATTTCCAACCAATTTTAGCAAAATTGGTTGGAATTTTGAATCATTTTTCCCGCTAATTTTTTTGAAAAATAGTTGGAATATCAAATGGTTGCTAAAATGGTTAGGTTTTCCAATCATTTTAAACTGGTTGGAAAAAAATGGTTGGTAATAGACATATTTTTAGTAGTGAAAAATAAATAATGAAAACCGTGGTACCAAAAAATAAATACCCATATATTTTGTGGTCCAAAATGCAAAAAAAATAAAAATAAAAATAAATTAAAAAAACCCTAGAATACATAATCATTTCTTCTTCCATCGTCTCTCTTCTTGCCTAGGTTTTTCTTCCGATAAATATAATGCATTAACCCACTTATTCATCATAATAATAAAGGCCATACTGCACCTTATTACAACTGAAAGAACCTAGAGGGGGGGTGAATAGGGTTATGAAATTTCTGCACAAATAATCACTTGTAAAGGACGTTAGGTTATTAATCTAACTAGATTAAGATTCAATATAATGCAAGAAGAAGATAAAGGACAATAAGCGTATACTGAACAACTTCCTTTATTATATTGAAACAGAATGAAGTGATACAACCTGAGATGAATGTCCTTAAGTTGTACACAGAACTGAGCGCCTTGCAGAGGACGCTTCTTATTTTATGAATAACAACACACACCAAATTCACCCTTTGGTGTTTACTCTCAATCGATCCTAAGTCCATCTAGGAATCGATTTCACAAGCATCAATCAACCCTAAATCCGTTAAGGATTGATTACACTCAACTTCTCACAATCACCAAATCTCGCACAAAATAGAAAACGCTATTTCTATTTCGAACACCCGATTTCTTCCATGGAATCGTTGATTTTCCTTGAGCAAGATGTCTTCTATTTATGTAGCTTCCAGACGCAATAGAGCCGTTGCAATTTGGATTCCTTCCTTCTTTGTGTTGAATGATAACTTCCTTAATTGTTGTTTACTTCTTGGTCTTGATTCAGAATATCTCTACTTCAATCTTTTCTTCCCTTTCCTTGATTAGGTGTTTCCTGAAATAAAGGGATCAATTAGTCAATCTTAAATCAGAAAATAGGTGGCCAAAATTTCAGAGAATCAATTGAGAGATACTTCCCTATTTCGACTGCGCTTTTCAAAACTCCTTGCATATAGTGAACGTCCTTATGCTGCCTTGGGTGAACGTCCTTATGATGCCTTGGGTGAATGTCCTTCTGCCTTCTTGAGATTTCTTTCCTTGCGCATTATATCTTTTCTGGATATTCGAATTTCGACTTTCATTCAAAACTGATCCAGTCGCCAAGGCCCTTGAGCCTAAGTCTATCAATGTCCTTGAGGGGTTCTAACAATCTCCCCCTTTTTGGCTTTTATCAAAAAGTCTATAGAGAGCTCCCCCTTAATATTGTAACCATTTCCAATAACCTGCAAGACTCAATAAACTTGTTACTCCTAATAGAGGGTGCTCCCCCTCAATATGTGTCATAAAAATAACACTGCTATTTGAGTAGATCCATTTGTCAAGGTCCTTGATCATAGGTCTGACAAGGTCCTTGAGGAGTTCTTATTGCTGATGTAAGTAATGTCCTTGAGTGCTCCAAGCTCCCTTAAGCATTCACTCTCCTGGATGCTGAATATACCTGCAAAAATTTCTGACACCCTTCCTCAAGCCATAATTGACATTAAATTTAGGTTCTTGACTACTAGTAACAACCATGTTAGGAGGTCTTGTTCCTTTTGGAACCCAAACTTGTACAATTTTAGAACGATAATGGTTGAAGTAGTGAGATTTACCATATTTGCTTTTGGGAAGAGATGAATGACCTTGATATCTTGTCCCAAGATAGTTGTGTCGTTCTTGGTGCCACGCGTGAAATCTGTGGCCTTGGTACTGCTCATTAAGGTCCTTGTGTGGTCCTTGGTGCCTGGTTCTGATGGTTGGTCCTTGCGAGACAGAATGTCCATGATGACAGTTTCGCTTCTTAACAGGGGATGAACTTTTATGCCACTTTCCAAGGTTTTCTTGTTGCTTGGTTGCCTTAGCCAGAGACCTGTGATAATCATCAAGGTTGGCCTTGAGGTCTAGTATTTCAGCTTTGAGAATTTCGACCCTGGAGGTAAGCCCTTCACATAATTTCTCCAATTTGTCATTGGACTCTTTCATGCCTTTGTTGGTATCTTTTAGTGACCTAATTTCATTTAAACGCTTGGTCTCCTGTCCTACAAACTTTAAAAGACATTTTCCCAAGTACTTTTTAGGATAAGTGAGGAGATCATCAAATGTTACCTCCCTTGATTCATCCTTGTCACTGACCGGATAGTCATCATTGGCTGCACCAACTTCCTCTGTGTCGTTGGTGTTTTTTCTCATGATGTAATGACTAGTAGTTTCCTCATCATCACTCCAAGTGGCCATCAAGGCCATGTGATTTCTCTTTTCTCTGTTCTTTTTATGGTGGGGACATTCCTTGATCAAGTGATCTGGGCTACCACAAAAAAAACAAGAGAGTGAGTTAGTTATATTATTTGATGAGTCATTACCTCTTTGGTTGATTCGTTTGGATGAAGGTCCTCTGGAGGTATGACTTTTCTTGCACAATTCCTTAAGTTCCTTTGCCATCAAGGCCAAGATCTGGTCCTTATCATTGTTGTTAGGACCATAGATGTCCTTACGGGCTACTTCTTTTTTTTCATTTTGCTCTTCCTGGAGACGCATTTTGTGAGCAAGAAGCTTTCCAATGAGGTCATCTAATTGGAGGGTTTCAACATCGTGAACTTCCTCTATTATGGTGACCTTTGATTCCCATTTCTTTTTTGTAAGACATCTGAGGACCTTGTGAACTTTTTCTTCATTGGAGTAGGTTTTCCCCAAGGACTTGAGATTATTGACTATGACAGTGAATCGTTTGTACATGTCCTTGATGGATTCTCCATTCTTCATTTTGAAGGATTCATAGTGCTTGACATAATTGTTACGCCTTATTCTTTGAACTTGGCTCGTTCCTTCATATGTGGTCACTAAGGTATCCTACACCTGTTTAGCTGTATCACAACCAGAGATAAATTCAAACTCATTAGAATCAAGTCCACAGTAAAGGATATGTAATGCTTTAACATTTTTATCAGCCTTTTCTTCTTCTTTGGCCGAATACTTGGATCTATCTTTGGGTTTCTTGATTTCTCTAACAGTGATCATGGGGACAAAGTCTCCATTCTCAATTCTGTCCCAAAGGTCATAGTCTTGATCCATGATGAATGTCCTCATACGCTTCTTCCAGTGTGCAAAGTTTGATCCTCTGAATGAAGGAGGACTGTTTAAGCAATGTCCTTGCCCTTTATCACCATCTTCCATCCCAGCCATGATCTTTACCACAGAGCGGTTAGTCTTTGAATCTTCAATGGACCAGGCTCTGATACCAATTGAAAGAACCCTAGAGGGGGGGTGAATAGGGTTATGAAAGTTTCTGCACAAATAATCACTTGTAAAGGACGTTAGGTTCTTAATCTAACTAGATTAAGATTCAATATAATGCAGGAAGAAGATAAAGGACAATAAGCATATACTGAACAACTTCCTTTATTATATTGAAACAGAATAAAGTAATACAACCTGAGATGAATGTCCTTAGGTTGTACACAGAGCTGAGCGCCTTGCAGAGGACGCTTCTTATTTTATGAACAACAACACACACCAAATTCACCCTTAGGTGTTTACTCTCAATCGATCCTAAGTCCGTCTAGGAATCGATTTCACAAGCATCAATCAACCCTAAATCCGTTAAGGATTGATTACACTCAACTTCTCACAATCACCAAATCTCGCACAAAATAGAAAACGCTATTTCTATTTCGAACACCCGATTTCTTCCATGGAATCGTTGATTTTACTTGAGCAAGATTTCTTCTATTTATGTAGCTTCCAGACGCAATAGACCCGTTGCAATTTGGATTCCTTCCTTCTTTGTGTTGAATGATAACTTCCTTAATTGTTGTTTCCTTCTTGGTCTCGATTCAGAATATCTCTACTTCAATCTTTTCTTCTCTTTCCTTGATTAGGTGTTTCCTGAAATAAAGGGATCAATTAGTCAATCTTAAATCAGAAAATAGGTGGCCAAAATTTCAGAGAATCAATTGAGAGATACTTCCCTATTTCGACTGCGCTTTTCAAAACTCCTCGCATATGGTGAACGTCCTTATGCTGCCTTGGGTGAACGTCCTTATGATGCCTTGGGTGAATGTCCTTCTGCCTTCTTGAGATTTCTTTCCTTGCGCATTATATCTTTTCTGGACATTCGAATTTCGACTTTCATTCAAAACTGATCCAGTCGCTAAGGCCCTTGAGCCTGAATCTATCAATGTCCTTGAGGGGTTCTAACAACAACCATATCCCCCTACTTGTGAAGGGTGTTGTGATGCAAAGATGCTGTGAAAAACCACCTACAACTTGCACAAAAGTAGCTTGTATATGTAATAGAACAACCAAGCATTAAGACTTCCTAAAAATCAACGGTTAATACATGAAAAATTTAACTCCATACTCCTCTGGACATATGCCTAGCTAGTAGGTATTACAGCTTTAGCTATACAAATTTAAAAAGAGAGAGACATATATTATATTCTATTTTTGACACAACAATATTATCATTCAACTTCTTATCCAAACAAAAACAAAAAAAAATCATTATGGCGCTATATGTGCTATTATAGCAAAATGCCTTCGTTGAATAAATTTGAACGTGAGCCTGCAATTATCCAAAAAAATTTAGCAACTTCTACTATTAAAATTTTGCGTTTTTCATCTATATTTGTATTTATGTAATATAGAGTTGCAATATATTTGAATTTTTAAATATTCAAATGAATGAATATAGGTTTGTAAGCAAAATAACATCTACAAGGTATATAAGGGTTTCATTTTCAATAACTACATCAAGGGAAATTTTATACTCTAATGTTTGTATCTATATTTTTTGATTATATTGATTTTTCATTTGACAATCTTAGGCCTCGTTCTTTTATAAGGTTGGTTGCGGCGTGGTAATGGTGCGGTGAGGTGAAATTTGAAAAGGTGTGGAGAGTTATGGTAAAAGTTGTGGTATGTGAAATAGGTCAAGAGAGAAAATGTGAAAAGTAGAGGAAAAAAAATGAGAAGAGAGAAAAATGAAAATATATATTGATAATAATTGTGGTGTGGTGTACGTGGTACCGGTGAATTATGATGGAAAATTAAAGAGTGTAGTGCGGTGTGGTACCACACCGCAACCTACCACATAAAAGAACGAGGCCTTAAGTGGATTAATGAATAATTATGGTATCTTCATTTGACAATATGATTAACATTTTATTCTTTGTAATTCGAATCTAAATTTATTATTTATTTATTTTAAATTTAAATATATAATTTATTAAATTTCATGCATTACACAAGTTTAAAACTAGTAACATCATAATTGTAGTTACACCGCATGATCGTTTACATTCAACCAAACCGACCCTACTAAGATGTTGACTGGATCATATGTTGGACGGTTTTTACTCAACTTTGCAATATATATTACGTGCATCTAGAGCATGTGCTCTAGATATTTATGAATGAACAATTATAATAATCAACGTGAACAACCTAATATATGTGGATGAATTAACAACCTGATATATGTAGGTGAACAACTGTATTATCCAGAGCACATGGACTTGGTACACCTTATAAATTGCAATCAACATATCTAATGAAAATGAACACAGTTACGGATGTTATTTATAGCTTTAACTGTCATGTTGTCCTTTAAGTTATATTGTTGTAAACCTTACCTTATAGATTAGTACGTAAAGCATACCTCCTCCATTGAACTGTTGAACAACTTTGTTTAGGAAAGTCCAGCATTTATGGTCGTTTGTTTGCATGAAGGCAAAAGCTGTAGATGCTAGGGAGGACAAGAAGGAGCCATCTTGGTTTCGCAACATGAGCAGCTTTTCCCAATCAAGATTTGCCCAGGATATTCCTTCCAAACTAAATAGCAGTGTTGTATGGACTGTGTGCATCATTTCCATTGGTATCCTACCACCAAAATCCAAGCAAACAAATACCAAAAAAAGGTTCAAGCTTCCACATATATTTAATGAGATAAATTTTAAAAATAATAAAAGTTATTGTAATAAGGAAGATTGAACTTAAATACTCTATATTTTGAGCTACTGAAAAACTATATTCAAACTTACAATCATGTTATTGCGCTAATCAAAACATTGACCTTAATTATTTTGTTGTCTACAATTGTGTTCAGTTTGTCAATTAGGGCGGGTCGGGTCGGAACGGTCGGGTTCGGTATGTCTCATATTCCAAGTTTGTTACATTTCAGGTTTGAAAAACCAGGTCGGTCTCAAGTCGGGTTAGGGTCGGGTCGGTTTTTGCCAGTTCTAGATGAAACTATATTTTGTAAATGATAAACTATAGCAGAAAGGTAAAACTTTTAACAATGGAAGAAACTATGATGGCATTGTGTTGTTTTTTGATATACTTTGGTGGTTGATAACAAAAGTAATTGAGGTTAAGCTGATCAATAACGAAGTTGGAAGTATTGGAATTATTTTTCCTGTATCCCAAATTATGAATTATTTAATTTTAATTTTCCTAATAATAATAATAATAATAATAATAATAATAATAAAATGTCAATGTTGGCTCCGCAATACCAATCAAGACCACCTTGATAGCCTTAACAACAAATTATAAGTTGGAATTACTTTTTTTTCTATATCTCAAAGAATGAATAATATAATTTTAATTTTCCTAATGATAATAATGATAGTAATAATAATAGTAGTAGTAGTAGCAGTAATCTATATATTCTAATAGAAATTATGGTGGGTCCCACGAAATAGAGCCACGGGAGTGACTGTAGGGGAATTGGCCAATCACAACGTAGAAAATAATATTTTTTTTCTATTTTCATTTTTTTTAATTTTCCATCCGGATTTTATTTTAAAATTAAAAAACCAGAAAGTATCACTAATCCTTGACTGCTTTGGACTCTGAATTAAATTATTTTGGTGTAAATAACAGTAATTATTTTGGTGTTACCTATAATATTAATAATAATAATAATAATAATCTATATATATAATATATATATATATATAATTGAAATCTATGTGGGGCCTACGAAATGGAGCCACGGGAGTAATTATAGGAGAATTAGTCAATCAAAACGTAGAAAATTATATTATTTTTCCATTTTCAATCCAGATTTTATTATTTTATTTTAGAATTAAAAAAATAAAAAGTATCACCAATCCATTCAATTTTTTGATTAATTTATTTTTTTCACTAAAACTCAACCACCCATAACCCACGCACCAAAAAATCCGACACTTTTCCATAACCCACATATTCCTTGCGGCTAGGTCAATTACATTCATAACTTTTTAAAAACATATAAATACAATACATCTATTAGTGATTACAACTTTTTCCCAAATATTACCCAGTTATGCATCTACATTCACAAGCAAGACACTAATCTATATAATATTATCAAATGGAGAATGAAGATTAATTATAGGGATTTCGACCTATCAGAAAGTAGAGAAATGCATAATTAAATAATTTATATCCAAATATTAGTAATTATTTTGGAATAATAATAATAATAATAATCTATATAATATTAATAGTATAATTTGTGGGTCCCGCTAAATGAAAAAAGGAGATTAATTGTAGGTATTCGTCCAATTAGAAAATTAATAACTACTGAATTAAATTATTTTGGTCCAAATGTCAGTAATTATTTTGGAATAATAATAATAATAATAATAATAATAATCTATGTAAAAGCTCACTCTGTGCATCGCACGGGTTGAGGACTAGTAATAATAATAATAATCTATCTATATATTATAATAGAAATCATCGTGGGTCCCACGAAATAGAGCCACGGGAATGACTGTAGGGAAATTGGCCAATCACAACATAGAAAATTATATTTTTTCTATTTTCATTTTTTTTATTTTCAATCCGGATTTTATTTTAAAATTAAAAAACCAGAAAGTATCACTAATCCTTGACTGCTTTGGACTCTGAATTAAATTATTTTGGTGTAAATAACAGTAATTATTTTGATGTTATCTATAATAATAATAATAATAATAATAATAATAATAATAATAATCTATATATTATAATATATATATATATATATGTATAATTGAAATCTATGTGGGGCCTACGAAATGGAGGCACGGGAGTAATTATAGGAGAATTAGTCAATCACAACGTAGAAAATTATATTTTTTTCCATTTTCAATCCAGATTTTATTATTTTATTTTAGAATTAAAAAAAATAAAAAGTATCACCAATCCATTCAATTTTTTGATTAATTTATTTTTTTCACTAAAACTCAACCACCCATAACCCAAACTACTCACCAAAAAATCCGACACTTTTCCATAACCCACATATTCCTTGCGGCTAAGTCAATTACATTCATGACTTTTAAAAACATATAAATACAATACATCTATTAGTGATTACAACTTTTTCCCAAATGTTACCCAGTTATGCATCTACATTCACAAGCAAGACACTAATCTATATAATATTGTCAAATGAGGAATGAAGATTAATTATAGGGATTTCGACTTATCAGAAAGTAGAGAAATGCAGAATTAAATTATTTGTGTCCAAATATCACTAATTATTTTGGAATAATAATAATAATAATAATAATAATAATAATAATAATAATATTAATAGTATAATTTCTGGGTCCCGCTAAATGGAAAAAGGAGATTAATTGTAGGTATTCGACCAATCAGAAAATTGATAACTACTTAATTAAATTATTTTGGTCCAAATGTCAGTAATTATTTTGGAATAATAATAATAATAATAATAATAATAATAATAATAATAATAATAATAATAATAATAATAATAATAATAACCTATGTAAATGCTCACTCCATGCATTGCATGGGTTGAGGATTACTAATAATAATAATAATAATCTATATATTATAATAGAAATCATTGTAAGCCCCTCGAAATAAGAATGGGAGTGACTGTAGGGGAATTGGCCAATCACAACGTAGAAAATTATTTTTTTTCTATTTACAATACGGATTGTATTTTAGAATTCAAAAAACCAAAAAGTATCACTAAACAAAACTAGATAATTAGAAAGAATAAAATTTAAATTATTTTATAAATCTATATATTATAATATAAATCATTGTAGGCCCCACGAAATAAAGCCACGGAAGTGATTGTACGTAGGGGAATTGGTCAATCACAACGTAGAAAATTATTTTTGTTTTTCTATATGCAATTCAAAATTTATTTTAGAATTAAAAAAACCAAAAATTATCCCTAAACAAAAATAGATAATTAGAAAGAACAAAATTTAAATGATTCTACAAATCTATATAATATTAAAAATAAAATTTCTAATTATATTATTTAGTGATTCCGACTTATCAGAAAATAGATAAATACAAAATTATATTATTTTGAGGTAAATATCAGTAATTATTTTGTTTTTATCTATATTAATAATGACAATAAATTTGTCAATGATGTAGTTACAATATATAAACATCCGCATAACCAACCCCATGTATTTCTAATTTCCCTACTCACTAATAACTACCAGTCTGCCATGTTATTAGTTGATTTCAGTTCATTCAAATCGACCGTAGGCCCATAGTTTATGTGGGGTTAGCTTTATTTATTTTAGGTTTGCTTTTTTTTATAGAATCCCGACAACCAAAAAGCAGGGGGATTATATTGTCACTGTGGGTTGACCCTCAGAGGCTATTTTATTAGCTACCTCCAACCGGCAAACCTTCAGAGGTTTGTTCTCATTGGATATTAATATATAGGTTTTTTTTTCTTCTTATTACCAATGTGGCTTATATGTATGCATATTATATATTTTGCTTATAGTTAATATTCAATTGCTTCACTTTATTTTATATATATATATATATATATATATATATATATATATATATATATATATGTTTCAGTGTAAAATTTTCTATATCTATGTTTTTCACTATTTTTAACAATATATGTTTGATTTTTACAGAGTTATTATAATCACATATTTATGAATGAATATACCAGTCAACTCAACAACATCTGTGTACACTATATTTACTCAATAACATAAGAGGCAATTGTTTATCATGAATAGTGATAAGACCATAGCAACAAATGTATCATGTAGGTCCAAAATTGTTGTTCAATGAACATTAATATCTCCGAATGCAATTGATGTTCTACCCTCAAAGTTATAACTATGTATCATTGTCATCTGCTATGCAGTTACCAGTTAGTTTAAATAAATTTATTGCGGATTTGTGCCAGTTTATTCTTTCCGCAACTAAATTGTTTGTCCGTGTTCTTATACTTGCTTTTATCATTTAACTTTTTTGCGATACAAATAACCATTTTATTATACCCCATGCATGACACGAGTTTCACAAAATTGTGCCACTACTTATATAATTTAAAATTGTAGGTCCACGTAAAGAAGGATGATGCATCATGCAACTCACCGTGGTCAACGTTCATTGTCATTTTAGAAAAATTTCTATTGCTAAATTATATGTTTTGTCGGAACAATTTATTATGATGTTTTCCATGTAATAAATTCATTAATATTTTGTTTGATTTACTTTGTATGGACAGTTACTTATCCATGACTTTTATAAAATTTCAAAAGTAACTAATTTAGTTCGTTCCGTGCATCGCACGGGTTGAAGCCTAGTAATAATAATAATAATAATAATAATAATAATAATCTATAATAATATAAAACTAATATATTCAAAATTTGAAATACTCAACCCAGAGTGATTCTAGGAGTTATTAACCAATCATATTAAAGAAAAAAAATTGATTTAAAAATACAGTAAAAAATTTCCGCCCATGAAATAATAAAAAAAAATCGATTTGAAAAAAAATAATAAACAAGAATTCTAATTAGATTAAGAGTCTACCTTATCTAATTAGAAATCTACTTCCCAACCCAGTCTAACTCCCACCCAAATATCAATATGCTCCCTATAAAAACTCTTATACCATGTGCATGTTAGCAACTATCAATATGCTCCCTATAAAAACTTCCACCCAAATATAATATGCTCCCTATAATAAACTCTACCTCCCGATTTATTGTAAAACTCTTATTAGTATCTGTCTCTAATACTAATGTAACGCTCCAGAAATTCAATTAAAGAAAAGTCAAAGTCAAACTAACGTTAACCGACAAAATTAGCGGAAGACTCATAATTCTTATGGGGCGTCACTGCCGTATCCCCGAAGGAATACAAGGCGAGAAGGAAAAACTACAACTGTCTGATAACGGTAAACCAAACTAACAAACTCATACTTAGAAGTAAAACTCAAAACTAACTTCAAGTTTCTCATTAAAGAAAGGCAACATAATTAACGACTTCTAAACATAGCGTCCTCACTTCTAATTCCCGTCCCCAGCATATAGATCTTCACCTGAAAACAAAACATTTCAAAAATGAGGGGGAAATCTCAATAATGTCTACCCCTAACGTTAAAACAAGTTAAGATCATTTCAATTCATTTTAGGGAGAGGGGACAAGTCAAATCATTTCACAAACCTTTAAACCCTTAACTGTTTTCCTCAACCCAACCAATTCATTTTATTATGCGGGCGGGATATCAAATCCCTTAAAGTAACATTCGCCTACCAAAGGCATCAAAAATCTTCTATCCTATATCAGGGATGAAACCCTGATCTCCTGACACATAACCCATACAGGATACCAAATCCTGGTCTCAGGGTTATCGTCCGCAAAACAATCGCCTACCATAGGCATCAAAACAATTGCCTACCAAAGGCATCAAAAACCATCTATACTATATCAGGGATGAAACCCTGATCTCTTGACACATAACCCATACAGGATACCAAATCCTGGTCTCAGGGTTATCGCCCGCAAAACAATCGCCTACCAAAGGCATCAAAACAATAAACCCGCTTAAAGTTTCACTTTGAATTATTAGTGTGTTATGCACAACTCAGTTCACAGCTCTCAAGTCAAACCCAACCCAGATCATCAAAACCAATAATAAACCACTAATAAAAGACCATCCAATTTCTCAACTCATAAATCAAAGTACAAACAATTACAAACAGTTATGCAAAACAGATTGTCACATTTCCACAAAAGTCCCCTTTCGGGATGCAATTCTCAAAACAGATTAGAAAACATTAAAACACATTTAAAGAGCATCCCAGTGGGGATTAGAGCCTAGACATTACCTGGTTAACTTCACTTCACAGCTAAGACGAACACACTTGAGCTCACTAACGACGCGAATTAGCTCGGGCCTAAAATAGAATAATTATTCTCAACAAAACGTGCCCTTCGAAGTTAGTATTAACTACCTTCTAACTAACCCTCCCCTAGGAACCCTATAGGCTCTTATCAATCATGAATTTATACTTTAAATTACCTAACACATTCCAAGTAATCGCATAATAGCACCAAATAAACCTTTTCAATCAACAACACATTCATTAAAAATTTCACATAACAAGACAGATTTCAGCATCCACACAAAAAGGGTCGTAACGTGACTTCCTAACATCCTATGGGTCTGGTTTTGGACTTTTCGGAAACCTCGGGATGTCTACTAAAACTCTTAAGTTGAACTCGAGACCCAACACCCGTTTTAAGGTCCTCGAAAACCATCATCTTTCGAAACTGTCCAGATCTGACCTAGGTCAGGTAATCAGGGTATAACTCGACTTATAAAATTCCAAAGTCCGGTCCGTAAAATTCCTTTGAAGCTAACATCTAAGGGAAACTCTAGCCCAAAGGGTTTGATCAAGAGACAACTACACTAATCGTGGTGACCCGATCTTTAGACCCCATCAAAACTGTCATGTTACCGGTTTCGATTTAATTTGCAAATTCGGTTCTAACTTCCACCAATTCGATCCCGGGGTCCTAATTTGGGTTTAAAATAGTACTTAGGTCCAAAGTAATTAACCTAAGCCAACTAAGGTCCACACATCAAACCTCTTATCATCAAAACCAAAAGTAAAACATGAAATCAACTTTAATATTTCTATTAACCCTAAAAGCATGCATGAAATATTAACACTAACCTAAACATGAATTTCTTAACCAATAAACAAGAAAGAACTTAAAGAACATGTGAATAACTATAAAGAACATATAAACATTTAAACTACTAATCAAGAATCCCAACAACCAATTGCTTTAAACAAGATTAAATCAAGAATCATAAATTAATAATTAAGAATCGAACTTTAGTAATTTAACCAACCTAACTTATTTAACAAGATTGAAACATGAAACTAAACATGAATGAACCCTAAATCCAATGACCTCCTCTATTCCATGTGCTTGTCCACCAGCAAAAAATTCACCACCAAAGTGTGCAGTTGCTCTGTCACTCTCTTTGGGGCCTTGAAGATGGATAGGACATGTTGGTTTAGTGCACTCAGGACTGAGTTTATGAAGACCACTCTCCCAGCTGGTGAGAGTAGAGAGGCCTTCCAGTTGCTCAATCGTGCTGATACACTGTCCACCGTAAACCCCAGCGGTGTCGACTTCCCCTTGCCAAGAGTTGGAGGTACCCTAAGATACTTTTGGAATTAATCCTCAAGTTGGAAGCCGAAAACTGCTTTGAGCCCTTATTTTTCTTCCTGGGTGACATTAAGAGACACCATGATTTGTGATTTTTGTATGTTTACAACTTGGCCTGAAGCCATACAGAAAATTTCAACAATCCTTTTCAATTCCAAGCAACTGTCTCCCTCTATTTCTGTGAACAAAATGGAATCGCCTGCAAAGAAGATATATGTGACCTATGGGATGCCTTTAGCCACCCTTACCCCCTTGATTACCTTCTCCTCCTGAGCCTTTCTCAGGTTTGTTGCCAGCACGTCCAAATAAAGAATAAAGAGGTATGGAGATTGTAGATCTCCCTATCTCACACCTGATTGGGGCTTGAAAGGAGGTGTTGGGCTATCGTTGACAAGGACTGAATATTATATCATACTAATGCATTCCATGATCAAAGGTATCCATCCTGTTGGGAAGTTCAACTTCTCTAGCACCTGTTGTACAAACCCCCATCTTAGCCTGTCATATGCCTTGTTCATGTCCACCTTTGTTGCAGCCAGCTTCTTTCCTGTTCTTTTGCCTCTAATGTAGCTCAGGATTTCATGTGCTATTAAGCAGCTATCCCCTATCTTCCGACCTAGGATGAATGCATTTTCTGTTTCATCCACCAGTCGTTGGAGAATCGGCCTCAGTCTATTCACTATGCACTTTGACATTGTTGTCGTACTTTTGGGAGTACGATTGTCGATCTCAGGGAGTTGTGTTCCAAGCACTCAGAGCAGACTCAAGTGTTTCAAGTTAGGTGAATAAACCACGTGATGGTGATGGTGATGAAACTACAAACTACAAAAAGCAATAAAAAGTTGTTCAAGCGACAAAATCGGTATTCAACAACTAATCAATTTGAACGACCTAATCTACCAATTCTAAACAAGCAATCAAGAGTGATCAGTTGCACCATCAAAGCTCACCAAAGCCCTCTCTCGAGGGTCAAGGGCTAGTCTAACTATTCTAACTACCTATTCTCATGAAGTTAGTCTAATTAAACTACAAGAATAGCAACCCTAGACCTAGTTAGAATTCGACTATTCTCATGTCCAAAACCCTAACTAAACCCAAAAAAACTGCATTTTTGATCCTTGTAATATGTGTTGGCTAGAAAACTTCAAAGATCTCCCCCTTAGGTTGTGCTAGCTTGCGTAGTTGCTCACGGACACTTCGTTTGGGCTCTCTCACATCCCGTCTTCATCCCAGTTTCCACACCTTGCATGCCAAAATCACGAAACTTTGCTATTTCATTTGAAATTTTCCTACAATTCAACAAGATTCATTACTTTAGTTAAATAAGACAAAGTTATCTAAACTATGTCAAATATGCTGCAAAAAGAGGTAGAATAGCGCCGAAACAAACCAAGAAACCAAGATTACAAGTGGTAAAAACAAGGTTTATCAACCCCCCATGCTTACCCCTTGCTTGTCCCCAAGCAAGATTAACATAAAGTACCAGGGAGAGGAAGAAAACCTAAAGAAGAGCTTCCCCCTTTTGGACAAGGTATCAAACTCAGTAGTCAAGAGCAAAGGCATACAATAGGTCGCTTAGCAAGGCCCAAATTCAGATCAAAACAAAGTTGCAATTCATTTCAAAGATCACACAGCCAAATGGCAAAACATTCACTCAATCCTGACCCTACATGCAGTTCAAGTTCATTCAAGTGATTGGCGAACTAGAAGGGATTGGTAGGACCTCACTTTAGGGTATGTGGAACACTCTCTCTCATGTGTTTCAAATGAATTTTGTGTTCACTCAATACCTTCAACCAGTGCATGCAAACTAATAGGTTTGACAAGACTCTCAATTCTCCACCGCTATAGACAATATGCACAAGTGTTAATCAAGAGGACTTTTAAAATGTTGTAATGGGGCTTAGGTTTAGTGTAAGGAGGGAAAACATTTTAGGAATGTGGAGCTAAATAGCCAAGAACCTATAGAACAACAACACTTCCATTTCATGAAACACAACACCACTTACATCCCACTTCAATTAAGTACAAAACACTCCCCAACAAAGAGAGATTAGGAAAGAGTTAAAATAAACAAAAGATTATCATGCTAATCACCTCTTATTCAAAGCTCTATACTTTTTCTTTCTCTCTTTCTTTCTTTCTTTCTTTCTTCTTCTTCTTCTTCTTCTTCTTCTTCTTCTTCTTCTTCTTCTTCTTCTTCTTCTTCTTCTTCTTCTTCTTCTTCTTTTCTTTTTTTGTTTTCTTTGTTTTCTCTTTTTTTTTTGAATTCTTTTTTTTCATTTTTTTTTCTAGGCAAACGCATAGATATACAAAGAACAACTCTAATCCAAACAGTTAATAGTTACAACATTTTAGGATAAAAAGGGGAGAAAGAATATTCAATAATGCACTCCTTTTGTAGCAACAAACCATCAAACAACTCTCAACAATCGACCACAAAACTGCCCCATACAACTACACTATTGCTCATTCTATCTTGGCTAAAGGTAAGAAATTAAGATAAGGCCAAGGTGTATACTGATAGGGTAAACAACAAGTCAGGAAAAAGGGCCATAAAAGGATATATCTGACTTTGCATTATAAACTAGAGACAAAAAAAAGCCAACTCAAATAGGTCACTAGAATCAAAATTCAAAATGCTCCTTCTTCATTCTGCCATGCATGAGACACCCAGCCAAACAGATATCAATAATTCCTAGCTGCACAATCATTCTCTTTGACCGTAGATCCCACCCAGAAATCACACACCACCTATTGAAAATTTTGTGGCATGTTATGCAGATTCATCACAAGAGCTTCCAGTGAGTACTGAGGGAAATTCGTCCAACTTTTCTCCCAAGAAACAATGCACCATTTAATTGCCTGGAGCACCAGATTCAACTCCACAATCTGGTTGTCAAAGATTACAGCATTCCTATGACACCAAATTGACCAAAAAATTGCAAACTTGCCACGATCCAGATCTTCTTCAACCATTTATTTATGATCCGAACCTTCATCCAACAATCAAACATCTCCTTGATGTTATTTTTTTGAGATATTGTGCTGCCTAAATCTTGTATAATCTGAGTCCAAATCTGCCGGGAGAATTCACAGGTGAGGAATAAATGATATGTATCGTCCTCACATCTGTTGCAAAACACACACATGACCTCCTGTTCTTCCAGTATGTTTTTCTTCATCAAGTTAGCCTTGGTATTCAAACATGACCAACCAAGTCATAATCTCCACTTTGGGTGGGGCGAATATTTTCCATACAACACATACTATCGAATCAATCTGACACTCCCCAAAAATAATCTCTTCTGCTTTATCAATTAAGGATTTAACAGAAAAATGGGTTGTACCTTGCCATTGAATACTATCCCTGCTGATCCTTGAAGGTTGTTTATCAAGTACCATGGCCTTTAGAAGATGTTCCTCTTGAAGCTCTTCAAATGAGAGTTCAGACTTCCAAATCAGCACCCATCTCCAACGTTCGCCTTCAAACCAACCCATTTCTCTTACTGTGTGTTCGGCCTCGTTTCGAGCCGAATTTCTTCTCTTTTATACGGTATATTTGCTTGTTTTAACCCCTATTTATATATTAGATATAATGATTTGGTGTTTTGTAGGAAAATAAGGAGTTAGAAGAAGTTTGGGCTTAATTGAAGGTTTTTAGGGAATTCCGAGCTATTTCCCGAGTCAAACCAAGTCAACCCGAGCCGAGACCCGAGTCAAACCAAGTCAACCCGAGCCGAGATCCGAGTCAAACCAAGTCAACCCGAGCCGAGAGCCGAGGCGAAACCGAAGTCGGAAATTCCATATCAAGATTGGCGCAAATAGGGGAATGGTACAAACTTAAAGGTTTGAAATACGTGTGCCTTCACCCTTTGGGTCATAACTTTTTCGTTACAACTCCGATAGCTCTGAAATTTTGGGAGCTTAAAGCTTTCCATCAATATCTTACGGGCCTAAACGGAGTTCGGATGAAGAAGTTATGCGCGTTTAGTCGGGAAAATCGCGAACGCTTGCTCGCCCGAGCCATTCGCTTGCTCGCCGAGCAAGGCTTCGGGGCAACAAAACACCACAGAATGCTTGCTCGCTCGAGCCAAAGGGTGGCTCGCCGAGCCACCGTCTGCGGAGAAATGGTCGCGTCTTTGCGATTGTTCTAGGGTTTTGGGGTTGTATTTTTCCTTCTTCTATAAATACCCACTTGTATTAATCTAAATTATCAATTAGCCTAGGCAGTTTAGGAGTAGAATTAGATTTAATTGCTTTCCTTTATTTGCTTTAATCTCTCTTAATTATTCTTCAAGTTTTCAATTGTTCTTCATTGTTCTTCAAGCTTTCATTGATTTCTAGCATTTGTATTCAAATTTTCTCAAGCTTTCTCAATTCAAGCAAGTTTCCATTGAAGTGTTTAACAAGATTTCTCTCTCTCTCTCTCTCTCTCTCTCTCTCTCCTCTCTAATCTCCATTGTTGACTTGTTTTCCAAGCTTTATAGTGTTAGCCACAATCAACTCCATTTTTAGTGGGGAGGAGGGTCAAGGAACTCCAATTCTACTTACTAGTGAGAATTTGGGGGATTCTTGGTAATCCAAACCACAATTTCTTGTTTGTTCGGGGGAAATTCAAGTGTAGATTGAAGGTTTATTGAAGATTAGTCATCAAAGGTATAATTTCTCATTCCCAATTTCATTGTTCATTCATTGTCTTCATTCATGCCTTTTAATTGCTTTCATCTTTAAGTGCTTTCTTTATTGCTTTCTTTTAATTGCTTTCTTTATTATTATCATGTCTAGGTTAGATTTAAATGTTTTCTTTACATAATTTATCGCTTTCCGC
The DNA here is from genome assembly GCA_029582165.1 of Portulaca oleracea. Lineage (NCBI taxonomy): Eukaryota > Viridiplantae > Streptophyta > Magnoliopsida > Caryophyllales > Portulacaceae > Portulaca > Portulaca oleracea. Next base: position 14,592,655 of record CM055876.1, read on the forward strand.
ACTTGAGAAAAACCCATTTACATAATACCCATCCCTGTGGACCGACATCCGTAACTTATAAAACCACAAAAATTACAACCGAACACTGTGCTCCCATGTTGTGTGAATTTTGCAAACAAATTCGGGAACTCATCTTTCAAGGTTCTTTTTCCAATCCACTTATCCCTCTAGAACTGAACACCATAACCCCCCTAGAGTAAATTGGATTCCATCCATAAAGGCATGTTGTACCTCCCCTGCTTCATTTCCGACTTTCTTGATATCATTCCATGGTCCCGCCATTTATGGTTTACATTTTGAGGGTAAAAGCACACCATCCTCACAATGAATTGATTGCACCACCTTCCTCCACAACGCACCCTCCTCAGCAGCATACCGCCACCACCATTTAAAGAGTACGGTCGCATTCTTCATCAAGATGTTCCCGATACCCAACCCACCTCTATCCTTTGGCCTCTGGATAATTTCCCATTTAACCAATGCCCTGCCTTTGACTTCTTTATCTCCAGCCGAAAAAAATGTCTTTGGATCTTGTTAATCTCAGCAGCTACACACTTGGGCATTTTATACATCGATAACTAATAAATGGGCAAGCTATTCAACATCGCTTTAAAACTACAAGCCTTCCAGCTTTTGAGAGGCAACATGCTTTCCAACTGGTAAGTTTCTTCTGTATCTTCTTAATAACTGATGACCACGTCTCTTTTCTCTTCATATTGGCGCCAATGGGGAATCCAAGATAAATGAATGGTAATTCACCCACCCTACACTCCAGTTTTCTTGCAATATCTGCACTCCACGCCTTGTCTTTCCCGATCACAAATAAGCTTGACTTGGAGTAATTTATGGCCAATCCTGAGAACTTCTCGAAACACTGCAAGATCACTTTAACATTCATCACTTTCTCCTCCTTAGCAGTGCAAAAGATCAGCGTATCATCCGCATAATGCAAATGTGTGATCTCAATCTTCTTTGATCCCACCTTTAATCCTGTAAAGTCACCCCTACTTGCACCAAGCTTTAGTAGTCTATTTAGGACCTCCCCAATTAGTGCAAAAAGGAGGGGGATAGTGGGTCACCCTGTTGTAGTCCCCTCCCCATTTTAAAAGGAATCGTTGGCTCCCCATTCACTGAGATCAAAATGCTCGCAATTCTAATGCAGACCCTCATCCAATCAATCCACCTTTCCCCGAACCCCATTTCTTTCATGACATGATCTTGAGCCTCCTAATCCACCGAGTCGTATGCCTTCTAAAATCTAGTTTGAGAAGAGCCCCCTCCTTCTTCTTTCTCTTCAACCACGGAACTGTCTCCGCTGCAATTAAGGCCCCATCAACAATCTGTCTACCTGATACAAAGGCAGATTGCTCTTCACTGACTAGTTTGTGTATGACCGATCTGAGTATCGAACTCAAGACTTTTGCAATAATTTTGTAAATACTCCCGATCATGCTAATTGGCCGAAAATCAGCAACCTCTTCTGCTAGGTTTTTCTTGGGGATCAAGGTCACCAATGTTGTGTTGATTACTTCTGGGAATGAGCCTTCCTGGAAGAATTTCATAATGAAGCTTGTGAACTCGTCACCTATTGTTGGCCACAAGTGTTTTATAATCTTTAGATTGAAACCATCGTAACCCGGGGATTTTGATGGGTAACATTGTTTCACTGCTTCCGAAATTTCCTCCTTTGAGATCATCCTTTCCAGCCAATCAGCCTCAGTCAAATTCAGCCTGCAAAGATTCAATACAGCAAGGTCAAACTGGTAGCACTGATTTTGTTTTTTATAGAGCTCCTGGAAATGTCTTCTAATCTCTCTCTTAATATGTCGTGGCTCTTTAACCACTTGGTCTACAATCTTCAGCCTACTGATCACCTTCTTTCTCTTTCTCAAGGTAGCAAAATTCTACTTGCAACATCACTTTGGCTTAGCCCCAATGTTAATTCTACTTCATTAAGCTTCACGACTTGGGCCTCCAGCTTTTTGATTTATGAATCCACCATCCCAAAGACCTCTCTGTTCCATCTTTTGATCGTATCCTTCACTGCTTTGAGTTTCTTCTGAAGCGGTAAGCCAGTTAAGGCCTCCCACTCCTTGTCAAACATTTCTTTGAATCTCAGGATCCTCCAACCAAATGTCTTGACTTCTGAACAATGTGGGGCCCCATTGTATCTGTGAGTGATGTAGTCACCACAATTGGAAAATGATAACACAATTTCCTCAACTTACATAACACTTTAATCTGTGGAAATAGATTCAGCAAATCATAGTCAATTATGCAAAATGAGATTCCTTAGGATAAATTTCGTTATACTTTCATATTCTACCAATGCTACTCACTAGCAGTATCGGTAGGGATAATTGTAATAGTTCCCAGTGTTTAGGAAACTTTGAGTTTATAGGGGAAAAAAAATAAAATCTTCTAGTGCTAAATGTAAACAGATATTATCTAACTCCTTACTCGTAGACTTACCACCAATGAAGCTTTCAGTTACATTATAAGATAGAGTTTTAATTTGTTAATTAAATTATCAAAAGATTCCATTATTCATGTCACATGTTTGAAAATTTCACTAAGTTCATATACAACTATCACATGTAAATATGAATTAGAAATTAAGAGTATGAGTTAGACTTTTATTAATTTAATTTGTTTATGTAAGTTTTCATTGATTTTAAACATATTAGCATGACTATCCTAAACAAATTAACATAACTTTCAGGTATGACTTAAAATTATATGCAAAATTCATTCACATCTTGTTTTATGAAGCAAATTCGTACAATTATGAATTGATTAAATAGAATAACACATTTATGAGCACTTATATGAAACTAATTTATATGATCTTAATCGATTAGCTCTGTTTCAAATGACAAATTTTTTACATCTATGAACCTGATTTATACACCACTGGTCTATTTACTGTTAGTAAAATCAATTTATCTCATCTATTCTATACTTATATTTATATATATTATTATACTTATAGTAAACGCTAGTAAGGGAGATTTTGTCCCATTTTTTATTTACTAAAATATCCTTATGTTTTATTATTATTATTATTATTGTTATTATTATTATTATTATTATTATTATTATTATTATTATTATTATTACTACGTACTAGTCTTAAATCCGAGCGGTGCACGGGTATATTAAAAAAATGGCTTAGGATTGTTATAAAATTGTGAGAGTTATACTAATGAGTAATTAATTGTGTAATAGAGTGATAATTAATGCAAGGAAGTTAACCAATCATTTTCTTTTTTGAAAAAGAAAGGAAAACAAAGATTTTTTTTATAAGAAAAGCAAGTAAGGGAGGTTTTGTCCCATTTTTTATTTACTAAAATATCATTACTCGTGTTACCTCATCACAATTTCGGTATCCATCATTAATTATCCTTGGTTATGATATTATTATTATTACTATTATTATTGCCATTATTATTATTATTATTATTATTATTATTATTATTATTATTATTATTATTATTATTATGTATTAGTCTTAAATCCGAGCGATGCACGGGTATATTAAAAAATGGCTTAGGATTGTTGTAGAATGGTGAGAGTTATACTAATGGGTAATTAATTGTGTAGCAGAGTGATAATTAATGCGAGAAAGTTAACCAATCATTTTTTTTTCAAATAAAGACTAAAAGGGCCTCCTATTTTGATGTAATTATTTTAATGGCCTTCTATTTTCACAAAATACTTCCAGGTGCCTTCTTTTTGTGGTAATAATTATTAGGGCCTTCCTTTTTAACAGAAACTAACTACAAGGTGCCAAAAACTTTTAAATTTATAGAGAAGGGCCTCAAATAGGGACCTTTTTGCAAATATCTGATATTTTAAGGGTTTTTATGCAAACAAGCTCAAATAAACACTCTTAACTCTTTTATAATGACTTTAATGGTACTAATTATCACAATCTACTTTTTATACCTTAGATATTATATTTTCTATGGTTATAGGCCCACCATGCTTAGCAAAATTAATTACACTTAATTAGTGAGTTTTGACCATTACCTGAACTTAGTTGCGTTGGATCTCTGGCGTTCTTCAGCTTCCAGTTTACAGAGATGGCTAATCTCAACGCCGCCAACCTTAGATCAAGCACAACACATATCTGTTTCGTTTCCTACCTCAGACCGTAGTCACTAATTCAGTCTATTTAGTTTTTAAAGTATAGTGGAACTTTAATCAAGAAATTATAATATTTAAAGCATAAGGTTCAATTGGATAACGTTTCCTACTGGGAAACTTCTTTTATTAAAAGCTTGAAAATGGAAATATTACAATGGAAATGCTTAATGAGAACTAGACTTCTAAGATCATCAGGGAAGCTTGCTTATGGAGAAATGGTGACTCCCAATTTCTCTCTTTGCTCAAGACTACCCAAATGACCGTGCCTTCAACACACACTTACTTCCCCTTTTATAGAGGAGCTTCACACAACTTGGATGCCCTAGTGGCTTCAGTACCATTATTACAGATACAGATGTCTACAGTACAAACACGTGATTCTTACAGACTCAATAGTACAAACTTTAAATAACAACCACTCTTTTTTATTAGTGGTACCACAGTAGCTTGCAGGTCATAATGCTTGTGGGGCCGCCAAAGATGCTCTATGCTCTCAAATTGTACAGATTGAAATCTTCTCCCTTATCCTGCTCCAATGGATTGTATTTATCAAAGAGCTCTTGAAGATAAGATTTTCCTTCTGCAAATAAGAATTCTCCAGCTCTGATTTTTAACAAATATTCATATACATCTTCAGATTTAGCTTCGTTAAGATCAACAAGTTGGTCAAACTTCTTTGGATAAGTGAAGGTAGTGTTACCACAATGGATAACCCTATATCCTCTATCAATATCCATCCATAGATGATGCATTAACTTGTAAAATCCAGTTGCTCTTGCCTTTGAAGGATGAATTATTTTTTCTCTTTTTTCTGGAAACCATTCTTCTTTTGTAAGATATCCTCCAGATGTGTCTTCGACTCTAATAAGAAAATGGGCAGGGCTGATCTTATCTCCATTGTACTCAATATTAACACATTCATAGAAAGTAATCGGCCATCCTGCAACTTTTCGTACTTCTGATGAATGGATTTTGCACACCCTTCTAAATACAAATTTCTGGAATTTTGTAAATCTTGGAAATAATGTTCCTTCTGGATTAGGGACAACGTGACCTTCATTAGTCCAGAATTCTCTTACCATACCATATTCCCAAGCCTTCATGATTGGATCATTTGGAGGGGTAGTATTAGGGCAGAAGTGTGTTTTTCCTACTCCTGAAAAGCCTAAGAAACTAATTCTTTTTCCTCAAGTTCTCCAGACTTCATAGTTATAATATCTCAAGGGATCCATGACCGATGCATACCATTCGTGAAACCAATTTTTCTGAGCTTTTCTTGTAATAACGCTCTGAATATCATAACAACTTTCGAGATAATTAATCCGAAGTTCATCGAGACTAAATTTCTCGGCTATCAGATATTCAACATAACTAAAAATAAATCTGCATCTTTTCTTTTTATTTTTTCTAAGATTACTTAGAACGAATCTACCAGGAGGTGACACCCTTCCTAGTAATTCGGGCAACCGTCGTTCTGCTTCATCCGCTTGTCGGCGCGAAACATTCACCAAGTTGAATTCCATTGGCTAATTCTCGCGTCAGGCTGTCTGCTAATGAATTCTTCGAACCCTGTATGTGTTCAATAGAGAAAGAGAAATGGTTAAGACATAATTGCCAACGCAGGAGCCTCCCTTGCGCTTGCATATTTGATAAATTCTTTTTGACAAAGCCAAGTATGCCTTTGCAATTAGTTCAGATTAGAAATTCTTTTGGAGCTAAAAAGATTAAAAACTTTTCAATTCCTCTTATGATAGCAAGAATTTCTTTTTCCATGGTAGTGTAATTGCATTCAGCCTTATTAAAACTTCCACTGCAATATTTGCAGAGACGTTCTCCTTCTTTGATTTTGAGTACTGCACTCCAGTGCTCATTGCTAGCATCTGTCTCAAGAATCAAATCATCTTCTTCGTTAGGCAAATTAAGGACAGGAAGATTTTGACATAAATTTTTAAGATTCCTTACAAGCAATGAATCATCCAAAGTCCAATTCCACTCAACATCTTTTTTAAGTTTTCTTTGCAAAGCCTTTCTCAACTTTGCTAGATCCTTGATAAAATCTGATGCATAGGTGAGACACCCTAAAAATCTTTCTAGCTGTTTTCTATTCTCAATTTTTTCAGGAAACTTTTCTATTTTTTCTAGGATGTGTTTTTGTAGAATTACTTGTCCAGCTTTAATTTGTAATCCAAGAAATTCTATTTCTTGTTCAGCATAGACACACTTGTTTTTTCTAAGGACAATTCCATGATTGATGCACTTTTGAGTTACCGCTAAGAGATCATCCTTGTGTTGTTCAATAGTTTTAGAGAAAATAAGGATATCATCAATATACACCAAACAACAATGACTGAGATCTTTGAAAATCTTATCCATTCTCCTCTGGAATATTTGAGGTGCATTCTTAAGACCAAATGACATGACTAACCATTCATAATGTCCTTGAGGAGCACTAAAGGCTGTTAAAGGAATGCTTTCTTCGTCCATTTTTATCTGCCAATAACCACTCTTGCAATCCATTTTAGAGAACCATAAGGCTCCTTGGATTCTATTGAAGAGAACTGTTTTGTTTGGAATATAGTATCCATCGAAGACTGTGCTATCATTAAGCTTTTTGTAGTTGATGACCATTCTAGCTTTTCCTCTTTTCTCTTCAGCATGATTTCTGACCATGAACGCAGGACTTGTATGTCTACTCTTGCTATCCCTGATAAGCTTTTTATCTAAAAGCTCTTTTATCTATTCCTTAAATTCTTGGATATCTTGGTGTGTATACACCATCTGTTTAACCCTGATAATGGTATTGGGATCTTTTAAGCTGATAGTAGCGTAGGTTTTATCTTTATTCCAAAATTTTAAAGGGTTTTTCAGAATAGAGTTCTTTACATAACTGTTCTTGTTGTTTTTCAATTTGTTCTTTAACAGATAACTCTAGAAGTGAAATAGTCAATGCTACTTCTTTTTGAGTTGGCACTACCCTCTCACCACGCTGGTTGTGCGAAAAATCTATCATTTGGTGAGTATATACCTGTTGTAGCTTTTTAATAGGTACGGAATGACCATCTATTGTGAGGATAATTTGCTGAATGGTTTGGGTACAAGGAGAATATAATCTTTAGAAGTTATTTCCAATGATCATATCATGTGATGGTTGGTTTGTTGCCCAAAGTATTGGAATTACACACTTGACTCCTCCCATTTCTATAGTTAAACCTTCAATAGCTTCACTATGGGTCATAACACTATTATCCGCAATTCTCACTTGCAAAGGATTTTTTGTTGTTTTCCATAAATATTCAGGAAATAGTGTCTTCTTGCCAAAACATACAGAACATCCACTATCTATGTATGCATATAGTTCATATTTGTCAATTCCTTCAATGCATACTTTTATAGGAATATAGATGCTATTGGGGTTGGTTTTGGTGACCTCATAATGATTTTCTATATGCATGTTCAATTCTGGTGCTTCTTTAGCTAGTTCATCCTCATATATAGGTTCACTTATAGTCCTAGTTTTGTAGCCAATGATCTTTCTATCTAGACTGGATGTTCTATCTAGACAAGATCTTGCAGAATCGAAACTCATTCTACTCATTTCTGAAGTCATACTTATAGCATCATCATCTTTTGATACTAGTTTATCTCTAACCGATGAGCTTTCTCCCCAATAAGATCTAGTCCTTAACAATTGAGGTTTGATGGTGATTTTACCATCTTCATTAATCTTAATAACATTTTTCTTGCCAATTTTGGTTGGATTAGAGAAACTATCAATCCAAGAGCGTTCTATCTTGATATCTTGAGGATTTGATTTTATCCTCTGAATTTTCTGTTTAGGCTCAGGACTCTCAAACTTTTCAGCTTCTATCATAGTAACTTTTGTCTTTGGATCTATGGTATTATCTAACTTGTAGATAATTTTCCAGAATATCCTAAGTGGATAACCACCTTGTTTCATATCCATACCAACTGTTTTTATCTTTAGAGATAAAAAGTTTTTGGCAAAGTCATCTTTAAGGCTAACATAATATCACGGTCTGCAGTTGAATCCAACTGATCCATTACGTAAATTAGTTTTTATGCCAGTGATAATCTGATTGTGAAATTTATTGTGCCTAATATCACAAAGCCATGCATAAAGATCTATGTCCTTACCATAATGTTGTAATGGTGTTATTTGGATTTGCACGCTTCCTACATGGATATACCTATATTTTCTATCCTTGTTGTGCCTCAGAATATTATCCCAATTAATTAGGTTTACTTCTCCAACGTCATACTCGCAATCTTTAATCTCTAAGTCTCCCTCCATCATTTCATAAACATTTTTTGATTTTAACTGAAAGATGGATTTTTTGTAGATCATATCCTTTTGAATAATTGGAATTACCCAATCACCTTTAACTTCTTCACCATGATTTTCATCATCTACTATGAATTCCTCTCCTTGTAAATCTCCTAGACTTACTGAATTACCTTCCATCATATGACTAGTATGAGTAGTATCTTCATAATCGGAATCAGATTCATCATCTATGACGATTTCAACAATACCTTTGTTATTGCTAAAGGCAAGTTCAAAGGCTTCTTCCTCAGTTATTTCGTCGTACTCAAGACTTCCTAAAGTTTCTATCAACTTATGATTTTTCTTGTTTTTACATTCATTAGCATAGTGACCAACTTCAACACAAGCCCAGCATTTGCAATTGCTTTTGCCCGTGGGGCAATAAGTACTCTTTTTGAAAAATCTTCTTTTCTTTGGGGCTCGTTTGTTGGTATATTGCTTTCTCCTGAGTTTTTCACCTCTTTGTTTATTAAAAGTCTTTTTCTTATAACCTCTTTTTTGTTCAGAGGCTCCCCATTTATGTGGAGTATCCCAACAGAATGTTTCTTCATGGTATGATGTTTTTTGATATTTAGACATTGATCGGTAACCCATCTTCTAATAAAGGCACATCTCATACCAAGAGTATCGATATGTTCAGGATTCTTTTTCAACCATTCTTCAAATTTCTCTTGAATAGTGGAATTTATAGGATAAGGTAGTTTATCATAAAACATAGCCAAATTCGTAGGGTTATGGCTTTTATAATAAAAGTAACTAAACTCATTAATATAATGCTCTAGATATCTCATATCTAGAATTTCTATACTAACAAGTTTTCGTTGATATTCTCTTATCTTTTCTTCCATTTCTAGATTAACACCAATAAACTCCATAGAAATTTCTTTGCACAAGGCTTTAAACATTTCAGTAGGATTTTCTACTGCTCTCAATATAGCTTTAGCCTCTTTAGAACTAGAGTCATACCAATCTGCCACTGTTCCTGAAAAACTGTGTTCTAAATAATTTAGAAAGTTTTCAGATGTCCAGTTGGCATTTAGATTGAGAACACTACTCATACCCCTCTTCCAATGTTCAAATATTGCTTCCCTGTTACGGACTCCATCTAGATTTAACATGTACCCAGTTTGACTTATGGGAGTAAGACTTACTTCTTCATGAAGAGGTTGATATAAGGTTTTAAAGGAAAACGGCTTAGTTCGTCCAGTAGTATTATTTCTTGGTTGGAAATATCTATTATTACTACGGCTAGATTCACCAAAATTTTGAGGCAATGGTATTACATGGACTTGGTTTGTTTCAAATTCTTCTCCAACTTCATTTTCCTCAGATATTTTGCTTAATCTCTCTCTAATCTCGTCTAGAGGTATAACCTCCATATCTTCTAATTTGATTAAATTCATTTGTTGATAGATTTCTTCTTCAATTAGCACATAATTGACATCTTTAATCTCATTATTAACCTCATCTTCTAACAATATCTGTTTTTCAGCAATAATAGTCATAATATTATTAAGAGCTACTCCTTCTTGCTCTATTTCGAATAACCCATGGAGTTCTTTCAAACTAAGAGTTTGAAGTTCCTTCGTCATCTCTTTCTTGAGTATTAGGAGATTCTTCTTCTTTTTCTCTTTTAGCAGCCTCAACAAGTTCTGGTGCGTTTTTCTTAAGAGAATGCAAAGGAAAAGGAACTTGTTTTGTTGATTTTGAAAAGGATATTTATTTTTATAAGCAGTACTGGTATTACTTAAACTTTTATACTCAAGCACTCGATGTCTTGAATCGTTTAACAAACTTATATGGGAAGTATGAGCAAACTTGTTTAAAGCTCTTACTTCACTTCTAAGTACTTCTAAATCTTTTTTAAGGTCTAAAATTAAATCAAAGATAGAATTTAACTGAGCTCCTACCCCACTTGTCTGATCTGGATTATGGAGGATATGAGCATAATCAGGATAAGGACAATTGGTTGAGGTCATTAAATACTAAATAATATATTTTTAAATTCACTAATTATGATTAGTGAAGTTTGACACGTGGCTCTGATACCAAATGGAAAAAAACCGAAAATAAAGCAGGAATATATAAACTATGCAAATGGAAAAGAACCGAAAATAAAGCAGGAATATATAAACTATGCAAATGGAAAAGAACCGAAAATAAAGCAGGAATATATAAACTATAGTAAGCGAAATTATTAAATATGCTAAAATAGAGTTTTTAAAGGCTAAGGACCAAAAATAAAACTAAAAACCAAGCAGGGACTAAAGTGCAAATATGAAAAGTTCAATTGTCACCCAAAAATTATTACCTCATAATATAGGGTACCTGATAGTTATTTTTCAAAATATAGGGCCCTTATAATTATTACACTAAAATATAGGGTCCTGATTGTCTTTAATTCTTTCTTTTTTAAAAAAGAAAGGAAAACTAAGATTTTTTTTGAATGATTGAAATTGTATGAAGTGTTAGATAACTTAAAAACTCAAATAAAACAAAACAATTGCTTCTATATGACAAGTGACCCTGAAAATTTGGTTAAAAGTTATAAAAATTGGGTATAAATTGTGTAATGGTAATTATGAGAATGGTGTGGGACACTGTGTAACTGAGAGGCCCTAGGTTTATATATGTATCAATGTACAATATACATGATGTTCCGGAAGATTCTACACAGATATGTCCTAGAAAATATTCTACAATACATAGTTAGTCTAGAATATTCTATCACGCTCCCTCAATCTGTACGGGCGGATGCACACACAGATTGGATTTTGAGAATAGAAACTGCGTGGCTAGAACAACTTTGGTAAATATATCAGCCAGTTGCAGCTGGGTAGGAATATAGCGAACGATTAAGTCACCATGAGAGACTCGTTCACGGACAAAATGATAGTCAACCTTGGTATGCTTGCTACGATTATGTAGAACCGAATTAGCAACAATGTAGGTGGTAGAGATGTTGTCACAGAGAAACGTAATAGGTTTGGAGAGAGTGATGCCCAATTTCTACTAAGAGCTAACGGATCCATAAGATTTTTGTGACAGTATTGGGAACCACACGATAAGATTGTTTCTTGGAACGCCAAGAAACAAGATTTGGACCGAGGAAGATGGCATAACCAGTCGTTGATCGATCAGGAGATATCTGGACAACCGACCCAATCAGCATCAGAATATGTGAGAACAACATCGAGAGAGGTAACCCGCTTAAGAAGCAGCCCATGGTTATTCCCTAGCGAAAAATGCATTGCACAGCCACAAGGTGAGTAGTACGAGGAGCATACATAAACTGGAGACAACATTAACAGCATAGGCTATATCCGACCTGGTTAGTGTCAAATATTGCAATGCGCCAACCATGCTTTTGTAAGGGGAGGGATCAGAGAGTAGTTCTCCATCCATTAGTGATAACGATGAACGACAGGGTAAAGGAGTGTTGATGGGTTTGGAGGATTTGAAGTTGAAGTGATGAAAGAATTCATTAATATATTTGGTTTGGGTAAAAAAAAAATGGTATCGGGAGTACGGAGAACTTGGACCCCAAGGAAATATTGAAGATCACCAAGGTCTTTCATAGGAAACTGAGTGGCAAGGAGGCGAATGATATGAAACAAGAAGGTAGAGGAACTTCTAGTGAAAATGATGTCATCGACGTATAAAAGTAAGATTAAAGTGATACCTGAATGTCGATAGATGAACATAGAAGTATCAGTCGGGCTGCAGGTGAAACCAAGAGAAAGTAGAAAACTGCTGAACTTATGGAACCAGGCTCCAAGGGCCTATTTAAGTCCATACAAAGATTTGTTGAGCTTGCAAACATAGGCAAGACAATCAGGATCAACGAAACCAGTGGGTTGGGTCATAAATCATGAGAATTCTATGACAAATAAAGTATATGAATATATCAATAAACAAAAGATAAATATGATAATTAAAGAAAAGTAGGATAAAATAATGTAAATGCACCGAATCCTAACCATTTCTAATGTGTCAATAACTAAATATATCTCATAGTAATTCTGTAACAAACAAAATAAATGAATATATGAATAAACAAAAGTAGGATATAAAGAATATGTAATATGGAAGATCCTCACCCACAAATATTGTGGTGTTTTGTATGACCGAATAAATTGAAGTGATCAAAGAGAAGTGAAAATACTGATGAATGGATTAAAATAGTTTGCGACATGAAGTGTTTCCAATCTTTAACTCTAATTTTTTAGATGTGATAGTATCACGTTCAGCAGTTATGCAAGAGTATTACAAGTTTATAAAATAACTTAGTTTTTAGGGTTTTATTAGAATTGATCAATTAGTGGAGTAATGGAATTCATTGAAAGTCACTGTTAGATGTTCAGTGGATTGTTTTATTTGGATATTATGATAGTTTTATGAGTGGTTAAACAATTAGGCATAAACATGACAGATAATATTAACTGTTGTTTTTTTATTTTCCTAAACTTTGATTTGCATTAAAATAATTAAATAAGAGTATTATAGTATAATTCTCCCTCTGCTACACAACTAAATACCAATAGAGAAGAAAATTTATAATTAAGAGTGGCTGCGTATATAATATATAGAGGGTGTTTGGCTACCCAACTTTTTGGATATCTTTTAGTTTTTTGGATAGCTTTTAGCTTTTTGACCAAGGTGAAAAAGCTACTTGAGGTGTTTGGTAAGTAGCTTTTTATATTAGCTTTTTGGACCCAAAAAACTAATTTTCAGAAAGCTACGTAATGAAACTTTTTGAGGTAGCTTTTCACAAAAAGCTACTTTACCAAACATTTTTCCTGCAATCAGCTAATCCAAACAGCTAAAGTCAAACAGCTAATCCAAAAAGCTATCAGCTAACATCTACAAGCTAATAGCTAACAGCTACCAGCTATCAGCTGGTCGCCAAACAGGGCCATAGGCATATGATAGGGTTTTGGAAGATTGTAGTATGATTTCACATGTAAAAAAAAAAAAAGTGTGATTCTTGGTTGTTTACAATTAAATCTGAAATTAATGTTAGATATCTTAAATGAACACATTTATGTAATTATATGGTAAGTTTAGAAATTTTGGCATTTTATGAATTGTGTGATATATAAATTCAATTTTTTTATGGTATGGAATTCAAAATTCTTTGTGATCTTAAAATTCAAAATCGTATGTTTAACAAAATAATGTAGTAATAAAAAATTGCAATAAATTAAATTTGGGAAATTATCTCTAATGAACAAAAACATTGAATATCCATAAATAAAACAAAAATAAAAAATTATCTTAAATCTAATTGACTCACATTCCTACTTTTTAATCTCGTTGCATAATTCTGTGAAGCACACAGACTTTACTATTAGTTTAAGTTTAACTTCTGCCTATTTTCTTAGCTTCTTTATAAAGGAAACAAATAATGGTTTTGTTACTATATAGTCAAGTTATAGTTAAATTTTTATTAGTCTTAATTATATTATTTGTTACTTTAAACTACCTATTAAATAATAGTTTAAATATTTTATATCTATTCTTTAAAACATTAATGGTTTTTATTATGTAATTGTATTTGAGACAAACTTTGTCTTATGGTGAAGGAGAAAGGATTTAGGCCAAATGAACTAAAAAGATGGTAATTAGGTAACAATTTTCGTGGTTACTGAAATTTAAGGCTAAAATCATAACATTTGACGATAATGCATGCAACATTAAAGTTTAGAAGCATGTGGAGATATGATGAGTGTTGAGGATAGACCCGCAAAATTATATATAATGCTCATATATGAGAATTATTTGTCCTATTTATGCATTTATAAATATGATTATTGGCAAGAAATAACACTCATATTCCATTCTTTCATTGGGTATGTAGAAGTTGGGTAAGTAAAAGTTAGGTAAATAAGTTTGGGTATGTTTGAGTAGGTTTGGAAAATTTTTGTAGAAATAGGTAATGAGTTTATCTTAGAAGTAACAAAGTTATATAGCTTGTAGTAGAAAAAGTAGAATTTTGTAGGAGTGGGTAGAAAAATATTGTCTGTGCATACTTTATCATTGTAAAGAACAAAACCTCAGTTCCTTTAATTTACGAAACTATAGTTATTTCACCATCCAAGAAAAAATTAAACTCTTTCTATTATTAAGACACAATATAATATGTGACGCATTTTAAGTACAAAAACCCTTAAATTAATTACGCTTATATTGTATGTATTGTGTAGGTCAATGACAACAATTTGTTATTCCCTCACATTTTGGTTAGAATATAAAACTAAACCATATAACTATGTTTTAGTAATTTAGCTATATATTTTAATTTTATTCTGCATCATAAACGAGTAGTTGTTAAACCAATAATAATATTTAGTTTAGAGTTCTGTTCACATGATATTATGATAGAGACAATTTCAAATAAATATCTAATTAATTTGTACTTGTGAACTAATATAATTTGAATATTTATTGTATTTTTTCATAAGTAGATAATATATTAATCGAACTAAATTAGAATTAAAATTAAGTTTCATATTACGTGTCAAATTTCTTTTTGAAATTTGAATACTAAAATTGATATACTTATTATTGTCGAGTCAACGCTTCTTAACTGATTGACTTTAATGTGAACCACAATAGAAGAATAATAAGATCATACTCCATTTGTCTCATAATAGTTGTTCGATTCGTTAAAAATTTTAAAAGTCAAAATTAATAAAATGAATTAGTCAAAAGTATTGTATTGCATGAAAAATTGTGAAATATTAGTACTCCCTCCTCCCATAAAGGGGCAGTCAAGTGCACAAAATGTCATGTCTACAAGAAGTTGTTTCCAAGACTCGAACATATGAACTCACAATCATATGATAACAATTCAATCATTACGTCAAGACTTTCCTCATTCCCAAATTATTTGTCATATATTTATTACTTCACAATCTTCAATGTCTATTTTTCACGGACAATATCATGCATAATATTTTACCAAAAAAATTAGAATATTATACTCTTAAGATAGTATTTCTAATGAAGAGTTTAATCATAGTATTTTTGTATAATATAACATTATAAATATTGAGAAATTTATGATCAAAATTTTCAAAATTCGACTGACTCATAAATCCAACTACATATAAAATGGAAGGGAGTATTAAATTACTGAATACTACCTTTGTCCCAAAATGTTTGTTCTTTGGCTAAATTTTAACCATTGATTATTCACAAATTACAATAAGTTATAATATGAAATTGTCGCTATTAGAAAGATACATTAGTAAAAATTATAATGACGGTAATTTCATATTGCAACTCATTGTAATTTGAGAATAATAAACGGTTAAAATTTAGTCAAATGACAAATATTTTGGGATGAAGGCAATGCCGTGTTTCTTCCCTTCTTTTCTTTATCTCTGTGCCATAGAAAAATTAATAAAATCAGTGATTACTGATTAGTGACAAGTAAAGAGTAAAAATAAAAAAAACGGTTAATAGCGACTAACTAGTGTGCACCTGAGACAGTACTTTGATCATTTACACAGTGAGTACAGAGTATTTCTTCCTCTGTATCGTGTTCTTTAGCTTTCCGAACTTTGGAAGTTGTAGCCATTCTCAGACAGAGAGGGGGCCATTTTGTTGAGGAAACCATGGTTTCATCACAAAACCTAGATTAAGGACGTAAAACACAGAGCATTCGATTCGATGGCTATGGGTGCCACCCAAGCAGCCCTCACAATCACAGAGGCCTGGCAAGACCACTGTCGTCGTCGAGATTAGGGTTCAAGTCATAGATTTCCCGAAAGGTGTCACCAAGGCGGTGGGGCGTAAACCTGCCGTTATGTCCGCCAACGGCCTTGTTCGTCCAATTGGTATGATGCTTTTTTTTTTTTTACCCCTTTTATCTGAATTCAGGGATCCAGGGTTACGATACATGATTCATATGGGTTGGGTTGTAGTTTGGTGCAACAACGAAACAAGCATACTAACCATACACACCACTCCATCTGAATTCAGAAACTTTGGGCAGCATTAATTCACATCAAATCAGATTTACTTTGCTTGGCTCATGAAAAAGGGTACTCCTGTAGATGGGTGCCAACAAATTGATTCAAGGTCTCTCTGTGAGCTCATAAGGTGAATCAGTCAATTAGCCATTTAGTTGTGGCTGAAATTGGTTAGTAACTTGAGAACGGTGTATTGGTATAGTGTTGTTTACACAGACGAAACAACACCATGATCAAGATTGCGTAGCAAAAGAAAGAAAAATGCAACCATGAAAAACTCACAATGAACGACTTGTTAAATTCAATACGGCCCAAAAAGGAGCATGCTCGACTTTGATAAGAAATATAGGACTAACATTTATGCGGAAGCAGAAAGATGGTTACGCCATAATCTGGTCAAGAACAATTTTTGATATACAATTTGGTTCTTGCTGGCTACTAGAATCAACTAGCTCTTAATCGTGGTCTGTTTGATTCATGGTTAGACTATCACAAGAGAGGAGAGAATAAGAATATACACCAATATTATACATTCATGTACGTCTTAAGATCAATTAGGAGGGTCATGGGTTTTACCTTAAATAGGCAAGGAAACCCCTTATAAGAGGGTTTTGACCCCGTATATGTGTGCCCGCTTAGACCTACTAAAACCAGGTGGTCCGAACATAAAACTTGTGCATTTCTATGTCTGCCTCCAACTCCTACAAAAACAACGGTCTTCTGACTTATTAGTATCATGTTTTTGGATCAACTTTGTGCTCTGGCTCACTATTTTCTGCCATTTTATGGCCATAACTGTTGACTAGAATTGTGAAATGTCTCTTGTGCAAATGTTACTTGCCTAACTTGCTGAATTTCCTTTCCCCGAGCAGGTCGCTTGGGAGGTGTCTTGCCTTCAAACGCATCGGCCACTGATACAATTCAAGTAGTCAATCTGCAAAGCACTGAGGATGCCAAAGGAAAAATTCAAAAGATGTTTGAGAAAGTTGAGCTTTCAGTGTCAGCATATGACACTGCCTGGGTGGCAATGGCCCCTTCTCCATCTTCTCTCGACACTCCTGGTTTTCCCGGTAGCATAGACTGGATTCTACACAATCAGCTTCATGATGGCTCTTGGGGTCTTCCTCATCGTGATCCCTCACTTCTCAAAGATGCACTCTCATCTACACTAGCATGTGTTCTTGCACTCAAGAAATGGAGTGTTGGTGAAGAACAAATGAAAAAGGGTACTCCTTTTTTGGACTTTCAGTGATTAATTTAGTGCACCCAAAATGTTCAGAGAGACTGATGTTGCTTGTCCTTTCACAGGCCTTGATTTCATTTCATCCAATTTTGCTTCTGCAATGGATGAAGAGAAGCTATCTCCAATTGGGTTTAACATAATATTTCCAAGCATGATCCAAGAAGCTATTCAAATGGATATAAATCTCCATGTGACCCTCACAGATATTGATGCTGTGCTTCGTAAGAAGTATATAGAGCTCAAGAGGTATACAACTGTTCCATTCTGATTCTAAGTTGTGTTTAGAATTCTGATTCTAAGTTTAACATCTTCATGACTGATCCACATCCCCTTATTTTTCTTGTCAGATTGAATCAAAAGCACTCAAAGGCAAGGAATTTCTACTTATCATATATTTCAGAAGGAATGGGGAAATTACAAGACTGGGAGATGGCAATGACGTACCAGAGAAAAAATGGATCTTTGTTCAATTCACCCTCCACTACAGCGGCTGCTTTTTCCCATTTACAAGATCCACATTGTTATAACTATCTATGCTCACTTCTGCAGCAGTTTGGAAATGCAGGTCAGTTTGTTCATTTTCTGTTTATTATGGATCATTCACCAAGACTGCCATGCTTGATACATTAACACTTTTCTGTGAACCTTCCAGTTCCAACGATATTTCCACTTGATATATATTCCCAGCTATATCTGGTTGACACCCTTAAAAAGCTTGGAATTGATCGGCATTTTAAGGAGAATATTAAAAGTGTCTTGGATGAAACTTTTCAGTAAGATTCTAACCTCGCTGTCCGAACTTCAATTGAGACATCAGATACAATATCTAATCAAATTGTGTTTTTTTTAACTATGATTGATGTTTGGAGCAGGCACTGGGAGCAAGGCTATGAAGAGATATTTTCAGACCCTATTACATGTAAGATGGCTCTGCGGCTCCTGCGTGAGCACGGATATGACATATCTTCAGGTATATTGCTGTTATTGACTGTCCTGATCCTGAAAACTGCGACTTCATCCAGTTTGTGCCATTTGTTTATAATGTGTATTAAGCCATTAGTTGTTGATAGTGGTGACATACTGCTATGTTTCTGATATTTACCCTGAGCAACTACAATTTCATCCAGTCTGTTCTGTTGGTTCATAATCTGTGTAGAGCCATTAGCTATTGATCATGGCGAGGATTGCTACTTTAACCGCTTTGGAGGACACTTGGAGGACACCAGATCTGCTTTGGAGTTGTTTCGGGCATCACAGCTTCTCATATACCCTCATGAATCATACTTGGATAATTATACTTCAAAGGCAAAGCATTTTCTTAAACAGAAAATTTCAGACAGTGCAGTACAAGCAGGCCCATATAAGAGTTATATTATCCAAGAGGTACCTTTTTTTTTAAAAAACAAAAACTTTTGTGTCCTTGACCCTTTTTGGAGGCTTCATCTACTCTTTACTCTTGCATTTCAGGTGGCTGATACTCTCAAAAGTCCTTATCATGCAAGTTTGGAGCGTTTATCAAACAGGCAATACATAGAGCATTACAATTTGGATGGTACACGGCTGCTTAAAACATCATTTCGGTACCTCTAATAGCTTTAAGAAAAGATTCTGTCTTTCATAAATTTCCTTCAGTTTTATGGGGGCATGGCCTTCTCCTTACAACGCCAATTTTTGATGAATTGGTTCTGATTGCAGCCATACCGACATTTGTAATAAAGCCATCCTGCAACTGGCAACAGAGGATTTCAATTATTGCCAATCATTACATCTGCAGGAATTCAAACAACTCCAGAGGTAACCTTACCTAATTCAGTAATCTCAATTATATGTAGCCAATGACTGAACTTCTTAATTTCTGGGTGCCAATGGATGTTCCCTTCATTTGTCACACAGGTGGTTAGTAGAAAGTAAGCTGGACCAACTAAGTTTTTCAAGGCAGAAGCTCGGCTACTGCTACTTCTCTGCAGCAGCAACTGTTTTCTCTTCTGACTTAGCTGACGCACGCCTCTCATGGGCTAAGAACGGCGTCCTCACTACTGTAGTTGATGATTTCTTTGATGTTGGTAGTTCTGAAGAGGAACAACTCAACCTTATTGAGCTCATTGAAAAGTATGCGCTCCCCTCCCCAATTTGCAAAAAAGGAAAAAAAAAAAAAGAAACTTCCTCCACTCATCAGTAAAATGTTCTGAAATCTGACAGGTGGAATGGAAACTCGCGAGTCAAACCTTGTTCAGATAAAGTAGACATCATATTTACTGCTCTCCGGAATACAGTCTGTGAAATTGGAGAAAAAGCATATGCATGGCAGAATCGTAGCATCACAGCACACATAGTTGAGATTGTATGTCTTTTATAGTCACAACTGTTTGCTGGGTGATCTTTTTATTGTATTAATTGAAGTTCTTACTGTGGATAATTTGAAATAATCATATTTACTTTCAGTGGTTGAGCCTGGTAAAGTCAATGTGGAAAGAGGCAGAGATGGTGAGGAACAAATCAGTGCCTACTATGGCAGAGTACATGGCAAACGGATGTGTGTCATTTGCATTGGGACCAATTGTTCTGCCTGCTTTGTACTACATTGGTCCAAAGCTATCCGAGCATGTCATTACAAGTGATGACTACCGAAATCTGTTTGAGCTGATGAGCACTTGTGGACGTCTACTCAATGATATCCAAGGCTTTCAGGTACTATTTCTCTTAATGTTTATGATGAATACCACAGAAGCCAGAATTGAACCCAACCGAGTGGTGTTGTTACGATCAAAATTGTTTTGTTTTATTTCTTTGAGCGAAATTTAACATTAATGGGCTGGGCTGGTATTCTCAGAGGGAAGCAAATGAGGGGAAGTTGAATGCAGTATCATTACATCTACTTCATAGTGGGGGCACAATTAACAAAGAAGAAGCAATCAGAGAACTAAGGTGGATAATCGAAGATAAAAGGAGAGACTTACTGAGATTGGTTTTACGGGATGAGGACTCAGCAGTTCCAAGAGAATGCAGGGATATGTTCTGGAAAATGTGCAAGGTGCTGCACCTCTTCTACATCAAGGATGATGGCTTCACTTCCCAGGAGATGGAAACCACTGTCAAAGCTCTTCTTTACCATCCTATTCAAAACAGAGTATAAAGGGGATTGAAAACTCTTGGTCATATTTATCTGTTTTTTTTTTCCCTGCAACACCATTACATAATAGCTAATTAGTTTGGGGCACAATTGAGCATGAATTCATAGTGATCCATGAAGGATTGGGAACTCAATAAATGTAAAAAAAAATCAACCCAAAGCACTACAAACACCAACATCATCCATGGCCACAAGTAGAACTCACAACACCTTCCAAAACCTAACAATGGAGAATGGAGTAGATCTAGATCTCAAATACACCAAATCAACAAAAGCTTGACAAGATATGGACAATCTGTAAAGAATACTCACCAAGATTGAACTTAGAGTTCAAAAGATGCATAAAGGATTGGCCACCAACACCCATTGAAACCCTCACCAAGCTTGAAGAAGATAGTCCACACCACAAGCTCTAAAGGGGGCACTCCAACCCACCAGCAAGAACATTCAAGGATAAAGAGAGAGAGATTTGAGAGGAAAGAGTTTGCAAATACCCAAAGTTTCTTCTCTTGGAAGGAAACCATTCCTTTCGGAGGTGGAGCCACACTAGTTCCCCGGGATTGAAGGAGTAAGCCTTACGGTTCTTGTTGAAACGAGCCTTGTAGAGCTCGTTTATCTTCTCAATACGTGCCCTCATCATTCGGTGGAGCTTCTTCATCTCGCTTGCCTTAACCTCCGCTTCAACACTCACACATGCCTCAATGGGGAGCGGGATGAGGTCGATGGGAGCAAGAGGGTTCACCCCATAAAAGGCTTCAAATGGAGACACCCCGGTAGCATGGGATGGAGCCTTGTTGTAAGCAAACTCGACCAACGGCAACCAAGTCCCACTCTCGCACATTGGATTTAATGACGCTCCTCAACACAGTTCCCACCATCCTATTGACCACCTCGGTTTGGCCATCGGTTTGGGGGTGGTAAGCGGTGCTAAAGAGTAGCTTCGTGCCCATAAGTTTCCACAAAACCCGCCAAAAATGTCCCACAAACTTCAAGTCGCGATCCGAGACAATGCTTCGGGGGATGTCGTGAAGACGCACAACCTCCCGAAAATAGAGATGAGCAACATGATCGGTATCGTCGGATTTGGTGCACGAGATGAAATGGGTCATCTTGGAGAACCGATTCACCACAACCAAAATGGCATCCTTGCCTTAGGCAGCCCTTGGCAATGCTACAATAAAGTCCATACTCACATCCTCCCAAGGTGCTTGTGGGATGGGGAGGGGAGTATACAAGCCTTGATGGAATTGACTCTTGGCTCGGTGACAAGCCGCACACTGGGACACCACATCATACACATCCCGGGCCATGCCGGGCTAATCAAAATGCTCTTTCAATATGTCCACTGTCTTGTTCATGCCAAAGTGACCCGCTAAACCACCGCCATGCACTTCTTTCACAAGAAATTTCCTCAAAGGACTCTTGGGTACACACAATTTGTTTCCACGAAAAAGAAAAACTTCTTGCATAACATAAGTGGATCTCGAAGGAGGGTTCTCTCGAAAGTAAGGGGCGAAGTCCGGATCTTCTTTGTAGTACTCCCGGAGGCAAGAAAAACCCAAGACTCTAGCCTCGATCAACGACAACAAGGCATGCCTCCTAGATAAAGCGTCGGTCACCACATTAGAGCTCCCCTTTTTCTGTTTTGCTACGAAGTTGAAGGATTGGAGGAACTCTACCCACTTTGCATGCCTTGCGCTTAACTTGTGTTGCCCGCTTAAGTACTTCAACGCCTCATGGTCTGAGTGTAGCACAAACTCCTTGGGTCTCAAATAGTGAGACCAATGATCAAGGGTGCGCACCATAGCATAGAATTCCTTGTCATAAGTACTATAGTTGAGTCGTGACCCATTGAGCTTTTCGCAAAAGTAAGTGATAGGCCTCTTGTCTTGCATCAACACTGCCCCGATGCCAACGCCGCTAACATCGCATTCAACCTCAAAAAGTTGATCAAAGTTGGGGAGTGCCAATATCGGAGCGCTAGACAACTTCTCCTTGAGAGCCTCAAAGGCCGCTTGAGCCTTGGGAGTCCAAGCGAAGACTCCTTTCTTCATGCATTCCGTAATGGGGGCCGTCAAGGTGAAGAAGTTTCGAATGAAGCGACGGTAGAAAGAGGCGAGCCCATGAAAATTCCGCACTTTGGTGAGTGTAGTCGGTGATGGCCATGACTGAATCGCCTCTACCTTTGCTTCATCTATAGAAATGTCATCCTTGGAAACAACATATCTAAGGAAAGTGATCCCCGGGGTGAAAAACTCACACTTCTCCAATTTTCCATAAAGCTTTTGCTCCCGGAGTACCTTGAACACTTCACAAAGATGGTGGACCGCCTCATTCTTGGAGTACACCAATATGTCATCAAAATACACAACCACAAATTTTCCAATGAAGGGCCGTAGTACTTCCTTCATCAATCTCATGAAAATACACAACCACAACTGATGTATATTTGATGGCCATATACATCAAGGACATCAAGGAAGACATCCAATATGCATCATAGGGGTTTAATACTCGGTTATATGGCAAAAGAGCATCATTCACTCAAGTATCCCTCTCGTTTGAATGGTTTCAACAAGGGCAGTTTGGTAATTTACTCTATAACTCTAGATACATGCGTCTAATGAGGAAGTCATCCAAAGACAGATTGAAGAGCATTGAAAGAGCTTTCAATGGTCTTTGAATCTTGAAGTTTGGACAAGTATTGAAGGAGTTATAGTCTTTTCTTTCTAGAGTTGTATTTTAGAGTTTTTATGATGTAATAAATATGTAGGATGATGTAAGCCTCAAGGGGCCTAATTTCTTGATTAGTACACGTCCATGGGGGCTAGGATTACTATAAATACCCCCCTTAGGCCTCTTGTAATCTCATTCATTCATTCATATATCAAATACAACATGATGTTGTTTTCTCTCTAACTTTTGCTAGTCTTTCGTTTCTCTTGAGGGAGATTCGATCATATCATCTTCTTTCAGCCTAGGGTGGCGTCCTTGGTGGTGATAGGAAGAGATTGAAGCATTCTTGAAGGTGGTGTGCCTGTATCCTCCAAGATTCTTCAAAAGCCAAACATATCATTCAAAGCCATTATCTTTCAAATCTATCTTAGTGAGTTTCTTTTGATTCGTTTGATTCTATCTTGCTTTTCTATTGTTTCTAGCATCTAATCAAACGTTCAAAGTCTTAAATCACAAGATACATTCATTCATCCATTCGCTACATTCATCCATCCATTCGTTCCTTTCATTCATTCACACGTTCATTCATCAATTTCCATCCCATTTTCATCCATTCATACGTTCATCATTAATCCTTCAAAACATTCAACCTTTGGTAATCATCTTTCATTGTTCTTTCTACGTTTTCCATCTCTTTTATTCCCTTTTAGTTGATCTTTAGAACTTTGAGGAGCAAGATTCTTATCTTGGTTTTTAAAGATCATGATTTCTATGTGTAATGAGATCTCTTTGATCCCATTATACATCAACAACTTGCTTGCCGTTACTCAAAGCTCGCTCGACCCGTGTTTCACTCACAAGGTGGTTTCTCTTCTCACTTCCCGCCCTTGGTGTTTTTTTGTCGAGTTGGGTAGGGGAAAAGGGTTCAAGCATAATTCGCTTCTTGTTCATAAGAAAAGAGTATGTGTTCTTCGTTCCATCATGAACCACTGTTCGATTGAGTATTTTTGTGGTTTTAAGTAGGGTTGTCGGTCTCAGGGATGGGTGTCTGGATTGTTAGGTTCTATGGCTTGTTAATAGTTTAAGCAATAAATCAAGTAAAATAAGCTATTAAAACTATTCTAATCATGCATCATATCTAAACTAATCATTAACCAAAAGCAATCAAAGCACATTCTAGAAAGCAATAAAGCATGAACAAGGCAATTAACACTAAAATCTATCAAATAACTTGAATATCAAAGCAAATGAGAATTAGAGACTATACCTTTGATGAACTAATCTTCACTTGAATCCTTAACTCGAACTTTCCCCCGAACAAACAAGAAAGTGTGATTTAGATTACTAAGGATCCTCAAATTCCCACTTGAGAGTGAAATTTGTGACCATTAATCCTCCTCCTCACTAAAAGTTGGATTTGGTAATTTTGTGGCTAATCTAGAGCAATCAAAGCAAGAAAGACTAATGAAAGCATTAAAGAAGCAAGAGACAATGAATAAAACCTGAAAATGGATTGATTGAAATTGATTACAAAGTAGCTTGAAGAACAAACTAAGGAAAACCTAGGAGAGAGAAAAGAGAATTCAACTTGAAAACATTAAAAGCTCCTTAACAACAACTTAGAACTAGGTTAAAAGACTACTCCTCAAATAAAACGCAGCTGGGAGTTTATATAATAACCTAAAATTGTTACACAAAACGCATCGCTTTAGCCCTCAACTAATCGCAGAAAAAATGGGTGACTCGCGAAGTCACCCATGACTTCAGTAGTCGAGCTCGGTCCTTTGGAGTTCTTCATTTTGGTGGATTTCTTGGTGTGGGAGGGTGACTCGACCGCCGAGGGTCGACTCAGGCGAATCGACCTTCCGTCCTCTCTGCATTTAGTCAATTTTTCCGAATTTTGTTGGCGACTTCCAGAGGCTCGACTCGGCCGCAGAGGTCGACTCGAGTCGCCTTCTGGTCCCACTCTTCCTTAGCTGATTTGAGGTTGGTAGTCCCCACTTCTTCAAAGCTCTCAATTGGCTGCTTCCACTTCTTCTCTTCTTGATGCATTTTTCTCCATATTAGGCTCCTTATTAGCTTAATCTCCCAAATTCCTATAAAACTAGAAAATTCTTATAACTAACATATTATAAAGGGTCAAAACATGCAAAAACTTCCTAATAAAGAGAAGTATTCGGCTCAAAATGAGACCGAACAACCACCCCTCGATCATATTGCCATGGGCGACCCAATAAAAGGTGACAAGCATCCATTGGTACCACGTCACATAAAACAACATCACGGTAAGTACCAATCGAAAATGAAATATTAGCTTGTTGGGTTACTTTATCTCACCGGAGTCATTCAACCATTTGAGAGCATAAGGACGAGGATGGGCAATTACCGGAAGGTGGAGCTTCTCAATCATGGTGGTGGAGGCTACGTTAGTGCAACTCCCGCTATCAACAATCATGCTACACACCCGATCTTGAACCGTGCATCGGGTTTGGAAGATCAACTCCCGTTGGGTTCTCTCTTGAGGCACCTCTTCAAGGTGAAGGGTCCGCCTCACGACTAAGAGATTTCCCGTATCCGGGCCGAAATTTACTTCCTCTTCCACATCTTCAACCCAAATTTCTTCCTCTTATTGCACCACATCCACTTTTTCTTACATAACCACTTCGATTTCCTCAATTTCTTGCATGGTTATAACCCTCTTGGTAGGGCAATCCGATTGAAAGTGGCCATAGCCATGGCACTTGAAGCATTTCCTCCCTTCGAGCCTCTTGGAGGGCTCTTTTGGAGCTGCTGGTGTTGGTAGGGGAGGCCTAGGGAATCTTGGAGGTAGAGGAGGGTTCTTGACCATGGATGAGTTGCCTTTGGCATAAGATCCATCCTTCTCAAAGGGTTTGACCACGCCCCTCTTCTTCTTCCCCCTCTCCTCAATGAGGGTAGGAAGCTTGTAGAGATCGTTGATGGAGGCATATTCCTATAGTTTTACCTTCGATGCGATTTTGTAAACAAGGTTGTTGAGAAACCTCGCCATCATTTGCTCCGATGTTTCATTCACATCACAACGCATCATACAACAACAACAACAACCTCCCATGTGACACGTTTGAGCGCGGTATGGGGGACCCTTGCTTGAGGGAAAACAACTTGTAGTATAGAACTTGCTTGTAGTTGGTGGGTACAAACCTCTTCATCAAGTACTTCTTGAGTTTTGGCCACGTTTGGATTTTTTATTTTTGCTCCTTTACCCTTTGTTTCTTCAAGTTCTCTAGCCAAAGGGAGGCATACTTAGTAAGTTGAAGTGTAGCCACCTTGTATTGCTTCCTCTCATCATATTCCTTAAGTTCAAATATTTTCTCCATAGCATGCACCTAATCAAGGAACTTATCGGGATCGGAACTACCATCAAAGGTAGGAGAATCTACCCGGAGGTTGCCCAAATCGTCTCGGGGCCTACGAATACGGGGACCCTCATGATAGGAAGCATCATCCGATTCCTCACTCAACTCTTCCTCTTACTGGCAAGAGTGAAAGCAAAACTAGCAACAAATCAAAGCATAAACAATTCCAACACTTCCATAAGCTTTACCACACATAGCCAAGCATTAAAACCCAACAAATCAACCTTCAACTTTCTTAAGTATTCATGGCCACCCAAAAATCTCACCAAAAACCTAAAATTCATCTCACCCAAATGATTCTCAATCACAACCACACTTCAAACAACAAGATATGACTACAATAAATCAATTTCAACTCTAAAGAACCAAAGTTGAACACTAAAACACACCCAACATAACAACACAAATGGGTGTGAAGATGGTTTCCAAATCAAGCACAACAAGTGAGTTCTACACCTAGCTCTAATACCAAATGATCCATGAAGGATTGGGAACTCAATAAATGTAAGAAAAATCAACCCAAAGCACTACAAACACCAACATCATCTATGGCCACAAGTAGAACTCACAACACCTTCCAAACCCTAACAATGGAGAATGGAGTAGATCTAGATCTCAAATACACCAAATCAACAAAAGCTTGACAAGATATGGACAATCTATAAAGAATACTCACCAAGATTGAACTTAGAGTTCAAAAGATGCATAAAGGCTTGGCCACCAACACCCATTGAAACCCTCACCAAGCTTGAAGAAGATAGTCCACACCACAAGCTCTAAAGGGGGCACTCCAACCCACCACCAAGAACATTCAAGGATAAAGAGAGAGAGACTTGAGAGGAAAAGGTTTGCAAATACCCAAAGTTTTTCATTCAAAGTTGTCTAACTTTTTTCCAAGAAGCCAATACAATATATGGGGGAAGGGGGGAAAGAGAACAGCCGAAAAAAGTGAAAAAAAAGGTTCGGCAGGGTTAGACGCCGGTAGCATCTCTGGAGGCGCTGCCAGCGCTTAGCCCAGAAAGTTTGGCTGAGGCGACAGCATGAGACGCTGCCAGCGTCATCCAGGCGCTGCTAGCGCTTGTAGAGGCATGCCGACTTCTGTTGACTTCTAACGTCCATAACTTCTTCATTTTAATTCTGATTTAGGCATATAATATATCGATGGAAAGCTCTCGATGAGTGCTATAAGCTCACCAAATTTCATAGTCATCGGAGTTATATAGAAGGAGTTATAATAAAAATAGTGAAGATATATCATTTCTTGTTGTCCAATTTTGCCCAAAAACATGATATTCTTCAACTTGTTCCCTCATGACTTCTTCTTAACCTTCTTCCATGCTCAATACTGAGCCCTTTAGCTGAAAATGGACCTGAGCTCAAGCCGGGGATTATTGGTGCCGATGTCGACCCGACCCGAGGTCTTCAGGTGGGCTCAGGGATGGCTCGAGACACCACGGAGGTTTGGGAATGACCCTCATTGAACACCTAGAAGAACTTGAGTTGAGGATGATGTGGAGATCGGTCGTCCATGATTTCACCCAATGCTCTTCCAGCGGGGCTGGGAAACTCACCTCAAGGTTCAGGAGAACTCGGGAGGGGACCGGATCACATAGCAAGTCGAGTTGAATTCCAGCATTGGCTTTTCCTTACAGGAAGAGGGTTTTTTCTCATAGGAAACTGATCCGTAAACTCCACCTTCAACTTGTACATAGCACCAGTTCAAACCGACAACCAGAGGAGTATTTAGGGTCCGTTTGGACCTAGAAAATTGGGTGGAAAAAAAATCTCGTGGAAAAAAATCAAGAGGAAAATTTTTAATTTTTTTGGGTAAAGTAAATTTCTTTCTATTGTTTGGTTCAAGTAAAATTTTGAAGGGAAAAAATTGATTTTCTATTCAACTTTCTTTTCATTGTTTGGTTTGAGGAAAAATGTATGGAAAAATAAAATTTGCATGGAAACTTGTAAATGTCAAGCTTCATTTTCTAGATCATGTAATGCGATCTGGGGGGGGGGGGGAGTTAGAGAGAGAGAGAGGGAGAGGGAGAGAGAGAGAAGAGAGTTAGAGACTTTTAGATCCAAAATTTTTCGCTCAACTTTCCTTTCGTTTTTGAAAGGAAAATTTTTTGTTTTTTATTTTCCCAAATTTTCCATATAGTTTATCAACTATTTTTTTTCCATTCATTTTTTTTTTCAATCCAAACAAAGGAAAAATTCTCATTTTCCAAATTAATTTTTTTTCCACTATGTTTTCCTAGGTTCAAATAGAAACAAAAGATAATTGGATTATTGACCATGAAGGACGGCCCACTAAGCCTTTTGACACTTTGGTATGCTGAGGACTTGGGTGTCCTAATTTTCATTAAAATGTGGGGCATGGTAAGCTGACTCATCTCCCTTCATCTCCCTCCTCATTCTCTCTCTACCAAAACAAGGGAAGGCAGGGAAAGCAGAGGGCGGCTGGCGGTCAACGAGCGGCGAGGGCGGCAGTGGGTGGGTGGTCTTGGCGATGGTCGGGGACAACCGTCGGCAGCCATAGGCGGCCCGTTTCGGCCTTGTTCCGGCGCGAAAAATTATACTGTTTTCTACTAAAAAAAATTAAAAAAAAAGAACGGATCAGGAAACTCAACCAATGAATACAATAAGCCAAAATCAAGCTCAATCGAAGCAACATCAAAAATCTTAAAGAAAACGAATCAGGAAACGCACTCAATGAACACAATCTACCAAAATTAAGCTCAATCGAAGCAACCTCAAAAAAATTAAAAAAAGAATCAGGAAACGCAGTCAATGAATACAATCAGCCAAAATTAAGCTGAATCGAAGCAACATCAAAATTTTTCGAAAAAGAAAAATCAGGGAACACAGTCAATGAACACAACCGGCCAAAATCAAGCTCAATCGAAGCAACATCAAACTCCAAAAAAATTAAAAAAAACCACACAAAATCAAATCGAAGATCAAGACGAAAACAATCATAGATAGATAGAGAAGATTATGTAGATCCTTCATTATAGATATCAATCGAGACCAAAACATGTTCCTTGCCGGATTTGAGGCGTTTGAGAGTGGCCTTCTTGTGCGCGACGATGAATGGAGCATTGGAGGAAGAAGCGACGACGAGAGAGAGGAAGAGGAGAGAGAAAGAGAGGAGGCAGAAAAATCAGTTCGCCATTGACGAAAGCAAGCTCGCAAGCAAATAGTGAAGAAGTGATGTGTGTAGGTGGAGGTGTGTGAGTGGTTTTGTTTGGGTTTGGTAAAATTTTTTAAGGCAGGGGTTGGCCGGAACAGGACCGAAACGGACTGCTTATGGCTGCTGACGGTTGTCCCCGACAGTCGCCAAGACCACCCACCCAGCCGCCCTCGCCACTCGTTGACCGCCAGCCGCCCTCTCCCTTCCTCGCCTTCCCCTGTTTTGGTAGAGAGAGAATGAGGAGGGAGATGAAGGGAGATGGGGAGATGAGTCAGCTTACCAGGCCCCACATTTTAATGAAAATTAGGACTCCCAATTAAGTCTTGAGCAAACCAAAGTGTCAAAAGGCTTAGTGGGCCGTCCTTCATGGTCATTAACCTAAGATAATCACCCACTAATTCAAAATTTTATCAATTGGAAGTAGAAAGCTAGAAAACAGGAATCATACTAGTTAGTAACAAATTACTAAAATTAGGCAAACTGATTTTTGAAGCAACTAATCAACATTAACTTGGTCAAGTAATTGGGTTTTAGTTTCAATGCAACACGTGACAGTATATAGCCACTCGCTTCAATTTAGCTAAGGCCCCATTCTTTTATACTATTGGTTGCGGTGTGGTAATGGAGTGGTGCGGTGGAATTTGAAAAAGTATGGTGAGTTGTGGTGAGTTGTGGTAGGTTAAGAGAGATAATGTGAAAGTAGAAAAGAAAAGTGAGGAAAGAGAAATGAAAAGATATATTACTAATAATTGTGATGTGGCGTGGTATAGTGAAATGTAGTGAAAAATTAAAGAGTGTTGTGGGATCACACCACAATCGCAACCTACCGCATAAATTAAAAGAAACTTGCCATTATGCTACTTATTTTCAACACTTGACAGTATATAGCCACTGGCTTCATTTTTTCCAAGCTTATCTTTTCTCTTCCACTCCAATAATTGAGTTTTAGTTTCAATGTAGTAACATGTTATGTATATGAATCAATTTCGTATTGTGGCGCTATCAATAAACGCACTACACTCACGTGTATAATATTACATGACGGGTAGTACCGTCCACCATTTGTGACAATTATATTGCTGAGGGACAGGGCTGCCTTTCGTGTTGTAATTTTCAAAAAATTGTATACTCGCCCACTATTTTTATTCTTGTTCATTTCCTATTGTTATTCTGACATGTGTTCACGAAGGACATTGTTCTTAGGCTTTTCTAACACCTTGATTTGTTAGTTCTGAGAGATTAATGTAAGAGTAAAATACGTGCTCTACGCGGCCTCAAGACAACAGCATAAGTGCCAATTGATGCTATTACTTTCCATATCTGTCTGGTCCCTGCATGTGTTGGCCGCCTCATCTATGACAAGATTATTTATGTACCAAAATAATGTTCATCAAGGAAGTGGAATATAATGTATGTAAGAATACGACTTAAATGAGTGCACATATAATATTTGTGAGATATTTCTAGGACATGTTTTCACCAAAAAAAAAGTGGCTCAAGATAACTACAAGAATGACTCACTTGCACCATCAAAGTGACTACGGGAAGCAAGTTTTGGTGGACAGATTTTACATCAATGTTTATAATCCATAGATCCAAAGTATGTTTGTCATGAAAATAATTCTTTAGTGGCCAATTAAGAAAATGGTCCCTTGTTAACCATGGAATAAAAGTTAATCGTGGCTAGTTTGTGAATTTGACCATGACAAAAACATTTTGTGGCCAATAGTCGTGGCTAGTTTCTGAATTGACCATTATAAAAATATATTGTGGCCAATAGTTATGACTAGTTTGTGAATTTGGCTATGATAAAAATATCTTGTGGCCAATAGTCATGGCTAGTTTGAAAATTTGACCATGATAAAAATATATTGTTGCCAATACTCATGGCCAGTTTGAAAATTTGGTCATGATAAAAATATATCATGGCTAGTTTGTGAATTTGGTCATGATAAAAAATTTTGTGGTCAATAGTCATGGCTAGTTTGAAAATTTGGCCATTAAAAAAAAATATTGTGACCAATAGTCATGGCTAGTTTGAAAATTTGGTCATGATAAAAATATACCGTGGCTAGTTTGTGAATTTGGCCATGAAAAAAATATTTGGTGGCCAATTGTTTATATTTGCCACTGAAAAATCATTTTGGTGGCTCGAAGGTTCAACTTCATATGCTCCTACAAAATATATTCGGTGGCCAAACTTGTTGAGTATTATTAATGATTAGTAATGACAGGGAATACTGGATATTTTTATTAGATGAAATAAACTTTTTTCTTACTAGTGATTTACAATGATGCTAATAAGTCACTAGAAAAGTTGTGGCTAGAGATTCTGCATACTATGAACAGTATTGGTGTAACACCCCGTGGGCTTAAAAGGATTGAAGTGACTACTTATATCACCAAGATGCACCTTCTTTCATGGTAGCTCATCCGTTAGAAACTCCTCAGTTAAGCGTGCTTGGGTGGGAGTAGCCTTAGGATGGGTGACCTCCTGGGAAGTTTTCCCAAGTAGTGTATGAGCGAGGATAAAGCACGCTCGAAAGACTCGTTATGATTCGTGGGACCAGCCAGCAATCCTTGAAGCAGTTATCGGTAATGTTCCGCGGCCCGGAGGGGCCGGGGCGTTACAATTAGTTACACACATAGTCATATATAGGCGATTATTAGCAGAAATAATATTTTTTTTAATAAATAATATTTTTTTTTATAAAATCTAGCCACGGATGATGGCGTGGCTAATATAATTTAGTGGTCACTATGTTACTTGTGGCTAATATACTTATTAGCCACGACTCAAGTTGGAGAATACTTAGCCACTAAATGTTTTGTGGCAAGTACTATGATAGCTCGCCATGCCATGGATATTTCTGTGGCCATTTTATTAGCCACGAGGCCATTCGCCACGGCAGGCCACGCACAAGATTTCCATGGCCAATTGCATTCGCCACGGGATATTTTTACTTTAGCCACGAATAATTCTATGGCGCAAGTGAGTATTTCTTGTAGTTTATGTTTTGTTAAAATTATTTTTAGATTCTTATGTTGCTGGAATGTATTTGTAAGTACTTAGGTTATAGGGATAACTATTTAAATGAACTTTTTCGATGCAAAAACATGATTTTCGTTAACTTTTAGTGAAATCCGGTTACGTTAACCATGCTAACTAGCCCCTTCAATAAGGTTTAAAATTATGAGTTACAACGAAATCTTCAACTCCATCACTGCCTCTATCTCCCTTTCTATGAAGCTTTTCAGGAGAAAAGAAAGAGGTGAAGAATGATGGAGTTTTTGAAGGTAGCTAGGAGAAAGACAAAGGGACAAGTAGGGATGGAGTTGGAGATTTAGCTGTAAGTCATAATTTTAAACCTAGTTAAAGGGGTTAGTTAGTCATTTTCCATCAATTTTAACCTAAGGATGATTAACATAACCGACAAAAGTTATCGGAAATCATGTTTTTGCACCGGAAAAGTTCATTTAAATAATTATCCTTATAACATATTACAAATATATTATAGAAATAGAGAAGTCTAAAAATAGTTTCAACAAAATATAAGATACATATGAGTCATATTTTGTGTTTTCACCCTTTCAAACATATTTATTGATGCTTAAAACCACGTTAAAATTTTGCTGAAATATGTCTTAAAATTTTTTTTCTTTTTTTTACTGAAATAAGTTCTATGTTAGTGATACACGCTAAAATTATGTTGAAGTAGTTCATGCTTATTATAGAGACTAATTAATTATGTTGAATTACTAACGGTGAATAAGTAAATTATCTGAACATTGTAATAATAAATTGATATATATATATATATATATATATATATATATATACACACACACAAACATACCCCATAAGGTTAAGCATAATTACGTATTTACTTATGTTGTTTGCAATTTAAGTTTCGTACCCATCATCTTTACTACTCAATATAATGATACTAACTTCCGACGATATATATATGCTAAGCATGCAATCACAAAGTTATTTATGTTGTTTGGAATTTAAGTTTCATACCCATTATCTTTGCTACTAAATTAAATGATAATAATCATAGATTCAAATCTTGAAAGAGCGTGCTTTTAGTGAAACCATCATAGATTCAAATCTGGTTAAAGATAGTAGCCTTTTTCTTCTCTTTTGTTACCTGTAACCTCCCTCTGATCTTATGCCCCCTATTAAATAGCTAGCTAGGTAATGTTCTTATTGGATGTGTTAAGAACTCGTTAAGGATTTGGAATAGACAAAACACTAGAAACTTTAAAGAAAGATTGGAAATAAATTTATCCAAAATCCAAGCTATAGAGGAAATACTCCTACAAGACCTGTTCAATATTCGTTTTAACGATTGGCATAACAGACTTATAAGCCAAAGAGAAAAATTGTTATTTTTTAACCAAAAGTATTGGGGAAAATTTAGCCGCAAGCGTTGGTTGACAGAAGGGGATCGTAGTTCGTCGTTCTTTCATAGATCAGTCACTTTTAGAAAAAAGAAATCTTTAATATCAGGTATTAAGGACCCATTTGGTGTTTGGATCCAAGATGAACAAGAAATTCAGGATCGTTTCGTTGAGGAATTTTCCTCAAGATTCAAAGCTTCTAATACTATCACAAATATTGACCTCCCGATCTTACCTAAGATCATAGCAGAACAAACCAAACAACTCTCGGCCATGGTTACAGACGAAGAAATTAAAGATGTTATTGATCAAATGGACCTTGCTAAAGCTCCGGGACCTGATGGATTTGGTGCAGTTTTCTATCAAAATTACTGGCATATTATTATTAGCATTGATATTTCAACAGCCATAAAGGATTTTTTCCGCACTGGTAAATTGCTCAAAGAGGTTAATCATACCTTTATTGCACTTACCCCAAAAGTGGAGGATCCTACTCTTCCCAACCAATTTAGACCAATAAGCCTTTGTAACACTCTTTATAAGATTATAGCAAAAATTATGGTCAATTGGCTTAGACCGATTTTGGATAATATCATAAGCCCTTTTCAAAATGCGTTTGTTCCAAATAGACAAATTCATGACAATGTGCCTCTGGCTCATGAAATAATGCACAATATTCAAACAATCTGCAGCTGCTAAGCCTTGGATTGCTTTGAAATTAGATATGGAAAAAGCCTATGACCGAGTTGAATGGAACTTCTTAAAAAATACCCTAGATCGAATGAGATTCCCTCCAATATGGACAAACTGGGTAATGGAGTGCATCTCTTCTGTATCCTACTCAGTGTTAATTAATGATCAGCCTTGTGGGTTAATCAAACCAACAAGAGGGCTTAGACAAGGGGATCCACTCTCCCCTTACTTGTTTCTTTTATGTATGGAAGTCCTAACCCAATCGTTCAACAAAGTCAGGTTAAAAAAAAGGGATTGGGAATTAAGATATGTGCGTCAGGAATGAACATTCCGTGTTTGCTTTTTGCTGATGACAGTCTTCCTTTTTGTAAAGGGACTGAATCAGCTTGTAAGAACCTTAAAACCATTTTGGACAATTTTTGTGAACAGTCTGGACAATTGATCAATTTTCACAAGGCCACAATGATCTTTTCTTCAAAAGCTTTGAGTAGATACACTGATCGTGCAAAAGGGATCTTTAATATCCCCACCAAAGAATCTTTGGGTAAATACCTTGGTTGTCCATCCATTAGTGGTTCTAAGAAAATAGAATTGTTTTCACCTATTTTAGAAAAGGCTTCAGAGAAACTCTCTAACTGGAAAGCTAACTCCGTGTCAAAAGCTGGGAGAACAATTCTTATTCAAGCAAACTTGAAATCACTCCCAGCACATACTATGCAATGTTTTCTTATGCCCAAATTGACTTGTGAACGTGTTGATCGAGTAAACAGAAATTTTTTCTGGAAGAATTCTTCTGAAAAAGGAATGTCTATGCAAGACTCATGCGGTAAATTTAGCTTTCCAATGTAAGTTAGTTTGGAGACTGATTTATGATAGAAACAACCTCTGGGTCTCCCAAATGCATGCTAAGTACAACCACTCTGGTGAATGGTTTGTGAAAAGCCCGAAGTCCTCGGACTCTTGGGTTTGGAAAAATCTTTGTAAAGCTTACAAGTTTTGCAAAAAAAGGGTTTCGATGGAAAATTGGGAACGGTGTCAATGTGAACTTCTAGAATGATAATTGGTGCGATCAACTACCATTATCTTCCTTAGCTAATCAGTCTTCTTCACTTAAAGATAGTGATGTGACTATTCAAGAATTCATTTGTAATAATGAATGGGATCAACACAAGCTCAGACAAGTGCTTCCAGAGTCACTTGTCCATTTGGTTCTTAAGACCCCTATTCCTATTTTTGCAGAACATGATGAAGTTTGTTGGGGCCTAACTGGCAATGGAGAGTTTTCAACCAAGTCTGCGATATGGCTCTGTCATGAGTTAGATTCCGGACCTAAATGGGAAGGATCTTGGATTTGGAAGCTTGATATCCGACCAAAGCTAAAAATTTTCCTCTGGCTGATTTTTCATAATGGTCTCCCATTTAGAGGGAATTTAATGCGTAGGGGTATCAACCTGGACCCCTCTTGCCCTATTTGTCTCCAAGATTTGGAGACTGATTGTCACTTATTATTTCAGTGCCATTTCACAAAAAAGTGTGGGATATTGCCAAATCCCACAGATGGCTTTCATCTTTTGTCAATCTCCCAACAGACAGTAACGGTAGCATTATGCTACAAACTCTCAAAAATTCTATCCCCTCCAACGAGGTTTTGAGAGCCTTCTACCTTATATGGAGCATCTGGAAGGAGTGTAACGATTGCGTCTTCAACAACTCTGTCTTCAACGCCACAAGGGTCATCATTCGAGCCAAGAGAAGCTTTGCAGAATGGCAAGCTAGTAGCAGATTTTCTTACCAAGATCAACACTTTATTCAACGTCAACGATCTCGATCTCAAGTGCCACATCGTCACAATAATGTCAGTGAAGGGTGGAAACAGCCTCGCTACGGATGGGTGATGTTGAACTTTGATGGTTCCCCAAACCATCAAGGCTTAGCAGTAGGATTCGTCATTCGTGATCATCTGGGTCATCTTCGAAAAGTTGGTGCCATGCCGGTTAATTCACATTCCATTATGTTGACAGAAGCTTTGGCTCTCCGTTTCAGTCTTCAACAAGCTATATTGGAAGGTTTCTCAAAAATTCAGATTGAAGGAGATAGTCTTATTCTCATCCAGGCTATCCAAGGGGCCGTCCACACACCTTGGCATATTGATATGATTGTTAGAGATATCAAAAACTTAATCAGACAGTTGGAAAATTCTACTATTTGCCACATCTACCAAGAAACAAACTCAGCGGTAGATTGGATGGCTAATCTTGGTCATTCTTTAGACACTGTCGATCTTTGGATATGTAGCCCTTCGGCAACCTTTTCTTTTATTATTCATGCAGATAACTTAGAGAGATGTAGAAGGGTCCCTTAAGTTCTTGATGTTTCTTGTTTACCCAAGTTAAAAAAAAAAATATTGCGCAACATGTCATGGGGGGGGCTTTAAAATTTACATTGGTTTCAATTATATGAAAGGTGTACAAGTGTAAAATGTTCCTAGTTATTTGAATCTCAATCCAAATCTATGAATTTGTGATTCAAAAATCTTTCATCGATTCGACTCTTATTAGAATTTTAAAGTAATTAGTACCTTACGATCCAGGTTTAGTCTAAAAATTACTGTATGTGTTAGGATCTCAATACGATTCTACGATCCGATTCACGATCACATGTGAATTTCATAATCTTCATGCACTCAAACTTTTGTCATAATAATATAAATTTTGTATTAAAATTATTTACCAAAATACAATTTAACGTATCGCTCCATTTTAGTGAATACATATTTTAAGTTTTTAACTATTATACAACTTTTACTGTTATTTGCCTATTGTATTATAGTACTCCTATGATTTTCGATCCAATTCCACGATTTTGATTCTAACTATCTCATCAATCCTAACTAGGGTTACGATTCCAACAACCTTAAAAATGTCATTAAAAAAAGATTGACATAAAAGAAGTAACTAATCAAAGACTATTGATTGGAAAACACCAGAAACCCTTTAAGTAGGATTTGGGATTGAACAACCTACGAGGGTCAAGTAATCAATGATGAATCTATGGTTGATCACATTGTTCTCACTTAACCCTCTTTTTTCATACATCATTAACTATAGTTGGTATAATCATCTACTTACATACAGTAAGCCCGGGCAACCCATCTACAAGATTAGCAACATCCTCATCTAGAAATTGTACTACTTATATTTTAACTTTGACTGTATATTCTACTGGATTGTTTGCATTTTGGACCCCAAAGTATATGATAATTTATTTTTTAAACCCTTGGTTTTATTATTTATTTTTTGGACCCTAATGTTTATGGGTTGAATTAAAAAGGATCTTAAAGTTTGTAGGTTGAAAAAAAAAAAGCTCGTGTACCGTTTTTCTTTTTCTTCCCATGTTTTGAATTTATCTCCTGATTAACGTCAAACTTCAGGACTAAGTTTAAAACTAACATTAAAGCTGTAATACATCTCTCTTATTCATGTCGGAACTACTTAGACCCTCAGGACACGAGCCTTTTTTTTTTCAACCTACAAACTTTAATGTTCTTTTTTATTTAATCGATAAACTTCAGGGTCCAAAAAATAAATAATAAAACAAAGGGTTCAAAAAATAAATTATCCTAAATTTCAGGGTCCAAAATGCAAAAAAACTCATATATTCTATTATCGTCACTGGTCAATTGATCTTAACTTTCAACATTAGCCAACCGACTAAAGAAATAACCAATAAAAAAATTAACTTATATTAATACTTAGGATTATTGGATGATAATACATTGAACTTTAGGGGTATTGGATAATAATGCACTGAACTTTTTCTTGGACTCTAATACACGGAACTTTGAGGGTATTGGACAATAACGCACTCAGACCAATTCAGCTGGTGGTTCACGCGGTGGCTGTCCTACTTTGAGGTGTCGTTTTTCTATTTTTTTTCAGAAAAAATTTTTACCGTGTAAGAAAGTACAACATAAGCAGGATGACTAATATATTTTTTTGAAAAAAAACAGAAAAACGATACCTCAAAGTAGAACAGCCACCGCGTCAACCACCAGTTGAATTGGTCTGAGTGCATTATTGTCCAATACCCTCAAAGTTCAGTGTATTAAAGTCTAAGAAAAAAGTTCAATACATTATTGTCCAATACCCCTAAAATTCATTATATTATCATTCAATAATCCTAATACTTAAGCTTAAGATTGCACAAGCATGAATAACAAAAGCTGAACAAAATGAATAATGCAATGATGCGGGTTGACAGAATAAATAGTATAAACCTATATGACGATTACCACTTTTCTCCTCTCTATTCATCTTTTTCCATATAACTAGATTTGAGGGTATATAAGATTAAATATACTGAAATGTGATTTAAGCATGCAATGAATTATTTTTATTTAGAGTAATTTAATAGTTAATGCTAAAAAAATTTCTAACAATATTTGTCCAAATTTGTACAAATTAAAGCACTCTACTTAATTGAATAACATCTAATGAATGATTATTCATGAGTTAATGAAATGATCTTTACATTATATTATATATATATATTCCATGATTCACCTACTCCACTCGAAAATTCTTCATATGAATATGGGCTCATCTTGTTGTTTAAAAAAAAAAGTAATTCTAAACACTTTTATTGATTTTCTTTAGTTTTTTTTCAAGGAAAAACAATCCTAGATAATAAATGTTTTGCTTGTGAATATGGACTCACCTTGTTGTTTAAGCCAGTTTTATGTGATTAAAAATCTAAAAGAATTAAGTAAAAGTTTGTAAAATATTAACAACCTATAGATTACTTACGTACAAGAAAAATAATGTCAGAATTTCATTTAATAGCCCCAAAAATTAGATTGTTTATTTCCAATGTTCTTTTAATTAAGATTCATAAATTAAAACTACGGTATAATTTTGTCTAATAGTTCCAAAAAGCTAGGTTATTTATTTTAAACATTATAATGCAGTGAAATTCATAAGGTACTTCATTTTTTCTTAACGTATTTTCTTTTTACTACATTTTGTCTTCCAACCAAAATACTAAAATAAAATTTCATATTTTCATTCTAGCTAGTTTTTTAGTGATTAATACTCTAAGAGAAATAAGTAAAAGTTTGTAAATATATTGACAACATGTAGATTATTTACGTATCAAAAAAATTATGTTAGATTTTGTTGAATAACTCAAAAATGAATTTCTTTCATTTCCAATTTTCCTTTAATTTGAAATTTATAATACAACATATTTTTATTTATTTTACTTATTTATTTGTTATGTTTGATTTTCCATTTAAAACTACCAAGAAAAGAAACTAAATTATCATACTTAACTAATGACACAAACAAAAACTTAGTATGTACTACCTCCGTTTTTATTTATTTGTTGTCTAGGAAATTGTGTTAAAAGGTTTGACCGTTAATATCTTAATGTGTATAATGATTCATCATACAAAATTGATATTATTAGATTCGTAATGAAAAATTGTAAAACCCTGAATCTTTGGGTAGCATCACCGTTAGTTCCGTCTGGCAGACCGTTGGTGTGGAGTTTAAGTTTCGAGGACGAAACTTCTTTTAAGTAGGTAATGATGTAAAACCTCGAGTTTTATGAAGAACGGAACCCTTAGGATTGTTACCGAACCGTTAGGCCTAAGTTTAAGTTTCGAGGACGAAACTTCTTTTAAGGGGGTAATGATGTAAAACCCCGAAAAATTCAAAGGAGTTGACCGTGACGTCGTTGATAATTTAAGTTGACTTCGTTAATTGTGAGACTTTGTCGGTAATTATTCTGCTGACGCTTGAGCTCGTAGGACCGTTGAGGGGCTAACAAGGGTAGAATAGTAATTTCCGCTGGTTAATATTATTATGTGATTAATTACGTGAATATTATTTGCTATGTGATTATATGATTATTAGTATTAATATTATTATTACTATTAATATTATTACTAGTTGTTTTTAGAAAAGAAAAATCAGATTTTCTTATTGGGTTGGATTAGGAGTGGGATTAGTATAGTTTGGCCTTTATTAGATTATTTGGGCCTAGATATGTGTTTGATATAAAAACCCCCCTCTCTCTCTCTCAAAACCCTAATCTCCTCTCAAACTCAAACCCTAGCCTTTCTTCCCCCTCTCTCTCCTCTGCTTGACCACAGTGGCTGAGCCACCGCGACCACCGCAACCACCGGCAACCACCTTTTCCTTTCTCTCTCTCTCTCTCTCTCTCTTTCTCTCTTTCAATCGTTCTCTCTCTTCCTCTCTTCCTCTCTTCCTCTCTCTGTCCCGATTTGATTGTGCTTCTCCCCGCGCTGCCTTGCGCAACCACCCAGACCACCACCAGTCGCCTCTCCGACGTCGGAAGTCGGTGCACCAACCGCCGTTGCTTACCTTGCCCGACGTTGATGCCCAGAACGTGAAAGAGAACAAGGTCACTACTGCTACTGTCGCGACCTGTCGTAGGATCACCACCGGCCGGAGCACCACCCTTTCCGACGACCCCGCTGCCGCCGCCACCTCTGACTGTTGCTGTCCAGTCGCCGGGAAAAACCGTGCCCTAAACCCTAACGTAAACCCTAAATCTTTTTTTGAAACTTTCATTTTCTTTTCTTTTTCTGATTTGTTTTTAGTAATATTATTTTTATTATTATTATTATTGTTAATTCTTGTTTTAAATCTTGTAATTTGGGTAATTAGGGTGTAATTTTTATTAAGTCGTTATTTGTAATTAATTTGTTCTTGTATTGTATTATTTATTGTAATTTTGTATCAATTATTATGTGTAATTTTATGTTCTAATTTGGTGTATTAGGGTTGTAATAGTGGTAGTGAAATTATTAATATTCGATTATATGTGATGCTTTGTTTTCATGAGAATCATGTTAGGGTTGTAGATGACATTATTATTGTATGCACGAATTAAAAATTTAATTACCTAGATTAATTCTTGAATCGTTAGTTAAATATTCATATGTTCTTTAATTCTCTTAGAGTTTATTCATGTTTAATTTTATGTTAAATCTTGTTAAATAAGTTAGGGTGATTGAATTACAAAAGTTCGATTCTTGTTTATTAATTTATGATTCTTGATTGAATCTTGTATAAAGAAATTAGTTGTTGGGATTCTTGTTTGGTAGTTTAAATGTTTATATGTTCTTTATAATTTATTCACATGTTCTTTAAAACCTTTCTTGATTCTTGATTAAGAATTTCGTACTTTATAACTATTCATGTTGTAATTAAAGGGTCTTGAAATAGTATGTTTTAGATCTCATGTGTAGGATAAGGTTGTTAATGTTTCATGTGTTATATTTTGGCATTAGTGATAGAGAATTTGATGTTTGGACTTTAGATGGTTTAAACTAATTACCTTGGACCTTAGTTACTGTTTTAAGCCCAAACTAGGACCCCGGGATCGAATGGTGAAAGTTAGAACCGAAATAACAAATTAAATTAATAACCGTTATCGGGACAGTTTTGCTAGTGCCTAAAGATCGGGTCACCACGATTATTATAGTTGTCCTTTAATCGAACCCTTTGGACTGCAGATTCCCCTAGATGTTAGCTTTCATAGGAATTTTGCGGAACGGACTTTTGAGTTGTATAGCTCGAGTTATAGTCGTTTTACCAGAACCTGTCGGAACTGGACCAGTTGGAAGTTTTGGTACTTTTAGAGTCTTTCGAGGCTGATATGGGATTAGTCGTCAACTTAAGAGTTTTAGTAGACATCCCGAGGTTTCCGAAAAGTCCAGAACCAGACCCATAGGATGTCAGGAAGTCGAGTTGTGACTCGTTTTATGTGAACGTTATAATCTGTCCTCTGTTTGCTGTTATTTATGAAAATGTTTGAGTAAATTTTATGTGTGAACTTGTTCCTTGAATGTGTTAAGTGTAAACCATAAATGATAGGAACCTAAGTGTTCCTAGGGGATGGGTTAGGTAGTTGATAGTTAATACTAACTTCGTTAGAATGCGCTTTGATTAGATAATTATTCTTATTCTAGTCCGAGTTAGTGCGAAACGTTAGCGAACTCAAGTGTGTTCTTCTTTTTGCTGTGCCGTGAAGTATATCAGGTAATGTCTATGCTCTAATCCCCACTGGGATGCTCTTTAAATGTGTTTTAATGTTTTCTAATCTGTTTTGAGAATTGCATCCCGAAAGGGGACCTTAT
The DNA here is from genome assembly GCA_029582165.1 of Portulaca oleracea. Lineage (NCBI taxonomy): Eukaryota > Viridiplantae > Streptophyta > Magnoliopsida > Caryophyllales > Portulacaceae > Portulaca > Portulaca oleracea. The sequence goes on from CM055876.1 coordinate 14,636,029, forward strand.
GAGGAAAATATGACCATCTGCTTTGGATAACTGATTGTAATTGTTTATGCTTTGATTTTATTAAGTTAAGAAATTGGATGGTCTTTTATTAGTGGTTTTATTATTGGTTTTGATAAACCTGGGTTGGGTTTGACTTGAGAGTTGTGAGCTGAGTTTGAATAATATACTAATAATTCAAAGTGGAAACATAAAGCGGGTTGTTGTTTTGATGCCTTTAACAGGCTAATATTCATGCGGGTGATAACCAGAGATCGTGATTCGATGCTGTATGGGTTATGTGAGGGAGATCAGGGTTTCATCCCTGATATAGGATAGAGGTTATGATGCCCTTGATGGGCGATTGTTTGATGCCTTTGAGAGGCTAATATTCATGCGAGTGATAACCCCGAGATCAGGATTCGATGCCTGTATGGATTATGTGCCAGGAGATCAGGGTTTCATCCCTGATATAGGATAGTGGTTATGATGCCCTTGATGGGCGATTGTTTGATGCCTTTGAGAGGCTAATATTCATGCGGGTGATAACCCCGAGATCAGGATTCGATGCCTGTATGGGTTATGTGCCAGGAGATCAGGGTTGCATCCCTGATATAGGATAGTTGTTATGATGCCTTTGGTAGGCGATGTTCTTTTGGGATTTGATATCCCGCCCGCGACTTAAAATATGGATTGAACAGGTTGAGGAAAACAGTTAAGGGTTAAAGGTTGAGAAATGGTTTGACTTGTTCCCTCTCCCCAAAATGAATTGAAATGAACTTAAACTGTTTTAAACGTTAGGGGTAGACATTATTGAGATTTCCCCCTCATTTTTGAAATGTTTTGTTTTCAGGTGAAGATCTGAATGTTGGGGACGGGAATTAGAAGTGAGGACGACGAGTCTAGAAGTCCTTAAATCTTTTTTATTTTTGTTTTCGTTATGATGTCTTAAAGTTTTGTTTTGAGTTGTTAGTAGTTACCGTTAGCAGACAGTTGTGTTTTCCTTTCTCGCCTTGTGTTCCTTCGGGAATACGGCAGTGACGCCCAAACTAAAATTGAAGTCTTCCGCTAAGTTTTGTCTGTTAACGTTAGTTTGACTTTGACTTTCTATAATCGAATTTCCGGGGCGTTACAAAAATACTATTAGAAAAGTATAATATTATATTTTTTTACAAAAATTTTAGGTTAGAAATTATACATTAAAGATTGATACTGAAAACCATAAATGACAGATAAAAAAGAACGTAAGTAGTAATTGTTACTGTAACTTATAACAAAAAGAAAGGTGGAGAGAGAATTATGAAAAAGAATTATTTTTAAAGTTAATTAATAAGCATTCCACTAATGACATTAAATCAAAACAAAAGAAAATAGATTAACAAAAAGATAATAAAACAAGGGGAAACACGAGGACACATATGCAATAAATATAGAATAAAGTAAAAAGGTAAAGAAAATAATTAAAAAAAATGAAATGTCGTAGATTGAAACAGTGAATAGGAAAGTAGTGATTTGGACTTTTATAAGTGTATAAAGTATAAATATAGATATAGATTGATTTTTCTTAGTATCTTTTGATCTAACATAACTTCACCTGAAACTGTAGTTGTAAACCTTGATTTGACTAATTTTTTATCAACTACTTTATGGCAAGTAAAATTGGTGATTCATTGGTTAGGATAAATTCATAAGGACGTTATGTAGCATATGAAAAATGAAAGGAAAACAATATATATTAACAAAATTACAACTTATATTATATATATAATATAAGGATATAAAAAAAATGTGATAGTTAAATAGTAATTAATCACCCCATCTTTCTATTAAAATTTAAGTCTTGTGAAAGTAAAAATTATGGGCTTAAATAAAAATTGTAATAGTTACCCTAATATAAGGATAAAGTAGCACTTAACCTCGTAATTATATAGGTTGTACCTAAAGTGATTATTGAATATTTGAATTATTCATTGCCCCATGTACGTGGAGCCGAGGCCGAAAGATGTGTGGCAGAAATTATTGTAGGGAACCAATCAGTCATTGTAGGCAAATGTACGAATGTTTGATATTATCAAAAGACTAATCGACAAAAATGTGAAAGATATAATGTAATGTCACCAGTTTACACTGCCATACACACACAAAAAAAAAAAAAAGTTTCTTTATCTGCGAAAAGTCTAAATTTTAACTTTAATATTATTAGGGCTATCTGTATCTTTGACCCCGAAATATAAGGATATTTATTTTCTGTGTCCTAATTTTCAATATTTACTTTTGGGACCTTAAAGTTTATGGGTTGAATAAAAATGACCTTAAAGTTTCTAGGTTTAGAAAAATAGTCGTGTATTATTTTTCTTTTTCCTGTCATGTTTGAATTTATATCTTAATTAGCGTCAAACTTCAGGACTAAGGTTAAAACTAATATTAAAGGTGTAATACACATCTCTTATTCATGCAGGAATTACTTAGACCCTGAGTACTTCAAGGTCTAATTAGTTTTGACATGAATAAAAAAGGTGTATTATAGCTTCAACATTAGTTTTAACCTTACTCCTGAAGTTTGACACTAATCGGAAGATAAATTCAAACATGAGAAGAAAAAGAAAAACAGTACATGAATCTTTTTTTCCAAACTTTAAGGTCATTTTTTATTCAACCCATAAACTATAGGATTTAAAAAATAAACAATAAAAATAAAGAGTCTAGAAAATAAATACCTTTATACTTCAAAATTTAAAAGGTAAAAAATCCAATATTATTATATAATAGGATAGAAATAGTAAGGAGGATAAGATGTGATATTTATATATGGATGGTCCACCACAGAGGGAGAAGTTAAGAAATTTATCTTATAACAACAACTTCTCGGAAATTATGAGCCTCATACGTCAACCTCCTGTAATTTTCCTCATGTTCCTTTCCCCTATAATTATTGCTCTTTTTTCACTGTCAAAGCCAAGTGCAAGCTGGAGAAAAAAAGAATTACAGTACTATTTTGTCCATGTTTTCTTCCATTTAGATTAAATGTTGGTCAGGAAAATTTTGCTGCTTATATCTTTCTCATATATATTACTCCATCTTTAAATCAATGTTAATTTGATTAAGTTTTGACCATTAATTACTCACAAATTATAATAAATTACAAAATGAAATTATCACTATTAGAAAGATACTGTAATAAAAATTACAATGGTATTAATTTTATATTGTAACTTATTATAATTTGTGAGTAATCAATATTCAAAACTTAGTCAAATTGATATTTATTTAGGAATGGGGGGAGTACATTCATTCGGTTAAATATGAGATAATCATGTTCAAGAAAAAACTTAAACACATGATTGTGATAATAATTTTTTCGGGTGAAACATGACTTACACATAATTCATCATTAGATACAATCACAAAAACAGGTAAAAAATAATAATTAATAAAAGATATATAGTATGTCATTTTCAATCTCTATTCGAAAACTTCTAGAGATATGTAGCGAAACACAAATTGCAATGAGAATCCAATATTTTTCATTTATTTATTTTGTGATTTTTTGACGAGTACAATTAAATATAGCTACTGACGGCCCAAACTAACTATCATTTATATAATTATGTTTCTTTTCTTTTTTTTTTTGACACCTATCTATGTTTCTTTTTGAATACATGCATGATCACAGTCATAACAATAATGTACATTTTGAATTTAGTTTAACTATAATTTATGGAAAATTTAAGCATAAGTCATCTTAGTTAAAAATTATTAGGTTCCTTTTTTTCAAATGTCCATAATATATAGTTACAATATGGTAGGACCTTTATGCAGCAGCAGTTGTGTGAATTTGAAGTCCACTTGAACAACATTGAACAAGTGACAGAGGGAAGAAGAATTCGGTATTTGTATGATCGTGTTAATTAGGTTTTATTAATATTTTTAATTTGATCAACAATACGAGGAACTGATGGATCATTTGTGGGAAAGAAAAGGAGAAAAAAAAAGACCCAAAAATGAGGGAAGAAATGATATGGACGGTTCCACGTAAGAAGGTACAGGAACTGATGGCCAAGATTGAGTTTAAGTAACATGGCACAGTTGCCTCGTATTTAATTTCATGCTCTCCCAACTAAACATTATCCCATCATCATCTCTCTCTCTCTCTCTCTCTCTCTCTGAACAAACAGCAGCAGCAGCAGCTTCATTTTGTTCTTCACAGAAATTGAGGAACTCAAAAAGGCTTCTATGGATTTATGCCAACTCCTTTAGTTTCCTCATCATCCTCCATTACCAAAAGTAAGACTCATTTTACCTTTTTGTTTCTTTTTCCTTTTTTTTTACAGTGTCACTAGTTTGTAATTTATTATATACTCTTTGAGCACGTGTTTTAAATATGATCATTATTCATTTTTAATAGTCTAATTGTTCACTCTGACTTGTATGAAGCACATACTCAAATGCATGTAATAGTTAATTTTTTGTTTTTAAAGTATATATATGTTACAAAGTTAATTTCCAAATATATGAACCACTTTTGGAAATTAACATCAACAGGGTGGATTCTATTGCAGTAATTGGGTTAAATAGTTGTAAGTTGGTCTTTGATCTTTCATTGATTAATTATTGTGTATGTTATTTTGTGATTATCCTTGATGAATGCCGAGTTAGGCAGTTCCATTTATGGATAAACATAGAAGCCTAACAACTCCAACAAATCATGTAGGTGGGTGAGCATAAGCATGCAACTGTAGACTACCATTTGCCAAGAAAAGCATAGCTAAACATATATGCTTTTTAGGAGATTATTACTACTTTTATAAACAAAACCTGCCATGTTCACTGTGTCCTTTCATTCAATTTGTCGCCCCAATAATTTATGGGTTTTCCATTCTTGCCCATAGACATTCCAAGATTTTACTCCACGTGGTCATTAATGAGCACTTTCTTTCTACTCTGTGTGTGTGTGTGTGTGTGCAGAGGGTATCTGCCAGTAAAATTTGAACCTAGAGTGATCAAAACTGTGATCTCAGCTACAGTAGATTCTATGTTTAGTTTCCTCTCTCCGTGATATTGTACTACCTTTCAATGTGATTATTATTTGACCTCAAAAAATCTCATAAATGTTGTATCATATTGGCATGGTATGTGCATGTACTATTGTTTTCAAAGATCACACCACATATATAAGTATGTAAAATCTTTTTAGACCCATAGGTAAATTTGGCCCAATGGGTATCAAAGTGTTCAGGATAAGGATGATCCATCAACCCTACAAGTTTCATAAATAAAAAATACTATTTTGCTTCCACAAAAACTTAAAGATTGGTGGATCAAGAATATGGAATATGGGAGTGATCATTGGAATATTGTTGTAACAGGCATAAATATATATAGAGGAAGCTAATTGAGCAAGGTAAAAGATGGAAGCATCAAGCAGTGAAATGGGGATGGGGGGAGCCCAAAAGTGGATGGCATTCGAGCCGCATAATGGAACAACAAGCAATGGGAAGGGGAGCATGAGCAACATGGTGAAAAGGGCAGCAGAGTGGGGTTTAGAAATAAGGTCAGAGGGGGGTGACTCCAACAGTTTGGTGGTGAGAACTTCCGGGGACAAGGAACGAAGCAAGAACTCCGGCGAGAGGTTCATGACGCCGGTGGTGAACTCAGCGAGGTCGTCGGAGTCGTCCAACTCAGGTGGGGAGCACGTCCCGAGGGTGTCACAGGAGTTGAAGGATGCATTGGCAACATTACAGCAGACATTTGTGGTGTCTGATGCTACTAAGCCTGAATGTCCTATTATGTATGCTAGCAGTGGCTTCTTCACTATGACTGGCTACACTTCCAAGGAGGTTATTGGCCGCAATTGGTATCTTCTCTTCCTTCATCTAATATATACAAAGGGTGATGATAAGTGTCTTGCCCCAAGACACTGTTTAAATGTCTTCTCCCTTATGAAATCAATACTTATTATCGTTTTTAACCCCAATTTTTTTGACAAATACTATTATCGTTTAAAAGTTACAACATTTGGGTACTGGTGTAATATACTACAAAATTTGCCAACATAGATTACAAACACTCTTTTAACAACTACTAAAATTATCAATATAAAACATATATACAAATTTCCTATCTTGAGTTGAAAGTTGAGACTTGCTCCTTGAACCGGCCCAAATAAGTTCCTTATTCGTATACCCCAAATTGAAACTTGTTGAGTTGGGTTGATCTAGAACAACTCCTTTGGGTTCCTCTTACATTTGTAGAGTGCCAAATTTTGTTCCAATCCCAAAAACACGAATTGTCCCATTCCGAAAAAGATGGGTTCAGAGGTAGATTTTTCGTCCAAATTTTGAGATTAATTGAATATTTGGATACTATATTTTTTTTTCATTGTCCGAACCCAGTTTTGACCTAAACTCTATTCAAATTGTTGGACCCAATCTAACCCGAACAAACCGGGTCTTAACATGATTACATGAATTTTTCAATCTAATTTTGACATTGATTGCATTGGATTGACCCAAATTTACCATACCCCAATTTTTGCCAGCGCTAAATACATGCTTGCTGGGAGTGGCTACTAGAATCAATTGACAGTAGGGCTTCAAAAGGTTGAAGGAATGGTTTCAATAGCTTCAAAAACAATTTGCAAGAGGATGATTGTTTGATTTTTGTTTCGAATTTCCTGAAAATTTAGAAATGAAGGTTGGAGTTTTATTTTTGATAATGGAAATTGGTGGGGGTTGCAATGGAATTGCAGCCGGTTTCTCCAGGGGCCAGAAACAGACCAGGACGAGGTACAGAAGATAAGAGACGCAGTGAAATATGGAAAGAGCTACTGCGGCAGGCTCCTCAACTACAAGAAGGATGGTACCCCTTTCTGGAACCTTCTTACCATCACCCCCATCAAGGATGACAACGGCAACACCATCAAATTCATTGGGTATGCTTTTTTCCCCTTCTGGTTATTCTTCTTCTCTTTTTGGCTATTCATCATTTGTCTTTTGGATTGGTTTAATTTGTGAACAACTGTGGAGTAGCAAACTGGAAAATGTTACTTTAATGTTTGAATAATGGATGTTGATGTATTTAGTTTATTGACAACAACTGCATGTACTTGTTGGATACTTCATTATTCTTGGGATTATATATCATAGTGAGATTGAAAAGTGTTTGGGAATACTACTGTATGGTATGGTTATGGCTATGGCTATGGCTATGTCTATGGTCTATCTCTTGTTCTGGTGTGTATCCTACTGGCTTGTTGATGAGGGGTATGTTTAAGTTTGACATCAGATGCTGGATTTTTTTGGAAAATATACAGTTGGGTGATGCTTATTAGTTATTACCTGGTCCAGTTAATCTGAAAGTGATTTCATTCCTACAGAATGCAGGTTGAAGTCAGCAAATACACTGAAGGTGTAAATGACAAGGCACTTCGTCCAAATGGCTTGCCTAAGTCATTGATCCGATATGATGGTAGGAAATTTTCAAATGCAAATATTTCTTAAAAAAATGGGTCCCTTCTATATTCTGTCTCTAATGCTTCTTGCTTCCAAATGTCTGATACATCAGCTCGTCAGAAGGAGAAGGCTCTAGGTTCCATAACAGAGGTTGTTCAGACCGTAAAGCATCCTCGGTCTCAGATTCGATCTGCCAGTACCAGTGATGCTGGCAATCGGGAGTTTCTGGGGAAGCTTGAGCTTGACTACATGCTCCCGATGTCAGCTGATATTGCCAAAATGTCAACTCCTAGGAGACTCTCAACTCCTGGCAGACAGACTCCACAAAATGATGTAAAAAACGATGCTTCTAGTAGAGAAGAAGACAAGAACTCCAGAAAATCAGCACGTATATCTTCATTAGGGTGAGTTTTACTGGTGAACTGAACTCCTTTTTGGCACTCCAAACACTACTGAAAGTGAAGGCTAGTTGAAGTTGTGTGGTGTGGGATTACTTGCATGTCTTCGAAATATCCATCTAATACAGATTCAGATGTTTCGGTGTCATCCACATTGGATATGTATGAATTCACAAACTTCCGTCATTGATGATAGGGGCAAAACGAGGTCATCTGCAGTGCTTGAACATCAACCAGCACCAGAGCCTGAAATTCTGATGACAAAAGAAGTGGAACGTGTTGATAGCTGGGATCGTGCAGACAGAGAAAGGGACATACGCCAAGCAATTGACCTAGCCACTACATTGGAGCGTATTCAGAAGAATTTTGTCATTAGTGATCCCAGGCTTCCAGATAATCCAATTGTACGTTATAATTCTGAGGAACAACGCTCTTATATATACTCATCTTAGAAGTTAGTGATGGACAGGTTGCATTCTGTATTCACTAGTCCAGCACTTATACTTAGGCATTCTGGGCTTCTAGCTTTGACATGTTCAGTTTCATGAGATGTGCATTGTGTGCTTATGGTTTAAGAGATGTCACAAGCATCAGTATGCAATTCATATTTCTTACAAGTGCAAGAATTAATCGTCTCATATGGCTTATATGCGTGCATGTATGTTGCAGATATTTGCATCTGATAGCTTTCTCGAACTGACAGAGTATACAAGGGAGGAAATTCTGGGAAGAAACTGTAGGTATGGCCTTCTTTCACAGTTTGGGTGTTTGAATTGAATTCCATGAGAATGTAATGGTTTATTACTTGAATATCTTATAATTATTATTATCTGGTTGTCTGAAAGTGAAAGTAAACTAATATTTATCCATCTATTTACATAACAGTGATTTCCATGTTTATCCATGCATGATTTTGTATTTTTGCCTTTTGTGTACCATGATCATATCTGGTCGTCTGCTTACTTGTGTATGACGACATCTTTCTAGATCGGAATTTGTCACTAGAGATGTCAAGTTTTCCAATCCTAAGCATGAAACTATTTTCAGTATCTTCTAGTTTCATGTTGTTGCATACTCTTTGTTCCTCTCATAGTGAACTGGGGATCTCATAAATTTGCTTAGAAAGCAATTCTTTGCATGCAAAATTTCAGGTAACATATGTGAACATGTGTTATGTATATTCTCCTTTATAATCTGCTCAAGAATTGTTAGTGTTGTGCCTTATTTTGATTCCTGTGCCTATAGTTAAACCATTTTCTTCCATAAATGATGACCAGAAGTGGATAAGTTTCTTACCTCTTATATGTTGTGATTAATTCCTTGTCTCATTTATGCATGTGTGCTTCTATCTTTTCAACATTTTCCTTTGGATATTGCAGATTCCTTCAGGGACCAGAAACAGATCAAGCTACTGTGCAGAAGATAAGAGATGCTATTAGGGAACAGCGCGAGATAACTGTTCAGCTCATTAATTACACCAAGAGTGGTAAGCTCTTGCATGTCGTGTTTTTGTGATGTGTTGAGTCATCAAGGGACTTTAGTTGGAAATTTACTGGGATTGTACTGGCCTTTGATGCTTTATTATTTATCTATTCATTTGTTGGTGTAAAGTTCTCCTCCTCCCCTCAACTTACCATCCTTTTCTTTAACTTGTTTGTCAGGGAAGAAGTTTTGGAACTTGTTTCATTTGCAACCAATGCGTGATCAAAAGGTAGTCATACAAAATCTGACATTTGGCTTTTGGTATTCTTTGTTCTGTTATTGATCATCCTAGCACATAAGCAAATACAATAATCTACGTCCGTTTAACCTGGGATACGCAAAATTGCTCATACGGTTATGTTACTAATGTCTGTCGTCTAATCTTGCTGTCTAGGGAGAGTTGCAATACTTCATTGGTGTTCAACTGGATGGAAGCGATCATATTGAACCATTACGTAATCGCCTGTCTGAGACTGCAGAGCAAGAAAGCGCTAAAGTGGTACGTAGTTTACCTGTATGTTTGTTTGTACCTTTGGGCGTTGCTGTTCAAGTTTCAGAAATTGGTATCAAGCTTCCTGTAAAATAAATACTGCTTTAAACACTCATCCTTGCATCCTTTATTTGGAAAAATTAGAACTTGACTGGTATACACTTCGTAACCGTAAGCTTGATGATTGAACACATTGGCTTGCCAATTGGAGTATTTTCATGATTCTTTCTCAATGGCATGGTTGACCCATAAAACAGACCCACACAGCAGTAGTCAGTTTTAGCTAGCGTTTAGGAATGAGTTTTCTGTGGTGAACTGTTGATTGCAATAACTTGGCCTTCCACTACACCATTGGGAACTGAAAAGGAATGTGTTCTTGATTACATATTATGGTAACTAAGATATCATTAGGGTGCGTTTGGTTGGTGAATAACCCCGGAGAAATGGTCAATTTTCCCGAGTTGACTTATTTTCCCCATGTTTGGATGCGGGTTGACTTCGGGAAAGTTTTCACGATGAGCCCACCATTTTCTCCATTTTCCTAGGGAAAATTTCCCTTAGGGGGGGCTAAGGGAAATTTTTCCCAGGGAAATCTTTCCCATGGAAAACTTCCCATGGGAAATTTTCCCCGGGAAAAATTTCCCTGCGGTTCCTACCAAACACTCCCTAATACTGGAATGGGGTAGATCTTTATCTTGCCACCTTCACTTATGGTAGTTTTTCCTCGTGGTTTGTTGTATTTCTGTTTGAGTTTAAAATATAATTGTGGGTATAGGGTGCCAGACTTTTTACATTTAGTTCTTGACGAGTCATTGTTTATAGTTTGGCTATAGGGATGCGCTGTAGTTGGTTGGTGAATCTAATGGAACTTTTTGGAAGGGATATAGACATACAGTTGGTGATTGGATATTTTCTTGTTTGTTTGGACTTTTACTTGGGGATGATGCTATTTTTGGACAAAATTCTGAAAGCCTAATGCTCGCTTTTGGTTAAAAAAAATTAGGTCAAAGCTACAGCAGAAAATGTTGATGAAGCTGTTCGAGAACTCCCCGATGCCAACTTGGTAAGGTACCCTTCTTGTTCAATAGTTTTAGGTTCTATTATTGGCTCTGTGGATCCCTATTCTGGGTTCTTGTGCTGCACATCTGCTTGTCTGAAATAGCTTGTTGTCTAAAATACACTGCCATATCTGAAAATAGTGCCAGTCATTTGCATCTAACTAACTATGGTTTTGAAGACTAAAGGTTTCTGATTATAAACATAGTTGAAAACTATTTCAAAATGGAATTGATTGGTTATCTTTAAAGTGCTTTCTTCAAATTTTAGTTAGCTTGCTCCCCAAACTCCCCCAAAATCATAACCAAGAAGGATTTCATTCAATACCTATGTGGGATATTGTGTTGACTAGTTAATTTTTATTGACTCAGCTAATTCCACTTCTTTGTTTATCACAGAGGCCAGAAGATCTATGGGCAATTCATTCTCAGCCTGTGTATCCGAGGCCTCACAAGAAGGGATCATCCTCATGGAACTCTGTACAAAAGGTTTAATTGGCGACTTATATATACCTCTTCTCCTAGTTAAAATTTTCTGTAAACAGTGGACAATGCAACTCTTTGATTGATTTTATTTATTAACACTTCACTGAATCTCTTTGAAGTTGCAGATTACATCTAATGGAGATAAGATCGGTCTAGATCATTTCAAGCCCTTAAGACCCTTGGGTTGTGGTGACACTGGAAGGTATAGTTCTTTCTGTTTAAGTGCATTTTCTTCCTGTTTGTCTGTGTATGTACTATATTTTGGAACAATTTATTCTTTGTTCAAAATGAGGACCTTACCATAAACAGGTGCACACTTGACAACTAATAAATGTAATCTGATCAGAGTTACTGGAGATGGAGCGTGCAGGTCACATGAACTAGCTAATTGTTCTTGCTGAATGATTTATTGCATGAACCATATTTGATATTCTCACATCAGGGTGTCGAAGCTATTAAAAGTTAAAAGATGTGGATGCTAAGAGAATAGCTGACAATGACAATTAGCGTAATTACAATGCAACTTCTGATGGGATCAACAGCTGTTTCTGAATCCTCCTAGTTTTTTCCATTTCTCCTCAATCAATAGATTCCAAAAAAGGCATGGCTTTGGAGGAATGATCCGGGCAATCTTGTGGTCATTTTCTTGCCAATGAACCCTTGCCAAGCTAAATGATGAAGTTTGACTGATTTTCAAACTGGACTTACAAATGCTTCATACATCATAACCTCACATTGAAAGTTAGGTAGCGTTGAATGTTATACTGCACAGTGCAAAGTATTTGAAGTGGACAAAAATCAGAAAGATTATAGACTTATAGCTTTTCATCGCCTTTTCATACAATGAAATGTAGACAGAACATGAGAAATAGATTTTGACTGTGATTAAACTGAGGACATATTAGTTTTGCAATGATGTGCTTATGTATGTCTCTTCATGACAGTCTTATAGCTGATTAATCTGTTTGTAGCTATTATTCACTGGTTTCTTGGTTCTTGTAGTGTCCATTTAGTGGAGCTGAAGGGTACTGGAGAATTGTTTGCTATGAAGGCGATGGACAAATCTGTGATGTTGAATCGTAACAAGGTAACATATGCGATTTGATTTTCTTTGATGTTCTTCTTTTCTCAAATTGAATACGAAAAAAATGATTATGTTGCATCAGTTGATTGTATTTGGAAGAATGACTAACATGTAAAAGAATCTTGTTCAGTGACCATTGTTTTACGTTGTCTAGCCATGCGATCTTTTCTTTTCTTGTCTTGTTTTTTCTTTGGTTGGGGGGTGGAATTGTTGCGGTGGTTACATAGCTTGTCTGATTGATCGTTGGTCTTATGTTTGATACATTAATACTGTGCCTTTGTGGTTTTCATTCATCACCCCCTTCCTCGGTTTGCGTGGGTGTGTCGGCGAGTATGTGCTTGTCAATGTGTCTAGATGCTCCAATGAATTGCCTAGCTAAGCTACCAATCTTGCATGCTTGTGACGGTTTCAACATCATGGTATTGCATTCAGTTGCTAGGATTAAGTTTCTAGATTTTCTTGATACGCCACTGGGTTTTTCAGGCAGAATATCTGTTTTCATCAAAACCCATTTGATTTCTATGTAAACTATTTGATTTTTTTTTTTATAATTTTTTTGCATTTGAATGAATTTTAGCTTGCAGTGTCAATTACTTTGAAGCTACATTCACATGTATTGCATAACAAGCTGGCTTAAGTACCTATATATTGGTGGATTAGGCAATTACTGATCCGTGTTCTGTATCTCCGTGACTCATTCAATTGTCCATAAAGATTTTTCTAATACATTATTAAATTGTTGAATAGGTTCATCGTGCTTGCATTGAAAGGGAGATTATCTCTATGCTGGACCATCCATTCCTTCCCACATTATACGCTTCTTTCCAGGTCAGGATTTCTATTGCTATTGAACCATCACATTTCCTATACAGTTAAAGTGCTGTCTTTTTCTAGACATGCAATGTTTTTCTTTTGGCATAATATGATGAAGTGTAGTTGATTTTGCATGGGAAAACCAGATCTGTTGCGATACTGTTGATTGTTGTCCTTTTCTAGATGAAGAAACACATTCTTAGCATTCCTTAAACACCAGGTCTCGAGAGTTGGTTTAGATATATGTCGCAAGCTTCTGAGCAAAATAGGTGGTCGAAATTTTTTGAAACATGCATATTTCTAACATATAATCTCTCTTCTGTTTAATACATTCTACATTTCTACTCATGACATCTATTGAATTATGTAATTCACACTGTAAGCAGATCATAATATTAATCATTGTTGTATTTTGAATTATGCTTGTCACATGTCAACCAACATAATTTGCGATTGGATCATTAGATTGCATGATTATGTCAGGTTATCCTTTATATGATAATGTGAACAATATGATTTGATTTACCTATACCAAGCTCTAAAATCCAAATTTGTGATCATATTGCTTATTCCACTTTAGACATCCTTGCTGGAGACATGTATACTAACATCTTATTCCCTCTCATTCTCTCAGACATCTACACATGTTTGTTTGATAACTGACTTCTGTCCGGGAGGAGAATTGTTTGCTTTGCTTGACAAGCAACCAATGAAGATTTTTAGCGAGGAATCTGCAAGGTTCGTAAGTCAAATCACGCTGGGTTTTCGTTCGGGTCTTAGGTTTCTTTTTCTTTATATCATTGCTACTTTCATAATTACCATTGGTTCTCTTGCTTTAATGTATACGTTGTGGACAAAATTCAGCTCCGTATAGTTAGCATAATAACATTCTTGGTCCTCACCTGCAGGTTCTATGCAGCTGAGGTTGTAGTTGGGCTGGAATATCTTCATTGTTTAGGTACTGTTCACTATGTAAACACATCATACTCTTTTTTTTTTTTTTTGGTCAGGGTGAGAATTCTAGAATTATTGGAGTCTGACTGGCCTTACCTATATAAAATGAAGATACTTGATACTAGACTTCACATTGCTCAGAAGCTAACATGGTTCACTATTGGCAATTTTGACGCAGGGATCATTTATCGTGACCTGAAGCCAGAAAATATACTGCTGCAAAGGGATGGGCATGTTGTTTTGACCGATTTTGATCTATCGTTTTTGACAAACTGCAAACCACAAGTATGTTTTGGTTTCCTCGCTTGTTATTTTGATTTTCAGTGTATAGTTCTGCCAATGATTGTTGGCATCATTGCTTAACTTATATTGTTTTTTCAACATTAGTTAACCGTACATTTACTGTGGTTTGTAGATAATAAAGCATCCACCACCAAAGAAAAAACGATCAAAGAATCAGCCACCACCAACATTCGTTGCAGAGCCTCATACTCAGTCCAACTCATTTGTTGGAACTGAAGAGTACATTGCTCCGGTATGCTTATGCTCCTTTTCTGAAATGTTTACTTGTTTCAGAGTAGATCTGGATTTTCTTTGACATTGAAAATGATATTAGTCAAGTCTTTAGTAATTAATATGCCTAGCAGTCTTTTTTTTTTATGCACAGTAATGGTTAGCAGTCTTGGACTGTATGTTTAACCAAAGATACTTTAATACTTCAAAACTGTATTTTACCCTACACATTGGCTTCTCATCAGTTGTTTTTCATGCCTGTATTCAGGAAATCATCACTGGAGCAGGCCACACTAGTGCTATTGATTGGTGGGCTCTGGGTGAGTGCATTCAACAATAGAACTCGCATGCTCAAATGAAATAATTAATTGCCTTGTTTAAGCCAAGGTTTTCAATTTCAGATGTTTGATTTCATCCTCTTTCCTCAGGCATTTTGCTGTATGAGATGCTTTATGGACGTACTCCTTTCAGAGGGAAGAACAGGCAGAAAACATTTGCAAACATCCTGCACAAAGATCTTACCTTTCCCAGTAGCATTCCGGTAAGAATAAATGGTTTCCACATTCATCATTTGTTATCCATTTTGTCCTCTATTTTTGTGCTTGCTTTGGAGGAAAGAATAGACTGATTGTGGCTAGTCAGATTTGGTCACACCATTTTATTTTGAATTTGAAGGTTCATACTCATACATATATGTTAATATGTTGTAGGTAAGCCTAGCAGCGAGACAGTTGATCAACGCGTTATTAAACAGAGATCCGGCCAGCAGATTGGGATCAGGAGGAGTTGAAGAAATAAAGCAACATCCTTTCTTCCGTGGAATAAACTGGCCTCTGATTCGCTGCATGGTATTAGCCTTCTCCTGTTTCTTCTTTACTTCATCTTGCACAATAATTGCCCAACCTCAACTTCAACCTCTTCCTACTGGGAAAACCATGGTTTCAAACATGTCTCTGCATATCTTTTGCCGACGAATAATAACAATGTGTGAGTGTTTGCATGCATACAGAGCCCACCACCACTAGAGGTTCCTCTTGAACTAATTGGAAAAGATCCAAATGCAAAGGAAGTCAGTTGGGATGACGATGGTGTCCTTGCTTCTCCGATGGACTTCTTCTAGAAGGTCGGTGCTGAGAAAAAAGACCGATTTTGTTTCATAGGTTACGATCTCTTTAGTATTAGGTATTTGCAGAATCAAAGAATTGTTTCCCCCTAATAATCAACCTCTGCACTTTTCTTCCATGCAGGAGCATCAGTTGGGGGTCTTGCATATTAAAATTTGTAACTGTAACAGTGAGAGGATATTTCCAGATATGATTGTTTTGTGTGATTTAGAAATAAATTTTTGGAATGTATATAGAGTGGTGTTTGGGCAGTGAAGCAGTGTGGAGCCTGGGGAATGAATGGGAGAGAGACGATGAGGGTGACTGGTACATATTGCCCTTCCTTCATGAATGCTGTTTATCCATCAGAGATTTGAGTACATAATACTGGAGTAGGATGTGCTTTATTATTGAACAAATTAAGATATGTATATTCTAACACTAGTCAGTCCTTGCAGAGTTCTTTCATATATACAGTTTAGAAACCCCAGTACTATTCTGAGCTTGAGTTACATTGTATTCCTTTGGTACATAGTATCAACATCTATTTATTTCGTAAGAATGATGCAGCAACTAAGTATTACTCCTTGCAGGCTAATATGCTTAGGCTCAGGCTCGAGTTTGATTTAAACTTGGGTAGCCCCCGTTTGTTTGATGCAAGTCTCCTTTTCGTTCCATATTCCATTTTAGAATAGAAACTTATTCATTCTTATATTAGACTAGATTTAGATTCTACGGAAAAAATAGCTCACTTATAGGAGAACCGAAAGCCTATATAAATCTCCCATTGATTACCAGATACTGTAAGAATGTGGGACTTATGTCCCATGCCTTGTAAATCAACCATAACTTTTTACAAGTATGTACTTTTATTTTTTTTGAGCTGGGTAAAGAGGGTTACAAAAGATTTAGGGGATCCTTCTGTCAAGGTATCTCCCCAAGTTAGTAAACATAAGATAGCAGAAAAAAATTTGAGGACTACAAATCCAAGTGGTAGTAATGTTCAAATTATGGCCTTCATTTGGCTTCCAATCCAATGCAAAATTGACTTCCCAATGGATATGATGCAAAGTGCATTCATCGAGCTAGAGCTAGTTGAGGAGATTTTTGATGTCTCTAATAATCATGTCGATCTGCCATGGAATATAAGGGTATGTTTGGTGAGCAAAACAGGAATGAAATACATATGGAATGGATTCTAATTCCTTTTCTTTTTGTTTGGAGAGCATGTTTTGGAATGGAATCCCAATTCTAGGGGATTTCCTATTCCCCCCAAATGAGGGGAATTGGATACCTCTCAATTTTGGGAGGAATGGTAGATGCTGTATTAAATTAAAAAAAAAAAATCAGCTTCTTTGTTTCCAAACCCATCGTCAATCTCAGTTCCCTCTGCTCAACATTCATTCCCATAATTGCAGCCATCTCCATAGCTTGAGAGAGAAGGGTAGAGAGAGAAACACCCATCCATGGCCACCACCACCAGACTATCGTCGCACCACCACAAAATCGTCGCCGCCATCACATTGGGAACCACAACCACATCAATCTGCCATAGTCATTGAACCCATCATCACCGATGCACCAAGCCACCGGCTCCTTGATCGGCGAACGGCCATGGACAACTCCAAACTCATCTTCTACCCATCTCTTCTTTTCAAATTCAATTTAGATCTAAAACTTTAAATTTGGGCTTTATTTCTTTTTGAAGAGCAGTGACTCCAAATTTTGAATGAGAAAAAAAAAAACAGAGTCTTATTTGAATGAAGAAACAAGGAATATGGAAAAGGATAGGGCATCATTTTTGAAGAACACTGCTGGTGCTGGTAACGAAGAACTATGCTTTTGAATTGGCAAATTTTTACTTTACTTCCTCTTTTTTTTTTCTTTTTTTTTTTTTTGAGGAGAAGAATTCTAGAAACTACTGCAAGTATGGTGCTCAGATAAAGTTTAAAAATAATAAGTTAAAAAATAAATATTATAATCTATATGAGATATTTTAAAATAAAAAAAGATTTGATTCCATTCCGTAATTTCTCACCAAACAATAGAAATGGAATTTGATTCCATTCCAATTTCTCTCCAATCAACTTCAGTTTTGGGTTCTAATTCCATACCCATTCCTCCAAGTTTCTAATTCCATTTCTATTCCATTCCTAAAATCTCTCCAAACAGACCCTAAATAGAATCTTGGATAACCTAGATAAGGATTAGACTATCCCCCTCAATTTGGACTTTTGAAGATCCAATCTGAATAGTTTGTTGGAGCCCGAAACGTAGGGCAAGTGCCTACGTTATTAGGATTAATAGCTTGGATGAGGATCAGATTATCCCCTTCAATTGTATTCTCTGCCAATAATGAATTTTCTTGTGCTTGTGACGTCCATGATTTTTCTTGATTTGGGTTTTCCATGTTAAATCGTTGTCCTTGTAACTTTACATGGTTCGTTATATTCTCTTTTTTATTGTTCCATATTTGTTTTTGCTGCTTATTGCTCTAATTATCCCCTCAAAAGCTAAGAGGATGACCAGCTAAATGGTGTGTCATGTACATAAAATCTACCACAAATGTTGTTTATCCATCATTTGTAGATATGTTAGAGTAGGATGCATTATATTCTGTTGCTTGTACTTGCTTCTGCCAAAACAAATATATACCCATTCTTAAAGTAAGGCTTGGAGAAGTATTCTTTCAGATATACAGTACTCTAGCACCATACCCTATATATGGAGCTTGAGATCATAATAATTTATTTCTTGGGTAGATATATATGCATGTATCAGGCTAACAAACATATGTAAGTGGGCCAAGTTAACATTAGATCAGGTCAAACGATATTGGTTTGAGTGTTCTTTAGGGATTAAAGCTCTGTTCGACAACAATATTTAGAAGAGCTTATAGCATTTTGACTAGATAAAATGATATTTTATTAAATTTTTAGTATTCGGTAAAACAACGCGTTTCATAGAAAAACTCAAACGTTACCTCTGTTAACGTTTGACGATTAGCTTCAGCGTTTGAAACAATAATTTCTGAGACTACCCTCAACTGTTAAAAAAGTTACGACCACTGCCATTGATCATCGTCTGCAAGAACAATCGCCATCTATTCCCTGAAACTCCTTAATTTCTATGTCTGCAATGGTACAACCAGCATCCGTTTCCTCTAAAATGCCGCCGTTCGGAACCCTAACCGCGACTCCTTCAACCATTACGAACGGCACAATATCCGCCATGTTTGATGTTCGATCGATGACGGCCGGAGAGAACATGCTGTGATGGAGATTGTGGGCAGTGTGAAGGTGTTGATCAGGTGGTGGAAAGGGCTATGTGTAGGGTTACCATTCAGGTCGTTGATGTGGCTCTGTCCTTGGCCACCATTGTTGATCCTTCTAAAACCTCTCTCTCTCTCTCTCAATTTAATACAGATTGATAACATTTGGATCTTCATGAAGTAAAGGAAATTGAATAATATGAAATCTTATATCTATACCTCATAATTCAAGTGTGAAACGTTAATATAAATACATAGTTCTCTAATTTCAACCATATAAGTGGGGAGAAGGGATCCCTGAAAATTAATTTCCCATCAGATTTCAGATACTAAAATTAAGCCCAGAAATATTTGATATGTAGTGAACAGTGTTTATATTTTGAAGAAGGGGAGGGTGAGATGTGTTTTGGGGCTGAATTGGTGACATCTATCAAGAAAGGGGGTGTTGATGGATTTTCGTGATTAAAAGTTATCGGATGATTCTTGATGTACATGTCTGTGTTCCAACTATGGGATAATTCAACCTTTTGTTTAATTTATGGTCAAAGAACGCAACAAAGCAGCATTAGCTAGGAGTAGAAGGATGATGAACAATAATAATAATAATAATAATAATAATAATAATAATAATGTCCTTTTTAGTCATTCTATATTTATCAGCTAACTCGACCGTTAATTTTACCCTACACATGTTTTACAAATAACTACTTAAACAACTATCTGCTAACTCGCGACAGCTATCCGGTACTCCATCCGCTATCCGCTATCCCATCCGCTATATGCTATTTAATCCGCTATTTTTTTTGAACAGGCCCTAAGTTAGGTAAAATAAGGTTGGTAAGAAAAGATAAGGAAAATAAAATAAAATTGGTTTGAGTGTTTTTTAGGGATTCAGTAAGATAAGGTAAGATAAGGAAAAGATAAGATAAACTTATCATTCCAAAGAACAGGGTACTCAGCTCGAATTAGATTTTAGTTTGGCAGACCAGAGTTTTATTCAGGTGTCATATGGTTTGTCAAGAGTTCTGGGAAGGATACTCCAAAATTCATCTTTATGAATTCAGTAGAAACCATATTGTACACTCAACAAATACTGCAGTACAAATCTTTTTTCATCACAGCCAAAATCCAAGCTTTAACGGAATGTTATTATTCAGCATTAATATGAATTTGTCAAGAGATCCATTCTAACATGATGGATTTGATTCTCAAAATCATTTAAGCTACTGAAGTGCACCGTACCAGCAGCTTAATTACTTTGTAGCCTGTGCAATTATATTAGTTAGGGAGCCCTCTTGCTCCTTTGCAGCCTCAACCAATGAATCCTGCAGCAAGTCCTCAATGTTAGAACAAGACAACGCATAAAATTCTGTCAAGACTAAACTATTTGTACCTGTGCAGCAATTAGTCGTGCCACAGTCCTCTTGCTTGACTCTTGCAGCTCACCGACGATTAAAATTTCATCAAGTATGTAATATGCCTTTATGATCAAATCAGACATACATGAGAAAATTTGGATTCTATATGCATCATACTATAAGTAAGCATGCTAGACCCAAAAAAAAAATGCCCAATCTATCATCTGAAAACTACATAACAAATACCAATATTATGCGCTAGCTCCCTAAGATTGACAGGATCTGGGGAGATTTCTGATACAATCCTGTTCGTGAGTGGAACATGTCATTTCATATCATATACCATATGCTTACCTTGTGAAAGTTGAAGATCAAGTCCAATTCGCAAACCTGAATAGAATGAGTTGATTACCTTTTTAAAAAGCCCCAGATTTGGGCTAAGAGGAAAAGCGGGGAAGTGGGTGGATAGCGAGTGATTCTAATAGATATGGAGATTACTCACACTGCCAAAATACCGGTCTAGGATCTCGACATAATGATGGGTTATTTCAAGGATCTCGAGCTCATTGTCGGCTTGATCAATGCAAATGCAAAAGTATAGACTAGCATACCTGCATCCACCAACAATGGCAAGTTAGCAGCATCACGCCAACAGCAACATATATAGCCTAGCTAGTAAAATGATCACCAGTAACCAGTAGTATGTTGTATGATTGTATTTGTGTGAAGCACAAAAATTAAGGCAAGTTATCACATTAAACAGGCTTTGGACAGGCAGAATGGATTTTGACATTTAGACATCAGCAATGGAGATGCAAAGAAGGAAATGAGTTAGATTAAAGGGACATCATATCTTCATGTCAAAGCACAACTTTTGGGCATTCAGGATGAATTGAATTGTATCCAATGTTTGTATCTTTTGCTAAAATCAACTGGATTGTCAATCGAAGATCATTCTCCCAGTCCCAGAGGATCATAGTAACTTGCAGAACTGAAGGTCTACACACATACATGTACTGTCCCATAACAAGCTTTGAAGTGAATTTCCAACAGGGTATTGATTTGTTCTCAAGTCATTTAGATCTCTACTGACTTCAATTCAATAGTCAGAATAATAACAAAATCAATGAAACTTCAAGATCACTCTTTATTTGCATGACTATCCCCAAATATGAGCATTACCTCCTGTAAACAACCCTGAATCCTCTCCAATCAACAAAGTTGCACAATTTAGGCCCCCGTGTCAGAACCAATCCACTTAGCTCTTTGATAACCTTCATAAATTGAAATTTCATCATAATCAGAGTTAGAAATCCCACTACATAAACACAATTTAGCACGAAGTCCATAAATCCTAATAACAAGATCACACCAACTGTAAAATGAACCAGCATTTTAAAAATTGAAAACCGAAATTGGGTAAAAGCAAACCTTAGTTCTTTCCTTTTGAGAGTAAGGTGAGTACCATTTTGTTAACCTCACTTTTCCTTGTCGATTAATAAGAATCACGAAATGTATCTGGAATCAGTGAATCACATTATCAAATTTAACAATAGTAAACACTTTCCAACACTTACATCAATTATCACTCATTCATGCAAATTCAACAAAATATTACATTTTCTTTGAAATATTGTTAGTAAATCACACAAGCGCGTAACATAAGAAAATGTATCTAGAAATGAATCAATTGAAGCATCGAACATCAATGAAATGAATTTCCAGAGCATTATGCGCACTGCAATTTAGAATGAAGGGGATTTCTTCGACAAATTATTCATGCAAAAATATTGAACAACTACGAGGCCAGTCTATTAATCGATCTACAGAATCAGAGAGAGATAAGATGTGAAGTACCATGTTTTGGAATGTGAAAGACAGAAACAGGAGATTGAATAGAGGGGGAAGAAACCCGTCAAAATGGAGAAGTGCAAAATAATATATGATGGATCTTCAATCGATTCAGTTATGAGCTCTTTCTCTCGCGTCTACTGCGCACCCTATTTTTAAGTCTAATTTTTTTTTTTTGGGGTCAAAAGCAACGTAAGGCTCTGCTCTTTAATTTGATAGGATATGTTCAATCACATTTTAACTTATTTTATTTTATCTTACTTTATCATCTAAAAGAATATGACTATATGTTTAAATAATTTATATTTAAAATTTTTTATTTAACTCATATAATTTATTTAAAAATAAAAAAGAAATAAGTGATGTGACATTTATCTAGCTTCACTACTTTCTTTATATAATTTTCTTTTCCTTACCTTACTTTGCCTTAACTAAAATAGGCCATGTTATTTGGAACGTTAAGTAAGGTTTATCATATTTTTCATTACCTTACCTTATCTGAATCTCTAAAAAACGCACAAACCAATATTATTTTATATTTTCCAACAGATTTAGAATTTAATAATAAAATATATTTACTCTACCACTAACTTTACCTAATTTAATCCTACCACTCTAAAGAAGATAATCTTAATCCTACAATTTGAAGAACATAATCTTAATCCTACAATCTGAACTTTATCTTAATCCTACACCCTTAAAGAACAGAATCAAAATTACACTAAGAATCTACACGTAGGATTAAAACCAAACCATTTGGCAAACTCACACTTAAATAATAAAGTTTTTGAAGTTTGATTGTCTAATCTATTTTCAAATTTAAATAATTAATGTCCGTTAAAAGATATATTATAATTCATGTGATTAATGTGAAATTAAATATTTTTATATCTTTACCATAAGTTAAATATATTATAAAATATTATTTAAAGTATTAAAATCAACTTTATATAAATGAAAATTTTATGACACAATTATGTTTGATATTGACCAAATTTGAATGATCCGAATTTACCCAATCCAAGTTTTCATGAATTTATTATTGCAAATTGAAGGCGCTTGACTACATTTAAGACAATTTTTTTTTTTAAAAAAAGCTAGCTCAACAAAATACAGGTATTGTATCCAAAAACAAAAAATAAAAAAATAAAAAAATAGAGAAATTGGATTTAAATAACCTGAACTTTGGGTCATAGTAGACTAAGACCTTGTTCTTTTATACGCTTGGTTGCGGTGTAGACGTGTGGTAATGGTGCGGTATGGTGAAATTTGAAAAAGTGTGGTGAGTTGTGCTGGAAGTTATGGTAGGTGAAGTAGGTTAAAAGAGAAAGTGTGAAAAGTAAAGGAGAAAATTGAGGAAAGAGAAAAATGAAAAGATATATTGGTAATGATTGTGATGTGGTGTGGTGAAGTATGGTGGAAAATTAAAGAGTGTGGTGCGGTGTGATACTGCATCGCAACCTACCGCATAAAAAAACGGGACCTAAATAATCTGAACTTAAGATTTGGTTCTAAATAATCTGGACTTTGGCTCTCTTGGATTCTAGTTGAACTTAACTCGGCGGCGGGATGACGTGACACCAAAAAATTTTAATTTGACTAATTTTATCAGTTATGACTACCTAGTGGAGGACATGTCATCATTTTTTTAAAATTTTCCTCTACTCTCATGAATCACATTTCTCTCTCTATTCAACCCTAATTTTCCCTATCATCTGATTCATCTACATCTACATCCTCACCTCATCTTCCTTCTCCCTCATTAATCCTACCCCCAATCACTCCCCAACTTCTTCCTCTACTCTATCGTTGTTCTTGTTTGAGTGTAGAATTCAATTGTTGGAGTCAAGCTTCTAATCTCGGATCCCCCTCTGATGCAGCTATTTTCATTTCTTGCATCATCCCACTAATTTTAGTGCAATCTGTCTTTTTCCTTTTACCAGCTGTACTCCTTTTATTTTTACTAGTTTGTCTTATTAGGAGGTGGCACTGCATCGCAAAGAATTGCTATGCATGCTGTAAGCAATTTATAGTGCTGGAAAAGAAATGGAAGGCAGCCTCATTTTTTGATCAAATATTCTCTCTCTAAATTTCTCTCTTCCCCTTTTCTCTCTCTATACAATCATTCTATTACAGAAAATTATCGAAGCTCTCCTTCTTTCTATTTTGAGCAGCTTCCTTGATTTTACTGTATCATTGGTATCAGAGCCCGGTTCTCAAAAGAAGAGTATCAACCTGGCACACACTAGGAGTCAGACTGCCATGGAAGACTCTTTGAAGGCAATCATGGAGGAACATAAGAAGTGGTTGCAAGATCAAATTGATGACCAAAATCAGAGATTTCATGAGCAGCAGAGGCAAATGATGGAGCACCAACAACAAATGACTCAACAACACCAACAATTTATGGGTCAGGTTATGGAACAATTGCAAAACACAAACACTAACAGAGGAGGTCATCCAGAGCAGTTGGTAAGGAACTCCATCTTGTTCAATCCCAAAGTAGAATTTCCCACATTTGATGGAAATGATCCTAAGGGCTGGATAAAAAAATGCACTAGATATTTTACTCTTTGTAAAATCACAGAAGAACAGAAGGTGGATTTAGCTGCTTTGCATTTAAAGGGGCAGGCTGAAACTTGGTTCAACAGCTATATCTTGGGTAAGAGGAATGTATCTTGGGATGAGTTTATTTTTGATCTAAGCGCCAGGTTCAAAGATAATTTGGGGAGTAAAGTGGTGGAAGAGTTTAATAGACTATCTCAAGTAGGAAGTCTAGATGAGTATATTGCCAAATTTGAGGAACTTAAAGCCCTCCTATTAATGAGAAATCCAACTATGCCTGAGTCCTATTTCTTGGAAAGTTTTGTTGGTGGTTTATCTGCTCCTGTTAAGCCAGTAGTCAGGTCGTTCAAACCCACCACAGTGTTTGAGGCTATTGAATATGCAAGGCAGCAAGAAGAGGCTATAATGGCCCTGAAATTACCCTCTGATAGAGGTCCGAAAACTTACAACCTGCCTGTCAAACCAACTTTCTCACAACCACATACAACCAAGCCCATTTTACCCTCCCCCACACCTCAGACCAAATTTCCTCCTTTACCAGCTCCACAAAATTACCCTCAAGCCAACCAAAGAGTCACTAAATTTATTCCAGCATCAGAGAGGGCTGAAAAGATTGCCAAGGGCCTCTGTTATTACTGTGATAAGCCTTTTGAAAGGGGGCATAAATGTAGTACCAAAGGCAAGCAGTTGTTTTTGGTGGAGATTCTAGAAGAGGAGGAGGAATTGAAGGAAACAAAAGAGAATGTAAACACTGTCATTGAGGAGATAGAACCGCTTATTTCATTGAATGCCATGTGGGGTAACACAGGATTTCGGACCATGAGAATCAATGGTCACATTGGTAAGAAAACGATTCACATCCTTATAGACTCTGGTAGTACACATAACTTTCTGGATGAAGGTTTGGCCAAGAGGTTGGGATGTAAGCTTGACCCCGTACCGGCACAGTCAGTAACTATAGCTGATGGCAACAAGCTCCATTGTCATTATATTTGCAAAGATTTTAAGTGGTTCATTCACGGTGCAGAGTTTGAGTCTGAGCTTTATTTACTGCCACTGGGAAGCTGCGACTTGGTTCTTGGTGTCCAATGGCTTTCTACATTGGGGGTCATCAGTTGGGATTTTAAAAATTTGAAGATGGAATTCACTCATGGAGGTAGAAATTTCTCCCTTAGGGGAATTAAGGGGGGTAAAGTTCAGCTTATGTCTCAAGAGACATTACCCAAGGCGTTGAAAACTGCAGCTCAACTTTTTATGCTACAGTGGGTCCCTGATCACCCCATATCTTTTGCCTCCTTGGAGGTTCACCCACCCCACAAAATTCCACCACAGTTGGAACCCCTTCTAGACACTTATCAAGAAGTATTCAAGGATCCTACTACTCTTCCACCGAGCAGGGGACACTTTGACCACAGGATTCCTCTTAAGGAAGGCACCTCTCCAATCAATCTTCGGCCTTATAGGTATCCTCTCAAACATAAGAACATTAGTGAGCAACTTGTCCAGGAAATGCAAAATAAAGGAATTATTCAGATTAGCTCTAGTCCTTTTGCCTCTCCTATGGTCTTAGTAGGGAAAAAGGATGGCTCATGGAGGTTATGTGTCGATTATAGGGAGCTGAATAAGCATACAGTGAAGGATAAATTTCCGATTCCGGTCATTGAGGAGTTATTGGGTGAGCTTGCAGGTTCAACTGTATATTCAAAAATTGACCTCAAATCAGGCTATCACCAGGTCAAAATGAGCGAAGAGGATGTACCTAAGACGGCTTTCAAGACTCACTTTGGGCACTTTGAATTTTTAGTTATGCCTTTTGGCTTAACTAATGCCCCTGCCACATTTCAAAGCCTGATGAACCACATATTCAAGCAATTTTTGAGGAAATTTGTGTTGGTGTTTTTTAATGATATCTTGATTTACAGCCCTACTATGGAGCAACATGTGGAGCATGTCAGATTGGTGTTGCAGACCATCAAAGACAATGAGTTGTTTGCAAAATTCAGCAAGTGCCAATTTGGGATTAGTAGAGTGGAGTATCTAGGGCATTACATCTCTGGTCACGGGGTAGAGACAGACCCTAGGAAGGTAGAAGCTATCATCAATTGGCCAGAACCAAGGAACCAGAAAGAATTGAGGGGCTTCCTTGGACTTTCGGGGTACTACAGGAGATTCGTACAAGGTTATGCTGCGATTTGCAAACCTCTCACTGACTTGCTCAAGAAAGATGGGTTCCAATGGACGAAGGAGGCTTCAGAGGCCTTTGAATTGTTGAAGAGGGCGATGTCTACTACCCCGGTGCTAGCATTGCCCAATTTTGAGCAACCATTTGAGATAGAAACCGATGCTTCCAATTTTGGGATAGGGGCAGTTCTACAACAGAACAAACATCCAATAGCCTTTATTAGCAAGAAATTGGGACCAAGATGGCAGAAACTTTCTGTGTATGAGAAGGAGTTGTTGGCTATTGTGTTTGCTGTACAGAAATGGGAACAATATTTGATGGGAAGACCTTTTATCATTAAGACGGATCAAAAGAGATTGAAGCATCTGCTAGAACAGAAGATCTCAACTCCATTCCAACAGTTCTGGCTATCTAAATTGATGGGATTTGAATATGAAATTCAATACAAAAGCGGGGCTGAAAACAAAGTGGCTGATGCACTCTCTAGGGTGCAAGGGTCTGAGCTACTTCTAATGGCACTGACATCCATCAATTCAGATTTGTTACACTTGATTGAAAACGGGTGGAACACTGATCCTGTTCTGGTTAGTATTATCCAGCGAAAACAGCAAGATCCTGAGGCATTTCCTAAATACCAATTGGTTAATGGCCAATTGAGGAGAAGAGGGAAGCTAGTAATCAGCAATGATGTCGAGTTGAGAAAGAAAATATTGCAATGGCTTCATGCAACCCCTGTTGGTGGCCATTCGGGAAGGGATGTTACTTTGAAAAGGGTGAAGCAACTCTTCTGTTGGAAGGGGATGAATAGAGACGTGCAAAACTACATTCGGAATTGTCAGGTTTGCCAAGCTTGCAAGTATAATACTAATGCTCCCTATGGACTTTTACAGCCCCTGCCAGTGCCAAATGGAGTGTGGGAGGACATCTCTATGGATTTTGTGGAGGGGTTACCTAAATCTTGTGGGAAAGAGGTCATTTGGGTCGTGGTTGATAGGCTTAGCAAGTATGCTCATTTTATTGCTTTGTCGCACCCCTACTCTGCTGAAACGGTAGCACAAGCATACTTAGATAATATTTTCAGATTGCATGGACTGCCAAGGAGTATTGTGAGTGACAGAGATCCCATCTTTGTCAGTGCATTTTGGCAATCATTATTTGATACACTAGGGGTTGATTTGCACCTCTCTTCAGCCTATCACCCTCAGTCAGACGGGCAAACGGAGGTAGTTAACAGGTGCGTGGAGCATTACTTAAGGTGTATGTGTCTGGAAAATCCTAAAGATTGGCTGAAATGGCTTCCACTAGCAGAGTTTTGGTATAACACTTCCTTCCATACATCCACTCAGCTCACACCTTTTGAAGTGCTTTATAATCAACCTCCCCCACTACATTTGCCTTACCTTCCAGGGGAGTCAAAGAACCTTGCTGTTGATAGAACCATGCAGGCAAGAGAGGCTATGATAAAACACCTCCAACAGAACTTGTTAAAGGCACAAACTAGGATGAAGAACTTGGCTGACCAACACCGAACTGATAAGAGCTTTCAAATTGGAGATTGGGTGTGGCTCAAGTTGCAACCTTACAAGCAGGTTAGTGTGTCACAAAGGAGCAATCACAAGCTAGGGCCTAAATATTTTGGTCCCTTCATGATTATTGACAAGGTTGGTTCAGTGGCTTACAAGCTTGATCTTCCAGAAGAGGCTAAGATCCATCCCGTGGTCCATATATCGCAGTTAAAAATCTTCCATGGAGAGTTACCCGGGCACCCTTACATTCCAGCTTGGATGAGAGGTTTGAATACTGATGTCGAACTAATACCTTACAAGATTTTGGCCAGAAAATTGGTGAAGAGGCAGAACAAAGCTCTCAAATATCTTGTGCGATGGGTTAATCAACAGAAGACGAGGCAACCAGGTATTTGCTAATGATTTTGATGAAAGGTACCCTCGGTTCAGTCCATGAATAGCCTTGAGGACAAGGCTCTTGAAGGAGGAGTTTTGATGCAACTATTTTCATTTCTTGCATCATCCCACTAATTTTAGTGCAATTTGTCTTTTCCTTTTACCACTGTACTCCTTTTATTTTTACTAGTTTGTCTTATTAGGAGGTGGCACTGCATCGCAAAGAACGGTTATGCATGCTGTAAGCAATTTATAGTGCTGGAAAAGAAATGGAAGGCAGCCTCATTTTTTGATCAAATATTCTCTCTCTAAATTTCTCTCTTCCCCTTTTCTCTCTCTATACAATCATTCTATTACAGAAAATTATCGAAGCTCTCCTTCTTTCTATTTTGAGCAGCTTCCTTGATTTTACTGTATCACCCTCCATCAATGGCTTCCGTCCCTGCCTACCGAGTAGGGTTCTCTCCTTTCTCCCTCTTCATTATTCAAATCTATTCTTGCCACTGATCTTCAATTGCCTCACAATTTCTAATTTGCTTGATATCACATAATTCGCATTATTTATATACCAATTGTACAACGCGTTGAAATCCAGATTAACATTAAGGATTTCGTCTGAGAAAACCCCTTTTTGATTTTAGTGTTGTATGTGGAATTTGGTTAAGAAAATTTATTTTGTGGGGGTGTTGATTTCTGGGTGTGATGAATGCAAGATTCATGCCCATTAGTGAAGAACATTCTGTTTCTTGATTCCGATGGGAAACGGGTAGCTGTTAAGTATTACTGTGATGATTGGCCTACCAATGCCACAAAGTTAGCTTATGAGA
Organism: Portulaca oleracea; assembly: GCA_029582165.1. Classification (NCBI taxonomy): domain Eukaryota; kingdom Viridiplantae; phylum Streptophyta; class Magnoliopsida; order Caryophyllales; family Portulacaceae; genus Portulaca; species Portulaca oleracea. Next base: position 14,665,789 of record CM055876.1, read on the forward strand.
AGTCAAATGATGGAATTAATGAGGGAGGATGAAGATGAGGTGAGAATGTAGATGTAGATGAATCAGATGATAGTGAAAATTAGGGTTTAATAGAAAGAGAAATGTGAGACATGAGCGTAGAGGGAAAGTAAAAAAAAATGATGACATATCCTCCACTTGGCAGTCAAAACTAATAAAATTAGTCAAATTAAAATTTTCCGGTGCCACGTCATCCCGCTGTCGAGTTAAGTTCAACTTAATTCGGTAGCGTGCTACTAAAATCCAATGAGCCAAAGTTCAGATTATTTAGAACAAAATCTAAAGTTCATATTATTTAGGCCCTGTTCGGAAACATTAGCGTTTTAGGTAGCGGATAGAGGTTTATGTAGCGGATAGCGGTTTACGTAGTGGATAGCGGTTTAAATAGCGGATAGTGGATGACTATTTAAATGAAAATTGTGTTAAGTAAATTTAGCGATTGAATTAACAGATTAATTTGAATTGACATAAAAGGATATCAATAATTTTAAAAGATAAAATTTTCAAAGGGTATTTTTTGACCGAAAATATGAAACGCTATATCCTAAACGCTAAATGTTAACTTTATTAGCGTTTCACAAAACGCTCCTTAAAACGCTAGACGCTCCTCAAAACGCTAGCTTACCGAACACTAATATTTATGCAATTAGAGTTTTGACTTGGTCAAGACACTAAACGTTACTTCAAGACGCTAAACGCTACCCCAAACGCTACTGCCGAACACAGCCTTAGTATACTATGATGCAAAGTTCAAATTTTAGAGTGATGATAAATGTTTTGGGGCAAAACACTGTTTAAGTGTCTTGCTCCTTATGAAATTAATACTTATTATCATTTTTAACCCTAATTTTTTTTTACAAATACTATTAATTATCAATTGTAAGAAGCTTGGAATGTGTTGGCTACGTCAACAATTAAAATTGACACCCTAACGAATGACCAGTTGGACATATTTTGGACGTCTTTTTGTAAATTTTTTAAAAAATAGATTGAAGTGTGAAGTATGGCCTGGCTGGTATCATTAGGAAACATGCAGAGGTCAAACTGCTATAATCATCAACAGAAGACATATGGAGTCGAACTTTAGGTTTGCTGAGATTTGGAAGCGGAGGGAGGTTGTTGTGTGTATTAATCAACTCTATAGAGCGTTTGCTAGAGGAAAAAGGATTGTTGTGGATTGGGCGAAGGAGAAGGGTTGGGGCAAGAGGAAGAGTAAACTCATGTGGGTTCCAAAGAGTTCAAATATCTCAGGTAGTGCAAAAACAGAGCAAGTGAAATATAGAGTAAACGGTGACGTCAATGAAGAATTCATGGAGTGGCTTCCAAGAAGCCTTGTCTGCACTTCTGATGCTCCGAGAGATCTGGACGCACTCGCCTCAATAATCAAGGATAACTTTAGACCAGTCTCAAAGATCACGGCTCTCAGTGACGTGAAGTTCATCCTCACATTTGCAACTATCAATGAGATGGAAGAAGCGCTTCGAATCCCATGGAGTTGTGTGATTGGTTTTCAGAGATTAAGCCTTGTACATCGTATGAGACGACCGATTCAAGAAGGGTCTGGGTCGACATTGTTGGTGTTCTCCCCCCCCCCCCCGGCTGGGTCTGGGCAAACTTTCAAAAATGTACTCAACCTTGGGGGCAAACTACTGTCCCTGGCAAGATGTATATCCTCGACTAATCAGTTTGAAATCAAGAGAGCCTTTATTCAAAATGATGTTGTGAAGAGAATAGATAATGAAATCCTACTTGATATTCAAAATTGTGCTTTTAGAGTCTTCATTCAGGAAATTAGTTCACATCTTATACCACCGTCAATAGTGCACGATCATAATGATGAGGTCTTGAGATCAATCTATTCCAGTGAGAGTTATGAGTGCAACAGGGATGTTGATGACGATAATGATCCCCATGAAAGCTGAAGAACCTTAACTGGTTATGAGGACCTCAGCGTAATCGTCAATGAGGATCTCAATTGTCAGCACAAGATTATTTTGTTTGAAAGACCAACCGAGCTATCTTAGGGAAGTACAAATCATATCCTAATCCTATATCTTCCCTTTATTCTGAGAATTGTTTATAATGATCTTCATTTCCTTTTTCAGATGACAAACGAAAAGGACAGAAAAGTATGACTAGGAGTCTTGCGGAATTTAGAAGATCAACTTAGAAAAGGAAAGTAAAATCCTAGCAGACCGTTGCACTAAATGGAGCTGCCTACCAAATCAGAATCAATACAAGTTGGAAAGAATCAAATGCAAAGGAAGGCAACTAAAAGGAAATTGTTGAGGAGCCAAATATAAATAAGAAAACTCATTCTCTTTACAAAAGAGTGATTTCGAAGGAAGAAAATCAGTTGTAAGAACTTTGTGAAAGGAAGTTCTGAGTGTAGGAATATTTGAGTGAATATTCAGAGTGTAACCATTCTTGTGTAGTGGTGAGCTTTGTGTAACCAGTGGTCATACTGGTGAGGACCTCTAGGGTCGTGAGTTCAAAGTTAAACAAGTGCCTCTCTGCTAAGTGAGGTCACTGGTTGTAATCGCCTCCACTGTGAGGCTTCATATTCAGAAGACTTCTGTTGTGTCTTCTAATTTGGTAGGCCAATTGAGGACCTCACAAGTTCTCTATTGTGCTGAGCTGTAACCTCCTCCTCTTTAGCACTTTTAATCATTCAATAAAGAAGTTATTTTTTTATATAAAAGTGCTACTAACTTGGTTGTGTTGATCAAAGTGCAGAATTATTTTTATAACTCTAATCACCCCCCCTCCAGGGTTATTTCAATTGGTATCAGAGCAGGTCCACAGATCTCAAGAGTCTACCAACTCGTGGTAAAGATTATGGCCGGCCTCAACACAACCGAAGCCCCTCAAGGACGCTCATGGACAAGAGCACCTCTCCTCACTGGAGAAAACTATAGAATGTGGAAAAGGCAAATAGAAATGGAAATCTTCCTCAAGGACCAAGATGAGGAACTCTGGACTATGGTTACCGAGGGAGATTATCCTACTCCCACGAAGAAGAACAGTGCTGGTCAAGATGTCCCAAAGAAAAGATCTAAAATGACCAAGAAAGAGTTGGAGCTATTGAGAAAAAATACTCATGCCCTAAACTTGACTTATTGCAGTTTAAATTCGAATGATTTTGAATGTATATCTAATTGTGAAACTGCAACACAGGTTTTGGATTACTTGATAACCTCATATGAAGTCACAAGTCAAGTCAAGGACACCAAAGTAGATATCCTTGTCCAGAAGTATGAGGCCTTCAGAATGAAGGAAAATGAGACTATTGAAGAGATGTTCAAAAGATTCAGCAGCATCACCAACCACCTCATATCTCTGGGAAAAACCTACCCAAATGAGGAACAAGTTAGAAAGGTCCTCCGATGCTTGCCTAGAAGAAAATGGGGTCTAAAAGTCACAACCATTGAAGAAGCTCAAGATCTCAAGGCCCTCAAGCTGGAGGAACTCATTGGAAAACTATTGGCCTATGAGATCCAATTGAATGACCTCTCAGAACCCAAGGAAATTGCCCTCAAGGCAGTATGTAAATCTGACAGTGAGTCAGATGATGATGAGGAGGAAGATACAATGGCAATGATGGCTAGAGGGTTCAGAAGATTATACAAGAAAAACCCAACCTTTCGAGGATATATCAAGGATGGACAAAATAGAAAAGCAACCTCAAAAGATAAGTCCTCATTAAGAAAAGATGCTGATACATTCACTTGTTTTGTTTGTGGCAGCTCAAAACACCTTATGAAGGACTGCCCTCACGCCAGAAGAAACAAAGATAAGAGAAACAGTCGACCTCAACGGCATAACCATGAGGCAATGATGGCAACATGGAGTGATAGTGATTCCAGTGAAGGCCACAGTGAGGTAGAAGAAATAACAAATGTATGTCTAATGGCAAACACAAGTGAGGATCAAGATCCAACCTCATCTCATGACGAGGTAAACATTGATGACCTCCTTAATCTTTCACCATTACATCTTGCTCATAAGTGTATGCATCTTTTTAAATACTCTAAGTCCTTGATAGAAAGAATCAAGCACCTTACCAACCATGTTCAAAGTCTCTGTGAGGCCATAGAAAGCCTGAACTCTCAAAATGACCTCCTGTTCACAGAAAGCAATAGACTGTCTCTTGAGGTCAAAGACTGCTATAAAACCATCACTCAATTATCCAATGCGGCAGTCAATAATTCCCATCCTTACCAAAGCAAACCAGTCTCCACAACCCCCTCTTCTCAACCTCGGACCAAAATTCCTGCAAATCATCCTCCCAGAGGACCTCTCCTTCCCACACCAATTACACCACCTCTAAAAAACTATCGGTCCAAAAGTCCTCCTTTCCATGCCAACAAAGGACCTCTTCTTCCTATCCCAAACATTCCGCCTCTCAGAGAAAATCGTCATAGAGGACCTCCTACAGAAAATAAAATAAGGACCTCATCAAATCCACTGTCTAAAGGAACTAGACCTCCGTGCATTACTAAAATCTGGGTCCCAAAGACCTCATTGCAACGATCTCATCCTTGGTCAGAGACCAAGAAAGGTATAGTGTCTTCTATTACAGGTATGCCTCAAACACAGAGATCCAACCAAGCTCTTCAAACTGAAAATCAACAAGAATGCAAGAGTGACCTTTGGAGACAAAATCCAAGACAAGATCCTAGACATTGGGAAGGTCGTGAAACAACACCACCTGCACCATTTGAGGGAGAGTCGTCTACTATGAGGACCTCAACCTATGCAAAAGCTGTCAAATTGAGGGGGGGTCCTATCATCCATCCTCCCTACATGTGGTCTCTCTCCTCCTCCCAGGTTCGTCAACTCACTGCATGCCTGGACCTCTGATGTCCTCATCAGCATGGCCTCTCGGGCACCTCAAAATTTAATCAGGGCCTGGTCAAGACAAAAAGGGGGAGATATCCTTGGTCTGTAACCGAAACAATATGGTGAACTGTTACTTGCTACTATATGATACTCTATTACAAGAATGTATTGTTGCATCTATTGTCCATATTTGATGTACATTGAGAATGCATGTATAGAAGCAGCATCCAGGAAGTTTTGTCTTTCCAACAAAAAGGGGGAGATTGAAGAACCTCAACTGGTTATGAGGACCTCAGCGTAATTGTCAATGAGGACCTCAATTGTCAGCACAAGATTATTTTGTTTGAAAGACCAACCGAGCTATCTTAGGGAAGTACAAATCATATCCTAATCCTATATCTTCCCTTTATTCTGAGAATTGTTTATAATGATCTTCATTTTCTTTTTCAGAAGACAAACGAAAAGGAAAGAAAAGTATGACTAGGAGTCTTGCGGAATTAGAAGATCAACTCAGAAAAGGAAAGTAAAATCCTAGCAGACCGTTGCACTAAATGGAGCTGCCTACCAAATCAGAATCAATACAAGTTGGAAAGAATCAAGTGCAAAGGAAGGCAGCTAAAAGGAAATTGTTGAGGAGCCAAATATAAATAAGAAAACTCATTCTCTTTATAAAGGAGTGATTTCGAAGGAAGAAAATCAGTTGTAAGAACTTTGTGAAAGGAAGTTCTGAGTGTAGGAATATTTGAGTGAATATTCCGAGTGTAACCATTCTTGTGTAGTGGTGAGCTTTGTGTAACCAGTGGTCATACTGGTGAGGACCTCTAGGGTCGTGAGTTCAAATTTAAACAAGTGCCTCTCTGCTAAGTGAGGTCACTGGTTGTAATCGCCTCCACTGTGAGGCCTCATATTCAGAAGACTTCTGCTGTGTCTTCTAATCTGGTAGGCTAATTGAGGACCTCACAAGTTCTCTATTGTGCTGAGCTATAACCTCCTCCTCTTTAGCACTTTTAATCATTCAATAAAGAAGTTATTTTTTTATATAAAAGTGCTACTAACTTGGTTGTGTTGATCAAAGTGCAGAATTATTTTTATAACCCTAATCACCCCCCTCTAGGGTTATTTCAAAAGCAATGTCAACGTTCCAGTGTCCCCAATAAACTCAGGTAGCCATTTCCGACATCCTACTGCCAGGGAGCCAAACCATCAGTTTGACAATGTTGAGAGTAGTCCAATGGACAACTCTTTTGGATTGATAATCAATTATCGAGCAATGGGTGTATCGAGGAGGTGAGACGGTTAAATGAGCAAACCAATGAGTTGAAAGATGAGTTAATTAGAGCGTTGGGTGTGCAGGCTTGGAATGAAGTGGAATTACTTCATCAAGAGGAGATCAACAGACATAATTTAATGGCCATTTCAGCTCCAGCCAACAACTCATTTATGGCACTTGTGCCAATTTCAAATGATCAACTCCTAGAGAATGCAACAACCGCTTTGGGGAACAACAATGATCTTCTTGGGATTGAAAAATCAGTTTCAATTGCAATTAGAACCTCAAAATCAATCCTCTCTTCCAGCGCCTGAAGACTCATCCAAAAATCTTGATGAAGATGAAATTTCTCCCTGTCATCTACAGATGAATCTATAGTTAATACAAGAACCCTCATTGCTGAAAAAAGCAATTAATTTTGGCGTGGATAGTGGCTTCATGAGAGCTAAGAAAAATACCAATCCGAAGAAATACTTTGAGAGCAAACTTTCTGCTAGGAAGAAGAAGAAGCTCAAGGAAAAGGAAAGAAGAAAAAAGGCTGCTGATAGTCTCTTTTCACCTTCTCTTGAAGGTGAAAATCCATAGATAGGCGCATGGTGAGTGGAAGGTTTTGGGGAAGCTCTGCATGAATATGAAGGCTTCAATCTCGTTGCAAGCAAGTTGATTGAGGTTGATGGTCTATAAGTAGAGAAGTTTGCCAATGGCTTTGGAAAATCAGTTCAACATGTGAGTATCTCGTGCTGTAACTTCAAAATTGCCATTAAATCCCTTCCAACAGTGGGTATTTAGTGGAGCTGGGAAAATTTGGCTGAACTTAATGATTTTGGCAGTGGGAAACTGTATATTCATCAGCCTGGCTTGGATGATATGATCAAACAGAATCATTTTCATGTCTTCCTCACCTGTCCTTTTTGTGACTGTGTTGCTGAATCTATAATCCATCTCTTCCTCACAGTTCAGTTTGCTTAGTTTATTTGGTCAGATGTCATGCAATGTCTTAAGATGATTCTTCAGCAAGAGCAAACCCCTAAAGCCAAGTTTGATCAATGGATGAAGGTGCATTTCAGTAACAAACTAAGAACCAGCTTCAGGGTAGCTTCATTCTTTGCCATGGTGTGGTCCTTAAAAATCACAAGAATGATTTTGTATTTGATTGGCTGAAATGGGATTAAAATCTGGTTATGATTAAAATCTGGTTATGCAAATTTGAAATGGAGGGTGGCTTCATAGCCTACTGAGTGGAAATAAAAGCACAATTATAAGCATTGACATGGTGGCAATAAGTTTCATATAACTATGTCTTCTGTGTTGGTTTCAATTGGGAGCACTGTCACTGAAGTGTTGATGCTATGGGTTGCTATGGGAGAATGTTGAATTGGGGATATGTCTTTTGAGGGCTGTTGTCAAGTTGGGGCACTTCCACTGAAGTGTTGCTGCTGCTGTATTTGATCTGTGATGTTTCAAGGGGTTGTGCTCTCTTAGTGGTCTTCTTTGTCGTTAGTTTGAGCCTTTTGCTCTGCTTTGTTTGAGAGACTATCTGTCTTTCTTGAATAAAAGGGCTTTGTGCCGCAACTTATCAAAAAACAAGTGTGATTTTATACCATTTATATATTATTATAGTTATAGAAGTCAATCATATAATTTTTTTAAATTTAATTTACAAATACATAGGTTTTATACCATGACAAGACACATAATAATGAATGTCATGCCCAACGCATTTATCATTTTCATTATTTAATTTCAATTTCCCAAAAAACTAAAATAAACATGTGGATGAACGAACTGAAGCGTGTTAAAAATCAAGAATACTCTAGAAAAATCTTGAAGAGAAGCCTTAGAAAAGTTCCTAGAAAATCCTAGATAATTTGAGGAGTATGCTCTAGATTTTTCCTTTCTAGATTTTTCTTTTCTAGATTTTTCCTACCACCACCTCCTTTCTACAAGTATAAATATAGGTGGTGGGGCTTTCATTTTAATCAATCATCAAGAGTTGTAAGCAATTCTCCCTCCATCAATAAGAAAAGTTTCTCCTTAACACAATCCTTCCTCCATTTCCACAAAACACTTTTACCATCAAACACCCAAAAACCTAACAGTGGTATTAGAGCCACATTAACCCAAGTCCTCCTATCAAACCTACATCTTTCAAAAATTAATCATCAACCTTCAAGTCATATCCCAACTCTCAAATAAACCACCCATCAAATCCAACTCCACAAAAATTAAACATGGCTTCCCTTCAAAGACGAACCACAACTTTCAACTATCTCCCAAATTTGAGGCCACCCATATTTGATGGGGAGAATTATCAAATGTGGAGTATTCAAATGAAAACCTTCTCTATGGAACAAGGTTTATGGGATGTGGTAGAAAAAGGTTATGATAAACCACCTAAGAAGGAGGAGAAGGATGCAAAAGAAAAGAAGAAGGATGGAGAAGGAAAGCCTAATGAAGAGGAAAAATCATCATGGGATGAAAGTAAGGAGACACAATATCAAGATAACTACAAGAAGGATATTACGACCCTTCATCACATTTATCAAGCAATGATTCCAACAATCTTTCCTCGGATTATGGCTGCTACAACAGTCAAGGAGGCTTGAACAATATTGAAGGAAGCATACCATGGCACTAACAAGGTAATATCCATTAAACTACAAACTTTGTGGAAGGATTTCGATACCTTATTGATGAAGGAGGATGAAACAATTCAAGCATACTTCGATCGTGTCACTAGCATAGTAAATAAAATTAGAATATATGGTGACATGATCGAAGATAAGAAGGTGATACAAAAGGTACTAAGGAGCCTTCCACCAAAGTTTGATCATATAGTGGCTGCAATAGAAGAATCTAAAGATCTATCTACGCTTACCCTCACCGAGTTAGCAGGGTCTCTCCAAGCACATGAGGAGAGAATGCGTAGATTTACATACCAGCCACTAGAGCAGGCTTTTCAAGCCAAATTAAAATTCTCCAACCATGAGAATAAAAAGGAGAATAACCATGGTAGGAAGACACTATCCAATAACCGTAGCTGGGGGAGAAGAAGTCACAAGAATCATGATACAAAGGATTGTCTTCCTACCATGGCTATTCTCCTTGAAGAATCATGTAGGAAGTCATGACCTATTGTGACTTCTCCGTGAAGTAGGAAGTATGGAGATAAAAAAACCAAGCCCGTACTGCAAGATATGCAAGATGACGAATTATGATACAAAGGATTGTCGGTTCAAATGCAAGAAATGTACATGGCATATACATCATGTACAAGATTGTAGGAACCGACAACGGGATGAGGCCAACTTCACGGAGAAAGGCGACCCAAGTGAAAACGTATTCTACTCATGTCTGAACGCCACGCAAGAAGCACAAGACTCATGGTACGTGGATAGCGGTTGTTCCAACCATATGACGAGAAATCGAGATTCCTTTGTAGAGCTGAATGAAGATATAAAATCCAACATCATGCTTGGTGACGGGAGAACAAGTGAAGCCGCACGCAAGGAACAATCGCAGTAAAGGAAAAAAACGGCTCGACCAAGTATATTCAAGACGTCCTATACATACCTGGGCTAGCTCATAATCTCCTAAGTGTAGGTCAGCTCCTTCAAAAAGGCTATTAGGTGGACTTTGATGACGATAGATGCATCATAATTGACAAAAAGATGCACCAAGTGATAGCATCTATCGCAATGGAGCCCAATAGGATTTTCCCCTTATCAATGCCAACAAAAGAGAAGGTGGCCTCAGCTCCATCACGGATGCCACAACCTTATGGCCTCAAAGGTATGGTCATCTAAACCTTGACAGTCTTAAAGTCTTGAAGCGAAAGAACATGGTTATTGGTTTGCCCACAATAGAAAACAAAAGGAATATATGTGAGGGCTGCATAATGGGAAAAATGCATAGATTACCATTCACTAAAACCACGTGGAAAGCTAAAGCCCCCTACAGCTGGTCTATGTCGATATTTGGGGTCCAGCACGTAATCCTAGCCTGGGTGGCAAAAGATACTTCTTATTGTTCATGGATGATTACACTCGCATGATTTGGGTGTACTTCCTCGAACAAAAGTCAGAAGCATTCTCATATTTCCAACAATTCAAGGCCCTCACAAAAAAACAAAATGGGCACAATATCAAAACATTGAGGACAGATCGTGGGAGAGAATTCCATCAGAATGAGTTCGATGATTACTGTCGAAAACATGGCATCAAAAGGGAGCTCACAGTAAGACGCACTCCACAACAAAATTATAGCATTCTACAAGATTACGAGTGTGGCCAAGTAATTACAGCATTCTTCACCAGTGAGCCAACAACATTTCAAGAAGCATCCCAAGATGAGAAATTGATCGAGGCGATGGACCAGGAAATCAAAATGATCGAGAAAAATGACATATGGCAGCTAGTGGAGAAGCCTCAAGATAAAGAAGTCATTGGGTCAAGTGGGTCTACAAGATCAAATACAATGAGGATGACTCAATCCATAAGTACAAGGCTCGATTGGTTGCCAAAGGCTACTCACAGTAACCGGGAATCAACTTCAGTGAAACATTTGCTCCAGTAGTACGCATGGAGACAATAAGAACTGTACTTGTCATTGCAGCACAACTAAAACTACAAGTATTTCAGCTAGATGTCAAGTTAGCATTTCTAAATGGCGAGCTTGAAGAAGATGTATATGTGGAGCAACCCCAAGGGTACGTGATCGAAGGAGAAGAAAACAAAGTATATCGACTCAAGGAAGCACTCTACGGTCTCAAACAAGCACCACGAGCTTGGAATAGTAAAATCGATGGGTATCTCCTTCATAGCGGATTCAAAAAGAGTCCAAGCGAGCCATCTATATATGTCAAGACCCAAGGTAAAGATATTCTAATTTTGTGCCTCTATGTTGATGATCTTATATACACGAGCACAAATCAAAGGATGATTCAAGATTTTAAAAAAGATATGATGCTGAATTCGAGATGACGGATTTGGGCCTCATGAAGTACTTTGTCGGGATGCAAGTGAAGCAAAGGCCATGTGAGATCTTCATCTCCCAAGAGAAATATATTGAAGATCTTCTTCAAAAGTTCAATATGTTGGATTACAAGCCAACATCAACCCCTATTGCCACAAATGAGAAACTCTCCAAAAATGATGGCAAGGAAAGGGTGGATGGATCACTCTATAGAAGTTTGGTTGGCTCATTAATATATCTAACAAACACTCGACCAAACATTGTTCATGCGGTTAGCATCGTCTCCCGATGCATGAGTGAGCCAAGTAAAGCTCACTTCATAGCAACTAAAAGAATTTTGAGATATACTAAAGGAACAAAGAGCTATGGTATTCTATACAAAACATAGAAAGCCTCCAAACTCAAGGGGTACACAGATAGTGATTGGGCTGGATGCATCGATGATAGAAAAAGCATAAGTGGATACTTGTTCCAACTTGGCACCAAGGCTATCTCCTGGACATCAAAGAAGCAGCCAACTATAGTATTATCAACCGCAGAAGCAGAGTACATTGCAGCATGTGAAGTGATATGGTTGAGAAGAATACTACAAGATCTACTACAAGGCGATGAAGAACCAAAACCACATTTCTGTGACAACATGTCCACAATAGCAATGACGAAGAATCCAGTCTTCCACAGTCACACGAAGCACATTGAGATTAGACATCACTTCATTCGCGAACTCGTGGACAAAGGTGAAATCAAGCTAGAGTTTTGCAGAACGGATGAACAACTGGCGGACATATTCACAAAAGCGCTTCCAAGTGAGAAGTTCAATTACTTTCGAGAGCAAATTGGAGTTTGAGATTTTTCTAGATTAAGAGGGAGTGTTAAAAATCAAGAAAAATCTTGAAGAGAAGCCTTAGAAAAGTCCCTAGAAAATCCTAGATAATTTGAGTATGCTCTGGATTTTTCCTTTCTAGATTTTTCTTTTTTAGATTTTTCCTACCACCACCTCTTTTCTACAAGTATAAATATAGGTTGTGCGGCTTTCATTTTAATCAATCATCATCAAGAGTTGTAAGCAATTCTCCCTCCATCAATAAGAAAAGTTTCTCCTTAATACAATCCTTCCTCCATTTCCACAAAACACTTTTACCATCAAACACCCAAAAACCTAACAAAGTGCACCACCGTATTATTAGCTGAGCCGAGCATAATGCCCTTCAAGCTTAAGTTTGGCTTATTATAGTCATTTCCACCGTTGAATTAATGAATGTACCATAAACATATTACATTGTAATGGAACGATCTTTACCAGCACTTCTGCACAAAAGCGCCGAAGAAAACTCATGACGGAGAACTTGCTTGACTTTCTTTCTCGTCATTTTTGTCAGATTGATGTAAGCATCGTGGTGTTTAAATATTCCGTTTACTTGCCAAAGGCCAGGACAAGTATATACCCTGTTTTTTTTTTATTTAATTAGTCTTCTGATTAAATTAAATTAAATTATATTTAGTTAGGTAAGGAAAGAAAAGGAAAGGAAAAAAAATGGTAATGATAAGATTTGTGGTAGATAAATTAGTGGTGGGATGAAAATATTTTATAAATAAAATTTTGAATTTGATTCAAATGTTTTTTAGAGCATCAAATAAGGTAAAATTAGGTAAAATTAGGTAAAGATAAACTTAATCTACTACTCTAAATAACAGAGTCATAATCTATAATAATCAAAATTTGCTAAAGTATTCACTTTACCATTATTCTATTTGTGGAGACCATGCCTATGGTGACTTGAATATGTCAAAAAAGTCTACTGTAATATATTAAAGTAAAGAAATCTTATTAAGAGATAAGGCTGTCTGTTTACATATATAATATTTTGAAATTTCAAATTATACCCAAGTGGATTACGAATGCTTCCTGTGATCATGTACGTTGAGAGGGATGGTGGGCTAAACATAAGAAAAATTCAGAGAGAGAAAATTCCACAACTTCTAATAGATCTATATTTATATCGCCACCAATTAATGTACACATCCTCATCTTTGAAATATGTATCAGCAAAAAATGGACGACTTAACCAGCTAATTAAATTGCTACTCTAATTTAATGAAGAAATGGCAACACTAAAGAATCAAAATTAAGAGAGGAAAAAGATTGGATAGGTAGCTAGGTAGAAAGGCAAGGAATGCACGTTGCATGGCTGCCATGCACATGAGTATTCAAGAACAAAGACCTACAAAGAGGGCAAGTAAACTGGCTCCTCTCCACCCATTTGTCAATGCACACCATATGGAAGACATGTCCACACTTTGGGAGTTGGCTCACCATGTCTTCACTCTCAAACTCAACCAGGCAAACCGAGCACGCCTCCTCCTCTTCGGCTTCTTCGCCGTTATCCATATTTGCCTTCAAATCCCCGTACCTCCTCATCTCCATCTCAATTGACCACGTCACCTCGCTTGAATCAACATCTTTGGTAATCGAGGAGTTCGAGCACTCTAGAGGGTGGTGATATAGGCACAGAACGAACCCTAGGACGCTAAGAAGGGCGCGTTTGGCCTGCATCAGGGGCAGGTAAATGCAGGTGTAGAAAACAATCGTCGCGATGCATAATTTCGACTGGTACATGAAAAATATCATCTTGGATTAATTGTTGTAGACCTAATTCTTGTTGGAGGAAAACTGTTGTGTTTGTTTGTTTTGGGTAAGGTTGTTGTTTCTTTTTCTCTTTGCTATTATTGATGGAGTTTTTTGGATGAGGACAAAGGAGGGAGAGGGATCCCTTATATAGCTTAGTGAGTCAACTACATAACTTGATATTTAGAGGAGTTGAAATGCCTGGTTTTGTTTTAATAATGTGTCTTAAAAAGCAAGTGAGTTCTGACTTTTGGGCGGTTTGAGAAAGACTAGAATTAGTTTTATAATTTTGTAAATAAAATAAGGGTTGAAAAAATGTAGAAAGAATGAGGTATTTAATAGTCATATGGGGTTGGCATTTTTAAATACTTGAACCCTTAAATCCGGAGGATCTCGGGCCGGCGCCGACCCCACATCCCTTTTAGTTTTAGTCCATCATTAATTATGATCATAATACTGTGATTAATTAAGTGGGTGATTTAGTACCCTCTTAAGAAAAAAGGAGTGGGTGAATTAGTATTGGGATTTGATTTTTTTTAATCAGTCAAAACAATTCGTCGTGACCGCCTCTACTTGATTACGAGGCACTGCTGGCTGTCCTAAAATGTTTAAGTCTAGCTAGAGGTAATAAAGCCGCAAGTGACCAAAGTAATTAATGACATTTTACGACCATTACATGCGGCGTCATATGATTCCTTCACATCTAGCTTTCATGGTTGATCAATACTACCTCCATCCCAAAATATTTAATCTTTTGCCTAATTTCTTTATCCCAAAATATTTGTCCAAATTTACAATTCCAACAATTGTAATTACTTTTCTATCCCTAATTAATAAATTCATTTTCACTTTTTACAATTCCAACAATTATTATCTTCAATTAAAGTAGGAGTATTTTGGGTAAATTATAAATTTTTCACCTTAATTCTTAATATACATTGGTCTTCTCAAATTAGGTAAATGGACAAATATAATGAGACAGAGGTAGTACTATTTTCATCTCAAAATATTTGTCTATTTCATTCAGTTTTGAATGTTGATTACTCTTAAATTATAATGAGTTACAACATAAAATTAATACAATTGTATTTTTTAACTAGGAAAATTGTTGTTGTATTTTTTGTAAAGTATTTTTCTAATGGTGATAATTTTATATTATAACTCATTGTAATTTATGAATAATTAACAATTAATACTTAATCAAATGAATAAATATTTTAAAATGAAAATAGTATCATTGTTTATTAATATAATGCCCGGTCTCAAATTGTTAGTGGTCCTAACCAATTTCACAGGACTAAGCCATATTGGAAATAAGTGGAAAGTTTGTAAGTTGCCCTAAATCAAACAAAATGTTTCATGAGTGGTTTTAATAGTAATCTACTACTAGCTCTCTCTTTTTTAATTTGATTTTTTAACTGACTTTTCTTATTTTTTATTATCCGTCATTCTACAATTCAAGTATGATTTTTCGTATTTACCCATAACATTCGTTGAAAACATACCAAAAATTACTTTTAATTGAGGATATTGGTTTTCTCCCACAACCACCGAAAGACACTTGATAAAAATGGAGGGAGTATTCTCATTTTACTGTAGTAGTGCTGTTGGTTCTTTATTAACGCTTTTTTAACTGCCAAACTACTATTTCTTTACAGTTATATGCAACATTTGCTACAATCTTTAGCTGAATTTGAACTTTGAACTATCAAAAAAAAAATCTTAATTTGTTCATTTCACAATCACCGACTCCATAATAAATAGCTTGGCCATATCTTACTTATTCAAATGTCAACTCGTCTATATTATACTCAGTACTTACTTATATCTATGCGTGCGCATTTTATTTGCATGTCCACTAGTGAATTTAGGATTTTATATATATATATATACACATACACGGGGATGTCAAGGGTTGCTAGAGTTGGACTTCACTCCTATCTACAACATTCTCACGTGAAATGGTAAGGAAAAAATGTTCCTCTCAACATTTGAACCCTGGAGGACAGAGATAGAAGGTGGACCTCTTGTCATGAGGCAAGAGGTGATTAGCTTCACTTTATGGGTGTGCTTGGTATGGGAAAAATACTTTCTAGAAAAATATTTTCCCAATTTTCTAGTGTTTGATACAAAAAAAGTTTGGAAAATCATTTTCAAGGAAAATAATTTTCCCCTAAAGAAAGGAAATTGACGTCCATTGTTCAACTTAGAAAAAATATTTTCCACCCTTGATTTTCGGATTGATTTTTACTACTAACTCTAACTAAAATTTATGGGTGATATTCAACATCAACGATTTTTTTCGAAATTTTGTAATATGATAAAATTGATTTAAAAAAGCTCAAATATAAATGTTTAGCTCAAAATATTTTTATCTGATAACATTTATCATGACATATACATACCAAAATTTTTTGCCACTAAAACTAACAGAAACTTTATAAAGTTCAAGTTTAACTGTTTGAATCGAAACATTATGATTTGATAGTATGGACTAAAACAATCTCAAATATGAAATTTAAGCTCCAAATATTTTCATTTGTAACATATGTTGCCATTTTTGTCAATATTTTTTGCTGGTAAATATGAATGAAATTTAAGAGCAAAATTCAATTTCATCAGTTTGTCTCTTAACAATACGATAGAAATGATTAAAAAAACTTAAATATGAATTTGAACTCTAAATATTTTCATTTGTAACATATATCGCTACTTATGTCGACAATATGTTCATTTTCTGAAAAACGGTTTGTCACCTACCAAACAAGAGAAAATTTAACATGAAAACCCATTTTCATTTAAAAATTATTACTCTTGGAAAAAAATTTCCTGCGAAATCATTGGGGTAGGTTTGTCGGGCTTGACTTGATAATCCATGGTTCTATCCCAACCCTTGTGTAATGACTAAAACGTCCCTTGGCTGGATTTCGACCCCGAGTTGACTCATCAACTTGGCATTGAATCTATTAGCTCCATTCTTGTCTTCATCGGTGATTTTTCGGGCTTGAGTGTTGAAAAATTAGCCAGTTCACCACGAGACTTCTTCGACCAGAGACCAAATTCCCGAAGGCATTTGAAAATCTCGGGATTGGGCCATTAGGCAAGTGAGGCCCTAAGTACCCCCTTGATCCTCAAGGATTACCTTATTCTGTTATCTTTTCCTTCTTTGCATGGAAGTCTTTGCTAGGGAAATTAGGCTTGCCACTTTGAATGATAAAAGTGGGAGTGGTGTCAAGATTTGTCCTAGGGCTTCTCGTATACCTTGTTTATTCTTTGCTGATAATAGTCTCTTTTTTTAGTAAGACTAGTCTTGGTTCCTATCAAACTCTAAATTCTATCCTTCAACATTTTTGTAGTTGGTCTGGCCAACTTGTTAATTTTCATAAGTCAACCATGATCTTTTCAAATAATGCTTCTTCTAGAGAAAAATAACTTGTATCAGGAGTCTTTGGTCTTTCCCAAGTTATGGGTTTTGGTAAGTACTAATTGGGTTGTCCTATTTTTTCAAGACTACCTATGAAACAAACTTTCTTAGAACTCCTTTCTAGAATGACTAATAAATTACAACCATGGAAAGCCAAATTACAACCATGAAACTACCCTTATTCAATCCCACTTGGAGGCAATGCCTACTCATACTTTTCAATGTTTTCTATTACCTGAAGAAACTACTCGCCAAATTGATATGATTTGTAGGATTTTCTTCTTTTTTCTTTTGCAAAGATCTTTCCACTAATAAAGGTGTGAATATGATAACTTAGGATAAAGTTTGTTCACCCAAAAAGCGAGGAGGTCGAGGTCTAAGAAAAATTGAGGCGCTTACTAGTGCCTTCTTGTGTAAATTTCTTAGGAAAATCTTGTATGGTACTGGAATATGGGTTGAACAGATGAGAACTAAATATCTTTTTAGCGACACTTTATTCAATGTTAAAATCAAACAATCAGATTCCTGGGCTGGGAAGTCTATTCTTAAAGCTCATCCTTTATTTTCAAAAGGTCTACACCAGAATCTAGGTAATGGGAAATCCATTATTTTTGGAGGGATAACTCATAACTGGTGTCATTCGGATAATATATTTTCCTTAAATAATATGAAGGATGAATATGTCGTGGATTTAAATTTGAAAGTGGCAGATTTTATTCTCCCTAATAAAACTCGGAACATTCCTCTACTTCATTCTATAGTCAACGATGATTCTCTTAATTTAATCAGGAATATTCCTATTCCTTTCAATAATTTCAATGATAAATTATGTTGGGATCGGTCTAGTATTGATGAGTTTTCTACCAAATTGGTCACTTGACTAGCTCATAATATTTTTCTTCAAGCCAAACCTTGAAATTTAGTTGGATCTGGAAATTAGATATTCATCCCAAGTTAAATTGTTTCTGATGGCAATCTCTTTGGAATGCATTATCCCTTTGTGCCTGCCTTGTCTATTAGGTGTGAATCTTCCTTGTTTCTCCTGTCCTAGTTGTTCTGCTAATGATGAGGTTATTGATCATATTTTTTAAACTTGTCCCATGGCTAAAGAAATTTGAGAGTCCTCTATAAATCATAGTTGGATTAATCCTTCCTCTATGCCTAATTCTTCTGGCCCCAACAATTCTTCTATGCATTTGGTTTGAGTGGCTTAGTGTAAACCACCTTTGGGGAGTTTCAAGCTCAACTATGACAGGTATAAATCTTTGGAAGGGAGTGTTGGTGGTTTTATCATTCCGGATGCTATGGGTCATCTTGTTGTTGTTTCTGCCTTTCCCTTGGCAAAACCTTCTATTCTGGTGGCGAAAGCTACGACTCTTAGGATCGAATGGTCTTTTAATTACATGCCATCAATATTAGTCTTTCTTCTTTGTTGATTGAAGGTGATAATTTAGTGGTTATTAAGGCTCTTCAAGGGGATTTCCAGATACCTCGGGAAATTGCCCCATTGATCCAAGACATTAGGGTGTTGCTTGCTTCCCCTTTGTGGTTGTGTTTCTATTAACCATATTTTTAGAAAGGGTAATAGGGCTGCTGGCTGGCTTGATAAGTTTGGTGTCTCACTCCAGATTTTTGGGATTCTAGTTCTTTAATTTTGTTAACTTCTATTATTGGTGACGATATCCTAGTCGGGTAGTGCCCTTGAGAGAAGGGCTACCTAAGCTTCTTCGTACTTACCTATTTTTACAAAAAAAAAATAAATAAATATGTTCAATTATTCACACATAAGAATGCATTATTTTCGTTAAAAAATGAACGAGCCACTTTTTACCACACTTTACTAAAATTTTCGGTTTGCTTTAATTCAATGAAGGGCTAAATTCGAAATAATATTATTTATAGATAGGAGTGGCTTAGTTGGGCTTGGAATCGAATGGAACTAAGGTAAACTGACTGAGGCACTATGGTGGATAGGGTTGTTCATCGATGCAAAATCAAACCACTTCAAACTGAAAAAACCAAAAACCGAATAAGAGATACAACCAAAATCGAAAACTGATCCAAATATTTTTGGTTTAAACCCTAAACCCTAAAATAGTTGAACCGAAATGAATAAAATGAATAAAACAAACATATTTACATCAACATATTTAGGAAGTGTTGACAGAATTTCCTAGGAAAGTTGGTCAGAGAATGATACATAAAGTATTTTACCTCATAAAAGAATTTCTCAAAAAAAAAAAAACTTTCTCAAAGAAAATTGTTCCAAGAATATTTTCCTTAAAAAGAACCAAACACACAATTATATTTAATAATCCTAACGTGGAATTTCAAAGTTTGCGAAGATTAGCATATGTTGCTCTTCTCGTCACTTTGTATAGGCACCATGGAGGATTGGCACAAATGGTAAAGTCATATTTCGGTCGGATTATTTTTTGGATTATATAATTTTTCTATTCAAGAAACATGTCATAAAGCCCACTAATTTTGGTGAAAATTCAGTTTGGATTTGATTTTATATTTGGATTTAATTATTTGTTAGTGTGTATATATATATATATATATATATATATATATATATATATATATATATATACTTTCCATTAACAAAAACATATGCTACAAAATTTACTCTAGGCATACCTAGAGGGGCTTTAGTGAAAAAGCCCAAACAAAAATAAACACCACCCCTATCAAAACTACTTACAAAATGCAAAATCAAGCTAAACGACTATTCACTTTACTAACTATGAAACCCACTATACATTCAAAGCTTTTCTCCGAATTATGAAAAGTCCGAAGATTTCTTTCAAACTAAATGTGATAAATTGACACTATGATCCCCAAACCCAGCTTATGACAAGTTTTTCTTGGTCTCCTCAAGCAGTCATGTATCCAATTCTCCCAATCCAAAGAAGTATCAAAGAGCAGCCTAATACTGGTAGAACCCACCTGATGAGTGTACTGACATTTGAAGAACAGGTGCTCAACAGATTCAGCTTCGTCCGACAAGCATAAAGGGCATCTGTTTGCCAGTGAGTAACCGAACCTTTGTAGTCTATCTTGTGTTGCTAATCTCCCATGAATTGTGAATCGGCAATGAAGGAACATTTGTGTATCTTGAGGTCATTCCAGATAAATTGAAACCAATCAACTCTTTCCCCACGTGCCTTTAAATACCCATATCCCTCCTGAATCGTGTAGTTGCGATGTTGTTCAACCAGCACAGAAAACAAACCAATAAGTTCATTTCTGACCTGAGTCTCCTCCAATACCAGCTACTGTTATGCTTGGTTACATAATTCCATACATTTGGTCTCTTCAAATAATGATGGTGAATCCACCTTACCCACAGAGTTTCCTTGTCGGCAATCAGCTGCCAAACCAACTTTCCTAACGCTGTTGTGTTCCAGGCGTGGGGATATCTGATATTTAGACCCCCCTTCGACTTGGATAGACAGCACATAGACCATGCAATAGGGGAGAGATTTTTTCTGATTTGCACCCTATAAGAATCCCCTACACATCTTCACAATGCTCTCAATAACATTTTTTGGCAAAATAAAAATTTGGGACCAATAAGTATGTATAGCCATGAGCATAATGTTTACCAATTCAACTCTCCCATCATATGTTAAGCATCTGACAGCCCAACCATGTATACGTTTGGACATTTTTTCAATTAATAGGGCACAATCATGCCTATTTAACCTAGTAGGTTTGATTGGCACACCAAGGTGTCGAAAAGGCAATGAGTCCTCAACAAAACCAGTTACTGCCAAAATCTCATCTTTGGTTGTATTATCTACCCCAGCCACATACACATTTGATTTAGCCTTATTAGGATATAACCTAGTGCAATCAGCAAAGTGATCCAAAGATGAAATCAACAACTTAACACTCTCCGCATCTCCATTGCAAAAGACTAACAAATCATTTGCGAAACAAAGATGAGCAAGCTTCAAAGACTTACATTGCTGATGAAATTTAAATCTCTCATTTGATGTAGCTTCTTTAATCGCTCGGCCCAAATAGTCCATAACCAACACAAACAAGAGAGGTGAAATTGGATCTCCTTGCCTCAAACCACGCCCACTCTGAAAATAACCATAAAATCTGCCATTTAAACCCACTGAGAAAGACGCAGATGTGATAATATTCATTACCTACTCAACAAACTTCAGAGGGAAATTCAAAGATAATAGCAGATTCCTTAGGAATGCCCAATCCACCGTGTCGTATGCTTTTTGAATGTCAATCTTGAGCATACAACTGGGTTTCACATTGTTACGATTATATAGTTTGAAAATATCTTCCGCAATCAAAATATTGTGAATAACGGATCTGTTAATATGTATGAAAGCAGATTGGATAATATCTACGATATCAAGGAGAACCACCTTCAATCGGTTACTCAAAATTTTTGTAATCGCCTTGTACAACACATTACAACATGAAATGGGCCTCAAGTCACCTACACCATCAGGGTTGTTCACCTTAGGGATCAAAGCTAGGAGAGTAGAATTAATCTAATTAAGCATCTTCCCAGTAGAGAAGAAACTTTTAATGGCTCTGCACACATCATGTCCTATAATAATAGACCACGTCTTTTGAAAAATGTAGCATTAAAACCATCGGGTCAAGGACTTTTCTTCCCATTCATACTGAACATTACCTCTTTAATCTCCTGGTCAGATATTGGAGAACAAAGAAAGGATCTCTGTTCTTCCTTCACAAAAGAGCCAACTGAATGGTACTCCATTTTACCCTTCCCGTGCATTGCTTCTTGGCAAAAAACTTCTCATAATGTGTTGCCAAGTACAGGCCAATCTCATCAGCTTCTGTCGACAAATTACCTTCAACATTCTTTATACCAAAGACCCTATTTTGATAAGCTTTGGATTTAATGACTGAGTAAAAGAACGCCGAGTTCTAATCTCCATACTTGATCCAATTAAATTTGGTCTTCTGAGTAAATTTCTTTATATATATATATATATATATATAAAGAAAGAAAGCTAAAGTGGTAAGCATTTGCCCCAATTCAGTCTTTTCAGTTTTTTCAGTTTTGAATCGGCAAACTGAAATCAAATAAAGTGAAAATCTTGAACCGAAAACTAAACTGGTTATATTCCGTTTGGTTCGGTTTGTTTGGTTTTTGGTTAAACGTTAGACTATAAGAAATTATCAATTTTAATTAGACCTGACAATTTCTGACCCAACTCGAACCCGCCCGAAATTTCTGGGTTTTGAACAAGATTTTTTCAACTAAACCCGAAATACACCGAACCCGAAAATTAGCTGGTCAAATCCGAACCGCCCGTTTGACCCAAAAAAATAACTTTTTAAGTTCAACTTCATTAAAATTTGTGACTTTTCATTGAAATTTTTAATTATTAAATGATAAGCGCAACTTATTTATTTGTTATTTCTCTAATTTAAGTTAAAATAATTACAATAATCAATCGTTACGAGAAGATCATTATATTTTATTATATATATTGTACAAAAAGTAGTATTTAGAGACCATTTTTTAAAAATAAAAAACTGAAAAAAGGTCGCAATCATAACCCGTTACGTTGGGTTGACCCGAAATCAAAATACACCACCCGTATTTACTCAAACTTGAAGTACATCCGACTCGTATTTACCTGAACAAGATATACGACCAATCATAACCCGCCTGTCCGACCGAATTGACAGGTCTAATTAATTTTAACCCAGAAACAATCATATATAATAACAATGATACATAATAAAGGATTAGCTCAATTAAAAGTCATCATCATCATGCTAAATAACTAATGGAACATGGGGCGTTATGCAGTATTTATTTAACTGAATAGTGTTTAAGGGCAAAAGAAACTAATTAAGCACGGTCTGACTTAATTAGAAGAAAACCTGAAGAAGTCAATGAAGTTGGAAGAGAACAATGTTTAATTTTGCATTCCCTTTTTTAAAATAATAATAAAATAAAATAATTTTATCTGATTATTATTTGTTATTCTCATCCCATAATGCGCACTTAACAAACTTTTTTCATTCCTAATATTTGTCGGTTTATATTTGTCATAGGACCATTATTAGTGATTTAGAAGAAATGCAAGATAATTAAGAGTCATGATGTTTATCATTTTCATAAAAAAAAAACACACACACAAACACAAGATCAAATGACACTTGAGAGAGCATCAAGGGACAGCTACAGCCTAATAGTAATTTCTTAAAGCTTTGCTGCGACTACCTGAATATGAGATTAGCAACAATGAACCCAACCTGATTCCAAATCGCACATCAAACTGGACGCAATTCAATGTCTCTCTGTCTCTCTCCTCTATTATAGAAAAATGATAAGATGAAAGAAATCTCTAAATGTCAACCAGCGGCGCCGTTATTATCACCTTCATTTTAAATTGTATGATATTTTGATATGCATGCCCTCATCTCTGCCTCCTCCTCACAACTGATCAATTAACCATCAACATTCCATCTGGGTAGTTTATTATCAGAAATTCAGAATCCAGGTTCAGGGTAAAAAAAAAAATTCACTTAATGGTTGGTTTAAAAAGTTACCATCTATCATCTCCAATAAAAACACACACACAAAAAAAAAAAAATTACCATTTAGGCAGGGTAAGCAGTGTTTTAGGCTAAAGAAACTGAGCCCGGGTTGACTTCGGAAGAAAAAAAATACCTGGAGAAGTCAACGAATTATAAGAATACAAAAGTCCAATGTTGCTTTAAAAACAAAAAAAAAACAAAACACATTTGACTAATAGAATATGATGGTGATAGTATGCCAGTTAGATCCACTCACTATATTCTACATTCACCAACGTGCTCGCATGCAACAATAAAAGATACTTGGCTTTTATTATTAAAATTCTACTGAAAAGGAGAGAATGAATACATGGAAAGACCTCTCATTGAACGAACCAGCAACTAACAATTCCACCTGTTTCTATCCATCTCAATCAATGGAGCATGTTAATCAAAGGCATCGTAAACTAGTAATCACTCTCATCATTAATCAACATTTCCATTAAGTTTAAGTTTTGGTAAAGTTGAAATTTCAGATTTTAAATATTATCATATTAATGGGTCATCTTTGTCGTGGACAGTTTGACCCGTAAAGTTTAGTGATAATTACTCTTAAGATAGAAGTCCAATAAATATAACAAATTTATCTAGAATTATAAACAATTGAATAGAGTATATTAACCTAGTCATTAACATCAATGGTCATGTACATTAAGCCTCAAGTTTAGTACCTTCTTACCCTTCATATGGTTAGACTGTTTACAATTCATTTCAATCAACAAGTTATAAAATTTATGATGTTTGGTGAACTTTTTTAAGTTGAAAATTTTTTATATATTTGAATGTATTTAGTGGATGAGAAAATCTTGATATATGAGTCATTATCTCACTTTTTATCTAAGTGAACTATTTCCGAAAATTAGGTACAAAATTTTCGAAAAACATTTTTCCTAGAAACTAACAATTGCACCCTACTAGCTAATGTATAAACAAAGTCAAGGTAGACATAACTTAGAAGAGCCAAATAGACAGTAAACAGAGAACAATTAAATTACAAGGTCAACTCGTAGAGAGGACACATAATATTACACCTAAACCTAGTTAGGTTAGTAACGTAAACAACATCCCCCTACCATCAGCTTAAACACACTGTAAGATTCCTAAGGTTAGTGTTATTTGAAAGACTTCCAAAATATATTGAAAAGTCAAAATGGTCGATTTGCATACTATATAACTAGTTGCATGAAAACCACCGTGCCACCATGACCATTCTATGCAAACTTCCACAAGGCTAGGGTCCATAGGAGTTTAAATATTCAGTCTTATTTTTTTGGACAAGTTTAAACGAATATAGTACAAGTTGTCCAAAAGTTTAGTGGTAGAGTATAAACAATAAAGAGGTTCCCAGAAGATTGATGTTTGTGTTCAAGTGTACTGCCAGCTCTTCCAAAAATTCATGTATATTAGCATGTAAAACCCTTAACTCATTCACTTTTACAATTCTAATGATTGTAATTATATTTTTATCTCGACCCTAATTAGATTTATTTATGACTTTTTACAATTGCAACAAATATTACTCTCAGTAAATATAGAGCTAGTTTGGGTAAGCTATAAGTTTTTCATCCTAATTCCAAGATGTATTGGTTTTGTCAAACTAATTAGGATGACAAAGAAATTAGAAAAAAGGTAATATTTACGTAAACACCTTGCATAATATAACATTGAACCCAAATCTTAGATAACGTCATCCATGCAGGTTTTTGAGAGCTTCATGCATCAGCTGCTTGCAAATCACACAGCAAACTGGCCAGACTAAGTCAGAGACCTCATCTCTCTTCTCTCCCCAATTATAAGAAAAGATAAGATGAACAAATAATTATATCTAGAAAAGCCAATCAAGAGCAGTATGATTATAAATTCATCACGTTCATTTTAAATGATAAACCCCCCACATAGTAAGGCACAAATTATATAATTCTATCGTCTGCATTTTTTACATATATGGACGTCCCTAATTACATTGCATTAATTAACTCTAGAGTCTGCAGGGGCACACAATATGAGAGATGGCAAACACAATACAACTTAGGAATATACTAATGTTGATTCAATTATTAAGGGATTCTGCTAAATAAACCGCTCATCCATAGCTCCTGGAAAACAAAAACCACCTTACATCACTTGGGTTGACTATCTTAAACTCTAAGGATGCTTTAATAAAAAAGGCCGCCCAAATCTTTGAAGATCTTTTCAGGCTTTAAAATAATCTCTCTTAGACAAGTGGTGTGTGCTCTAAATTAATACCAACGTCTTCTCACATCAAACATCCCCCCAACTCCAAGATGAGAGCTAATCAGAAGCATCTTCAGCTTCTCCTCAAATAATGACGAGGCACGTGGCATGTACATTGCAGAAATACAACAGAGAAATTGCTGCGGAGAATTGAAGCCCATATATTTTTCCCCGTGTTTTCCTCATCTAAGAGTAGGATGATTGTGATATGATTGTACTTGTACCCTTCTGAAACAACTTATAAGGCATGATTGCATGAAGAGAATTACATGAGTGCGTGACTACACAACTGCGCATGTTAAATGAATTAAGACAAGAACGTGGAGATGTAGACATTAAGCAACCCAAGGAGTTAAGGACAATGCCATCAGATTCACGTACCAGCTGCACAATGTCAAAACACTATCACAAGTCCCCCGGCCACCATTTCCAAAGACATAACTCTTAAGTAAAACAAAGAGCAAAAAGACTACAACCAAGACATAGTCTGGTGAGTCATTCGCATTCATGCACAATAAGCAAAGGCAATAGGGTACCCTTTTTTTCAACTTTACAAGGGTGAATCCTAGATCAGCCCATCTGCCCATTTAAGACCATCAAATATACTATCAGCCTATCGACTCCACCCTTTTTCACATGGTTATTTGCATTTTGGACCCCCAAGTATACGGGTATTGATTTTCTGGACCATTGGTTTTCATTGTTTATTTTTGGAACCTAAAAGTTTATAAGTTGAATAAAAAAGCACTTTAAAGTATGTAGGTTGACGAAAAAAAGACATGGGTACTGTTTTTCTTTTTCTTCCCATGTTTGAATTTATGTCCCGATTAGTACCAAACTTTAGGAGTAAGGTTAAAACTGATATTGAAACCATAATACACTTCTCTTATTCATATCGGAACTAATTAGACCCTGAAGTACCCAGGGTCTAAGTAGTTCCGGCATGAATAGGAGATGTGTATTGCAGCTTTAATATTAGTTTTAGCCTTAGTTATGAAGTTTAGCCCGTTAATCGGGAAATAAAGGGAAAGAAAAGATAAACTATACACGAGCCTTTTTTTTCAACCTACAAATTTTAAGGTCTTTTTTCAACCTACAAATTTTAAGTCCTTTTTTTAAACACACAAACTTTAGGGTTCCAAAAATAAACAATAAAAACCAAAGGTTCAGAAAATAAACACTTTTATATTTCAGGGTCCAAAATGCAAATAACCCATTTTTCACATTCAATTATGAGTTTTGAGACAATTGCTATCTCTTCTTCTCTCCCACAATGATTGCCTCCATTAATGACATAAATTTGTGGGATACCCAATACTTCACCACTTTGTTTAAAAAAAGTTCACTCGGGCGCACTCCTTGGGCCTTTTCACATCGAAGCCCAGCCTCGTACAAATAGCCCAATTTTTTGGGCCTTTTTGCACTTTTTAGTGGGGTGCGGCGTGCAAAGCTCATGGGCTTTTTGCGCCCTAAATAATTGCTGCTTTCCCTCGCCTCCAGATACGTCTCATTTTGTCCTCTTTCAATGATCTCTTCCTCCTTCCTCTTTCTCTTTCTAACTTGTCTGGCTAGCTTTCTCTCCCTTTTCTACTTCTTCCTCTTCCGAATTCCTCACGGCCCCTCTTTTTTCTTCCTTGATGGACTTCTTTGTTAACCACATCTCTTTTTTCACTAATTAAACTTCCTTCTCTATTTTGTTGGGTTTCTAGTGTCACGCCTCTAGCCCCAAGAGCATTTGTGGTTCGTGCTCTTATAATCTAAGCTTCACCATCAGCAATCAAACTTCAAGAGCATGTGATCTGAAAGTTTATTGGTAATTTACCTTTATATATATTCTAGTAGTTGTTAGCTCTTAAATCCACAACTTTATGACCTGTTGCAACCAAACAAAATTGGAGTCTGGTTCTTATTGGTCGTAAATCATAATCTATTAGATTTATAGTGTAAGCAAGGGCAACACTTGAAGGATGAAATGCAAAACGAAGCTAAGTTTAAAGACCAGGCGACAATCATGAATGACAACTCGATTTAGAAACCCAATGCCTTAACAAGCCAGTCTTAGGGGAAAATATGAAGTTCTTCCCCTAATTCAGAACGCATCAGCATAATAAGATCTGTATGCCTAACGTTAACTTGGTACAGGAAACAATTCCTATAAGCAAAACAATGATGTTTGGTGCTCTTGAAAACCACATCAACATAACAAGAACTGTATGCCTGGCATATGATAATTTCATACAGTGAACTATTTCTATAACATCTTCTATGTTTCAGTGAGGAGGTGCCTTTTTTTTCCCTTTGAGTGGAGGAACCAGCAAACCAACTCAAAAATGCAATATGCTTTCATTAATAAAAGAAGAAAGCTTCAATCAATACCCCAAGAACACAGTCGAGTGGCAAGATATAACACAAATCATTTTCACTAAACACATTTCCAACATGCTTGAAGATCAAGAATCAAAATCAAAACTTCTTAGACATGCTTACAGAACCAAGGCTCAATTCCAAAACTCAGAATGCCCTTTATGTTGTCTTCTTTGAACCAAAAATTGCTTCCAAGACCAGCAGTGATGTTAGACCTGTCTTATCCAAATAATTTCTAACTGCTTTCTCATCCAAATTGAACCCCTTTTGTTTTAAAGTCCCAATTATGTTTTGAGGTTCTTCAAAACCCCTTTCCTGGCAAAACTCATGAACCAACCCAATGAACGTAGTCACGTTTGGAAAATGGCTAGCCTCCAACATCTCCACACAGAAATCAACGACATCCTCCAATCTTGTCCCCTATAGATACCTTGGATCAAGACAGCGTAACTGTAGAAACCGGATTTTGTACCGACATAATCCCGACCCGTAAAAAATTCGATAAATCATTTGGGCCAGATACCAAAATGGGTCATTGGGCCCAAGTAATTGGCGAAGCAAGCATAGCAGTGCAAAGCGACCCACTATCTGGAATAAAACCCGCATGGGTTTTAATTAATCAAAGGCGGCCCAGAAGAAAGGTGGCCCAGAAGCAAATCCGGCCGAACAACTACAAAACCCGCGTGGGTTTTATAATACCTAAAGCGCGTCGTTTTGTTCCGTCTACGTCAACGATTCGTGCGAGATCATTTAAAACCCGCGTGAGTTTTCTATTCAAACTCTGACGTCAAAATCTTGATCACTCTCCCCTGATTTTAGCCCACATGCCATTGACCTTCTGCCTTGACTTTCAAAACCCGCATAGGTTTTGTGATTGCATGGCATAATCTTTGGGGTATGTTCCCCCTTTTTCCCTCCTAAATCATCACCTCCTTCACCTATAAATACCCCCTCCATTACACTCACTCCATCAACAATCATCCTCTACCACCCTTACTCTACTAAATTTCCATCAACTAATACCATTATTCTACCCAAACTATCATCATAATCCTACCTACACTCTCTTAAAACTCTCTCTACTATATCCATTCTCATATTATCATCACCCTTACCCTACCAAACTTTCATCAATCACCACTCATATATTATCCAACTATTATCCACACACTCACCCTTCCAATCTTCAAGTCAAGGCAAAGTCAAGATTTTCGACCGGCGCATTCGGGCTCCTAAATCAAAAGAGGTTCGCTTTCATTTTCATTATTGTTGTTTAATCATGTAACTTGTACATTAATTCCGTTACTTGTGCATATTTTGTAAACCAAAAATCTCATTTTATATTGTATGATGAGAATATAATTTCGTGAAATAATTAAACTTCTCCCCGCTCTTTTTCATTTTAATGTCGATTTTAGTAGAGTCTTTTTTCTAACAGGGGAATTCGAGAGTTCTTATAATTCTCGAATTCGTAACCTTACCCCCGGGCTTAGAATTGGGTTTCGTAGACCGGAGTCACTTTTATTTTTTGTTACGGTTTGTCGGTTTCCTTAAATCGGCTGGCGACTCTTAATTCCTTTATAACCCATTTAATTATTTTAAACATACGGATTTACACCAAAATAATTAAAAATGATTTAATACTTTCCACACACTAATCCAAGGTTAAAACCGAGAGAAAATGGGCCAGAGTGATAAAAATCCCCGCGGGTTTTATCAATTTCAACCCAACTTCTCTGGCCCATGAAAGCGCACGGTCCAGCCCATGGAGTATTAAAACCCCCGCGGGTTTTAACACTCTATGGAGGCCCGTTTGCCTTCTATTGGGCCTCGGTCGGGTGTTTGGTTGGTATTGAATTACTTCTTAAAGTATTTCAGCGTAATTTCGAGTGTTTAAATAAATAAAAACGGACTTATAAATAAATAAAGTTTCATCACCCAGAAAACGAATTTCGAAAATAAAAATACCCTTATTTAAGGATTAAGAAACCTTAGTCGGCTCCCGATCACTTAAGTAGCGCATCACGGGAAAAGCGGTCGTTTTTTCCCAGGGTCCTACAGATTGGCGACTCCACTGGGGACTTAAACTTAAAAAGAGGGTAAAACTTGAACGAATTGAATTAATTTGAAATTGTAAAAGGGAGAAATTGATTTATTTCACGACTTTATTATTCTTTTTTTAGGCATCCTTTGCATACCGGGCCACTTGACGGGTCTTTTGACACGGGAGCACAAAGGCGACGGTTTAAGTTATACCTAGGATTTTCCCTCGAGAGCGGGCAAGCCACTACCTGTGTGATGCATCCTACGTCGCCAAGCATTTGATCTCTCCTCTCCCCATGTTACACTCAAAGGGCTTCCTTGAAGTTCTCTGAGCAATACCTCACACATCTTACCTAAGGGTATGGTGCATCGGGGTGAAAACGTGTGGTAGGCCATGTAACCCAACCATAGAAATCCATAAATATAGAGCCTTGGTTTAGCGTACCCTTCATGTTGTATGCTATGTGCTATGTGTACCCCTTTCCCTTTTCCTTTTTTGTAAAGAGTCAACCCTAGTCTAATTTGGAGACTTCGTTCTAGTCCATATAAAATCCATTGGGTTGAGAAAATGATTATTTATTAATTAGTATAATTAACTCAAAGACATGTAACACCCCCAGGTTACTAACCACTAGATTAAGCCAATGATTCACCTAACCTAATGATTAGCAGCGGATAAATACCTGAGAGAATTACCGCCGTCCACGGAGGTGGACAAGGCTAAGACTAAACCCAACAAAGCAATCAACCATAAACCACTTCAAACATGCATCATCAGCATAAATTAACTTAAACCACCTCAAAACAATATAAAACAACCCAAAAGA
Source organism: Portulaca oleracea (assembly GCA_029582165.1). Classification (NCBI taxonomy): domain Eukaryota; kingdom Viridiplantae; phylum Streptophyta; class Magnoliopsida; order Caryophyllales; family Portulacaceae; genus Portulaca; species Portulaca oleracea. The sequence goes on from CM055876.1 coordinate 14,697,012, forward strand.
AACTATAGAAGCCATTAAATCACAATTTCTTCTAAATCTTTCATGGAGAGCCTCCATCCACCTTCAGATTCCTTAAGGTGCTCTAGGGTTTCGTCCTCCCGGGGCTTTTCCATTCTCCTTGGCCGAGATGTCTAAAACGAAAACATAAAACTTCGAAATGTGAGTTAAACTTAGTACGTATACCCCTAACGTGTAAGAAACTTTTCGTAATTTAATTTAGTTATTTAATTAGCGCGATTCCAAAATCGTTAAAAACGAAGTATTAACAGTTTAACATTAAAAGTAGCATAACTTACATAGCTTGATCATAACTTAACCTGAACATGAGGAAATATAACTGAACCTGTACTTAAATCACAACTTAAGCGAAAATACTTATGAGTTCTTCCTTTTTAAGGTAACTGAATAACCATAAACTTGTTTGAAAACAACTTAGGTCATGCATGAACTGACATAGACACACACATGAAATCTTCCAATAAACATAACATTAAACTCCCATAAAACAAAAACTTAAAATTCTTGGTGAGTAACTGAAGCAGTTTTACTTTGATCCCAGTAATTTGGAAAACTTAAGCTACAAAAAACTTGGTATATCATACCACTTAATGCGTGACACAAACCGTACTTGGAACACATGTCTTAGAAAGTGACGAGTAAATTACGTCATAAAACATGAGTTAGAACATATACCCAACACATAGCATAAACTATTACATCAAACCAATCATAAAGTGTGACTTATAACGTGTTGCAACATATACTTAAAACCCATAAGCAAGTCCTATAAGACTTAAACCCTTAACTTAAACCCTTGAAGTACTTAGTTGCATAAAACTTAGTTGCTGTATTATTATCCTGAATGTCCCCTACTTGCGACCATCGGCTAAGCCTCCGTATGCGTAAACCCGGACTGATCGGAAGATCCGGATGGTGGATAATTATCCTATACTGGCCAGGTTTCCATGGTGTGCAACTAAGGCGCTTCAGTTATCTTTTCCTTGGGTGCACTAAGGCATGTATATACTTAACTTGGGGTGCACAAAGGCACATAAACATGTTTTTCCTTGGTGTGCGCTAAGGCACCATAAACGTGGGCGGGGCCTTTATTAATTTCTAAAACTTGAAAACTTAAACCTTGATACCTTGACCTTGGATTCTTAATAAACTAGTTCCTTAAACTACCCTTTTCCAATCATAACTTAAAGATATAATCTTGTACTCTCCTTGAATAAGACTTGTACTTCTAAAAGGGAGTTTATTCATGAAATGACTCAACTCACTAAAATAGAGAATTATTGTAAAAGTTTCTAACGTAAAGGGTACACCACATAAATACTTAGAAATAACTGTGAAATTATCCTGATAAAATCGGCCTGAATTACTTAAAAAATCTATAAAAACTTGCATATATTTTGAACATAAATCGTGATACTTTACAAATAAACATGGACATTAAAATAAATTTAGAACTCAACATAAATTGTTAATTCAGGATATTATTCACAAATAAACATGAACAGTGGTGCAACGATCTCTTGGAGGGACTTATCATCTTCAATAATCAACTCTTAAACTTATGTCCAACAAGATTAATCTCAACTCAATGGAAGAGAGAAGAGAAAAGATGGAGGTTCACGGTGGTGATGGTGGCCGGAATTCTGCCGGCGTTGGCTGCTGGCCGGCGGCAGAGCGAGAGGGGCGGCATGAAGGTTGGGCAGTGAGGGAGGTGGGGGGTTTTAACCCGGAGAGAGAGTGAGGGATGAGTGAGAGAAGGAGTGAGAGTTTGAATGTTCAAAATGAGAAATAAAATGTGGGTTGCAATTATGTAATCCCAAGGGCCCAAATGCCTCTTCCTTTCCTTGTAGCCGGCTGAAATAAGGCCCACACAACATAATTTTGTCAGTTTTTAACTCCCTCCTTATACTTATATCTTCCTAAACCAAATTTTCCTAAATTTACTAATCCGTAAAAATACTATTGGTAACCCAGATAAATATATCTAACACCTCCATAAAATTCCTCATATTTATATCCTTAGATTAATTTGAAATAAGGATCCGATACATCGATCTCGTTAAAAGGATTCATGTATGATCAGAATAACCGTAAAAATTATCGGTAGCGATTTCTCAAGAAAAGAAAATTAAACTAATTTGTTGACGATCGTTGCACCTTTCAAGTCCTGCAAAACATACACTGGGTTAGTAAAACAAAATTTTGGAACATGCACTTTAATTATTCGTGGTTTATCGCTAACCTTGATTATTTAAACTAATAAGTACTTATTAAGGGGCAATTTTCTTCGGGTCGTTACAAGACATTATGGTTAGCCCAAGTGGAAGGGCTCATTTATGTTTGAAAGTTGATTATTTTAATTAATGAATAAAAATTGACTCACCTTTGATGATATTATATGGCCCTTTATGGAATTCTCTTAACAACGGTCCAAATTTTTTTTTTATTAAAAGTTCAACAAAGTTGATGGATAACGTCTTAGACTGCATAATAGTCACTAGGCTTGAGTAAATTAATTTATCGATTTAATTAATAAATCCATCACATTTATGGCCAACCCGTTGTTAGGCCCAACCATATTGGATTTGTCAATTAAGCCCGTAATTTAATTACAACTTGCTTATTGTTGGCTTTGTCGAGTCCTTTACAATATCCATTTTCCTTGAGTAAATTAAAAAAAGGGGGGGTTAAAAGAAAAAAAAAGTGAGTCGTCAGTCTTGTTGAACATTATTCTAGTCCGCATAATAGCCAGTATAGTTTGAGCTGTCTGAGTTGTTGGGCCAAGTCACGGATTCTCCTTGAAACGGTCGGCCTGTGGATTGGGCCCATTCGAATTGAGAAACACTGACTAAAATCTATCAGCTTATGATTCGCTCGCTATGTTTGACTTTTTCGGCCCTTTATAATATTTTGTTATTAAGTCCATATAGAGTTAGGTCATGCACTCCCAAAAAGTGGGTGAGTCCCTTGTGTCAGCATATATGCGTCGAGTCAGTTAGGATCATATAGGTCCCTTAGGTCATGCATGCATCGGGTAGTATGTGTCAGAGTATGTCATCGAGTGTCCTAACATTGAATTTCCATCCAGGCATCATTGGTGATCAACTCCGAGCCCACATTCGAGATCCTGCGAACTGGTCGTTTGATTCCAAACCCGTATTACGATCCTTCTGCAACTAGCGACTACATCATGTCTGGAGAGCAATTCCAAGAGATCCCGGTCCAAAGCACCGAAGCCAACATCACGAAGCATTTGGATGAGCTCTACACCAAAATGTAAGGTCTTGTGTTTGCCAATACCCTAGAACAGGAGCAGAAGATGAGTAAAAGACTGAATGAACAACAACAGGTGATGGATGGTATGTTGCAGGACATCACTAAGATCAATACCAAATTGGGGCTGAATGTTGAGGAAGATGATGTAGAAATGCATGGATATGAATCTGAACCTGAGATCATTAAGACATCATCAGATTCTGGAGGAATAGGGATATCCAAAACGAAGGCTAATACTCCTGAAGTATCGAAACCTACCAAGGACACTGTTGTTAAAGTCCTCGAGCAGAAGCTAGAAAGCCTTACCAAAGCAATGAGCATTGTGCCGACCTTTGATGAAAAGTATCCGGAGGTTCCATTACCTGTTCAGCCAATTCTGAAGATAGCTGACAAAGTTGAAGTACCAACATCAGGTTCAAACCCTCTGAGAATCCTGTTCACCATATTGAAGAGTTCATGAGATTGGCGCTCTTGAACCGGATCGATATCGGGTTATACTCCACGGTCTTCCCATCCACCCTGGATGGTGAAGCCAAGGTATAGTATCATGCGTTGTCGCCCCAAATGAAGGCTGACTGAAATGAGCTATTCAAAGCTTTCATTAGCCATTACAGTCGCATCCAGAAGAAACAAGCTATGGTGGATGATCTAACCACCATGAAGCAACGGGAATCTTTCCTGGATTACTTCGAAAGATGGCACACCAAGTTGTCTTACATCAATGAGACAATTCCTCTCCGTCTACAACTGCCTACCTTTAAGCAAGGGCTCAAGAGCAGTCTATCCAAGCACTTGGGGTACCATGTTGTCAAAGACTTTGATTACTTGAAGGACATTTGTGTCCAACTAGAGGCGATGCATAATGATAAGACCACTTCGCTTGGTTGGAAGGGGTCCAGCTCCAACAGGAGGGTCACTAGTGCGGCTAGCCACCCTCCTAAGACCGTGGAGACTAACTCTATCCAGCGCAAGGGGCCATATGTACCGAAATACGAGACCTATACGCCGCTGGACGTTCCTTACTCTCAGGATCTCGACCTTCTAGTCAAGAAGGGCATCTTGGTCTTGCCCTTACCGAAGGAGGAGCCAGAAATTAAAGGTAGGAATTGGGACGCTAACCAATTTTTCCGCTATCACCGTTGCCGAGGGCATGACACTGAGAAATTTTGGACTCTCAGGAACAAGATAGAAGATATGATAAGGGCAGGGACGCTGCCAATGCCGAAAGCTACCAAGAAACCAAACAATCAAAGTAATCCAATGCCTGAGCATACAAATGTCATTTTCTACAGAGATTTCACCTTTGACCCTTCCACTCTGATTGTGGAAGTAGGCCAACCTATACCAGAAGTATCTGGGTTTCATGAAGGTCCGATCATCCACGGTATTTAGGATAGTGATGAGGATGACGAGCATGAGCACTCCGAGAGAGAGTGGATGGATGTAGATGAACCAACACCAGATGATGTGGCATTTCTCACTCGGTCCGGCCGCCATAATAACATGAACACCACCACCCCAGTGGTTGTTCCTAACTCTACACCAATGGTCGGCAATGACAATCAGGTCTCTCCTGAAGATCCTCTTCTTGCTCAACTCAAAAATACCAGAGCGGAGGTCACCATGTGGCAACTCATATGCGTGTCGCATGCCCACAGACAGAAGATGTTGGATGCCCTTACGACACTCACAATACTTCCTACGACGACTCCTGAATCCTTGGTTGCTCATGTGACCACCCAACAAGAGATGATTACTTTCGGGATCGAGGATCTGCCTCAAGGAGGAGCATCCCACAATAAATCCCTGTACCTTACAGTGCAATGCTCCAATAAGACTATCCTGCTAGTTCTGGTCGACAATGGCTCAGTTGTAAACGTGTGCCCATGGAGGACGACACAAAAGTTGGGAGTCCAACGACAACACTTGGCTCAAAATGGTGTACAACTCAGGGCTTACGACAATTCACCTCGGAGATCATTCAGATCCATAATATTGCCCAATACTACTGGAAATATCACTCGGAATGTGGAGTTCGTGGTGCTGGACATTCCAGCCTCCTTCAATTTGCTATTAGGGAGGCCATGACTTCATAAGTGTAATGCTATAGCATCCACCTTGCATCAAAAGGTGAAAATGCTGGTTCAAGGTCAGGTGATCACCATTTCGGGAGAGTCTATAAATGCTGTTTTCACTCCCAAGCAATCAACCCTTGAAGTGGATCACAGTTCAATGGATGAAGAACTCCACAACTTTGAACTTGTGGCGATGATGAGCCAGGACGAAGCTCCTTTTTATTTCGATCCTTCCTCAAATCCCAAGGTACACGCTATACTCAAGAGACAAGGTCATTTCCCTGGGATGCCGCTGGGAAAGAACCCGAAAAATAAAATTCCTCCTGTGTTCAAGACCTTTAAGCAGAAGGGAAGGTTTGGCTTAGGATATAGGCCAACGGAAAAGGAAGTTAGGCTCGCAAAAATGGCTATTGCTGAGCAGAACAGAATGGACAATTTTCCTACTTTATTCCAAATGAAGCCCTATCCACTTACTCTGAATGGACAGTTTGTTAGGGAAGGAGATGACTTCCCTTACCATGGATTCCCTCAACCATTCTACCTGAAGAGCAAAGGAGTTCAAGTTGTTGGGTTAGATGTTTTCAATGACTGCACCATGAATATGGCTACTGTTTTCATTCCCGCTCTGGACAAATAGCCACTATTAGAATGGACTCACCTCGCCGGAAGCAACGTATTTGGCATGCTGTTTGGGCAAGAGGCCGTCCAAGAGAAGACTGAAGCTGACGCCATTATTGCTGCATTATCCAACCCAAGCTTTGACCCGAGTCTCATGATCTCTGAAAAAGAAGAAGTTAAGGCGGTCTCGTGGGTTGATACTGAGGAGAATAGCTTTGCTTTATCTGTAGGAGAGTCTGTTCTTAAGGGCATAGGGTTAGGTCTTAAGGGTCTAGAGTCAAGTGAGTCTGGTCTTGAATCTGTTGGCGATGTATTCCTTTCTACATTCAATAAGATGAACCTTTCTGCTTACTCTGATTCTTCTTTCCCCTCTTCCCTGAACTGCCGCGCCAATAATAATCTGGAATTTAATGAATCCTTAAAAGAATTTAATGAACATGAGCATAAAATGGCGGTGTTAGAAGACACCATCACCATAAATGTGGGCACAGAAGAGGAACCTCGGGAGTTAAAGTTAGGTAGTTCACTCACAGCAGAAGAACGGGTAGCATTTACAAAGCTTCTCAAGGAGTTTGTAGATGTATTCGCATGTCCTACGAGGACATGCCTGGGATTGACAGGGAAATCATGGAGCACACCATGCCCTTGCTCTCTAATGCGAAGCCAGTTCGACAAAAGGCTAGGAGGATCAAGCCTGAATGGGCTAAGAAAATTGAAGAAGAAGTGATCAAGCAGCTTAATGCTAAGTTCATCAAAGCAGTCCAGTATCCTGAATGGATTGCTAACATCGTGCCAGTACCCAAGAAATATAGGAAAGTGCGCATGTGCGTAGACTTTCGAGATCTCAACAAGGCTACTCCCAAGGATACTTTCCCTTTACCTCACATCGATGTATTAGTGGATAGCACTTGCGGGCATGAGCTCCTGTCCTATATGGATGGATATGCCGGTTACAATCAAATCAAAATGGCAGAAGAAGATATGGAGAAAACTTCCTTCACAACACCATGGGGAACGTACTGTTACGTAGTCATGCCCATCGGTCTCAAAAATGCCGGAGCAACAAATCAAAGGACTGCCAACACCCTACTTCATGACATGATGCACATAGAAGTAGAGGTTTATGTGGATGACATGATTGTTAAGTCCAAAACAAGAGAGGAGCATATTCCTAACCTCCGCAAGTTCTTTCTGCAACTTTGCAAATACAAGATGCGGCTTAATCCAGCAAAGTGCACCTTTGGTGTCACCTCTGGGAAGCTACTAGGTTATGTGGTTAGCCAACGGGGCATTGAAGTTGACCCTTCAAAGATAAAGGCTATCCAAGAGTTGCAACCGCCCAAGACAGAAAAAGAGACAAGAGGCTTCCTAAGACGAGTTTAATACATTAGCAGGTTCATCTCAAAGCTTACCATGACTTGTGAACCTTTATTCAAGAAACTAAAGAAAAGAAGCAAAATAGAATGGGACGATCAATGTCAAGCGGCCTTTGATAAAATCAAGGAGTATTTGCAACATCCTCCAATCCTCATGCCGGCAATACCAGATGAGCCTCTACTCCTTTACCTTACCGTGACTAGCTCTGCAATGGGGGCTATGCTAGCTCCAAAGGTCAAAGGTCAAGAGAGCGCCATCTACTACTTGAGCAAGAAGTTCCTAGACTATGAAAGTCGATACGCAGACATAGAGAAGATGGCTCTCGCATTAGTATGGGCCACCAAGAAGTTAAGGCATTACATGTTTTCACATACAATATATGTCATAGCTGAGAATAATCCCATCAAATTCATCATGGAGCAACCAATAATCAACAATCGCATCGCTCGATGGGTAGTCATGCTCTCAGAATTCAATCTCCAGTACCTGCCTCAGAAATCCATCAAAGGGCGGGTTGTTTCAAATTTCCTAGGTGCTTCACCATTTGGGAACTCCAAGCACTCACTTGGAATTCCCAAATGAAGATATATTTTTCACTGATGAGATTACATGGGAAATGTATTTTGACGGAGCTTCTAACCAAATGGGTTGTAGAGTAGGAGTCCTATTAATATCTCTAGAAGGGGCACACATCCTCGTATCTGTAAAGTTGGTTTTTGATGCTACTAACAACGCTGCAGAATATGAAGCATGCATCAAAGGTTTGCAAGCTGCCTTAGCTCTAGGCATACGCCATATAAATGTCTTTGGAGATTCTAGCCTCATCATTAGTCAGGATAAAAATACATGGAAAGTTCGGAATGAATACCTTATGGCATACCAACAAAAGCTTTTGGGACTTGCTGCCCAATTTGATCAAATTAGCTTCAAGTACCTTTCTAGAGATCATAATGAATTGGCCGATGCTCTAGCCAAGTTGTCTTCAATGATATTGATCCCATCAGGCCCGCTCCAACTACCAGTAGTAGTAGAGCGACAGTCTAAACCAGCATATGTCTGCAATATGGAGACACAAGAAGAAGAAACTAAGGAATGGTTTCACGACATATACAATTTTCTTCAAAAAGGAGAATATCCAGCTAAGTTGGATGCTCGAGGACAGCGAGCGATCAGGTCTCTAGCAGTACAATACTACTTGATCCAAGATCGCTTTTACAAGAAATCACCTACGGACATTAATTTATTATGCATCGATGCTAAGAGTGCAAAGGAGGTAATGGCTACTGTACATGGAGGAGAGTGTGGGCCTCACATGAATGGGCGCATGCTGGTGAAGAAGATCCAAAGGGTTGGTTATTATTTGTCCACTATGGAGGCAGACTGCTTAGAGTTCGTTTGAAGGTGTCACAAATGTCAAGAGTATGCCAACCTACAACATCAACCTCCATCATATCTAACCACTTTAACATCTCCGTGGCCGTTCTCGGTATGGGGTATCGACATCATTGGCAAGATACACCCAACCGGAATAGGAGGGCATGAATACATCTTGGTCACCATTGACTACTTCACTAAGTGGGTAGAAGCAGCCTCTTACGCAAAACTCACATCCAAGAAAGTGGCCAAATTCATTCTCCAAAACAGCATATGTCGATATGGAGTGCCTCATGAGATCATCAGTGACAATGGAAGCCATTTTCAGAAAGAAGTGGAGGTTTTGCTCACCACTTACAATATTCAGCATCACCGGTCTTCACCTTATCGACCGCAAGCTAATAGAGTGATAAGTGAATTTTATATAGTAATCATTAGTACTTTTCAGGTATTTAACTTGTATATTTTAGTCGATTTTCTAATATATTCTAGTCTTTTTATATTAAATTCTATAATATTCTTCACTTGGTCGGAATTTGGTTTGTTTTGCATATTTTAGAGAAATTCCCCTAAAAAGCAAAGAAATAGAGAAGGATATTGAAGAGTTGAGAAGAAATTAAATAGGAGAATTAGAATTAGAAAAAGAGTAAAAGGAAATTGAAGTTGAAGAGGAGAATTTAAATAAAGAGAAAGAGACTTGAATAATTAAATTAGAAGAAGAAATAGAAGAAATGAAGTGTCGACCCAGAAGCAACATCAACTGCTCAATATAACAACATCAACATCAACATCAACATCAACAGTACCATGTAGTAACGGTCCAATCACAACCTTCAATCCTTGCTTGATCATCATCACCGCACATCACGCTTGATTATCACAGCTACATCATTCACGCCAGCGTGTGGTTACTCCCAACTCCATGCACAAGTAGCAGCTTCACGTAGCAGTAGCAACGCCTCAATAAAGCCAACAACGTTTGGTCACCAGCACTCGTCCAGCAACATCATCGCACACCGACTCCATCACAAACGCTGGCAGCGTTTGTGACCCCCTCACCAGCGCTAGGGCATCAAGCAGTAGCTTCCACACAGCAGTTCTTCACACCCAAGCCCATACACGAGCAGCAGCAAGAGAGACCCAACCACGATCAAGCAGCATTACTTAGCAGCAACTCACGATCAGCTACATCTCCCAGCGCCCTCAATCACCAGCGCTTGAGAACCTAAACAACAATCCACAAAGCAACTAAGCCTCGGGCAAGCAGCACTTCACAGCCCATCTCAGTAGCAACTCGGCAAAGAATAAGGGCCAAAGCCCATGCTTTCCACCGCTGGCAGCTGTAGGACCCCGGGAAAGAGCGACCGCTTTTCCCCGTGATGCGCTACTTAATCGATCGGGAGCCGACTAAGGTTGCTTAATCCTTAAATAAAGATGTTTTTATTTTTGAAATTCATTTTCGAGGTGATGAAACTTTATTTATTTATAAACCCGTTTTGTATTATTTAAATTATTCGAAATTGCAAAAAATAATTTAACGACAATTTAATCCCGGTCCAATTAATAAATCCGGGCCCAAGAAGCAAGCGGGCCACCAGAGCTCATCAAAACCCACCTAGGTTTTAACGAGTCCTGGGCTGGGCCTCTCGCCTCCAGGCCCAGAGAGAAAGTGGGTTGAAATTAGTAAAACCTGCCTAGGTTTTACTAGTTTCTGACCCACTTTCTCCTCGGGCCAAGTCGAGAATCAGTATTGGACATGGATCAAACTATTTTCTTAAATTACTTTTATGCGAAAAATCGAATACTTTAAATAATTAAACGAATTTGTAACATATAAAAGAGTCGCCAGCCGATTTAAGGAAATCGACAAACCATAAAATAAGAAAAGAAAGACTCCGGTCTACGAACCCGATTTCTAGATTTGGGGGTAAGGTTACGAATTGAGAGTTATAAGAACTCTCGAATCCGCCTGTTATAAAACAGACTCTACTAAAATCGACATTGAAAGAAAGAGAGCGGGGAGAAGTTTGATTAATTTCGCGAAGTATTATTCAAAACATGCAATATAAAATGCGGTTTTTTACTTTACAAAATATGCACATGTAATGGAATTAAAGAATGGATTACATGAATAATTATAACAAAATAAACAACGCAATCGAACCTTATTTAAGGTGGTAGAAATGATAGACTTGATCCCTTGACTCGCCCTTGACTTGGAGGGGGTGAAGTAATGTAAAATGACTAGGAATGATAATATGAGGAGGATGATTATGATAGGAATAAGAATGATTATGGAAGATTTAGAGAGAAGTATAGTATGGATGATGGTTGATGTGAATGAGAGTAGAGTAAGAGTATTTTGATGATAGTTGTTGATGAAATGAAGGTGAAATGGAGGGGGTATTTATAGGCGAGGGAATGAGAGGTTTGGAGGGGAAACATGGGGGGACATACCCCACAAATCATGCCCTAGAAATCAAAACCTAGGTGGGTTTTGGGAGGCCAAGGGCAAAGTCAAACACGTGGGCAAAGGTCAAGGGATTCAATTGCATGCATGCAGATTTTGGCGCCAGACACCTCAAAACCTAGGCGGGTTTTGGAGCACCAGCACGTGGATCGGTGACGTGGAGCCAAACGACGTTGCTCCGTTCTTCTTCTCAAAACCTAGGCGGGTTTTGAGACTCCTGGGCCGGAGCGCGCTTCTGGGCCTGCTTTTGTGTGGGCTTGTCTTCTGATAATTAAAACCCCCATGGGTTTTAGCGAATGTGGGCGGCCCGTTTGACTTCTTGGGCTTAAGTTGTTGACTTTTCTGGGTCCAATGACCCATTTATTATTTGGCCCAAGTGATTTGCTGATTTTTATGAGTCGGGATTATGCCGGTACAAATTCCGGTGTCTACAGAGAGCCCCCACTTTGATCGAGTTCGAATAGGACGAAGGTCAAAGTAGTCTGAGGATATGACTTTGGATTGCAAAGCCTGGAGTGATGCTTGGAAGTTGAGTCCTGCATCGCAGTTGCGGGCGGCATGCGCCTCTTTTGGGGTGATCTCGAGTAAGAATGATGCTCTACCGTCGATGAGTCGTTGTTGATCTCGGGCAAGAATGACGCCTTACTTGTCATCGCACATGATGTTGATGGTTCATGGAGTTTTCTAGTCTTTCCCAGTGTCGGTTCCAGTCTTTCCCGGTGTCTGTTCCAGTCTTTCTCGGTGTCGGTTCCAGTCTTTCCTGGTGTCGGTTCCAGTCTTTCCCGATGTCGGTTCCAGTCTTTTCTGGTGTCGGTGTTGATGATTGTTGGCATTTTCGATGTCGAAGGACTTCACCAGGCGCGTTGCTGATAGCCTTGGGGGTCGAGACTTCATCGGGCACGATGCCGATGGCTCGGAGATTGAGACTTCGCCAGGCGCGATGCCTGTGGCTCCTGATTGGGATTGCATCGAAACTCTGCCGATGACCCTGAATGATGATGATGACAACAACCTTTTGTGCGGTAGCTGGATGATGGTGGTCCCTTTGTCGGCGACCTGAAAGTCATGAGGGAATCGAGTATTAGTTTTATTGAAAAACAAAGGCGGTTCGAATTTTTACTTGCGGGCCGTAGAGTTACATCGTGGGCTCAGGCTGTGAATAGTTGGGTCGTACATTTGGGCTGTGCATTTGTGCTGTAGGCGACACAAAACCTAGGCGTGTTTTGATGTCCTCCCTTGGGCTGACGAGGGCGTCTGGGCCGTGTCTTCTGGGCCATGGCCAAAACAAAACCTAGGCGGGTTTTGTTGTTCTTCTGCTGGGCTGTCAAAGGGGATTGGGCCGCGCCTTCTGGGCTGTGCTTACAACAAAACCCATGCGGGTTTTGTACTCGTTTTTTTTTCCTTTTTATTTTCTTTTCCTCGTGGGAGGAATCAAGGTGGGCCCAGCCCACATGGGGACATAAATGCACCACGCCACCATGTCTCTCTTTTGGTGGCAAGAGGATGACTTTTGGATTTCCGGCCAATGAAACTCATTTGGCATCTTGAGGCGGGTCCGAGAAACGAACGACTTACATTCACCCAACCTTTCTATAAATTATAAGGCATCTCATTCATCTCATTCACATCCTCATTTCCTTCACATCTCTCTAGCTCACTCCTTCTCTCTCTAGAAAAGAAGTCTTGTTCTTTGAGGTAATCTCGGGTTTAAAAGGATGCAACCCCGGAGTCATAGGAATCCACCTTTTCTTTGTTCATGGCATGTAAGCGGTTCCCTCCGACCTCATTGTTCAGTCTTGGAACCACGCTTGGTTTTACCGTTCTCATGGCAAGGTAATTTCTTGCATTTCCCCCCTTGTACTTATTTTAGCGTAAAAATGAGCAAGTATGAATTTATTTTCCATATCTTGTCGATTTTTAGCTGTTCTAAGTATGTTTAGATCAATGCATGCTAGGATGTTGAATGATCATGCGTTTTGAACGAAACTGTCTAGCAAAATGGACCAAAAATGTTTTCAACACTAATAAAACCTAGGCGGGTTTTCACGTCGCCTGGCCAATTTGTCCAAGGAGCGGCCCACTCGCGGAGATAAAACCCAGGTGGGTTTTATTTTGGCTTGTGGGTCGTTGCGCTTCTTGGGCTGAATGTCGCTCTGGCGAGGTCAAAACCTAGGCGGGTTTTGACTCGCTTTCCTTATTTTTTTATGTGTTGTTGGACCGGCTCGGGCCAACGTGTTTGGGCTTGCTGGGTCACTTCATAGGCCGTAGCCGTGAGCCCAGTGTTAGTGCTGGGCCCGGCTAGGGTCCATGAAATTATGTTCAAAATGTCAATTGAGCCCCCATTTTAAATAATCTGCTGGAATTTTGCCCGTCGTACCTAGGAGGATAACCTGAAAACTCTCGGCGTCGTGAAAGAGACTCTTAAGGTGGCTAAATCGATCCCGGGAAACTTTGTCCGTGACACTTTGAGTGCGGCGGGCTTCATGCCTTTCTGGAAATGCCTGGAGGCCTGGAAGAAACGGACGTTCCGTATCATACATTACAACGTAAAGGGGCGAAGGCAACACATAAAATTACAACAATATAAGCACTGTCACCTTATATATATTAAGGAAACAGTTTTTTATATGTTGCATAGAAAATAAAGTAATTATGTAAGATTTCATAGTAATAGTTAGGAAACCGTTGCCATAGATAACATAGGCGACATGTCTTTATTTTAAGTGTTGATTTATCTGTCGCCTATGTCATAGTACTACCTCCGTTATGATTTATCTGTCGCCTAGAAAATTGTGTTAAAAATTTTGACCGTTAATATCTTAATTTCTATATTGATTCATCATACAAAATTGATGTCATTAGATTCGTAATGAAAATACTATTAAAAAAGTATAACATTATATTTTTTTTATAAAAATTTTATATTAGAAATTATAGATTAAAGATTGACACCGAAAATCATAAATGATAGATAAAAAATTACGGAGGGAATACTATTTTCTTTACTATTATTTTTCTTTGAAAATTAAGAAATTGGCGCAAGATCAAATTGGGAACTGCTGCTGGAAAATTAGAATCAGTTCCCTCCATTGAAATAGAATCAATTGGCGCAACATTAAATTGGGAAAAAAATAAAAATTTCCCTCTATTGAAATCCCTAATTTTGGTTCCCTAGTTTATGTTCAGGAAGCAGTTCGTCTTTATTGTTCAATTTCTTCCTTCAATGTTATTGTTTAAATTGGGAACTACTGCTGGAGCCCTAATTTCGTTCGGCCTTTCCCTGCTTCGTCGTTTTCTTCTCAGAGGTCTTCAGCGCCAAAATTCCCCAATCTTGTTCGATTTCAGTTGCAATTCAAATCCCAACTTTAATAAGGTAAATTCTTGTTCTTCTATATCAATTTCACATTTCTTGTTTGATTTCAATGTCTATGGTGCCCTGGTCTTGTTTGTTCGATTTTGGTTTGTAAGGAGGGACATATGTTAATATCTTGATCGATTTAGATTGCAATTCGAGTCTTTGCCGTATTGAGGGGGGGGGGGGGGGTTCTTGATAGGGAGTGAAACAGGTTGCTGTCTTGAAAGAGTGGGTTATGGAATTGAGGTTGTGTCCATGTGCTCTTGGTTGGGAGGGACTTAAGCGGCAAAGGCAGCACTGTCTCCAGCAATCAGTACAGAATCAAACCCAACTAATATGCAACTTGATTCCGTCTATTAAGGGGTAAGTTTCTTAAATTTTGTCATGTAATTCATTGTACAGAACAGATGTCAATATTCTTCACCTATGGATTCATCATGATAACTGCTATTATCAAAAATCGTGTAAAAACTGTAGCTGTATTTTCGCTTCCGTCATGGGATCTCAATTCGCAGATTGATAATGTCCTTATTTGAATAATGTAAAAAAGAATAATCTAAAAGCTCTAGTTTTTCTCACTTACCTTGAAATATGGCTAAAAAGCTGTGCTATCAAATGACTATTTACAATTGTACATCAGGTCTTTGTTAGTGATGCTCATGTTAGTGTGGCATGATCTTTGCTGCTTTTCTGCCTCTTAAAACTGTATTTTGGTGTGAGATGCAATTGTGTTCTGTGTGACGTCACTCTTGTATGCTTTGTGTCATGTAACATGTATTGCGAGTGGGATTCTGAAATTCAGTCCTTAAGAGCAAGCATAAGGGGTGGATTTCTATTACTGATGATTCAGTTCATCTGACCAACCGATGGTTGTGATTTATTGAATGGAAATGATTAATTTGACAGATTCTGAAATTCTGGGTGAAATCAAATCTCTTAACTTATTATTTTATTCGGAACCAAACTGCATTATTCTCGACTGAATTAACAACGAATTGTAAAAGATGTACTTCCCCTTGTTCCAAGTGACTTGCTTGTTATCTCTGTTATTCCTTTATCTGCAATTACTCATTTATACTTTCCCTCTTTGCCATGGTTCGATCTTGTGGCTGTCTTTCAGGAGAGCTTAGGCTACAACTATTATTGTTATCAGTATTCTATCTGTTGCCAAATGTGAGCACATAAATTATGGATAGCCATGCCTTTTCTCTTATCCAGGGAATTTATTGTTATTTATTTATTTGCTTAACCATACAGTACAGAATCAAAATGATGCTTTCCTATTTGACTTGGACTTGAATAGGCACAAGCCAAACCACATCAGCCTTAAAATTATCTTTCTATTAAGAATTGCATTTTCACGGAGATGACTTTTTTTTTCCCTAACAGTAAGTAGCCCGACCTACTGAGTGCTAATGCCATGGCCATCCATGTGTGTTGTTAATGGGCATGGGCAGCCTTGGAGGGGGATAATCTCATAATCGGATAAGCTTGCGAAAGACCCATGCCCAAAGGAGCTTGGTTGCATCCCCACACCACTACTACCATTAGAATTTACAAGAGAAGCCAATTATAGATCCTTGGATATAATCTAAACATGTCATTTGGGAGTGTTTTGAGAGTAAAAGCCAAAGTTTAGTCCTGACGAGACTTGCTTGCCTTACATTTGGAGCCTTGATGACCTTCGAGACTACTCGGAGATCAGAATCTATAGAGACCTTCAAATAGGGTGTATCTCTGTCATGAATAAACCAGAGCTGTGTTTTGCTGATTTTTTTAATTTGTAATTTCCCTTTTCTTTTTTTTTTTTTTAATGTGTGGCTGCTATGAATAGTGCTGGTTATTGTAAAGGATTTGGAGTTGTGTGACTATATGTAGGGGTGGGTTATTTGTTGACAACTTGGGGTTCTATATGGTTGTGGCTGTGTGTTGTATGGTTAAAAGGATAATCTAAATATTGTGGACATTTGAATGTCAACAATTTGCCCCCAACTCCCTGTCGTGATATAAACATGTGTTTAGATTGAAATATCTCAACATATTTATTTCGTTTGGTTCAGTTGATATTCTCATGAACCACCCTATTCCTGACTGCGATATTTGGTTCATAAAGTTCTCATGATTTCCATTACAATGCAGCAGCAGCAGCAGGTATCTACCTGCTTCGTTTCAGCTTTTTGTTTATGCTAAATACATAAATCAATGGGTGGGAATTGCCTTTTCTACTGGTGGAATTTATAGGTTCCTCAGCTGATGTTCATGTTTGTTTTCGTAATGATGATGTTTGATATCCTATTTGGTTGGAGTATACCTCGATGAATGGTTCTCATGAGCAGGTACTACAATATTCTTTTTTATTACTTGGGGTTGTTTTATGCATATAGATTGAACACCGGGCATGTGACGCATTGTTTACTCTGGCATGTAGCCATTGAGTTTGTTTTTATTTTATTTTGTATTATTTATAGGGATGTAAGACTGTAAGTTTGGGAAACATTCATTTTACAGAAGACACTTTGCCGAATTTTTCGTAGAGTTTGAAAATGAATTTTAAATTAACCTTTTTATCTCTCTCGACCTTAATAAGGTTGACACTGAACCTAGCAGCCCATCTTGAGAGTTGGGCTATTACACAATGGTCGTTCAGTTTTTGTGCTTAATGTGCTGAGAACTGAGATGCTGGTAATGTACTGTAGCTTCTATGTTGTATGCCATTTATGGAAACACATATATCTAGACCTGTCAATTCGGGCGGCGGGTCGGTATCAGGTCGGTGTATTTTGGGTTCGGGTAAATACGGGTTTGGTGTATTTTGGGTTCGGGTAAATACGTGTCGGGTGTATTTCGGTATCGGGCGGTTTGGGTCGGGTTTCGAGTTGTGACCGACATTTATTTAACTATTTTCTGGAACAAAAATAACCAAATCCATATATTCAAATTACTTCCCAAATACAATTTCTATTTTATAAAAGATGTCAATGACGCCTCAAGGCCTACTTCCAAAGTTCAATGTCAAAAATCAACAATTGTCTTGGCTTACTTCCCAAGTTTGAAGTAAAAAATCAACAATTTAAAACAAACACTTGAAACTTAAATAGTAATTATAGTATGTTTGCACCAAGATGGAGATCGTTCTCGAGCAACTTGGAAGCTTTTGTGCACCAAGAGAAATGAAGACAGCAGCGCCAGCAAGCAAAAGAGAGAGGTGAAGCTTGTGTACACTTTAGTCAGCAAGACAGCAAGCAACAGAGAGAGGTGAAGCTCCAGACTGTAGAGAAATTGAAGGTGAAGGTGAGCAGGCAGCAGCAAGCAACAAGGAGGCTTGGAGGAGCTGAAGTACACGTGAGGTGTGGGAACTGGGAACGAATGCTGCGATAAAAATGCCACTAAAATTTCTCAAATAGTCAAAATTGCCATCATTGTTTTTAAATTTGTCAAAATTGCCACTGTCCCCATTTTGTTACTTGGTATTGCCGGTATCGTCTTCTCCCTTCTCCCCTTTATTCATCTTCTTCATCCTCTCCCTTCATCTCCTTTGTTTTCTTCTTCTCAAAATTTTTTTCTTTTAGAAGCCTCTGTCACTGTTGTTCATCTTCTTCCTCCATCTCCTTCTTCTCCTCTGTTATCTTTTTCCACACCGACGATGGCAATGAAGAAATCAACATGAAACTCTAATACTCATCCAACTCCACTTTACAATCCAATTTCTTGATCAATAAACCCACATAATACAAAAAATTGAAACTTTCATAGCCTCAAACACCATTCACACCACCCATAAAGGAAGATTAATAATTATTATTGGGACAAAAAAGAAGAAAAATCAAAGCTTTGAAGCTTGCAAGCATGGAAACCTGGTTGATGAAATTGCGACAGCGTGCGTAGCCTTCTTTGTTAGAAGCTTGATTTGGCCGGGATAGAAATGGAAGGAATCCTGAAGACCCTGCACTCCAGGTTTGGTCCAATAGTGAGGCTACCCAAGTTCATTTCTGCCTCGCCAGTTCGTTCCGACCACCTCGCTGGTTTCGGTTCCTTTAGCCGCCCAGTGTCTTCATCTCCTCCATGTTTTAGGGTTAGGGTTCTGCAATCTTCTCAATGAGGTGTGATGGAGAAGGAAGAAGTGGAGAGCTCATGGAGGGAAATGAAGCAACGAATGGAGTAACCGGCTGCAACCAGTAGCAAAGGGGGAGAGTGGCATTTTTGACAAATTTGGAAACAGTAATGACAATTTTGACATTTTGGAAACAATAATGGCAATTTTGACTATTTGGAAAACTTTAGTGGCATTTTTGTCTCAGTACTCAACTGGGAACTGGGAAGAGAGAGAAATTTTAGGGTTTTTTTTATCGGTTTTCACTTTTCACTTCACTTTTCACTTTTCCCCCCTTTGTGTCTCAAAATGGCTCAATACCGCCCAAATTTCAGCCTACCGCCCAAAAATTTCAGCCCAGCATTTTAGGCTTTTTGACCCGTTGGGTCAACCCGGACCCGACCTGGACCGAACCTGAATTTTTCCGGGTCTTCGGTTTCAGGTTTGTTTCGGTTTTTCTTTAAAAAATCTTGTTCAGAGCTCTAAATTTTCGGGCGGATTTGGGTCGGGTTATCAGGTCGGGTCAAATTCTGCCATATCTACATATATCCTTGAAATGGTGGAACCTGCTAAGAATCGCAAATTACAATATTGTACCTTTGTATTTGATTCTACTTTTTTTTTTTGATAGATTGATTCTACTATAATTTACAACTGATTGATATTTCGTATTTTGTTTTTTCAGGAAGAAGTTGAACATGAACAGCTAATATGGTGATGAATTAATATGCAGATCGTCACTTGTATATGGTCATATCATAATATTAGGATAACATTTAAAGATGGAAACTTTTACTATTAGTGATAGTATTTTGGAACAAGTACTTATTATACTCTTTGGGGTCTTACGTGGGTGATCTGTTGGATATTTGGACTCTTGTGATTGATATTCAACAATGGTATTAGCATTTAGACGATTGTTTTGATATGTATATCGTTTTATATTGAATATCATTACAAGTATCTAGTCAATTACAAATCTTGTGACTAATTGATTGTACATATTTAGTAGTTGATAATGTCTAGGAGATTAATTTGGTGGCTATAGATTCTTATTACCCAATATACTATAATTTATTGTATAATAACATATGCAATAATATATTTACATTGCCAAATAGATATTGTAAATAGCATATGCAACCATTGTATATTATTGTTATCAAATACAACATCTAAAGTATTGTTGCATTTGATTGGATAGAGCAACAACTCGTTATCTTTTAAAACTATTGCCTTTGTTATTTTATACTACAACGACACTAAAACGGTTACCTTTGTCGTTTTAGAATGCAACAATATTGAAATGTTACCTTTGTTGTCTTCTAATGCAACAACGCTAAATTGTTGCCTTTATTATTAATACAACAACACTAAACTGTTGCCTTAGTTATTAATGCAACAACACTAATATGTTGCCTTTGTTTTTATGCAACAACACAAAACTGTTCCCTTTACTATTAATGCAACAACACTAAACTGTTGCCTTTGTTATCAGTGCAACAATACTGATTTGTTCTCTTTGTTTTTATTGCAACAACACAACCGTCGCCTTTACTATTAATGCAACAGCACTGAACTATTGCCTCAGATGGACTGTTGCCTTAGGCATTGATTGTGCCCCCATGAAAGATCTGTTGCCTATTGCCATAAGAATGTCGCCTTTGGAAAAGGCAACGGAGGCAACTACAACGCCTCATGACTGTTGCCTAAAATACTATGCAACGGTTTTTTGGCTTTCGGCAACAGTTTTTGACTGTTGGCAAATCCCATTTATGTTGTAGTGATAGGTTGAGCAATGGCTGAGAGGTTGTGGGATTCAGCCAACTCATTTCACTTGCCAGTGGGTGAGATGACGGTCACGCCCAAAGATTTTGTCATGATTACCGGTCTTCCTTGGGGTGGGCAGGACGTGGTCTTTGATGTGGAGATCCCTGCGGTAGTTTTGGATATGTTGGGCCCAATTTCTGCGCATTTGGGACAATGACAAGGTCTCCCCAATCTCGCCTATAGGCACTTTGAATTGGCCATCCGTGATGCCAGTTTCAAAAATTTACCTATAGAGCAGCGCCACTTCATTTTCTTGGCGTACGTGATCTTTACTACCCTTTTTGCCAACCATGGGGACAACATTTCCCTGACGTGGTTCCGAAACCTTCTCAATTTCGATAATATTCGGAACCTAAATTGGGGCAGGGCGTCCTATGCGAACTTCATCCAGTGGCTTCGTCGTGGTGTACGACTCTCGCAAGATACGGACCCGGTCTACCTTCATGCGGCTCAGGCTCGTTATCAGTATGGTCCTTCCTTGTGGAAGGTGCTCGAGGTGTGTGTTCGAACCATCTCTTTTTAATGCAGTTTGGCCTTTCTTCTTCATTTAATATCATATTTATGCAGTCATGGGCGTATGAGTACATCTCGGCCCAAGGCATTCGTTCAAAGAAGAACAAGACGGTACCTGCTGCTGAACGCTGGACTACCGAGGGCATTCACGATAAAAAGTATAAATCGGGGAGCCTTGACCTTATTCGTAGCATTTTGGATAGCTTGCAACTGGTATCTCTTCGTTTCTAACATCTTTCTCCCGTCTTCCTTTACATGCCATACTTAAATGCACCTTTCCTTTTACAGGATCAAGTGAACTGGCGTCCTTGGGCCGATTTTAACGTCTGAGGGTTACCACAATATTTGGATCTGGTGGAGCACGACACCCATCTTCGCCTCTTGATTGAGGGGCCTTATGGTTGTGTGTGGTATTTGGGGGAGAGAGCCTCGAGGAAAATTTTGGGAGGCTACCCTGGTCTCATTCCCCTGGATCCTCCAGCGCATATGTTTGAGCCATGGCGGGTCAACACGGGCGTTGTGGGAGATCTGGTTCGAGGTCAAGAATTTGACAACTTCGTGCATAACGTGCCACAGGAGCAGTTCAATGAAGAGTTCCAGCGCTATATTAGTCGTTTGGCTCCTCGAGTGGTATGTATCTTCCTCCTTTGTCCTTATTATGTCTTGGTTGATTTCCGACCAGAAAATCTACAGTTGGGGCCTTGTGCCAAAGCTGCTGAGGTGGAGATTCCACCGGAGAGGAGAAAGATCGGCGGCTTCTTGGAGGTGGAGAACAGCAGCGAGTGTTCCATACTTCAGGCATTCGACCGTAAACCGCTAATTCTTTATTTCATGCTGATTCCTTTTTCACTCCACATGTTGCTTATGGCTAACCCTGGTCTTGCTGTCTTTCAGCCGAGATGGGCTTTCCTCCGGCAAATGACCAAGGAATGGAGTACCATGTTGAAGCACCTCGATCGGGCATTCACTGGCTCCGGTAGATATCGAGGGGATACCACCAGAAGAGCCGTTATGGAGGCTGATGCGGAGTCTGTTCCTAGGGAACCTCCTCGATGTTCTACCGCAGGTGTTCCTCGCGCAGAGCCTCCACGCCGCTCCTCGGTAGGGGAATATTCTACTCGAGGCCGATCTCGGGAAAAAGTTGGTGGGTCTTCCCGTCTTCCTGTACTCGAGGGTCGCGGCAAAGGTGTCTTGGTCGAGGGTCAGCACTCAACTGGATCTCATCGCAGCGGGTCCGTTAGTAGAGATCGTCGTCCGCCGAATATGGAAGAGGACATGGCTTAGATGTCCTTGGAGGAGCCTTTTGGTCAGGGAGGGTCGTATCATAGCGCTGGATATGGCGGTGATGCTCAGCCCCGTCCATATTGGGTGGAGGATGCTTCGGAGTCAAGCGCCACGTACCAGCCCTCTCATTCTCGTCGTACTCCAACTTGAGTGCGCTCTGCTCGCCGTGGTCGGGAGATAGTGGTGAGGGACCGTGACTCAGGTGCATCCGTAGGGTATCCTGGCAGTCAGGCCCTAACGGATGACGCTACTTCACGTCCTGCACCCCATGATGCTCCCCTTTTTGGTTCCGGTTTTGCAGGGTGGCCTGTCCATGCTTCTAGGATGGGTCAGTCATGGCCCATGGGTCCTCAAGAATGGTCTGTGCCTTAACACTCTTGGCTGGGAGGATCTGCTTCTTCTAGTTGGCCAGCCCCCAACTATGGAACCGGTCCTGTATGGCCTACTCCATCTGTTGAGTGGCAAGTCCCTAATCATTCCTGGCTGGCTGCTTTACAGGAGCACTCTATGTCTTCACCATCCAGCGTACTTCTTTCATGAGTGCCCCTGTCTGGGCCGTCGCCTCCTGGGCAGACTGCTCCTGGTCCTGATTATTACTCCTAGGATACCTATTTTAGCACGACCGGTACTTCCAACGTCGGAGCTTCAAATGCAGGTAGCAACTTGGCAGAGGACAACGACGATTCACCTGTGGTGATAACAAACATACAATGCAATGCAAGACTCTTTGAATCTTTTATTTTTTTTTATTATGCAAGACTCTTTGTAATATTTTTATTTTATGCAAGACTTGGAGAATGCACAACTTTGACGCTTTATTAATGTAATTTTGAGTGATTTTCTACATGACGGGATTAATCCTAATTAATCCCGCTTCCCCAAAAAGAAAAGAAAATGAAAAAGAACAAAAAAAAATTTTAAGTGTCGGAGTTAACTCGAGCAAAAATTTCAGAACCAAGCGTCATTGGGTCGATAACAAAGCCCAAGACATCAAAAATACACAAATGGGCCAGATGAAGCCAAAAGGAAAGGCCCGCGAAAAGATGACACGCAAATGAGCCGTGGGAACAGAAAACTGGGCCTAGGCCGCTTAAAACCTAGGTGGGTTTTAAGCAGCTGAAGGGGGCGGGCCTGGGTTGGCAGGGTTGCGCGCGCACCTGCTGAAGTTAAAACCTAGGCGGGTTTTAACTAATTTTTTTTTGCTAGTCGTTGGGAAGAGCTTGAATCATGGGATGTGATGGCAACGGCTACATGGTCACTTGATGACCGATTTGTTCCATTTTGATCATGGATGAAGGTGTATAAATACCTCATCCCATGCGTATGGTCATCACTCATCATCTTTACTTTGCATCCTTCATCGAAAATCCTCCAAAATCACGAAAAAAATCCTCCTAATTCTCATGGCTTTTGAGAATAATCTTGCTATTTGGATGAGCACCCTGTTCAGAGAAGAGAAGAAAGAGCTCGGGAGATATAATCTGACGAGCCTGCTGAGCCTCCGGCAAGTGAGAGTTAACCATGATTTCTTCCGTGCGGCGCAGACTTTTTGGGATCCGAAGATGCACGTTTTCCGCTTTTCATTGAAGGAGCTATGTCCGCTTCCTGAAGAGTGGTCTTCTATTCTCGGGACGAATCACTTCGCACGTCCGATGGCACCTCCAATATCTACCGACGATGCTAAACAATACAAGGAGCTGCTATGCCTTCCATCCCGGGTCATAGGAAGCGCACTTTTCGGCGATAAGGTACATTTCCAAATTATCGTCGAATACTTTCAATCTCCAGACACTTTGGAATATGGTCTGGTGATACGAGTGTAAGCACTTGTATTATGTCTCCTTGGAGAATTCTGTTTCTACCACGGTGGGCAAAGAACCGGGCCGGCGGGCCTAATCCAGATTGTTGAAGACATGGCCCAAGGCTATAACCCAGTGCCGTTGATGCTAGCAGAAACAATGATGGGTTTGGACGATCCGAATCCAAAACATGAACTTCGTGGGAGCCCCCTACTTCTTCAGGTGTATTTTCTCCCTCCTTCCTTTTCTTCTCATTTTGTGTGCCTGCCTACTGCCCGTAAAACCTAGGCGGGTTTTAGGCTTTTTTTTTTCAGTTTGGGAATAATTGGTATGCATTTATAACCTGTGCTAATTTTGTGGGCAGATATGGCTGATGAAGCATTTGAGCCTCATCGAGGAGCCTCGAACTTCCTCGGCACTTGCGAATTATTGTCAAAGGAAGCGCAAGTCCGTCAATCAGTAACAGAATGGATTGCTTTTTTGAAGGAGTTTCGCGATATCACTTGGTGGATCGAATGGTGGCACATTCCTGAATATGTGACTAGCGATTTTCGCAACGCCTATGTGTGCATCCCTGGCTTGACGCATATGACCTTCTACTTCCCGGAGCGGGTGTGGCGACAGTTGGGCTGCAAACAAAACATCCCCGAGCGGCTGTGTGAAGCCCCCGAGCAATTGAAGCTTCGTGGATCGGTGATGGAATCTTGGCTGAAGTACTGGGTAAGGAGGCCGACTCTTAAGGCTCCATCAAAGGCACATGTATCACAGCTTGCTGACGCTGGATATCACAGATGGCTAATTGCGGCCGTCGAGTTCGCCGTGTTAGAGAGGCAAGAAGGAGACAAGCATCCGTGAAAGAGAGATTGGGTCTTCGTTCAACAATAAAAGATCGCCTCGGTGTGAAGGTGACAGCAAAAGACCGGCTTGGTCCGAGGGTTGAGACACGGAAACCACATAGGCGAGCCTATAAGACTAAAGACAAAGAGATGGACCCAAATGAGCCTAGAGACATGGAGATTGACCATGAGACCACTGGCGAAGTGGATAAGGTGAAACAAGATTAGAATATGGATGGAAGTGATGGAACTGAACTGTTTTGCCAGAATAAACTTTTATTTAATTACGCCTTTTGAATTTTCTTATTTACAAGCAGTATACTTCCATTTTAATCATTAATAAAAGAAGAAGTATTGTTTACAATTACTGTGCTCTTGCAAACTTTATTTTTCCTTCTTTTTATGAGCATATATTAAATATTCACCAAGTGTTTGAAAATTCGTTTTCCAATTGCTTGGCTATATTAAACATAATATCGCTTGAGCTGATCCAAATTTGTTGGTTGAATCATATCTTCTCCATCCATAGTAGCAAGCCGAGCCGCTCCTCCTGGTAAAACCTCCTTAATCATGTAAGGACCTTTCCAATTTTGTGCAAATTTTCCCTTTGGGTCTTGTATAGGTGCCCTCATTTCCTTAAGCACCAAATCACCTTCTTGAAGTGAACGACTCTTCACCTTCTTATGAAAAGCGCAAGTGATCCTACTTTGGTACACTTGCACATTATGAAACGCCCTTAATCGCCTTTCGTCCATCAACATTAACTCTTCGAACCTTACCCTAGCCCATTCTGCTTCTGGCAATTGGCTCTCTGCCACTATTCGTAATGAAGAAATTGCTAATTCAATTGGCAGGACTGCTTCCATCCCATACACTAATGAATATGGTGTTGCTCCTGTGGCGGTTCGTATAGAAGTTCGGTATCCCCATAAGGCGAATGCTAAGTTATCTGGCTAATCTTTGTAAGTGACAACCATCTTCTTAATGATTCCTGCCACCATTTTATTAGCCGCTTCCATAGCTCCATTAACTTGAGGTCGATAAGGTGAAGACCGATGATGCTGAATTTTGTAAGTGGTGAGCAAAACCTCCACTTCTTTTCGAAAGTGACTCCCGTTATCACTGATGATCTCATGAGGCACTCCAATCGGCATATGATGTTCTGAAGGATGAATTTGGCCACTTGTTTGGATGTGAGTTTGGCAAAAGAGGCTGCCTCTACCCACTTAGTGAAGTAATTGATGGCGACCAGGATGTATTCATGCCCTCCTGTTCCGGTTAGGTCTATTTTGCCAATGATGTCGATACCCCATACCGAAAATGGCCACGGAGATGTTAGTGTAGTTAAATATGAAGGAGGTTGATGCTGCAGGTTAGCATACTCCTGACACTTATGGCATCTTCGAACAAAATTTAAGCAGTCTGCCTCTATAGTGGTCCAATAGTAACCAACCCTTTGAATCTTCTTTGCTAGCATGCGCCCGTTCATGTGAGGCCCACACTCTCCTCCGTGTATCATAGCCATAACTTCCTTTGCACTTTTGGCATCGATACACAAGAAACTGATGCATGTAGGTGCCTTCTTGTACAGACGAACTTGATCAAGCAGTATTGTGCTGCTAGGGACCTGATTGCCCGCTGTCCTCGAGCATCTAACTTAGCCGGATATTCTCCGTTACGATGAAAATTGTATATGTCAAGGAATCACTCCTTAGTCTCCTCTTTTTGTGTTTCCATGGCACAGACATATGCTGGTTCAGACTGCCGCTCTACTATTATTGGTAGCTGGAGCGTGCCTGATGGGATAGATATCACTAAAGACAACTAGGTTAGCGCATCAGCCAATTCATTGCGGTCCCTACAAAGGTATTTGAAGCTAATTTGCTCAAATTGATCAACAAGTTCCGAAAGCTTCCGCTGATAAGCCAAAAGACACTCACTTCGAACCTTCCATGCGTTCTTAGCCTGATTAATGATGAGGCTAGAGTCTCCAAAGACCCTTATGTGACGTACGCCTAAAGCCAAGGCAGCTTGTAGACCCTTGATGCATGCTTCATATTCTGCAGCGTTGTTAGTAGCATCAAAGTCCGACTTTATAGATACAGGGACGTGTGCTCCTTCTGGAGATATCAATAGGACTCTTACTCCGCAACCCATTTGGCTAGAAGCTCCATCAAAATACATTTCCCACGTAATTTCATAAATGAAGAATACGTCTTCGTCTGGGAATTCCAAGTGAGTGCTTGAAGGTTCCTGTGATGGTGAAGCAGCCAGAAAGTCTGAAACAACCCGCCCTTTGATGGATTTCTGGGGTAAATATTGAAGATTGAACACTGAAAGCATGACTACCCATTGAGCGATGCGATTGTTGATGGTTGGTTGCTCCATAATGAATTTGATGGGATTATTCTCAGCTATAACATATACGGTATGCGAAAGCATGTAATGCCTTAACTTCTTGGTGGCCCATACTAATTCGAGAGCCATTTTCTATATGTCTGCGTATCGACTTTTGTAGTATAGGAACTTCTTGCTCAAGTAGTAGATGGCACTCTCTTGACCTTTTACCTTTTGAGCCAGCATAGTTCCCATTGCGGAGCTAGTCACTATAAGGTAATGGAGTAGAGGCTCATCTGGTACTGGCGGCATGAGGACTAGAGGATGCTGCAAATACTCCTTGATTTTATCAAAAGCAGCTTGACATTGATCGTCCCATTCTACTTTGCTTCCTTTCTTCAGTTTCTTGAACAAGGGTTCACAGGTCATGGTGAGCTTTGAGATGAACCTGCTGATGTACTGGACTCGTCCTAAGAAACCTCTTATCTCCTTTTCTGTCCTGGGCGGTTGTAACTCTTGGATAGCCTTTATCTTTGAAAGATCAACTTCAATGCCCCATTGGCTGACCACATAGCCTAGCAACTTCTCAGAGGTAACACCGAAGGTGCACTTTTCTGGATTGAGCCGCATCTTGTATTTGTGAAGTCGTAGAAAGAACTTGCGGAGGTTAGGAATATGCTCCTCCCTTGTCTTGGACTTAACAATCATGTCGTCCACATAAACCTCTACTTTTATGTGCATCATGTCATGGAGTAGAGTGTTGGCTGTCCTTTGATTTGTTGCGCCGACATTTTTGAGACCGAAAAGCATGACCACATAGTAGTACGTTCCCCATGGTGTGGTAAAGGAGGTCTTCTCCATATCTTCTTCTGCCATATTTATTTGATTGTAACCGGCATATCCGTCCATAAATGACAGGAGCTCGTGTCCGCAAGTGTTATCCACCAACACATCAATGTGAGGTAGTGGGAAACTATCCTTGGGACTGGCTTTGTTAAATTCTCGGAAGTCTACACACATGCGCACTTTCCCATCCTTCTTGGGCATTAGAACGATATTAGCAATCCATTCAGGGTATTGGACTTGCTTTGATAAACTTAGCGTTAAATTTCTTGATCACTTCCTCTTCAATTTTCTTAGCCCATTCAGGCTTGATCGTCCTAGACTTCTGTCGAACCGGTTTTGCATTTGGGAGTAAAGGTGTGGTATGCTCCGCAATCTCCCTGTCAATCCCCGGCATGTCTTCATAGGACCATGCGAATACGTCCAAAAATTCTCTGAGGAGTTCCGTGAATGCTACCTGTTCTTTTGCTGTGAGCGAACTACCTAACTTCAACTCTCGAGGTTGATTTTCCATGCCCACATTTACGGCGATGGTGTCTTCCAACATTGCCATTTTATGCTCATGTTCATTAGAAAATTCTTTTAAGGGTTCATTAAATTCCAGATTATTATTGGCGTAGCAGTTCAAGGAAGAGGGGAAAGAAGAATCAGAGTAAGCAGAAAGGTTCATCTTATTGAATGCAGAAAGGAATACATCGCCAGCAGACTCAAGACCAGATTCACTTGAATCTAGACCCTTAGGACCTGACTCTATGTCCACAGGGACAGACTCTCCTATAGATAAAGCAAAGATATTCTCCTCAGCATCGACCCACGAGACCGCTTTGACTTCTTCTTCTTCAGTAATCATGAGACTTGGGTCAAAGCTTGGGTTGGATAATGCAGCAATAACAGCGTCAACTTCCGTCTTCTCGTGGACGATCTCTTGTCCAAACAGCATGCCGAATATGTTGCTTCCGGTGAGGTGGGTCCATTCTAATGGTGGCTGTTTGTCCCGAGCGAGGAAAAAAATAGTAGCCATATTAATGGTACAGTCATTAAAAACTTCTAACCCAGCAACTTGAACTCCCTTGTTCTTTAGGTAGAATGGTTCAGGGAATCCATAGTAAGGGAAGTCATCACCTTCCCTAACAAACTGTCCATTCAGAGTGAGTGGATAGGGCTTCACTTGGAACAAAGTAGGAGAATTGTCCATCCTCTTCTGTTCAGCTATGGCTATTTTGGCGAGCCTAACTTCCTTCTCAGTTGGCTTGTATCCTAAGCCGAACCTTCCCTTATGCTTAAATGTCTTGATCACAAGAGGGATCTTGTTTTTCGGGTTCTTTCCCAGCGGCATCCCAGGGAAATAACCTTGTCTCTTGAGCATAGCGTGCACTTTGGGATTTGAGTAGGGATCGAAGTCAAAGGAAGCTTCATTCTGGCTCAAAGACGCCACAAGTTCAAAGTTGTGAAGTTCTTTGTCCATGGAACTTTGTTCCACTTCAAGGGTCGCTTGCTTGGGAGTAAAGACAGCATTGATGGATTCTCCCGAGATGGTGATAACTT
Organism: Portulaca oleracea; assembly: GCA_029582165.1. NCBI lineage: Eukaryota > Viridiplantae > Streptophyta > Magnoliopsida > Caryophyllales > Portulacaceae > Portulaca > Portulaca oleracea. Next base: position 14,726,652 of record CM055876.1, read on the forward strand.
GACCTTGGACCAACATCTTTACCTTCTGGTGTAAGGTAGATGCTATATCATTGTATTCGTGAAGCCATGGCCTCCCTAGTAGCAGATTGAAGGAGGCTGGAATGTCTAACACTACGAACTCCACATTCCGAGTGATATTGCATGTAGTGATGGACAATGTTATTGACCCGACCGACCTTCGAGGAGAATTGTCGTAGGCCCTGATATGTACACCATTTTGAGCCAAATGTTGTTGTTGGACTCCTAATTTCTGTGCTGTCCTCCAAGGGCACACGTTCACGGCTGAACCATTGTCGACCAGGATCAGTGGGATAGTCTTATTGGAACGTTGCACTGTAAGGTATAGTGCTTTGTTGTGGGATGCTCCTCCCTGAGGGAGATCTTCAACTCCAAAGGTAATGGCCTCTTGTTGGGTGGCCACATGAGCAACTAGAGGTTCAGGAATCGTCGTGGGGGGTACTATTAGTAAGAGCATCCATCATCTTTTGTCTTTGCGCATGCGATGTGCAAATCAGCTGCCAGATAGTGACTTCAGCTCTGGTCTTCTTAAGTTGTGTGAGAAGAGGATCTTCAAGAGGAACATGATTGTCATCGCTAACCATCGGCGTAGGATTAGAAATAGCCACTGGGGTGGTGGTGTTCCTGTTATTATGGCGGCCTGATCGAGTAAGAAATGCCACATCATCTGACGTTGGCTCATCCGTCTCCATCCATTCTGTCTTGGAGTGTTCCTGTTGATCATCGTCATCACTGTCCCAAATGCCATGAATGGATAGGCCTTCATGAAAACCAAGCACCTCGGGGATAGGTTGACCTGTCTTAACAATTAAAATGGAAGGATCAAAGCTACACACTCCATGGAAGATAGCATTTTTATGCTCGGGCATCGGGTTGCTTTGATTGTTAGGTTTCTGGGCAGCTTTTGGCATGGGCAGCGTCCCATCCCTTATCTTGTCCTCTATCTTGTTCTTAAGAGCCCAACATTTCTCAGTATTATGTCCTCGGCAATGTTGATAACGGAAAAATTGGTTAGCATCCCAATTCTTCCCTTTAATCGTCGGCTCCTCTTTTGGCAAAGGCAAAACCAAAAATCCTTTCTTGACCAACCGATCAAGAGCCTGTGAGTAAGAGACGTCTAGTGGTGTGTAGGTCTCATATCTCGGTATGATAGGCCCCTTGCGCTGGATAGAGTTAGTTTCCATAATCTTAGGAGGGTGGCTAGGCGCACTAGTAGCCCTCCAATTGGAACTAGACCCCTTCCATCCAGGCGAAGCGGTCTTATCATTATGCATCGCCTCCAGTTGGACGCAAATTTTCTTCAAGTAGTCAAAGTCCTTAATGACGTGGTATCCCAAGTGCTTGGGTAAGCTGCCTTTCAGTCCCTGCTTGAAAGTAGACAACTGTAGACAGAGAGGAATTGTCTCATTGATGTGAGACAGTTTGGTATGCCATCGCTCAAAATAGTCCAGGAAGGATTCGTCATCTCGTTGCTTTATGGTGGTCAAGTCATCTACCGTACTTACCTCTTTTGGATGCGACAGTAGTGATTAATGAAGGCTTTGAACAATTCATTCCAGTCGGCCTTCGTTTGGGGTGGTAAGGTATGATACCAAACTTTGGCTTCGCCATCTAGGGTGGATGGGAAGACAGTAGAGTAGAAATTGACATCAATCCGGTTTAATGGTGTTAGCCTCATGAACTCTTGGACGTGGTGAATAGGGTTCTCGGAGGGTTTGAACCTGATGTTCGGTACCTCAACTTTATCAACGATCTTCAGAATTGGCTGAATAGGTAATGGCACTTCCAGTACTTGTCAGCAAAGGCTGACACAGTGCTCATTGCTTTAGTGAGGCTTTCCAACTTCTATTCAAGGGCCTTAACAGCAGGGTCCTTCGTGGGTTTAAATGCCTCAGGGGTATTAATCTTTGTCTTGGATATCCCAATTCCTCCAGAACCTGAGGATGTCTTAATGATTTCAGGTTCGGATTCATATCCCTGCATCTCTTCATAGTCTTCTTCGACATTCAACCCCAACTTGGTATTAATCTTAGTGATGGCTTGCAACATACCATCCATCACTTCTTGCTGTTCATTCAGTCTTTTGCTCATCTTCTGTTCTTGTTCTAAGGTGTTGGCGAATACCAGACTTTGCATTTTGGTGTAAAGGTCATCCAAATGCTTCGCGATATTGGCTTCGGTGCTTTGGATCGGGACCTCTTGGATATGTTCTCCAGACATGATGCAGTCACTTGTTGCAGATGGATCGTAGTGAGGATTTGGAATCAAACGACCGGTTCGTGGATCTCGAATGCGGGCTCGGAGTCGATCACCAATGATGCCTGCATGAAAATTCAAAATTAGGACACTCGATGATATACCCTGACACGTTCTACCCAATGCATGCATGTCCTATGAGGCTTATATGATCTTGACTGACTCGACATATATATGCTGACACAAAAGACTCACCCACTTTTTGGGAGTGCATGACCTAACTCTATAAGGACCTAAAAACAGAGCATTATAAAGGGTCGAATAAAGTCAAACACAGCGAGCGGATCATGAGTTGACATACTTTAGTCAACGTTTCTCATTTTGGATGGGCCCAATCCACAAGCCGACCGTTTTAAGGAGAATCCGTAACTTGGCCCAACAACTCAGACAGCTCAAACCATATTGGCTATTATGCGGACTAGAATGATGCTCGACAAGACTGACGACCCACTTTTTTTTGTTAACCCTTTTTTTTTATTTTTGTTTTTTTTTAACTCGAGGGAAATGGATATTGTAAAGGATTGGATAAAGTCAACAATAATCGAGTCATAATTAATTTATAGGCTTAATTGACAAATCCTATATGGTTGGGCCTAACAACGGGCCGGCCATAAATGTGAGGGATTTATTAATTAAATCGATAAATTGATCTACTCAAGCCAAGTGACTACTATGCAATCTAAGATGCTATCTATTAACTTTGTTGGACTGTTTAATTAATGTTCGGTTGTAATTTTCGTGATTTTTAGGTAAGGGTTGTCGGTCCACGAGGATGGGTGTTTAGACTTGATATCGGTATTCGGTTTGCGTTGGGGGTTTTTCACGATGCGGGAAACAGTAAATTATGTAAAGGGAAGTAATAAATCTAACCTAGGCATGAGTCAAAGAAAGCAATAATGATGAAAGCAATTAAAGGAAAGCAATAAAAGGAAAGCAATAAAAGGAAAGCAAACAATGAAATTAGGGAAAAGAAATTATACCTATGATGAACAATCTTCAATAAAATTTCAATCTAACTTGGATTTCTCCCGAACAAACAAGAAATCGTGAATTGGATTACCAAGGATCCCCAAATTCTCACTAGAAGTAGAATTGGAAACCCTTGACCCTCCTCCTCTCTAAAAGTGGATTTGTGGTGGCTAACCCTAGAAAGCTTTTGAAATCAAACATCAATGGCAATTAGAACGAGAGAGAGAGAAGAAGAGAGAAAGCTTGAAAACTTCAATGAAGATTTGCTTGAATTAAGAAAGCTTGAAGAAAGTTGAATACAATTGCAAGAAGTCAATTAAAGCTTGAAGAACAAGAAAGAAGATTTGAAGAACAATAAAGAAAGCAATTAAATCTACTCTAATCCTACTCCTAGTCTATCTAGACTACTAGATAAATAAGCTGAATACAAGTGGGTATTTATAGAAGATGGAAAAATACAACCCAAACCCTAGGATTCTAATCGCAGCACGCGCACAACAATTTAGCAGCTCGCAGTGACTCGGGCGAGTCGCCAATGGGCGCGGTCGAGTCGTGCTTCTGCCCAGATTCGTCCGTCAGCATTTAGCAGGGGTCGCGGGCGTCACCCTTTAGGTCGCGGGCGCGACAGGTAGATGACTTGGGCGAGTTGGCCTCTGTCGCAGTCGAGTCACTCATTTGTCCACCGACCTCTTCTCCTTCCAGCACCAGGTCGCGGGCGTTACCCTGTCGGTCGGGGGCGCGACCTATGCGATGACTCGAGCGAGAGTGGCGGTGACTCGGGCGAGTTAACAATCTGCCCCCTGCCCTGTTTTGCGCCAAAAATGGAAATAAGCTTCCAGTCGATTTTGCCTCGGGTCTTTGGTTGGCTCAGGAAATCGCTCGGGATTCCCTAAAAAGCCTCAATTAAGCCCAAATTCCTTCTAACTCCTTATTTTCCTACAAAACACAAATCATTATATCTAATATATACAAGGGGCTAAAATAAACACAAACACCCTATAAAAGAGATAAAATTCGGCTCGGAACGAGATCGAACAACACTGCAACACAAGGGTTTGCTCGCCCCGAGCAAACCAAAAACAAAAATAAGGACTAGAAAAATAAACTAAAAACCTTAACTCACTTTTGCAGGAATCGCGGATGCATTTAACGTATGCATCAAGCCCTTTAAACCCCCGGTAGCCCGGGTGGACGAGGTAGGTCTCGTGAGGGTTTTTAGAAGCGTTACCCACAAAAGCCACAGAAAAAGGAGAGAGGGAAAGTGAAAAATAAGACAAGTTTGAAAAGAAAAAGGAAAACGACTTTGTTTCAAGGGAAAATGCAATCTCAATCAAGAAAACAATATTAATCCTCCAAAAGGAACCGTTATGAGCATCTCACAAACACCTACCTTAGGCAAATGTCAATCTTTTAGGTTTTCAATCCCCAACACCTCATGTAAAGCTACTTCCCTTGTGCGCAAGTGCAAGTGGGTTCTAACCGATTCCATTTGACCCATAAGACTTGTACCCGAGCTTAAAAACAAAACGAACAAAAAACGCAAAGAGGTGTCATCCCACGCATTTGGTCGCCCTTGGCTTGGTGAGGGCCGCATGTGATGCAAGGAAAGGCTCCTCACTTTATTAACACTTAGCTTTCTTTTTTTTTTTTTGAGTTGGGTTTTCTCAACAATTTTTTTAAAGCTTAAAGGTCGAGGTTAGTTTTGCGGGAATTGTAACGGCCCAAAATGGGGTTTACCCTCCCAACACAGTCTTTTCCATACACCTCTTCGTCGCGAACGATATAGAAGGAGGTTTAAGGGGTAATAGCGCCGTAGCACTAATTCCGATCCCGTGTAGGTCGCTAACATTATGTTGGTTAATGTCGTTCAACCGACACGCCCCAATTAATTCATTTATTTAAGATTTGACTTCTCTTTTGTTTTCTGTTCTTTTCCTTCTTTTCTTTGTTTTCTTTTCTTTTCTTTCTTTTTCAGAAAACGAGCTCGGATGTGGGTACCTAGGATCTCCCAGTTTCAACTAGAACGTGAAAAGAATCAGGGACCTCGCTATACACTCAATGAAGGGAATCTAATTAAATGAGTCATGACAATCACCCAAGGTAGGGTCGAAAATGCTCAAACCGATTTCTTTTAAAGAAGATTAAGGAAGTCATCCTAAATTTTTGATAACAAAATCCAAGAAACGAAACCAAAAACGAAAACAAGGCAAAAACAAAAACTTTAAAAGTTTTTCACTCCTTTTTTTCTCCTTTTAAGCACGAAATTGTTTTAGACTTTTGGACACAAACTACGAAAAGTAAAACTAAAAGACTCAAAACTAGATTATCTACCCATGAATAATGAAAGATAACACCCCCACTCCAACACAAAACATCACAATGTTTCCATCATGAGAAGGGTGTCACAGGTAAGGTAGAAAATCAAAGTAAAGCACACAAAACACTTATCACAAAGAAAGTGGTGACGACCCGAGCCCACATGGCTGCAACAACAAGATATTCCCAACATTCACACACTAGGAGTTCACCACCCAAAAAGGAAAATCAAGCATGCAACATGGATAAAAAATATATACACTCAAGAGAGGGTGAAAGGAGGTTACCTCAAGATCTTCAATAAAAGCATAACCAATCCACGATCCAACGAACATCGCACAATAGGTTAGGAATAAACAAGAAAATCATACTACGTGTTATGGTTCACATGCAATATCAAAAGGAAAAACAAACTGTACAAGACACTAAGGACTAAAGAGCTAAGAAAACAAACTAAAATATTTATAAAACGACTCTCACTTTTTTTTCTTTTCTTATTTCTTTAGACTCAAAAACCGGAATGCAAACTACCCTCCCACTCCAACACAAATAGGTTGTCGTGTCCTCAAATGGAAACAGAAGTAGGTAAGCAAGCACCCCAAAACAAAAGGAAAAGACACACACCAAAAAGAAAATAAGAGAAGAAAAGAAAACCGACTCACTAATTATACAAGAAAGGTGAAGAAGGATATTAACTAGAAGGCGTTTTATCAATAAGCTCACTCCTTCTCACCTCAAGATATCGGGCACCATGTCAGAACCATTCAACGCCCGGAGTAATAAGTCATGCATTCTCTCATGCATCTCACAGTGGTGAGGATAAGAGCACACTCTCAATAGCACATAAACAAACATTAGTGCTCTTAACAGTTTATCAAATGCCCTAGAAAAGTCATAGAAAGGACGAACTACAGGAATGCTCAAGACTTTCCAGGCATAGTAAAAGAAGACATGAAAAATGAATCCTCCCATTGACTCGTAAATGGAGATTGGGTATACAAATCAACAGGAGGGAACATTACAACACAATCTTGAACATGCTAATGCGGACACTTGGATGCCAACGATGATTCTAACTCAATATCCATGCAATTTTCATCAAACACTAATTTCAAATCACAACTTTCATCCAAATAATCATCATAATCATCAATTGGTGATAAGGAAAAAGCAGGGTTAGACCACATCATAACACTCCCAACATCACAAAGAGGCACACCTTCATCAATATCAGACTCATCAGAAGAACTTTCAACATCAAAAGACAAAGGTACATCATCCAAAGCAACATCAAAAGTGAAAGTGGAAGGTTCAGGGTCATAACTTATCGTGAATGACTCATAAAGCATATCATCATCAAAGACATCATTGTCAATAACCAAGTTCAAACAATCATGATCAATCCCTAAAGAATTATGCTCATCATCACAAGAGTGCACATCAATGGACTCACATGCAAGGGTAGATAATGCCTCACTAATGCAATGATTCTCAATGAAAGTGAACAATTCAGTATCAAGCACACATTCAATCACAAAGGATTCAATTTCACTCTCAAGACCATGCTCAATTACATCACAAGCATCATGGCATTCAATAAACTCAACATTTTCTTCACATAAAGGCATGGACAATAGTGTGGACAATGGTTCATCATCAAGCATGTTTTCATCAAGTTCTTCATCATCACACACAAAATCATCATGTTCCTCATGCTCACTAGGTGGGGCTAGAGCTAAGGAGTCAATAAGTAGTCCAAGGCATGATCGGTCATAGTAATCATCATCCTCTTCATACACAGAAGAAATAAACTTGCATTTCAGGACTCAAAGATGACGAATGATTTACTTCAACATTCAATTCAACCATTTGTGAAGAAGGAATTTCTACCCTATGAACCATCTCATGGAAAAATCCACGCATACACTCAGGCATTGCCGCACATAATTTTTCCGCTTCCGCATTAAAGGTAGCCATTGTAGTTTTCAAACAAAAATCAACACTATGGCACGGCGAATCACAGAGGAAGCACACGGGATGAGACTCAACATTAGCACATTGGGAAAGATCATAAAGTTTTCCACATAATCCCCACCATAATATTGAACATCAGCATACATGGGGTATTCACATGATTGTTCAGGCAAAGTCCCAGAGGGTGGTGCATAAGGAGGTTGGAAGCTAGGACTAACACTTTGTTGCTCAAACTCATAGGAATCCCTAGACAACCATTCAAGTAACTCCAATGCTTTTTCTTCACCTAAACTAGAAAACCCGTAATATTCTAAAAGGTTTCGGGTCTCGTAATTCACACCCTCATTCACAATTCCCAAAAGATCTAAACAATCATAAAAAACACCATATAATTCACATTGCGCACGATAATCATGTAATCTAGCAAAATACCTTCAAAATATTTCATGCTCAAATTGGGGGAATTGGGGACTATCCATAACTTTTTTTTTCTATTTTTCTATTTTTTTCTATTTTTTTCGGTATGTAATTCTTTTTGTTGCTACATTTTTCTAGCATAATTGAGAATGCAATAAACTATATACACACAAACCAATAACCTAATCTACCAAATAACGCCATCCCCGGCAACGGTGCTATTGTTCGGTTGTAATTTTTGTAGTTTTTAGGTTAGGGTTGTCGGTCCACGAGGATGGGTGTTTAGGCTTGATATAGGTATTCGGTTTGTGTTGGGGGTTTTTCACGATGCGGAAAACAGTAAATGATGTAAAGGGAAGCAATAAATCTAACCTAGGCATGAGTCAAAGAAAGCAACAAAGATGAAAGCAATTAAAGGAAAACAATAAAAGGAAAGCAAACAATGAGATTAGGGAAAAGAAGTTATACCTTTGATGAACAATCTTCAATAAAACTTCAATCTAACTTGGATTTCTCCCGAACAAACAAGAAATCGTGAATTGGATTACCAAGGATCCCCAAATTCTCAGTAGAAGTAGAATTGGAAACCCTTGACCCTCCTCCTCACTAAAAGTAGATTTGTGGTGGCTAACCCTAGAAAACTTTTGAAATCAAACATCAATGGCAATGGCAATTAGAAAGAGAGAGAGAAGGAGAGAGAAAGCTTGAAAACTTCAATGGAGATTTGCTTGAATTAAGAAAGCTTGAAGAAAGTTGAATACAATTGCAAGAAATCAATTAAAGCTTGAAGAACAAGAAAAAAGATTTGAAGAACAATAAAGAAAACAATTAAAGGAAAACAATTAAATCTACTCTAATCCTACTCCTAATCTATCTAGACTACTTGATAAATAAGCTGAATACAAGTGGGTATTTATAGAAGATGGAAAAATACAACCCAAATCCTAGGATTCTAATCGCAACACGCGCACAACAATTCAGCAGCTCACATTGACTCGGGCGAGTCCCCAAATGGTCGAAGTCGTCACAAGATTTAGTAGGGTCGTGGCGTCACCCTTTAGGTCGCGGGCGCAACAGGTAGACGACTCGAGCGAGTTGGCCTCTGTCGCGGTCGAATCACTCATCTGTCCACCGACCTCTTCTCCTTCCAGCACCAGGTCGCGGGCGTTACCTTGTCGGTCGGGGGCGCGACCTATGCGATGACTCGAGCGAGAGTGGCGGTGACTCGGGAGAGTTAACAATCTGTCCGCCTGCCCTGTTTTGCGCCGAAAATGGAAATAAGCTTCTGGGTCGGTTTTGCCTCGGGTCTCGGGTTGGCTCGGGAAATCGCTTGGGATTCCTTAAAAAGCCTCAATTAAGTCCAAATTCCTTCTAACTCCTTATTTTCCTACAAAACACAAAATCATTATATCTAATATATACAAGGGGTTAAAATAAACACAAACACCCTATAAAAGAGATAAAATTCGGCTCGGAACGAGATCGAACAACTAATTTTTTTAGGACCTTTATAAAGAGAATTTCGCAAAGGGCCATATAATATCATCAAAGGTGAGTCAATTTTTATTTATTAATTAAGACAATCAACTTTCAAACATTAATAGGCCTTTCCACTTGGGCTAACCATAATACGTTTGAGTTAATTATATTAATTAATAAATAATCATTTTCTCAACCCAATGAATTTTATATAGACTAGAACAAAACCTCCAAACTAGCGACGACTCTTTACAAAAGAAAAGAAAAGGGGAAGGGGTGCACATAGCACATAGGATACACATGAAGGGGTACCCTAAACCAAAACTCTAAATTCAAGGATTTCTATGGTTGGGTTACATGGCCTACTGCATGTTCTCACCCCGGTTCATCATACCCTAAGGTAAGATGTATGAGATATGGCTCAAAGAACTTCAAGGAATCCCTTTGAGTGTAACTCAGGAAGAGGATCGACCAAATGCTTAGCAGTGTGGAGTGTAACCCTATAGTAGTGGCCTCCTGCTCTCCAGGGAAATCCTAGGTATCTTAAACCGTCGCCTTTGTGCTAACGTGTTAAAAGACCCGATTAGTGGCCCGGTATGCAAAAGGATGCCTAAAAGAATAATAAAGTCGCGAAATAAATTAATTTCTCCCTTTTACACTTTCAAATCAATTCGATTTTTACAAGTTTTACCCTCTTTTTAAGTTTAAGTCTCCAGTGGAGTGGCCAATCTGTAGGACCCCGGGAAAGAGCGACCGCTTTTCCCCGTGATGCGCTACTTAATCGATCGGGAGCCGACTAAGGTTGTTTAATCCTTAAATAAGGATGTTTTTATTTTCGAAATTCATTTTCGGAGTGATGAAACTTTATTTATTTACAAACCTGTTTTGTATTATTTAAATTATTCGAAATTGCACAAAATAATATAACGATAATTTAACCCCGGTCCATTTAATAATTCCGGGCCCAAGAAGAGAGCGAGCCACCATAGCTCGTTAAAACCTGCCTAGGTTTTAATGAGTCCTGGGCTGGGCCTCTCGCCTCCAGGCCCAGAGAGAAAGTGGGTTGAAATTAGTAAAACCCGCCTAGGTTTTACTAGTTTCTGACCCACTTTCTCCTCGGTCCAAGCCGAGAATTAGTATTGGACATGGATCAAACTATTTTCTTAAATTACTTTTATGCGAAAAATCAAATACTTTAAATAATTAAACGAATTTGTAACATATAAAAGAGTCGCCAATCGATTTAAGGAAATCGACAAACCATAAAATAAGAAAAGAAAGACTCCGGTCTACGAACCCGATTTCTAGATTCGGGGGTAAGGTTACGGATTCGAGAGTTCTAAGAACTCTCGAATCCGTCGGTTATAAAACAAACTCTACTAAAATCGACATTGAAAGAAAGAGAGCGGGAAGAAGTTTGATTAATTTCGCGAAGTTGTTATTCAAAACATGCAATATAAAATGTTGTTTTTTACATTACAAAATATGCACAAGTAATGTAATTAAAGAATGGATTACATGAATAATTATAACAACATAAACAATAGAATCGAACCTTGCTTAAAGTGGTAGAAATGATGGACTTGATCCCTTGACTCGCCCTTGACTTGGAGCTTGGGTGAAGTAATGTAAAATGAGCTAGAATGATGATGTGAGGAGGATGATGATGATAGGAATAAGAATGATTATGGAAGATTTAGAGAGAAGTATAGTATGGATGATGGTTGATGTGAATGAGAGTAGAGTAAGGGTATTTTGATGATAGTTATTGATGAAATGAAGGTGAAATGGAGGGGGTATTTTTATATGTGAGGGAATGAGAGGTTTGGGGGAAAACATAGGGGGACATACCAAACAAATCATGCCCTCCAGAAATCAAAACCTAGGCGGGTTTTGGGAGGTCAAGGACAAAGTCAAAGACGTGGGCAAAGATCAAGGGATTCAATTGCATGCATGCAGATTTTGGCGCCAGACACCTCAAAACCTAGGCGGGTTTTGGAGCACCAGCACGCGGATCGGTGACGTGGAGCCAAACGACATCGCTCCGTTCTTCTTCTCAAAACCTAGGCGGGTTTTGAGACTCCTGGGCCGGTGCGCGCTTCTGGGCCTGCTTCTGTGTGGGCTTGTCTTCTGATAATTAAAACCCCCCTGGGTTTTAGCGAATGTGGGCAGCCCGTTTGACTTCTTGGGCTAAAGATGTTGACTTTTATGGGCCCAATGACCCGTTTATTATTTGGCCCAAGTGATTTGTTGATTTTTATGTGTCGGGATTATGCTGGTACAAATTCTGGTGTCTACAGCAGCGTCCAGCAAAATAACGACATCGACCACAGAAACGCTAGCAGCGGCTAAAGCCACGCTAGCAGCGTCCGCGATAGAACGAGCAGCTACGGAATCCATGAGCAACGCTGGCAACATTTTCCCCCGCTGGCCGCGTCTCCATCTACCGTCTCTTATAAAAGATTAGCTCCGCCGCTCAATATTACAACTTCAGTTTAGGGTTTCGATAATTTTCTCCCATTGGGAGAGAATTAAAACCCTACCTCTCCATTATCAATCGGGAATCCGACGTTTTAGTTAAGGTTTTACTTTTAAGTTCTCTCCCTTCAGGGAGAAGAAAGCGAACAATTTACAGTTTTATTCCGCCTTTTAGTTATTAAGGCTTCTTGATTATTTTCCTCCCTTCGGGGAGCCACTCTAGCAGTTTAGGAACAAAAAAGGAGGAGAAGGAGATCGATTTGGGTGACACAAAGAGATCGAATTCAACGACTCGGATGTTCGGTTTAATTTCTATTCTCTTTATATTTTGTCATTCAATTTTTATTATCACTTTCTTAATTATTATCATGAGTAGCTAATTTCCTTTGTTTGGGGATAAACTCAATATCTCTTTGTTGAATTTGAATACAGTCTCGGTGTTAGGTTATCCTTTTATTCATTTGATCTGCGTATATTGTATGTCATGGTAAAATCTGGCTAACCGCCTTTTACTTGGTATTAAATTCTTGACGACATGATGAAAGTTTGAGTCTTGAATTGGAAAAAGCGTAGATTGAATAGGTTTAGAAAATATTTAGAAATAATGATTCAAGCCTAGGGTCAATTTGTAATCAATTCTTTATCTTTGATTAGATTAACTTGTTAGAAATAATGTCTAGTTTAATCACTGTAGCTCACTTCAGATCGAAAAATCGATCTGAAAAGGCCTAGAAAGATTATAGACTCCGAATTATCCTTTTATCAATTTGCACCAAGACTGTTGTTTAGTTAATTGATTTACTAGAGTAGACTCCCCTAAACTCTTTTAATTATTTGGTTGAATCTTTTAATTTCCTGCTTCCTTAGTTTATTATTTGAATCATTACCCACAACCCTTTGATCGACCTAGTATCCTTTGTAGTGAACTAGTTTAGTGCGTAGTTGAACACAAGTCCCTGAGAGAGAACGATATTTTTATTACTACACAGACCCGTACACTTGCGGTGCACAGACACCTTATACTTTTAGGTCTTTCAAGTTTTTGGTGACGTTGCTGGGGACTTGTTTCCCCAATTGCCATTAGACGAACACACTCTGGTTGACAAGGTTTTTATTGCTTTTCTTTAAACCCTAAAAAATCAAATAAAAATTAAAAAAAAACAAAAAATGGCATCTTTTTATTTTCTGCAACTTGAACGAGAATTATATTGGAGCTATTATGAGCGTTTATTTGCTTTTCTTGTTGAAAGTGAGAGTATGATTGGAAAACGTGAAATTTTTGATGTTGTTTTTGAAGGTGTGAATACGGAGACCCGCAATATTTTGAATTCTTTTGGTTTTCGTGAGAAATCTGTTGATGAAGCTTGGAAGTTACTTAAATCGCTCGAACGTGATACATATGATTTTGAAACTTCTAATGATATGACTGAGTACTTTATTCCTTGTGCCTTTCATGCTAGATGCTACATCCGATCTCGTAATTCAGTTACTAATGTTTCATGTCATTCTTCTGAACAAGATGATTCTACTTGCCTTAGTATTACCTTATTTAAATCTTTATTGAGGGCAGAGTTAGAAAAACAAATAAATACAACTGAATTGTCGGAAAGGTGTGCCTTATTGCTTGAAATTGACCATAGTTCTAATTCTTCCAATTTTAATGATAGAATATGTGATGATAGCAAGTCCCCATCCCCTTTAAAAGTCAGTTTTGATGACCCTTCTAGTCCTAGTTTACCTGAAAACACTACTGATGGTGTTTCTGATTTGCATGACACTTCCTTACCTTTTTTTCCGTCGACGGGGTTTGAGGTGAGTGAACCTTCTGGGTTAGATACTAGGTATGAAGATAGTACTCATCATGATTCAAATTTTTCAAATAAGGATCCTGAAAATATTGTACTCTCTGATTCCAGTAATTTATTTCATGCTTCTATTCCTATTTCACTGCCTTCAGTTTTACCAAAAACCTTTGAGGAACCTATGCCTAATGAAAAGAGCTTTGATGTTCAAATTAATGTTTTTGATGAAGTTAATACGGGTGAAACTAACAGTATTATTGATGAATTATCCTTAGGTAATTTTAGAGGTTATGATCCCTCCCTTAATCCTTATTGGGTATACCTAGAAAACATTCCTAGAAAATTCTTGTGGACCACATATTATAAATATTTTGATTTTTCTAGCAAATTTGATTTATTACTGAGAACTTTACTAATGTTTTATTTTATAAGTTTTCAGTTGATCTCTAACTTGCTAGCTTGCAAAGCGCATGAAGAGGAGTTTGACAAGCTTCTAAAGGCTTTGACGTCATCTGGAACGAAGATCTAGATCTTGACCTTTCGATTGAGTTTATTTTAATTAGTTTTAGAAGTCTTACATTCTCTTCAGGTTATCCTAATTTTCGATTGTAATTTGAGTATTTGGTTATTTGAATTTTAAGAACCCTAATATTATTAGTATTGTTTGTTAATTTAGGTGAAATAAAATATTAAAGAAGGCGGCAGACAAAAACGAACGCAGAATATGCCCAGCTAAGAAAGCGCTGGTCGCGCCTCACAGGGCGCTGGCAGCGTTTCACACAGAAAACAAGAAAATTGGATAGTCAAGCGACGCCGGTAGCATTTTGCAACAGGGGTAGCGTTTATGTGAAAAGTAATCCCAATTGTGTTTCTTCTCAACAATATTTCAAGACCCCTAATTTTCTTCAAACCTTTTTTATTTCTTTCTTGTTCTTTTAATCCTTTTATTTATTTTTCTTTTACTTCGCTGACCTCTTATTAACTATTTTTCTCCCAGACTCCAACCTAAATAATTTCTTAATTTGAAAATTTCCAAATTTCTTTTACATGCAATCTCTACTCCTACCTGTGTTCAAACAATTTTAAGGTACGATTCTTATTTACTTCTTCAACTTCATTATTATCTGCTAGTTGTGGTGTGTTTTTGCATATTTCATACTTGAATATGTTTCTCCAATTCACCATGTTCATGCTCATAGTTTGGAGCACCATACTTGAGTAGTTTTTGATACTAGCTAGTATATTTAGGTTGTTTAATTTGAAAAGTTGGTACCTTTGTTGCTATCACACATTATTTTGAGTTGAAGTTGTCGAGTCTATGTTTTGGAAACATGTTAAATTGGTTAAACTGTGTTCTTGAATGGTAAAATTGAGAAATCTTGAATCTTGCATCTTAGTTAAGTAATGTACAAGCATGTGGGAGTCCGGAGTATGGATAGTTTTAATTTAGTTACAAGTTTGTTATGAATTAGTTATTCTTTGTTAACAACCTTTCCCCTTTTACTTGTGTCCTTTGCATTGAGGACAATGCTATGTTTAAGCATGGGGGGTGTATATTCTATTTTTCTTTATTTCCGTATTTTTCTTTTCTTTTCTTAGTTTAGTTTTCGTTTTATTTTCTTTTGTGAGTTTTAGTTAATTTCTTTTTCTTTATTTTGAGTCTTTATGTTTTAGAGTGTTTTGTTAGAGTTTTTCTTTCTAGTTTTGTTAAGATTAGGTAAACCTGCATTCACCTAGGTTGCATTAGTTAGATCATGTTAGATTTTCTTTTCCTTTCTTTTCTTTTCTTTTTATTATTTCTTTTCCTAGTTTTGCATCCACCAAAAAAAAAATCAGAAAATTAGAAAAGACCAAAAAAATATAGGATTAGGATTAGCCTGTCCCGAACACCTTCGGTGATGGTTTGTAAACCTATTAGACTTTTAGTTTATCTTGCTTTACCTAGAAAAGTTTGGTTGAGAACATAAATATCTTTGAAACTGTTTTCTTTAAATCTTCTGATTTTGAGTCAAGTTATGAATAGTGCGCTTAACTGCTTTGACTATCTTAGTAATTGTAAATATGCGTACCGCAAATCTTTGGGCTAGGTTTAGTTGATTGTGCCCTATCCCGTGAGTCCACATAACCTAAAATTATGGATTGATCATTTTTATCAATTCTTTTATTCCTTGAGTGACTCCGCCACTAGTTGCACCTCTAGAACTTGTTTCGCATCTTGTTTGAAATTGCATCTTTGCATTGCACGGTGTGACAAAGTGATTGAGAGATTCTTTTCTATATTAATTAAACTACATAGCCAAATATCCTTTCTTACAATATAACTATCGTTCTTTAGCCCCGCCTAGCCTTTGATTACCTTTCTTTTTGTGATGAAACCCTGACGATACAAGCCTTGGCCTTTATCAATTCCTACCCTTTGCCTTGCTTGGATTAGTGAGAGTTCATTGTTTCGGGAGCGAAAACTGGTTTGGTGTTGCTACGAATGGAATTGAGATATTGGGGTGTAGTTTTGATTTTAATTGAATTGGGATACATTATATTTCCCAATTATTTATGAGTTAGCCGATTGGTTATGATGTTCTTTTGACATATATTGAGGTCGAAGCTAAGTTTATATTTTTATATTTCTTCTCCCTAGATCACCCACCAAAAATAGAAGTAGAAAAATAGAACAAAAAAAAATGAGAAAAAAATTCAAAAGAAAAAGGGTGATTAGGGAGATTTGTTTGAGTTTGTGAAAGTCTTTGACCCGGTTGTAAAGTTTGATGAAGTAGTTTTGATATCAATGAGGGAGAAAAGTGAGTTCCTTACATAATTAAGCAAGAAGGTGAGATTGAGAGCAGTTTTTTTATTGAATATCAATTCAACCATTGCTCTTTAAACTCCTCATACCCAAATATTACCACTCCTTTCCCTTAACCTAAGCCTCATTATAACCCTAAAAGTCCTCTTGATTGTCACTTGTGTATTTGCATATTAGCAGTGGAGAACGAGATTCTTACCAAGCCTATGGTAGGTTGTTTCTTTTGGTTTGAGTATGAGAAAAACCCACATACATTTAAATTTGAGTGCTAGAGTGTTCAATTTTTATTCAAAAGTGAGGTTTGCTCTTTTGACTGGCCTACGTCCATAACCAACCGCGCATATTTGCATTTATCTTAAGACTGTTGGCGACTTTTCGCATTTGAAGTGCTTGTTCTCTTTCAAAGTTTCGAAAACTTTCCTCTATCTCTTTGACACTGGTTTGTTCTCTTCTAGATTAATCTTGGTGTTGCTTGATGGACTGATGTGTTTGATTTGGTTAGCCTGAGGAGGAGTTTAATTGTATTTGTAACCCTAGCGCTAACCCTCTTTGCTTCTTTTTCTTCTTTTTCCTTTTTATTTCTTGAGTCTTATCCCTTTAGTTTGAGTCTTTATTCTCTCCCTACTGTTCTTAAGTCAGACTTGCTTGAGGACAAGCAAGAGCTAAGCATGGCGGGATTTGATAAGTGAATTTTATATAGTAATTACTAGTACTTTTTACGTATTTAACTTGTATATTTTAGTCGATTTTCTAATATATTCTAGACTTTTAAATTCTATAATATTCTTCATTTGGTCGGAATTTGGTTTGTTTTGCAGATTTTAGAGAAATTCCTCTAAAAAGTAAAGAAATAGAGAAAAATTGAAAAGAATTGAGAAGAAATTAAATAGGAGAATTAGAATTAGAAAAACAGTAAAAGGAAATTGAAGTGTGTTTTTTTTTTTTATTGAAAAAGGAAATTGAAGTTGAAGAGGAGAATTTAAATAAAGAGAAAGAGTCTTGAATAATTAAATTAGAAGAAGAAATAGAAGAAATGAAGTGTCGGCCCAGAAGCAACATCAACGACCCAATATCACAACATCAACATCAACAGTACCATGCAGTAACGGTCCAATCACAGCCTTCAATCCTTGCTTGATCATCATCACCGCACATCACGCTTGATTATCACAGCTACATCATTCACGCCAGCGTGTGCTTGCTCCCAACTCCATGCACAAGCAGCAGCTTCACGTAGCAGTAGCAGCGCCTCAATCAAGCCAACAACGCTTGGTCACCAGCACTCGTCCAGCAACATCATCGCACGCCGACTCCATCACAAATGCTGGTAGCGTTTATGACCCCCTCACCAGCGCTAGGGCATCAAGCAGTAGTTTCCACGCAGCAGTTCTTCATGCCCAAGCCCATACACGAGCAGCAGCAAGAGAGGCCCAGCCACGATCAAGCAGCATCACTCAGCAGCAACTCACGATCAGCTGCATCTCCCAGCGCCCTCAATCACCAGCGCTTGAGCATCCAAATAGCAATCCACAAAGCAACTAAGCCTTGGACAAGCAGCACTTCACAGCCCATCTCAGTAGCAACTCCAAGAATAAAGAAGGACAGCAAACACGCTTTCAAAGCGCTGGCAACGCGCTTTCCGGTAGAGTGTAGGACCCCGGGAAAGAGCGACCGCTTTTCCCCGTGATCCGCTACTTAATCGATCGGGAACTTACTAAGGTTGCTTAATCCTTAAATAAAGATGTTTTTATTTTTGAAATTCATTTTCGAGGTGATGAAACTTTATTTATTTATAAACCCGTTTTGTATTATTTAAATTATTCGAAATTGCACAAAATAATTTAACGACAATTTAACCCCGATCCATTTAATAAATCCGGGCCCAAGAAGCAAGCGGGCCACCAGAGCTCATCAAAACCCACCTTGGTTTTAACTAGTCCTGGGCTGGGCTTCTCGCCTCCAAGCCCAGAGAGAAAGTGGGTTGAAATTAGTAAAACCTACCTAGGTTTTACTAGTTTCTGACCAACTTTCTCCTTGGCCCAAGTCGAGAATTAGTATTGGACATGGATCAAACTATTTTCTTAAATTACTTTTATGCGAAAAATCAAATACTTTAAATAATTAAACGAATTTGTAACATATAAAAGAGTCGCCAGCAGATTTAAGGAAATCGACAAACCATAAAATAAGAAAAGAAAGACTCCGGTCTACGAACCCGATTTCTAGATTTGGGTATAAGGTTACGAATTGAGAGTTATAAGAACTCTCGAATCCGCCTGTTATAAAACAGACTCTACTAAAATCGACATTGAAAGAAAGAGAGCGGGTAGAAGTTTGATTAATTTCGCGAAGTTATTATTCAAAACATGCAATATAAAATGCGGTTTTTTACTTTACAAAATATGCACATGTAATGGAATTAAAGAATGGATTACATGAATAATTATAACAAAATAAACAACGCAATCGAACCTTACTTAAGGTGGTAGAAATGATGGACTTGATCCCTTGACTCGCCCTTGACTTGGAGGTTGCGTGAAGTAATGTAAAATGACCAAGAATGATGATGTGAGGAGGATGATTATGATAGGAATAAGAAGGATTATGGAAGATTTAGAGAGAAGTATAGTATGGATGATGGTTGATGTGAATGAGAGTAGAGTAAGGGTATTTTGATGATAGTTGTTGATGAAATGAAGGTTAAATGGAGGGGGTATTTTTATAAGCGAGGGAATGAGAGGTTTGGAGGGAAAACATGGGGGGACATACCCATGCCCTCCATAAATCAAAACCTAGGTGGGTTTTGGGAGGCCAAGGGCAAAGTCAAACATGTGGGCAAAGATCAAGGGATTCAATTGCATGCATGCAGATTTTGGCGCCAAACACCTCAAAACCTAGGCGGGTTTTGGAGCACCAGCACGTGGATCGGTGACATGGAGCCAAACGACGTCGCTCTGTTCTTCTTCTCAAAACCTAGGCGGGTTTTGAGACTCCTAGGCCTGTTTCTGTGTGGGCTTGTCTTCTGATAATTAAAACCCCCATGGGTTTTAGCGAATGTGGGCGGCCCGTTTGACTTCTTGGGCTTAAGCTGTTGACTTTTTTAGGCCCAATGACCCGTTTATTATTTGGCCCAAGTGATTTGCTGATTTTTATGAGTCGGGATTATGCCGGTACAAATTCCGGTGTCTACAGAAGGCCCCACTTTGATCGAGTTCGAATAGGACGAAGGTCAAAGTAGTCTGAGGATATGACTTTGGATTGCAAAGCCTGGAGTGATGCTTGGAAGCTGAGTCCTGCATCGCAGTTGCGGGCGGCATGCGCCTCTTTTGGGGTGATCTCGAGCAAGAATGATGCTCTACCTGACTGTCGATGAGTCGTTGTTGATCTCGGGCGAGAATGACGCCTTACTTGTCATCGGAAATGATGCCGATGGTTCATGGAGTTTTCTAGTCTTTCCCAGTGTCGGTTCCAGTCTTTCCCGGTGTCTGTTCCAGTCTTTCCCGGTGTCGGTTCCAGTCTTTCCCGGTATCGGTTGCAGTCTTTCCCGATGTCGGTTCCAGTCTTTCCCGGTGTCGGTGTTGATGATTGTTGGCATTTGCGATGCCGAAGGACTTCACCAGGCGCGTTGCTGATGGCCTTGGGGGTCGAGACTTCATCGGCCACGATGCCGATGGCTCGGAGATTGAGACTTCGCCAGGCGCGATGCCGGTGGCTCAGGATTGGGACTGCATCGAAACTCTGCCGATGACCCTGAATGATGATGATGACAACAACCTTTTGTGCGGTAGCTGGATGATGGTGGTCCCTTTGTCGGCGACCTGAAAGTCATGAGGGAATCGAGTATTAGTTTTATTAAAAAACAAAGGAGGTTCGAATTTTTACCTGCGGGCCGTAGAGTTGCATCGTGGACTCAGGTTGTGAATAGTTGGGTCGTACATTTGGGCTGTGCATTTGTGCTGTAGGCGACACAAAACCTAGGC
This sequence comes from Portulaca oleracea, assembly GCA_029582165.1. Lineage (NCBI taxonomy): Eukaryota > Viridiplantae > Streptophyta > Magnoliopsida > Caryophyllales > Portulacaceae > Portulaca > Portulaca oleracea. The sequence goes on from CM055876.1 coordinate 14,747,144, forward strand.
GGGTTTTGTTGTCCTTCCTTGGGCTGACGAGGGCGTCTGGGCCGTGCCTTCTGGGCCATGGCCAAAAAAAAACCTAGGCGGGTTTTGTTGTTCTTCTGTTGGGCTGTCAAAGGGGATTGGGCCGCGCCTTCTGGGCTGTGCTTGCAACAAAACCCATGCGGGTTTTGTACTCGTTTTTTTTTTCTTTTTGTTTTCTTTTCCTCGTGGGAGGAATCAAGGTGGGCCCAGCCTACATGGGGACATAAATACACCACGCCACCATGTCTCTCTTTTGGTGGCAAGAGGATGACTTTTGGATTTCCGGCCAACGAAACTCATTTGGCATCTCGAGGCGGGTCCGAGAAACGAACGACTTACATTCACCCAACCTTTCTATAAATTATAAGGCATCTGTTTATTAATATTAATATTAATATTAATATTAATATTAATATTAATATTAATATTAATATTAATATTAATATTAATATTAATATTAATATTAATATTAATATTAATATTAATATTAATATTAATATTAATATTAATATTAATATTAATATTAATATTAATATTAATATTAATAATAATAATAATAATAATAATAATAATAATAATAATAATAACTATAGCTTTGATTCCATTTCATTGCTCACCAAACACTTTCATTTCCTGGTTCTAATTCCATACCCGACCCCCTAGGATTCTAATTCCATACCCAACCCATTCCACTTTTCTCTCCAAACAAGCCCTTAGGCTTTTTGACCCGTCGGGTCAACCCGGTCCCGACCCGGACCGAACCCGAATTTTTTCGGGTCTTCGGTTTCTGGTTTGTTTCGGTTTTTCTTTAAAAAATCTTGTTCAAAGCCCTAAATTTTCGGGCGGGTTTGGGTCGGGTTATTAGGTCGGGTCAAATTCTGCCATATCTACATATATCCTTGAAATGGTGGAACCTGCTAAGAATCGCAAATTACAATATTGTGCATTTGTATTTGATTATACTTTTTTTTTTGATAGATTGATTCTACTATAATTTACAACTGATTGATATTTCGTATTTTGTTTTTTCAAGAAGAAGTTGAAGATGAACAGCTAATATAGTGATGAATTGATATGCAGATCGTCACTTATATATGTTCATATCATAATATTAGGATAACATTTAAAGATGGAAACTTTTACTATTAGTGATAGTATTTTGGAAGAAGTACTTCTTATTATCTGTTGGATATTTTGACTCTTGTGATTGATATTCAACAATGGTATTAGCATTTAGACGATTGTTCTGATATGTATATCGTTTTATATTGAATATCATTACAAGTATCTAGTTAATTACAAATCTTGTGACTAATTGATTGTACATATTTAGTAGTTGATAATGTCTAGGAGATGAATTTGGTGGCTATAGATTCTTATTACCCAATATACTATAATTTATTGTATAATAGCATATGCAATAATATATTTACATTGCCAAATAGATACTGTAAATAGCATATGCAACCATTGTATATTATTGTTATAAAATACAACATCTAAAGTATTGTTGCATTTGATTGGATAGAGCAACAACTCGTTATCTTTTAAAACTATTGCCTTTGTTATTTTATACTACAACGACACTAAAACTGTTACCTTTGTCGTTTTAGAATGCAACAATATTGAAATGTTGCCTTTGTTGTCTTCTAATGCAACAGTGCTAAATTGTTGCCTTTATTATTAATACAACAACACTAAACTGTTGCCTTTATTATTAATGCAACAACACTAATATGTTGCCTTTGTTTTTATGCAACAACACAAAATTGTTCCCTTTACTATTAATGCAACAACACTAAACTGTTGCCTTTGTTATCAGTGCAACAATACTGATCTGTTCTCTTTGTTTTTATTGCAACAACACAAAACTGTTGCCTTTACTATTAATGCAACAGCACTGAACTATTGCCTCAGATGGACTGTTGCCTTAGGCATTGATTGTGCCCCCTATGAAAGACCCGTTGCCTATTGCAACAAGAATGTCGCCTTTGGAAAAGGCAACGGAGGCAACTACAACGCCTCATGACTGTTGCCTAAAATACTATGCAACAGTTTTTTGGCTTTCGGCAACAATTTTTGACTGTTGGCAAATCTCATTTATGTTGTAGTGATAGATCGAGCAATGGCTGAGAGGTCGTGGGATTCACTTGCCAGTGGGTGAGATGACGGTCACGCCCAAAGATTTCGTCATGATTATCGGTCTTCCTTGGGGTGGGCATGACGTGGTCTTTGATGTAGAGATCCCTCCGGTAGTTCTGGATATGTTGGGCCCAATGTCTGCGCATTTGGGACAATGACAAGGTCTCCCCAATCTCGCCTATAGGCACTTTGAATTGGCAATCCGTGATGTCAGTTTCAAAAATTTACCTGTAGAGCAGCGCCACTTCATTTTCTTGGCGTACGTGATCTTTACTACCCTTTTTGCCAACCATGGGGACAACATTTCCCTGACGTGGTTCCGAAACCTTCTCAATTTCGATAATATTCGGAATCTAAATTGGGGCAAGGCGTCCTATGCGAACTTCATCCAGTGGCTTCGTCGTGGTGTACGACTCTCGCAAGATACGGACCCGGTCTTCTTTCATGCGGCTCAGGCTCGTTATCAGTATGGTCCTTCCTTGTGGAAGGTGCTCGAGGTGTGTGTTCGAACCATCTCTTTTTAAATGTAGTTTGGCCTTTCTTCTTCATTTATTATCATATTTATGCCGTCATGGGTGTATGAGTACATCTTGGCCCAGGGCATTCGTTCAAAGAAGAACAAGACGGTACCTGCTGTTGAACGCTGGACTACCGAGGGCATTCACGAAAAAAAGTATAAGTCGGGGAGCCTTGACCTTATTCGTAGCATTTTGGATAACTTGCAACCGGTATCTCTTCGTTTCTAACATCTTTCTCCCGTCTTCCTTTACATGCCATACTTAAATGCACCTTTCCTTTTACAGGATCAAGTGAACTGGCGTCCTTGGGCCGATTTTAACGTCGGAGGGTTACGACAACATTTGGATCTGGTGGAGCACGACACCCGTCTTCGCCTCTTGATTGAGGGGCCTTATGGTTATGTGTGGTATTTGGGGGAGAGAGCCTCGAGGCAAATTTTGGGAGGCTACCCTGGTCTCATTCCCCTGGATCCTCCAGCGCATATGTTTGAGCCATGGCGGGTCAACCCGGGCGTTTTGGGAGATCTGGTTCGAGGTCAAGAATTTGACAACTTCGTGCATAACGTGCCGCAGGAGCAGTTCAATGAAGAGTTCCAGCGCTATATTAGTCGTTTGGCTCCTCGAGTGGTATGTATCTTCCTCCTTTGTCCTTATTATGTCTTGGTTGATTTCCGACCAGAAAATCTACAGTTGGGGCCTTATGCCAAAGCTGCTGAGGTAGAGATTCCACCGGAGAGGAGAAAGATTGGCGGCTTCTTGGAGGTGGAGAACAGCAGTGAGTGTTCCATACTTCAGGCATTCGACCGTAACCGGTAATTCTTCATTTCATGCTGCTTCCTTTTCCACTCCACATGTTGCTTATGGCTAACCCTGGTCTTGCTGTCTTTCAGCCGAGATGGGCTTTCCTCCGGCAAATGACCAAGGAATGGAGTACCATGTTGAAGCAACTCGATCGGGCATTCACTGGCTCCGGTAGATATCCAGGGGATACCACCAGAAGAGCCGTTATGGAGGCTGATGCAGAGTCTGTTCTTAGGGAACCTCCTCAACGTTCTACCGCAGGTGTTCCTCGCGTGGAGCCTCCACGCCGCTCCTCGGTAGGGGAATATTCTCCTCGAGGCCGATCTCGGGAAAAAGTTGGTGGGTCTTCCCGTCCTCTTATACTCGAGGGTCGCGGCAAAGGTGTCTTGGTCGAGGGTCAGCACTCAATTGGATCTCATCGCAGCGGGTCCGACAGTAGAGATCTTCGTCCTCTGAATATGGAAAAGGACATGGCTCAGATGTCCTTGGAGGAGCCTTTTGGTCAGTGAGGGTCGTATCATAGCGCTGGATATGGCGGTGATGCTCAACCCCGTCCATATTGGGTGGAGGATGCTTCGGAGTCAAGCGCCACCTACCAGCCCTCTCATGCTCGTCGTACTCTAACTTCAGTGCGCTCAGCTCACCGTGGTCGGGAGATAGTGGTGAGGGACCGTGACTCAGGTGCATCCGTAGGGTATCCTGACAGTCAGGCCCTAACGGATGACGCTACTTCACGTCCTGCACCCCATGGTGCTCCCCTTTTTGGTTCCGGTTCTGCAGGGTGGCTTGTCCATGCTTCTGGGATGGGTCCGTCATGGCCCATGGGTCCTCAAGAATGGTCTGTGCCTTAACACTCTTGGCTGGGAGGATCTGCTTCTTCTAGTTGGCCAGCCCCCAACTATGGAACCGGTCCTGTATGGCCTACTCCATCTATGGAGTGGCAAGTCCCTAATCATTCCTGGCTGGCTGCTTTACAGGAGCACTCTATGTCTTCACCATCGAGCGTACTTCTTTCAGGAGTGCCCCTGTCCGGGCCGTCGCCTCGTGGGCAGACTGCTCCTGGTCCTGATTATTACTCCTGGGATACCTATTTTAGCACGACCGGTACTTCCAACGCCGGAGCTTCAAATGCAGGTGGCAACTTGGCAGAGGCAGCAACGATTCAGGGTCCCTGTGGTGATAACAAACATACAGTGCAATGCAAGACTCTTTGAATTTTTTATTTTTTTATTATGCAAGACTCTTTGAATTTTTTATTTTTTTATTATGCAAGACTCTTTGTAATATTTTTATTTTATGCAAGATTTGGAGAATGCACATCTTTGACGCTTTATTAATGTAATTTTGAATGATTTTCTACAGGACGGGATTAATCCTAATTAATCCCGCTTCCCCAAAAAGAAAATAAATAAAAAAGAACAAAAAAAAAAATTTAAGTATCGGAGTTAACTTGAGAAAAAATTTCAGAACCAAGCGTCATTGGGTCGATAACAAAGCCCAAGACATAAAAAATACACAAATTGGCCAGATGAAGCCAAAAGGAAAGGCCCGCGAAAAGATGACACGCAAATGAGCCGCGGGAACAGAAAACTGGGCCTAGGCCGCTTAAAACCTAGGTGGGTTTTAAGCGGTGAAAGCGGGCACTGGTTGCGGGGTTGCAGGCTTCTTTGAAGTTAAAACCTAGGCAAGTTTTAAGTATTTTTTTTTGCTAGTCGTTGGGAAGAGTTTGAATCATGGGATGTGATGGCAACAGCTACATGGTCACTTGATGACCGATTTGTTCCATTTTGATCATGGATGAAGGTGTATAAATACCTCATCCCATGCATATGGTCATCACTCATCATCTTTACTTTGCATCCTTCATCGAAAATCCTCCAAAATCACGAAAAAAATCCTCCTAATTCTCATGGCTTTTGAGAATAAGCTTGCTACTTGGATGAGCACCCTGTCCAGAGAAGAGAAGAAAGAGCTCGGGAGATATAATCTTACGAGCCTGCTGAGCCTCAGGCAAGTGAGAGTTAACCATGATTTCTTCCGTGCGGCGCAGACTTTTTGGGATTCGAAGATGCACGTTTTCCGCTTTTCATTGAAGGAGCTATGTCCGCTTCCTGAAGAGTGGTCTTCTATTCTCGGGACGAATCACTTCGCACGTCCGACGTCACCTCCAATATCTACCGATGATGCTAAACAATACAAGGAGCTGCTATGCCTTCCATCCCGGGTCATAGAAACCACACTTTTTGGCGATAAGGTACATTTCCAAATTATCGTCGAATATTTTCAATCTCCAGACACTTTGGAATATGGTCCGGTGATACGAGTGCAAGCACTTGTATTATGTCTCCTTGGAGAATTCTGTTTCTACCACGGTGGGCGAAGAACCGTTCCGACGGGCCTAATTTAGATTGTTGAAGACATGGCCCAAAGCTATAACCCAGTGCCGTTGATGCTAGCAGAAACAATGATGGGTTTGGACGATCTGAATCCAGAACATGAACTTCGTAGGAGCCCCCTACTTCTTCAGGTGTATTTTCTCCCTCCTTCCTTTTCTTCTCATTTTGTGTGCCTGCCTACTGCCCGTAAAACCTAGGCGGGTTTTAGGCTTTTTTTTTTTTAGTTTGGGAATAATTGGTATGCATTTGTAACCTGTGCTAATTTTGTGGGCAGATATGGCTGATGAAGCATTTGAGCCTCATCGAGGAGCCTCGAACTTCCTCGGCACTTGCGAATTATTGTCAAAGGAAGCGCAAGTCCGTCAATCAGTAACAGAATGGATTGCTTTTTTGAAGGAGTCTCGCGATATCACTTGGTGGATCGAATGGTGGCACATTCCTGAATATGTGACTAGCGATTTTTGCAACGCCTATGTGTGCATCCCTGGCTTGACGCATATGACCTTCTACTTCCCGGAGCGGGTGTGGCGACAGATGGGCCGCAAACAAAACATCCCCGACCGGCTGTGTGAAGCCCCCGAGCAATTGAAGCTTCGTGGATTGGTGATGGAATCTTGGCTGAAGTACTGGGCAAGGAGGCCGACTCTTAAGGCTCCATCAAAGGCACATGTATCACAGCTTGCTGACGCTGGATATTACAAATGGCTAATTGCGGCCGTTGAGTCTCGCCGTGTTAGAGAGGCAAGAAGGAGACAAGCATCCGTGAAAGAGAGATTGGGTCTTCGTTCAACAATAAAAGATCGCCTTGGTGTGAAGGTGACAGCAAAAGACCGGCTTGGTCCGAGGGTTGAGACACGGAAACCACATAGGCGAGCCTATAAGCCTAAAGACAAAGAGATGGACCCAAATGAGCCTAGAAACATGGAGATTGACCATGAGACCACTGGCGAAGTGGATAAGGTGAAACAAGATTAGAATATGGATGGAAGTGATGGAACTGAACTGTTTTGCCAGAATAAACTTTTATTTAATTACGCCTTTTGAATTTTCTTATTTACAAGCAGTTTACTTCCATTTTAATCATTAATAAAAGAAGAAGTATTGTTTACAATTACTGTGCTCTTGCAAACTTTATTTTTCCTTCTTTTTATGAGCATATATTAAATATTCACCAAGTGTTTGAAAATTCGTTTTCCAATTGCTTGGCTATATTAAACATAATATCGCTTGAGCTGATCCAAATTTGTTGGTTGAATCATATCTTCTCCATCCATAGTAGCAAGCCGAGCCGCTCCTCCTGGTAAAACCTCCTTAATCATGTAAGGACCTTTCCAATTAGGTGCAAATTTTCCCCTTGGGTCTTGTATAGGTGCCCTCATTTCCTTAAGCACCAAATCACCTTCTTGAAGTGAACGACTCTTCACCTTCTTATTAAAAGCGCAAGTGATCCTACTTTGGTACACTTGCACATTATGCAACGCCCTTAATCGCCTTTCGTCCATCAACATTAACTCTTCGAACCTTACCCTAGCCAATTCTACTTCTGGCAATTGGCTCTCTGCCACTATTCGTAATGAAGGAATTGCTAATTCAATTGGCAGGGCTGCTTCCATCCCATACACTAATGAATATGGTGTTGCTCCTGTGGCGGTTCGTATAGAAGTTCGGTATCCCCATAAGGCGAATGCTAACTTATCAGGCCAATCTTTGTAAGTGACAACCATCTTCTTAATGATTCCTGCCACCATTTTATTAGCCGCTTCCACAGCTCCATTAACTTGAGGTCGATAAGGTGAAGACCGATGATGCTGAATTTTGTAAGTGGTGAGCACAACCTCCACTTCTTTTCGAAAGTGACTCCCATTATCACTGATGATCTCATGAGGCACTCCATATCGGCATATGATGTTCTGAAGGATGAATTTGGCCATTTGTTTGGATGTGAGTTTGGCAAAAAAGGCTGCCTCTACCCACTTAGTGAAGTAATTGATGGCGACCAGGATGTATTCATGCCCCCATGTTCCGGTTGGGTCTATTTTGCCAATGATGTCGATACCCCATACCGAAAATGGCCACAGAGATGTTAGTGTAGTCAAATATGAAGGAGGTTGATGCTGCAGGTTAGCATACTCCTGACACTTATGGCATCTTCGAACAAAATTTAAGCAGTCTGCCTCTATAGTACTCCAATAGTAACCAGCCCTTTGAATCTTCTTTGCTAGCATGCGCCCGTTCATGTGAGGCCCACACTCTCCTCCGTGTATCATAGCCATAACTTCCTTTGCAATTTTGGCATCGATACACAACAAACTGATGCATGTAGGTGCCTTCTTGTATGCATTTAACTTGATCAAGCGATTGCGGTCGCTAGGGACCTGATTGCCCGCTGTCCTCGAGCATCTAACTCAGCCGGATATTCTCCCTTACGAAGAAAATTGTATATGTCAAGGAATCACTCCTCAGACTCCTCTTTTTGTGTTTCCATGGCACAGACATATGCTGGTTCAAACTGCCGCTCTACTATTATTGGTAGCTGGAGCGTGCCTGATGGGATAGATATCATTGAAGACAACTTGGTTAGCGCATCAGCCAATTCATTATGGTCCCTAGAATGGTATTGGAAGCTAATTTGCTCAAATTGATCAGCAAGTCCCAAAAGCTTCCGCTGATAAGCCAAAAGACACTCACTTCGAACCTTCCATGCGTTCTTAGCCTGATTAATGATGAGGCTAGAGTCTCCAAATACCCTTATGTGTCGTACGCCTAAAGCCAAGGCAGCTTGTAGACCCTTGATGCATGCTTCATATTCTGCAGCGTTGTTAGTAGCATCAAAGTCCGACTTTATAGATACAGGGACGTGTGCCCCTTCTGGAGATATCAATAGAACTCCTACTCCGCAACCCATTTGTCTGGAAGCTCCATCAAAATACATTTCCCACATAATTTCATCAATGAAGAATACGTCTTCGTCTGGGAATTCCAAGTGAGTGCTTGAAGGTTCCTGTGATGGTGAAGCAGCCAGAAAGTCGGAAACAACCCGCCCTTTGATGGATTTCTAGGGTAAATATTGAAGATTGAACTCTGAAAGCATGACTACCCATCGGGCGATGCGATTGTTGATGGTTGGTTGCTCCATAATGAATTTGATGGGATTATTCTTAGCTATAACATATACGGTATGCGAAAGCATGTAATGCCTTAACTCCTTGGTGGCCCATACTAATTCGAGAGCCATTTTCTCTATGTCTGCGTATCGACTTTTGTAGTCTAGGAACTTCTTGTTCAAGTAGTAGATGTCACTCTCTTGACCTTTTACCTTTTGAGCCAGCATAGTTCCCATTGCGGAGCTGGTCACTGTAAGGTAAAGGAGTAGAGGCTCATCTGGTACTGGCGGCATGAGGACTAGAGGATGCTGCAAATACTCCTTGATTTTATCAAAAGCAGCTTGACATTGATCGTCCCATTCTACTTTACTTCCTTTCTTCAGTTTCTTGAACAAGGGTTCACAGGTCATGGTGAGCTTTGAGATGAACCTGCTGATGTACTGGACTCGTCCTAAGAAACCTCTTATCTCCTTTTTTGTCCTGGGCGGTTGTAACTCTTGGATAGCCTTTATCTTTATAGGATCAACTTCAATGCCCCGTTGGCTGACAACATAGCCTAGCAACTTCCCAGAGGTAACACCGAAGGTGCACTTTGCTGGATTGAGCCGCATCTTGTATTTGCGAAGTCGTTAAAGAACTTGCGGAGGTTAGGAATATGCTCCTCCCTTGTCTTGGACTTAACAATCATGTCGTCCACATAAACCTCTACTTCTATTTGCATCATGTCATGGAGTAGAGTGTTGGCTGTCCTTTGATTTGTTGTGCCGACATTTTTGAGACCGAAAAGCATGACCACATAGTAGTACGTTCCCCATGGTGTGGTAAAGGAGGTCTTCTCCATATCTTCTTCTGCCATATTTATTTGATTGTAACCGGCATATCCGTCCATAAATGACAGGAGCTCGTGTCCGCAAGTGTTATCCACCAACACATCAATATGAGGTAGTGGGAAACTATCCTTGGGACTGGCTTTGTTAAATTCTCGGAAGTCTACACACATGCGCACTTTCCCATCCTTCTTGGGCATTAGAACGATATTAGCAATCCATTCAGGGTATTGGACTGCTTTGATAAACTTAGCGTTAAACTGCTTGATCACTTCCTCTTCAATTTTCTTAGCCCATTCAGGCTTGATCGTCCTAGACTTCTGTCGAACCGGTTTTGCATTTGGGAGTAAAGGTGTGGTGTGCTCCGCAATCTCCCTGTCAATCCCCGGCATGTCTTCATAGGACCATGCGAATACGTCCACAAATTCTCTGAGGAGTTTTGTGAATGCTACCTGTTCTTTTGCTGTGAGCGAACTACCTAACTTCAACTCTCGAGGTTGATCTTCCGTGCCCACATTTACGGCGATGGTGTCTTCCAACACCGCCATTTTATGCTTATGTTCATTAGAAAATTCTTTTTAGGGTTCATTAAGTTCCAGATTATTATTGGCGTAGCAGTTCAAGGAAGAGGGGAAAGAAGAATCAGAGTAAGCAGAAAGGTTCATCTTATTGATGCAGAAAGGAATACATCGCCAGCAGACTCAAGACTAGACTCACTTGACTCTAGACCCTTAGGACCTGACTCTATGTCCATAGGGACAGACTCTCCTCCAGATAAAACAAAGCTATTCTCCTCAGCATCGACCCACGAGACCGCTTTGACTTCTTCTTCTTCAGTAATCATGAGACTTGGGTCAAAGCTTGGGTTGGTAATGCAGCAATAATAGCGTCAGCTTCCGTCTTCTCTTGGACGATCTCTTGTCCAAACAGCATGCCAAATATGTTGCTTCCGGTGAGGTGGGTCCATTCTAATGGTGGCTGTTTGTCCCGAGCGAGGACAATAATAGTAGCCATATTAATGGTACAGTCATTAAAAACTTCTAACCCAGCAACTTGAACTCCATTGTTCTTTAGGTAGAATGGTTCAGGGAATTCATAGTAAGGGAAGTCATCACCTTCCCTAACAAACTATCCATTCACAATAAGTGGATAGGGCTTCACTTGGAACAAAGTAGGAGGATTATCCATCCTCTTCTGTTCAGCTATGGCTATTTTGGCGAGCCTAACTTCCTTCTCAGTTGGCTTGTATCCTAAGCCGAACCTTCCCTTATCCTTAAATGTCTTGATCACAAGAGGGATCTTATTTTTCGGGTTCTTTCCCAGCGGCATCCCAGGGAAATAACCTTATCTCTTGAGCGTAGCGTGCACTTTGGGATTTGAGTAGGGATCGAAGTCAAAGGAAGCTTCATTCTGGCTCAAAGACGCCACAAGTTCAAAGTTGTGAAGTTCTTTGTCCATAGAACTGTGTTCCACTTCAAGGGTCGCTTGCTTGGGAGTAAAGACAACATTGATGGATTCTCCCGAGATGGTGATAACTTGACCTTGGACCAACATCTTTACCTTCTAGTGTAAGGTAGATGCTATAGCATTGTATTCGTGAAGCCATGGCCTGCCTAGTAGCAGATTGAAGGAGGCTGGAATGCCTAACACTACGAACTCCACATTCCGAGTGATATTGCATGTAGTGATGGGCAATGTTATTGACCCGACCGACCTTCGAGGAGAATTGTCGTAGGCCCTGAGCTGTACACCATTTTGAGCCAAATGTTGTTGTTGGACTCCCAATTTCTGTGCTGTACTCCAAGGGCACGCGTTCACGGCTGAACCATTGTCGACCAGGACTAGCGGGATAATCTTATTGGAACATTGCACTGTAAGGTATAGTGCTTTGTTGTGGGATGCTCCTCCCTGAGGCAGATCTTCAACTCCAAAGGTAATGGCCTCTTGTTGGGTGGCCACATGAGCAACTAGAGATTCAGGAGTCGTCGTGGGGGGTACTGTTAGTAAGAGCATCCATCATCTTTTGTCTATGCGCATGCGATGTGCAAATCAGCTGCCAGATGGTGACTTCAACTCTGGTCTTCTTAAGTTGTGTGAAAAGAGGATCTTCAGGAGGAACATGATTGTCATCGCTAACCATCGGCGTAGGATTAGAAATAGCCACTGGGGTGGTGGTGTTCCTGCTAGTATGACGGCCTGATCGAGTGAGAAATGCCACATCATCCGACGTTGGCTCATCCGTCTCCATCCATTATGTCTTGGAGTGTTCCTGTTGATCATCGTCATCACTGTCCCAAATGCCATGAATGGATAGGCCTTCATGAAAACCAAGCATCTCGGGGATAGGTTGACCTTTCTCAACGATTAAAATGGAAGGATGAAAGCTACACACTCCATGGAAGATAGCATTTGTATGCTCGGGCATCGGGTTGCTTTGATTGATAGGTTTCTGGGCAGCTTTTGGCATGGGCAGCGTCCCATCCCTTATCCTGTCCTCTATCTTGTTCTTAAGAGCCCAACATTTCTCAGTATCAGGTCCTCGGCAACGATGATAACGAAAAAATTGGTTAGCATCCCAATTCTTCCCTTTAACCGTCGGCTCCTCTTTTGGCAAAGGCAAAACCAAAAACCCTTTCTTGACCAACCGATCAAGAGCCTGTGAGTAAGAGACGTCTAGTGGTGTGTAGGTCTCATATCTCGGTATTATAGGCCCCTTGTGCTGGATAGAGTTAGTTTCCATAATCTTAGGAGGGTGGCTAGGCGCACTAGTAGCCCTCCAGTTGGAATAGACCCCTTCCATCCAGGCGAAGCGGTCTTATCATTATGCATCGCCTCCAGTTGGATGCAAATTTTCTTCAAGTAATCAAAGTCCTTAATGATGTGGTATCCCAAGTGCTTGGATAAGCTGCCTTTCAGTCCCTACTTGAAAGTAGACAACCGTAAACGGAGAGGAATTGTCTCATTGATGTGAGACAGTTTGGTATGCCATCGCTTAAAATAGTCCAGGAAGGATTCGTCATCTCGTTGCTTTATGGTGGTCAAGTCATCTACCGTAGCTTGCCTCTTTTGGATGCGACTATAGTGATTAATGAAGGCTTTGGACAATTCATTCCAGTCGGCCTTCGTTTGGGGTGGTAAGGCATGATACCACACTTTGGATTCGCCATCTAGGGTGGATGGGAAGACAGTAGAGTATAAACCGACATCAATTCGGTTTAATGGTGTTAGCCTCATGAACTCTTCGACGTGGTGAACAGGGTTCTCGGAGGGTTTGAACCTGATGTTCGGTATCTCAACTTTATCAGCGATCTTCAGAATTGGCTGAACAAGTAATGGCACTTCCAGTACTTGTCAGCGAAGGCCGACACAGTGCTCATTGCTTTAGTGAGGCTTTCCAACTTCTATTCAAGGGCCTTAACAGCAGGGTCCTTCGTGGGTTTAAATGCCTCAGAGGTATTAATCTTTGTCTTGGATATCCCAATTCCTTCAGAACCTGAGGATGTCTTAATGATTTCAGGTTCGGATTCATATCCCTGCATCTCTTCATCGTCTTCTTCAACATTCAACCCCAACTTGGTATTAATCTTAGTGATGGCTTGCAACATACCATCCATCACTTCTTGCTGTTCATTCAGTCTTTTGCTCATCTTCTGTTCCTGTTCTAAGGTGTTCGCGAATACCAGACCTTGCATTTTGGTGTAAAGGTCATCCAAATGCTTCGTGATATTGGCTTCGGTGCTTTGGATCAGGACCTCTTGGAACTGTTCTCCAGACATGGTGCAGTCACTGGTTGCAGATGGATCGTAGTGAGGATTTGGAATCAAACGACCGGTTCGTGGATCTCGAATGCGGGCTCGGAGTCGATCACCAATGATGCCTGCATGGAAATTCAAAATTAGGACACTCGATGACATACTTTGACACGTTCTACCCAATGCATGCATGTCCTATGAGGCCTATATGATCTTGACTGACTCGACATATATATGCTGACACAAAAGACTCACCCACTTTTTGGGAGTGCATGACCTAACTCTATATGGACCTAAAAACAGAGCATTATAAAGGGTCGAATAAAGTCAAACACAGCGAGCGGATCATGAGTTGACATACTTTAGTCAACGTTTCTCATTTCGGATGGGCCCAATCCACAAGCCGACCGTTTTAAGGAGAATCCGTAACTTGGCCCAACAACTCAGACAGCTCAAACCATATTGGCTATTATGCGGACTAGAATGATGCTCGACAAGACTGACGACCCACTTTTTTTTGTTAACCTTTTTTTATTTTTGTTTTTTTTTTAACTCGAGGGAAATTGATATTGTAAAGGATTGGATAAAGTCAACAATAATCGAGCCATAATTAATTTATGGGCTTAATTGACAAATCCTATATGGTTGGGTCTAACAACGGGTCGGCCATAAATGTGAGGGGTTTATTAATTAAATCGATAAATTGATTTACTCAAGCCAAGTGACTACTATGCAATCTAAGATGCTATCTATTAACTTTGTTGGACTTTTTAATTAATGTTCGGTTTTAATTTTTGTGGTTTTTAGGTAAGGGTTTTCGCTCCACGAGGATGGGTGTTGTAGACTTGATATTGGTATACGGTTTGCGTTGGGGGTTTTTCACGATGCGGAAAACAGTAAATTATGTAAAGGGAAGTAATAAATCTAACCTAGGCATGAGTCAAAGAAAGCAATAATGATGAAAGCAATTAAAGGAAAGCAATAAAAGGAAAGAAACAATGAAATTAGGGAAAAGAAATTATACCTATGATGAACAATCTTCAATAAACTTTCAATCTAACTTGGATTTCTCCCGAACAAACAAGAAATCGTAAATTGGATTACCAAGGATCCCCAAATTCTCACTAGAAGTAGAATTGGAAACCCTTGACCCTCCTCCTCTCTAAAAGTGGATTTGTGGTGGCTAACCCTGGAAAGCTTTTGAAATCAAACATCAATGGCAATTAGAACGAGAGAAAGAGAAGGAGAGAGAAAACTTGAAAACTTCAATGAAGATTTGCTTGAATTAAGAAAGCTTGAAGAAAGTTGAATACAATTGCAAGAAGTCAATTAAACCTTGAAGAACAAGAAAGAAGATTTGAAGAACAATAAAGAAAGCAATTAAATCTACTCTAATCCTGCTCCTAATCTATCTAGACTACTTGATAAATAAGCTGAATACAAGTGGGTATTTATAGAAGATGGAAAAATACAACCCAAACCCTAGGATTCTAATCGCAAAGACGCCAAGACAAGAATTCAAAGACCGCAGTGACTCGGGCGAGTCGCCAATGGGCGCGGTCGAGTCGTGCTTCTGCCTAGATTCTTCCGTCAGCATTTAGCAAGGGTCGCGGGCGTCACCCTTTTGGTCGCGGGTGCGACAGGTAGACGACTCAGGCGAGTTGGCCTCTGTCTCAGTCGAGTCACTTATCTGTCCACCGACCTCTTCTCCTTCCAGCACCAGGTCGCGGGCGTTACCCTGTCGGTCGGGGGCGCGACCTATGCGATGACTCGAGCGAGAGTGGCGGTGACTCGGGCGAGTTAACAATCTGTCCCCCTGCCCTGTTTTGCGCCAAAAATGGAAATAAGTTTCCGGATTGGTTTTGCCTCGGGTCTCAGGTTGGCTCAGGAAATCGCTCGGGATTCCCTAAAAAGCCTCAATTAAGCCCAAATTCTTTCTAACTCCTTAATTTCCTACAAAACACAAATCATTATATCTAATATATACAAGGGGCTAAAATAAACACAAACACCCTATAAAAGAGATAAAATTCGGCTCGGAACGAGACCGAACAACACTCCAACACAAGGGTTTGCTCGCCCCGAGCAATCTAAAAACAAAAATAAGGACTAGAAAAAGAAACTAAAAACCCTAAATCACTTTTGCAGGAATCACGGATGCATTTAGCGTATGCATCAAGCCCTTTAAACCGCCGGTAGCTCAGGTGGGCGAGGTAGGTCTCATGAGGGTTTCTAGAAGCTTTACCCACAAAAGCCACATAAAAAGGAGAGATGGAAAGTGAAAAATAAGACAAGTTTGAAAAGAAAAAGGAAAACGGCTTTGTTTCAAGGGAAAATGCAATCTCAATCAAGAAAACAATATTAATCCTCCAAAAGGAACCGTTATGAGCATCTCACAAACACCTACCTTAGGCAAATGTCAATCTTTTAGGTTTTCAATCCCCAACACCTCATATAAAGCTACTTCCCTTGTGCGCAAGTGCAAGTGGGTTCTAACCGATTCCGTTTGACCCCTAAGACTTGTACCCGAGCTTAAAAACAAAACGAACAAAAAACGCAAAGAGATGTCATCCCCCGCATTTGGTCGCCCTTGGCTTGGTGAGGACCGCATGTGATGCAAGGAAAGGCTCCTCACTTTATTAACACTTAACTTTCTTTTTCTTTTTTTGAGTTGGGTTTTCTTAATAATTTTTTTAAAGCTTAAAGGTCGAGGTTAGTGTTGCGGGAATTGCAACGACCCAAAATGGGGTTTACAATCCCAACATAGTCTTTTCCATACACCTCTTCGTCACGAACGATATAGAAGGAGGTTTAAGGGTAATAGCGCCGTACCGCTAATTCCGGTCCCGTGTAGGTCGCTAACATTATGTTGGTTAATGTCGTTTAACAGACACGCCCCAATTAATTCATTTATTTGAGAATTGACTTCTCTTTTGTTTTCTTTTCTTTTCCTTCTTTTCTTTCTTTTCTTTTCTTTTCTTTTCTTTTCTTTTCTTTTCTTTTCTTTTCTTTTCTTTCTTTTTCAGAAAACGAGCTTGGATGTGGGTACCTAGGGTCTCCCAGTTTCAACTAGAACGTGAAAAGAATCAGGGACCTCGCTATACACTCAATGAAGGGAATCTAATTAAATGAGTCATGACAATCACCCAAGGTAGGGTCGAAAACGCTCAAACCGGTTTCTTTTAAAGAAGATTAAGAAAGTCTTCCTAAATTTTTGATAACAAAATCCAAGAAACGAAACCAAAAACGAAAACAAGGCAAAATCAAAAACTTTAAAAGTTTTTCACTCCTTTTTTTCTCCTTTTAAGCACGAAAAGTTTTTAGACTTTTGGACACAAAATACGAAAAGCAAAACTAAAAGACTCAAAACTAGATTATCTACCCATGAATAATGAAAGATAACACCCCCACTCCAACACAAAACATCACAATGTTTCCATCATGAGAAGGGTGTCACAAGTAAGGTAGAAAATCAAAGTAAAGCACACAAAACACTTATCACAAAGAAAGCGGTGGCGACCCGAGCCCACACGGCTCCAACAACAAGATATTCCCAACATTCACACACTAGGAGTTCACCACCCAATAAGGAAAATCAAGCATGCAACATGGATCAAAAACATATACATTCAAGAGAGGGTGAAAGGAGGTTACCTCAAGATCTTCAATAAAAGCATAACCAATCCACGATCCAACGAACATCGCACAATAGGTTAGGAATAAACAAGAAAATCATACTACGTGTTAGGGTTCACATGCAATATCAAAAGGAAAAACAAACTGTACAAGACACTAAGGACTAAAGAGCTAAGAAAACAAACTAAAATATTTACAAAACGACTCTCACTTTTTTTCTTTTCTTATTTCTTTAGACTCGAAAACCGGAATGCAAACTACCCTCCCACCCCAACACAAAGAAGTTGCCGTGTCCTCAAATGGAAACAGAAGTAGGTAAGCAAGCACCCCAAAACAAAAGGAAAAGACACACACCAAAAAGAAAATAAGAGAAGAAAATAAAACCGACTCACTTATTATACAAGAAAGGTGAAGAATGATATTAACTAGAAGGCGTTTTATCAATAAGCTCACTCCTTGTCACCTCAAGATATCGGGCACCATGTCAGAACCATTCAACGCCCGGAGTAATAAGTCATGCATTCTCTCATGCATCTCACAGTGGTGAAGATAAGAGCACACTCTCAATAGCACATAAACAAACATTAGTGCTCTTAAAAGTTTATCAAATGCCCTAGAAAAGTCATAGAAAAGACGAACTACAGGAATGCTGAAGACTTTCCTAGGCATAGTAAAAGAAGACATGAGAAATGGATCCTCCCATTGACTCGTAAATGGAGATTGGGTATACAAATCAACAGGAGGGAACATTACAACACAATCTTGAACATGCTAATGCGAACACTTGGATGCCAACGATGATTCTAACTCAATATCCATGCTATTTTCATCAAACACCAATTTCGAATCACAACTTTCATCCAAATAATCATCATAATCATCAATGGGTGATAAGGAAAAAGCAAGGTTAGACCACATCATAACACTCCCAACATCACAAAGAGGCACACCTTCATCAATATCAGACTCATCAGAAGAACTTTCAACATCAAAAGACAAAGGTATATCGTCCAAAGCAACATCAAAAGTGAAAGTGGAAGGTTCAGGGTCATAACTTATCGTGAATGACTCATAAAGCATATCATCATCAAAAACATCATTGTCAATAACCAAGTTCAAACAATCATGATCAATCCGTAAAGAATTATGCTCATCATCACAAGAGTGCACATCAATGGACTCACATGCAAGGGTAGATAATGCCTCACTAATGCAATGATTCTCAATGAAAGTGAATAATTCAGTATCAAGCACACATTCAATCACAAAGGATTCAATTTCACTCTCAACAAGACCATGCTCACTTACATCACAAGCATCATGGCATTCAATAAACTCAACATTTCCTTCACATAAAGGCATGGACAATAGTGTGGACAATGGTTCATCATCAAGCATGTTTTCATCAAGTTCTTCATCATCACACACAAAAATCATCATGTTCCTCATGCTCACTAGGTTGGGCTAGAGCTAAGGAGTCACTAAGTAGTCCAAGGCATGATCGGTCATAGTAATCATCATCCTCTTCATACACAGAAGAAATAAACTTGCATTTCAGGACTCAAAGATGATGAATGATTTACTTCAACATTCAATTCAACCATTTGTGAAGAAGGAATTTCTACCCTATGATCCATCTCATGGAAAAATCCACGCATACACTCAGTCATTGTCGCACATAATTTTTCCGCTTCCGCATTAAAGGTTGCCATTGTAGCTTTCAAACAAAAATCAGCACTATGGCACGGAGAATCACAGAGGAAGCACACGGGATGAGACTCAACATCAGCACATTGGGAAAGATCATAACAGTTTTCCACATAATCCCCACCATAATATTGAACATCAGCATACATGGGGTATTCACATGATTGTTTAGGCAAAGTCCCAGAGGGTGGTGCATAAGGAGGTTGGAAGCTAGGACTAACACTTTGTTGCTCAAACTCATAGGAATCCCTAGACAACCATTCAAGTGACTCCAATGCTTTTTCTTCACCTAAACTAGAAAACCCGTAATATTCTAAAAGGTTTCGGGTCTCGTAATTCACACCCTCATTCACAATTCCCAAAAGATCTAAAGAATCATAAAAGACACCATATAATTCACATTGCGCACGGTAATAATGTAATCTAGCAAAATACCTTCAAAATATTTCATGCTCAAATTGGGGGAATTGAGGACTATCCATAACTTTTTTTTTCTATTTTTCTATTTTTTTCTATTTTTTTCGGTATGTAATTCTTTTTGTTGCTACATTTTTCTAGCATAATAGAGAATGCAATAAACTATATACACACAAACCAATAGCCTAATCTACCAAATAACGTCATCCCCGGCAACGGCGCTATTGTTCGGTTGTAATTTTTATAGTTTTTAGGTAAGGGTTGTCGGTCCACGAGGATGGGTGTTTAGGCTTGATATAGGTATTCGGTTTGTGTTGGGGGTTTTTCACGATGCGGAAAACAGTAAATTATGTAAAGGGAAGCAATAAATCTAACCTAGGCATGAGTCAAAGAAAGCAACAAAGATGAAAGCAATTAAAGGAAAGCAGTAAAAGGAAAGCAAACAATGAGATTAGGGAAAAGAAGTTATACCTTTGATGAACAATCTTCAATAAAACTTCAATCTAACTTGGATTTCTCTCGAACAAACAAGAAATCATGAATTGGATTACCAAGGATCCCCAAATTCTCAGTAGAAGTAGAATCGGAAACCCTTGACCCTCCTCCTCACTAAAAGTGGATTTGTGGTGGCTAACCCTAGAAAGCTTTTGAAATCAAACATCAATGGCAATTAGAAAGAGAGAGAGAAGGAGAGAGAAAGCTTGAAAACTTCAATGGAGATTTGCTTGAATTAAGAAAGCTTGAAGAAAGTTGAATACAATTGCAAGAAATCAATTAAAGCTTGAAGAACAAGAAAGAAGATTTGAAGAACAATAAAGAAAGCAATTAAAGGAAAACAATTAAATCTACTCTAATCCTACTCCTAATCTATCTAGACTACTTGATAAATAAGCTGAATACAAGTGGGTATTTATAGAAGATGGAAAAATACAACCCAAATCCTAGGATTCTAATCGCAGCAGGCACGCAACAATTCAGCAGCTCGCATTGACTCGGGCGAGTCGCCAATGGGCGCGGTCGAGTCGTGCTTCTGCCCAGATTCGTCCGTCAGCATTTAGCTGGGGTCGCGGGCGTCACCCTTTAGGTCGCGGGCGCGACAGGTAGACGACTCGACCGAGTTGGCCTCAATCGCGGTCGAGTCACTCATCTGTCCACCGACCTCTTCTCCTTCCAACACCAGGTCGCGGTCGTTACCCTGTCGGTCGGGGGCGCGACCTATGTGATGACTCGAGCGAGAGTGGCGATGACTCAGGCGAGTTAACAATCTGTACCCCTGCCCTGTTTTGCGCCGAAAATGGAAATAAGCTTCCGGGTCGGTTTTGCCTCGGGTCTCAGGTTGGCTCAGGAAATCGCTCGGGATTCCCTAAAAAGCCTCAATTAAGTCCAAATTCCTTCTAACTCCTTATTTTCCTACAAAACACAAAATCATTATATGTAATATATAGAAGGGGTTAAAATAAATACAAACACCCTATAAAAAAGATAAAATTCGGCTCGGAACGAGACCGAACAACTAATTTTTTTTGGACCTTTGTTAAGAGAATTTCGCAAAGGGCCATATAATATTATCAAAGGTGAGTCAATTTTTATTTATTAATTAAGACGATCAACTTTCAAACATTAATAGGCCTTTCCACTTGGGCTATCCATAATACGTTTGAGTAAATTATATTAATTAATAAATAATCATTTTGTCAACCCAATGAATTTTATATGGACTAGAACAAAACCTCCAAACTAGGGACGACTCTTTACAAAAGAAGAGAAAAGGGGAAGGGGTGCACATAGCACATAGCATACACATGAAGGGGTACCCTAAACCAAGGCTCTAAATTCAAGGATTTCTATGGTTGGGTTACATGGCCTACTGCATGTTCTCACCCCAGTTCATCATACCCTAAGGTAAGATGTGTGAGGTATGGCTCAAAGAACTTCAAGGAATCCCTTTGAGTGCAACTCGAGGAGAGGAACGACCAAATGCTTAGCGGTGTAGAGTGCATCCCTATAGTAGTGGCCTCCTGCTCTCGAGGGAAATCCTAGGTATCTTAAACTGTTGCCTTTGTGCTAACGTGTTAAAAGACCCGATTAGTGGCCCGGTATGCAAAAGGATGCCTAAAAGAATACTCCCTCCTTCCCAAATTAAGTTTCACTTGGGACATAATTTAAAAGACCAAAAAAACTTCCTATCTACATTAATTTACGGCATTGGAAATGTGGAAATATTGAATAAATTGATGAATAAAAAAGGAAAAATGTGGATAAAAAAGAAAAATGAATGAAAAAGATGTAATTAATAAAGTTAATTTGATAAATTAGTAATTAATGTGCTATTGGAAATATAAAGTGACAGATATTATGGGAAAAAAGAAAGTTAGTTAAAGTGACAGATAATATGGGAAGGAGGGAGTAATAAAGTCGCGAAATAAATTAATTTCTCCCTTTTACACTTTCAAATCAATTCGATTTTTACAAGTTTTACCCTCTTTTTAAGTTTAAGTCCCCAGTGGAGTCGCCAATCGGTAGGACCCCGGGAAAGAGCGACCGCTTTTCCCCGTGATGCACTACTTAATCGATCGGGAGCCGACTAAGGTTGCTTAATCTTTAAATAAGGATGTTTTTATTTTCGAAATTCATTTTCGGGGTGATGAAACTTTATTTATTTACAAAACCGTTTTGTATTATTTAAATTATTCGAAATTGCACAAAATAATATAATGATAATTTAACCCCGGTCCATTTAATAATTCCGGGCCCAAGAAGCAAGCGAGCCACCAGAGCTCGTTAAAACCCGCCTAGATTTTAACGAGTCCTGGGCTGGGCCTCTCACCTCTAGGCCCAGAGAGAAAGTGGGTTAAAATTAGTAAAACCCGCCTAGGTTTTACTAGTTTCTGACCCACTTTCTCCTCGGTCCAAGCCGAGAATTAGTATTGGACATGGATCAAACTATTTTCTTAAATTACTTTTATGCGAAAAATCGAATACTTTAAATAATTAAATGAATTTATAACATATAAAAGAGTAGCCAATCGATTTAAGGAAATCGACAAACCATAAAATAAGAAAAGAAAGACTCCGGTCTACGAACCCAATTTCTAGATTCGGGGGTAAGGTTTTGGATTCGAGAGTTCTAAGAACTCTCGAATTCGTCTGTTATAAAACATACTCTACTAAAATCGACATTGAAAGAAAGAGAGCGGGGAGAAGTTTGATTAATTTCGCGAAGTTATTATTCAAAACATGCAATATAAAATGTGGTTTTTTACTTTACAAAATATGCACAAGTAATGTAATTAAAGAATGGATTACATGAATAATTATAACAAAATAAACAACGGAATCGAACCTTGCTTAAAGTGGTAGAAATGATGGACTTGATCCCTTGACTCGCCCTTGACTTGGAGCTTGGGTGAAGTAATGTAAAATGACCCAGAATGATGATGTGAGGAGGATGATTATGATAGGAATAAGAATGATTATGGAAGATTTAGAGAGAAGTATAGTATGGATGATGGTTGATGTGAATGAGAGTAGAGTAAGGGTATTTTGATGATAGTTGTTGATGAAATGAAGGTGAAATGGAGGGGGTATTTTTATAGGTGAGGGAATGATAGGTTTGGGGGAACACATGGGGGGACATACCCAACAAATCATGCCCTCCAGAAATCAAAACCTAGGCGGGTTTTGGGAGGTCAAGGGCAAAGTCAAACACATGGGCAAAGATCAAGGGATCAATTGCATGCATGCAGATTTTGGCGTCAGACACCTCAAAACCTAGACGAGTTTTGGAGCACCAGCACGCGGATCGATGACGTGGAGCCAAACGACGTCGCTCCGTTCTTCTTCTCAAAACCTAGGCGGGTTTTGAGACTCCTGGGCCGGGGCGCGCTGCTGGCTTGCTTCTGTGTGGACTTGTCTTCTGATAATTAAACCCCCCCCCCCGGGTTTTAGCGAATGTGGGCGGCCCGTTTGACTTCTTGGGCTAAAGATGTTGACTTTTATCGGCCCAATGACCCAATTATTGTTTGGCCCAAGTGATTTGTTGATTTTTATGAGTCGGGATTATGCTGGTACAAATTCCGGTGTCTACAGCAGCGTCCAGCAAAATCACGACATCGACCACAGAAACGCTGGCAGCGGCTAAAGCCACGCTAGCAGCGCCCGCGATAGAACGAGCAGCTACGGAATCCATGAGCAACGCTGGCAGCGTTTTCCCCCGCTGGCCGCGTCTCCATCCACCGTCTCGTATAAAAGAATAGCTTCGCCGCTCAATATTACAACCTTAGTTTAGGGTTTCGATAATTTTCTCCCATTGGGAGAGAATAAAAACCCTACCTCTCCAACATCAATCGAGAATCCGACGTTTTAGTTAAGGTTTTACTTTTAAGTTCTCTTCCTTCGGGGAGAAGAAAGCGAACAATTTACAGTTTTATTCCGCCTTTTAGTTATTAGGGTTTCTTGATTGTTTTCCTCCTTTCGGGAGCCACTCTAGTAGTTTAGGAACAAAAGAGGAGGAGAAGGAGATCGATTTGAGTGACACAAAGAGATCGAATTCAACGACTCGGATGTTCGGTTTAATTTCTATTCTCTTTATATTTTGTTATTCAATTTTTATTATCACTTTCTTAGTTATTATCATGAGAAGCTAATTTCCTTTGTTTGGGGGATAAACTCAATATCTCTTTGTTGAATTTGAATACAGTCTCGGTGTTAGGTTATCCTTTTATTCATTTGATCTGCATATATTGTATGTCATGGTAAAATCTGGCTAACCGCCTTTTACTTGGTATTAGATTCTTGACGACATGATGAAAGTTTGAGTCTTGAATTGGAAAAAGCATAGATTGAATAGGTTTAAAAAATATTTAGAAATAATGATTCAAGCCTAGGGTCAATTTATAATCAGTTCTTTATCTTTGATTGGATTAACTAGTTAGAAATAATGTCTAGTTTAATTACTGTAGCTCACTTCGGATCGAAAAATCGATCTGAAAAGGCCTAGAAAGATTATAGACTCCGACTTATCCTTTTATCAATTTGCACCAAGACTGTTGATTAGTTAATTGATTGACTAGAGTAGACTCCCCTAAACTCTTTTAATTATTTGGTTGAATCTTTTAATTTCCTGCTTCCTTAGTTAATTATTTGAATCATTACCCACAACCCTTTGATCGACCTAGCATCCTTTGTAGTGAACTAGTTTAGTGGGTAGTTGAACACAAGTCCCTGAGAGAGAACGATATTTTTATTACTACATAGACCCGTACACTTGCGGTGCACAGACACCTTATACTTTTAGGTCTTTCAAGTTTTTGGTGACGTTGCTGGGGACTTGTTTCCCCAATTGCCATTAGACGAACACACTCTGGTTGACAAGGTTTTTATTGCTTTTCTTTAAACCCTAATAAAACCAAATCAAAATTAAAATTTTTTTAAAAAAATGGCATCTTTTTATTTTCCGCAACTTGAACGTGAATTATATTGGAGCTATTATGAGCGTTTATTTGCTTTTCTTGTTGAAAGTGAGAGTATGATTGGAAAACGTGAAATTCTTGATGTTATTTTTGAAGGTGTGAATACGGAGACCCGCAATATTTTGAATTCTTTTGGTTTTCGTGAGAAATCTGTTGATGAAGCTTGGAAGTTACTTAAATCGCTCGAACGTGATACATACGATTTTGAAACTTTTAATGATATGAATGAGTACTTTAATCCTTGTGCCTTTCATGCTAGATGCTACATCCGATCTCGTAATTCAGTTATTAATGTTTCATGTCATTCTTCTGAACAGGATGATTCTACTTGCCTTAGTATTACCTTATTTAAATCTTTATTGAGGGCAGAGTTAGAAAAACAAATAAATACAACTGAATTGTCGGAAAGGTGTGCCTTATTGCTTGACATTGACCATAGTTCTAATTCTTCCAATTTTAATGTTGGAATATGTGATGATAGCAAGTCCCCATCCCCTTTAAAAGTCAGTTTTGATGACCCTTCTAGTCCTAGTTTACCTGAAAACACTACTGATGGTGTTTCTGATTTGCATGACACTTCCTTACCTTTTTCTCCGTCGACGGGGTTTGAGGTGAGTGAACCTTCTAGGTTAGATACTAGGTATGAAGATAGTATTCATCATGATTCAGTTGACATTAATAATGAGGAACCGAGCGAGAAGGATAACAGTGAATTAAAATTTTCAAATAAGGATCCTGAAAATATTGTACTCTCTAATTCCAATAATTTATTTCATGCTTCTATTCCTATTTCACTGCCTTCAGTTTTACCAAAAACCTTTGAGGAACCTATGCCTAATGAAAAGAGCTTTGATGTTCAAATTAATGTTTTTGATGAAGTTAATACTGGTGAAACTAACAGTATTATTGATGAATTATCCTTAGGTAATTTTAGAGGTTATGACCCCTCCCTTAATCCTTATTGGGTATACCTAGAGAACATTCCTAGAAAATTCTTGTGGACCACATATTATGAATATTTTGATTTTTCTAGCAAATTTGATTTATTACTGAGAACTTCACTAATGTTTTATTTTATAAGTTTTCAGTTGATCTCTAACTTGCTAGCTTGCAAACCGCATGAAGAGGAGTTTGACAAGCTTCTAAAGGCTTTGACGTCATTCGGAACGAAGACCCAGATCTTGACCTTTCGATTGAGTTTATTTTAAATAGTTTTACAACTCTTAAATTCTCTTTAGGTTATCCTAATTTTCGATTGTAATTTGAGTATTTGGTTATTTGAATTTTAAGAACCCTAATATTATTAGTATTGTTTGTTAATTTAGGTGAAATAAAATATTAAAGAAGGCGGCAGACAAAAACGAACTTGGAATATGCCCAGCTAAGAAAGCGCTGGTCGCGCCTCACAGGGCGCTGGCAGCGTTTCACACAGAAAACAAGAAAATTGGATAGTCAAGCGACGCCGGTAGCATTTTGCAACAGGGGTAGCGTTTATGTGAAAAGTAATCCCAATTGTGTTTCTTCTCAACAATATTTCAAGACCCCTAATTTTCTTCAAACCTTTTTTTATTTCTTTCTTGTTCTTTTAATCCTTTTATTTATTTTTCTTTTACTTCGCCGACCTCTTTATTAACTATTTTTCTCCCAGACTCCAACCTAAATAATTTCTTAATTTGAAAATTTCCAAATTTCTTTTACTTGCAATCTCTACTCCTACCTGTGTTCAAGCAACTTTAAGGTACGATTCTTATTTACTTCTTCAACTTCATTATTATCTGCTAGTATTTGTGGTGTGTTTTTGCATATTTCATACTTGAATATGTTTCTCCAATTCACCATGTTCATGCTCATAGTTTGGTGCACCATACTTGAGTAGTTTTTGATACTAGCTAGTATATTTAGGTTGTTTAATTTGAAAAGTTGGTACCTTTGTTGCTATCACACATTATTTTGAGTTGAAGTTGTCGAGTCTATGTTTTGGAAACATGTTAAATTGGTTAAACTGTGTTGTTGAATGGTAAAATTGAGAAATCTTGAATCTTGCATCTTAGTTAAGTAATGTACAAGCATGGGGGAGTCCAGAGTATGGATAGTTTTAATTTAGTTACAAGTTTGTTATGAATTAGTTATATTTTGTTAACAACCTTTGCCCTTTTACCTGTGTCCTTTGCATTGAGGACAATGCTATGTTTAAGCATGGGGGTGTATATTCTATTTTTCTTTATTTCCGTATTTTTCTTTTCTTTTCTTAGTTTAGTTTTCATTTTATTTTCTTTTGTGAGTTTTAGTTAATTTCTTTTTCTTTATTTTGAGTCTTTATGTTTTAGAGTGTTTTGTTAGAGTTTTTCTTTCTAATTTTGTTTAGATTAGGTAAACCTGCATTCACCTAGGTTGCATTAGTTAGATCATGTTAGATTTTCTTTTCCTTTCTTTTCTTTTCTTTTTATTCTTTCTTTTCCTAGTTTTGCATCCACAAAAAGAAAATCAGAAAATTAAAAAAGACCAAAAATATATATAGGATTAGGATTAGCCTGTCCAGAACACCTTCAGTGATGATTTGTAAACCTATTAGACTTTTAGTTTATCTTGTTTTACCTAGAAAAGTTTGGTTGAGAACTTAAATATCTTTGAAACTGTTTTCTTTAAATCTTCTGATTTTGAGTCAAGTTATGAATAGTGCGCTTAACTGCTTTGACTATCTTAGTAATTGTAAATATGCGTGCCGCAAATCTTTGGGCTAGGTTTAGTTGATTGTGCCCTATCCCGTGAGTCCACATAATCTAAAATTATGGATTGATCATTTTTATCAATTCTTTTATTCCTTGAGTGACTCTACCACTAGTTGCACCTCTAGAACTTGTTCCGCATCTTGTTTGAAATTGCGTCTTTGATTGCACGCTGTGACAAAGTGATTGAGAGATTCTTTTCTATATTAATTAAACTACATAGCCAAATATCCTTCCTTACAATATAACTATCGTTCTTTAGCCCCGCCTAACCTTTGATTACCTTTCTTTTTGTGATGAAACCCTGACGATACAAGCCTTGGCCTTTATCAATTCCTACCCTTTGCCTTGCTTGGATTAGTGAGAGTTCATTGTTTCGGGAGCGAAAACTGGTTTGGTGTTGCTACGAATGGAATTGAGATATTGGGGTGTAGTTTTGATTTTAATTGAATTGGGATACATTATATTTCCCAATTATTTATGAGTTAGCCGATTGGTTATGATGTTCTTTTGACATATATTGAGGTCGAAGCTAAGTTTATATTTTTATATTTCTTCTCCCTGGATCACCCACCAAAAATAGAAGTAGAAAAATAGAAAAAAAATGAGAAAAGAATTCAAAAGAAAAAGAGTGATTAGGGAGATTTGTTTGAGTTTGTGAAAGTCTTTGATCCGGTTGTAAAGTTTGATGAAGTAGTTTTGATATCAATGAGGGAGAAAAGTGAGTTCCTTACATAATTAAGAAAGAAGGTGAGATTGAGAGCAATTTTTTTTTTTATTGAATATCAATTCAACCATTGCTCTTTAAACTCCTCATACCCAAATATTACCACTCCTTTCCCTTAACCTAAGCCTCATTACAACCCTAAAAGTCCTCTTGATTGTCACTTGTGTATTTAAATTTGAGTGCTAGAGTATTCAATTTTTATTCAAAAGTGAGGTTTGCTCTTTTGACTGGCCTACGTCCATAACCAACCGCGCATATTTGCATTTATCTTAAGACTGTTGGCGGCTTTTCGCATTTGAAGTGCTTGTTCTCTTTCAAAGTTTCGAAAACTTTCCTCTATCTCTTTTACATTGGTTTGTTCTCTTCTAGATTAATCTTGGTGTTGCTTGATGGACTGATGTGTTTGATTTGGTTAGCCTGAGGAGGAGTTTAATTGTATTTGTAACCCTAGCGCTAACCCTCTTTGCTTCTTTTTCTTCTTTTTCCTTTTTATTTCTTGAGTCTTATCCCTTTAGTTTGAGTCTTTATTCTCTCCCTACTGTTCTTAAGTCAGACTTGCTTGAGGACAAGCAAGAGCTAAGCATGGCGGGATTTGATAAGTGAATTTTATATAGTAATTATTAGTACTTTTTACGTATGTAACTTGTATATTTTAGTCGATTTTCTAATATATTCTAGACTTTTAAATTCTATAATATTCTTCATTTGGTCGGAATTTGGTTTGTTTTGCAGATTTTAGAGAAATTCCTCTAAAAAGTAAAGAAATAGAGAAAAATTGAAAAGAATTGAGAAGAAATTAAATAGGAGAATTAGAATTAGAAAAACAGTAAAAGGAAATTGAAGTGTGTGTTTTTTTTTTTTGATTGAAAAAGGAAATTGAAGTTGAAGAGGAGAATTTAAATAAAGAGAAAGAGTCTTGAATAATTAAATTAGAAGAAGAAATAGAAGAAATGAAGTGTCGGCCCAGAAGCAACATCAACGACCCAATATCACAACATCAACATCAACAGTACCATGCAACAACGGTCCAATCACAGCCTTCAATCCTTGCTTGATCATCATCACCGCACATCACGCTTGATTATCACAGCTACATCATTCACGCCAGCGTGTGCTTGCTACCAACTCCATGCACGGCGGCTTCACGTGATGCGGCGCCTCAATCAAGCCAACAACGGCAGTCACGGCGACTCGTCCAAAGAACATCATCGCACACCGACTCCATCACAAATGCTGGTAGCGTTTATGACCCCCTCACCAGCGCTAGGGCATCAAGCAGTAGCTTCCACGCAGCAGTTCTTCACGCCCAAGCCCATACACGAGCTGCAGCAAGAGAGGCCCAGCCACGATCAAGCAGCATCACTCAGCAGCAACTCACGATCAACTGCATCTCCCAGCGCCCTCAATCACCAGCGCTTGAGCATCCAAATAGCAATCCACAAAGCAACTAAGCCTCGGACAAGCAGCACTTCACAGCCCATCTCAGTAGCAACTCCAAAGAATAAAGAAAGGCGGCCATGCATGCTTCAAACAGCGGCGGAAATGCACGCGGCGCTTTCCACTGCTGGCAGCGTCCAGCAAAATCACGGCATCGGCCACAGAAACGCTGGCAGCGGCTAACGCCACGCTGGCAACGCCCGCGATAGAACGAGCAGCTACGGAATCTATGAGCAACGCTGGTAGCGTTTTCCCCCGCTGGCCGCGTCTCCATCTACCGTCTTGTATAAAATAATAGCTCCACCGCTTAATATTACAACCTCAGTTTAGGGTTTCGATAATTCTCACTCATTGGGAGAGAATAAAAACCCTACCTCTCCATTATCAATCTGGAATCCGACGTTTTAGTTTAGGTTTTACTTTTCTGTTCTCTCCCTTCGGGAAGAAGAAAGCGAACAATTTACAATTTTATTCCGCCTTTTAATTATTAGGGTTTCTTGATTATTTTCCTCCCTTCAGGCAGCCACTCTAGTAGTTTAGGAACAAAAGAGGAGGAGAAGGAGATCGATTTGGGTGACACAAAGAGATCGAATTCAACAACTCGGATGTTCGGTTTAATTACTATTCTCTTTATATTTTGTTATTCAATTTTTATTATCACTTTCTTAGTTGTTATCATGAGTAGTTAATTTCCTTTATTTGGGGGATAAACTCGATATCTCTTTGTTGAATTTGAATACAGTCTCGGTGTTAGGTTATCCTTTTATTCGTTTCATCTGTGTATATTGCATGTCATGGTAAAATCTGGCTAACCGCTTTTTACTTGGTATTAGATTCTTGAAGACATGACGAAAGTTTGAGTCTTGAATTGGAAAAAGAGTAGATTGAATAGGTTTAGAAAATATTTAGAAATAATGATTCTTGCCTAGGGTCAATTTGTAATCAGTTCTTTATCTTTAATTGGATTAAATAGTTAGAAATAATGTTTAGTTTAATCATTGTAGCTCACTTCGGATCGAAAGATCGTTGTGAAAAGGCCAAGAAAGATTATAGACTCCGAATTATCCTTTTATCAATTTACACCAAGATTGTTGATTAGTTAATTGATTGACTAGAGTAGACTCCCCTAAACTCTTTTATTATTTGGTTGAATCTTTTAATTTCCTGCTTCCTTAGTTAATTATTTGAATCATTACCCACAATCCTTTGATCGACTTAGCATCCTTTGTAGTGAACTAGTTTAGTGCGTAGTTGAACACAAGTCCCTGAGAGAGAACAATATTTTTATTACTACACAGACCCGTACACTTGCGGTACACAGACACCTTATACTTTTAGGTTTGTCATGGAGCTGTAGAAGCGGCCAATAAAACAGTGGCTGGAATCATCAAGAAAATGGTTCTCACTTACAAAGATTGGCCTGATAAATTGGCATTTGCCTTGTGGGGATACCGAACTTCGATACGAACTGCTACAGGTGCAACACCATATTCCTTGGTGCATGGGATGGAAGGAGTCCTGCCAATCGAGTTAGCAATTCCCTCGCTATGAATAGTAGCAGAAAGTCAATTGCTAGAAGCAGAATGGGCTAGGGCAAGGTTCGAGGAGTTAATGTTGATGGATGAAAGGCAATTAAGGGTATTGCATAATGCGCAAGTATACCAAAGTAGGATCACCCGAGCTTTTAATAAGAAGGTAAAAAGTCGCTCCCTTCATGTGGGTGATTTGGTGCTTAAGGAGATGAGGGCACCTATACAAGACCCAAGGGGAAAATTCACACCCAATTGGAAGGGTCCTTATGTGATTAAGGACAATTTACCAAGAGGAGTAGCTCGGCTTGCTACTATGGATGGAGAGGATGTAATTCAACCTACAAATTTGGATCAGCTCAAGCGATATTATGCTTAATACAACCAAGCAACTGGAAAACCAATTTTCAGACACTTGGTGTATATTCAATAAATGCTCATGTATATAAGAAAAATAAAGTTTGTAAGAATACAATAATTGTGAACAATATTTCTTCTTTTATTAATTGATAATGCAAGTACACTGCTTGTAAATAAGAAAATTCAAAAAAGGCGTAATTAAATAAAAGATTATTCTGGAAAAGTAGTTTCAGTTCCTTCATTCCGTCCATCTTCTAATCTTGCTTCATTTATTCCACTTCGCCAGTGGTCTCATGGTCAATCTCCATGTCTCTAGGTCCATTGAAGTGTCTCTCTTTGTCTTTGGGCTTATAGACCCGCCTTCTTGGTTTTCGTATCTCAACCCTCGGACCAAGTTTGTCTTTCATCGAGACTTTTTCACCAAGGCAGTCCTTCACCGGTGTGCGAGGACCCAATCTTGCCTTCACGGATGTCTGTCTTCTTCTCGCCTCTCCGGCGCGGCGAGATTTAACGGCTGCAATTAACCATCCGTGGTAGCCGTCATTAGCAACCTGGGATATGTGTGCCTTTGGTGGAGCCCTAAAAGCTAGTCTTCTTTCCCAATATTTCAGCCATGACTCTATCACTGAGCTACGAAGTTTCAATGGCTCGAGTGCTTCACACAAAAGCTCAGGAATGTCTTTTTTGCGACCCATTTTCCGCCTTACTCGCTCTGGAAAATAAAAAGTCATGTGCGTTAAACCGGCAAAGCACACATAGGCGTTGCGTGAATCATAGGTCACATACTCGAAAATATGCCACCGTTCGATCCAGCATGTGATTTTGCGAGGCTCCTTTTTGAACGCGATCCATTCCGTTACCGAGTGGAGATCGGTGTACTTCCTCTTCCTTTGACAATAGTTTGCCAATGCCGAAGAAGTTCGGGGCTCTTCGATGAGGCCCAAGTATTCCATCAACCAGATCTGTTCGTAAAGTTAGCAAGGGTAAGAGTTGCATGCCAATTATCCCACACTAACGGGAAAAAAAAATATAAAACCCGCGGGGGTTTTACAGTCAGTAGAGACATAAAACAAAAAAGAGGAAGAAGAGAGAAAAACCCGAAGTAGCAAGGGGCTTCCTCGAAATTCATGTTCTGCATCTGGGTCGTCTAAGCCCATCATGGTCTCCGCTAGTATTAGTGGCACTAGGTTGTAGCCCCGGGACATGTCTTCAACAATTTGAATCAAGTTTGCCGGTCCGGTTCTTTTGCCACCGTGATAGAAGCAAAACTCTCCAAGGAGACATAATACGAGCGCTCGCACTCGTATCACTGGGCCATATTTCAAGGTATCGGGAGATTGGAAATATTCAATTATGGTTTGAAAGTGTACCTTTTTGCCAAATATTGCACTTTCGACGATCCGAGATGGAAGACACAACAACTCTTTGTATTGTTTGTGTGTGTCAGTTGATGTTGGAGGTGGCGTCGAACGAGCAAAATGATTCGTCCCTAGGATTGAGGATCACTCCTCCGGAAGAGGACATAACTCCTTCAAAGTGAACCGAAAAACGTGCATCTTTGGGTCCCAAAAAGTCTCCGCCGCTCGGAGAAAGTCATGGTTGACCCTGACTTGTCGAAGGCTCAGCAAGGTCGTCAACTTGTACCTTCCGTGCTCTTTCTTCTCTTCATTGGACAAGGTGCTCATCCAAGTAGCAAGCTTCTTCTCAAAAGCCATGAGAATTGGGAGGATTTTTGTGTTTTTGGAGAATATTTGATGAAGACTTTAAAGTGAAGATGATGAGTAATGATCATATGCATAAGATGAGGTATTTATACACCTTCATCCATGATCAAAATGGAGCAAAACGGTCAGCAAGTGATCATATTGCCTTTTCCATCACATCCCTTGATTTCAGCCCAATCATCAACGGCTAAAAAAAAAAGAAAAAACAAATCAAAACCCGCGGGGGTTTTGATGCTCCCAGACCCACGCGCGCTCCTGGCCAAGCCCAGGCCCAATGCCTGCTGAAGAGAAAACCCGCGGGGATTTTATGACGAGTTAGGCCCGCCTTCAACGATCATCCCATCTGCCTTCTGATTTTATTTGGGCCTTGCTTCATGTGAATTAAATCAGCCTGTTCATGTATCTTTCACGTTTTGGGTCTTGTCGTTGGCCCAATGACACTCGGTTCTGAAATTTTTGCTCGAGTTGACTCTGACACTTAGGTTTTATGTTTTCTTTTCTTTTTGGGGAAGCGGGATTAATTTGGGATTAATCCCGTCATGTAGAAAATCATTCAAACATGCATTAATAAAAGTGAAGTCGTGCATTTACCTAGTCTTGCATAAAAAATAAAAATAAAAAGACATGCATTAAAATAAAAATAATAAGTACAAAAATAGTCTTGCATTAAAATACATAGAGTCTTGCTTGACATCATTTTGGTTACCACAAGGAGCCCGAATTGCCGCTATCTTCAACCGAATTGTTACCAGCATGTGAAGTCCCACCATTGGAAGTGCCAGTCGTGCCGAAATAAGTATCCCAGGAATAGTAATCAGGAGCAGTCTGCACAGGAGGGGATGGTTCAGACAGGGGGACTCCCGAAGGATGTACGCTCAATGGTGATGACATGGAATGTTCATGTGAAGTGGCTAGCCATGAATGATCGGGAACCTGCCACTCAACAGATGGAGTAGGCCATACAAGACCAGTTCCATAACCGGGCTGGCCAACCAGAAGAAGCAGATCCTCCCAGCCAAGAGTGTTGAGGCGTAGACCACTCTTGCGTACATATAGGCCATGAAGAACCCATCCTAAGAGCCGGAACAGGCCATCCAGCAGAATGAGAACCAGAACCAAAAGAGGAAGTATCGTAAGGTGCAGGACGTGAAGTAGCGTTATCCGCTAGGGCCTGATTGCTAGGATACCCTACGGATGCACCTGTGTTACGGTCCTTCACCACTATCTCCCGACCACGGCGAGCAGAGCACACTGAAGCTGGAGTACGACGAGAATGAGATGGCCGGTAGGTGGCGCTTGACTCTAAAGCATCCTCCACCCAGTTATATGAATGGGACTGAGTATCACCACCATACCCAGCACTGTGATACGACCCTCCCTGACCATGTGGCTCCTCTAAGGATATCTGAGCCATGTCCTCTTCCATATTCGGAGGACAGTGATCTCTATTACCGGACTTGCTACGATGACACCCAATTGAGTGTTGACCCTCGACCATAACGCCTTTATCGTGACCCTCTGGTGCAGCTGCTAGAGGAGGAGAAGAAGATCCACTAACTTCTTCCTGAGATCGGCCTCGAGAAGAATATTCCCATACCGAAGAACGGCATGGGGGCTTTGTGCAAGGGGCTCCTACAGTAGAACGTCGAGGTGGTTCCCTGGGAACAGATTCCGCATTAGCCTCCATATTAGCCCTTCCATCGGTATTGCCCCGATATTTACCTGAGCCGGTGAATGCCCGATCAATATGTTTCCTCATGGTGCTCCACTCCTTAGTAAGTTGACGAAGGAAAGCCCATCTTGGCTAAGAAAGAACAAAATCAGGGTTAGATGTATAAGAAACATGTGGGATAAAAAGGAATCAACATAAAATGAAGAATTACCGGCTTCCACTCAAATGCTTGAAGTGTGGAACACTCGCTGCTATTCTCCACATCCAAGAAGCCGCTAATCTTTTTCCTTTCTGGCGGAATTTCCACCCCAGCGGCCTTGCCATAAGGCCCCAGCTGTAAACTTTATGGTCAGGAATCAGCCAAGACATAATAAAGATAAGGGAAAAAGATACATACCACTCGGGTAGCCAAACGACTAAGATAACGCTAGAACTCTTCATTGAATTGCTTATGCGGAACGTCATACACGAAGTTGTCAAAATCATGACCACGAATCAGATCCCTCAGAACACCCAGGTCAACGAGCCATGGCTCGAACATATGCTCTGGAGGATCCTAGGGAATAAGGCCGGGATATCCCCCCAGGATCTGCCTCAAAGCTCTTTCCCCCAGGTACCACACAAAGCCTAAAGGTCCCTCCATCAGAGGGCGGAGGCGAGTGTCATGTTCCACCAAGTGTAAAGGGGTGGGCAATCCTTCCATGTTGAATTCAACCCAAGGACGCCAATTCACTTGGTCCTGCGTAAGGAAGAGAGTTATTTCAAGAATGGAGGAAAATAAAAGAAAGATGTCAGGCATAAAAGAAGTACCGGTGCAACGTCCAGCAGACGACGAATGTGGTCGAGACTGCCTGGCTGGAATTTCTTCCCACGAATGCCCTCAGCAGTCCAACGTTCAACAGTTGTATTGTCTTATCCCTCTTTGATCGAATGTCCAAAGGCAGAATGTACTCATACGCCTACGACTGCATAAACATAAAGTTAAAGAAAAAAGCAAAAGACCAGGAGTATTACAAAGAGAAGAGTCTCGGGTACGCACCTCAAGCACCTTCCACAGAGAAGGGCCATACTGGTAACGAGACTGAGTCGCATGGAGATAGACCGGATCATCATCCTGCGAAAGTCTGACGCCTCGGCGAAGCCAAAGAATGAAGTTTGCATAGATAGCCTTGCCCCAATTCAGGTTTCGGACATTATTAAGGTCCAGAAGATTCCGAAACCATGTCACGGTGATGTTGTCCCCACGGTTGGCGAAAAAGGTGGCGGAAATAATGTACGCTAGGAAGATAAAGCGGCGCTGCTCCCCAGGAAAATTTTGGAAGTTGGCATCCCGGATGGCCGCTTCAAAATGTGTATAAGAGAGGTTTGAAAGACCTTGCCCCTGGCCTAAGCGCGCTAACACTGGGCCCACCTTGTCCAAGACCATCGGTGGAATATCGGCATCAAAGACTACGTCACGCCCACCCCAAGGTAGGCCGGTGATCATAACGAAATCTGTGGGAGTAACAGTCATTTCACCCACAGGCAAGTGAAAGTAATTGGTAGTATCCCAAAACCTTTCAGCCATAGCTCGGCCAATGACGCGAAATGTTCGACCCCTCCAGGCCATCAAGCATTTCCAAAATGGCATAAGACCCGCCGCGGTCAATGTGTTTCTCACAGTCTCCAGAAATCGACTCAGCTACTTTAAGAGGATCTTTTAGGGCACCGGGAGTCTTCAAATTATCCTCCTAAAGGCAAACGAATTTTCAGGAAGCTATTCAAAATGATGGCTCATCTAAAACTTTGGGTCTAAGGATAAATTTTGGCCCTAGCTGGACCCAGCACAAGCACTAGGCTCACAGCCACGGCCCATAAAGTAAGCAAACGGCCCAAAAGCCCCGGCCTAGCGGAATTAAAACCCGTATGGGTTTTATTCAGTAAATGGGTCGCGCCTCCGGCCCACAACAATTTAGGACAGCCTATATGGCAACAAAACCCGCGTGGGTTTTCATATTCAATGCGGGCCACCTCCTTTGTCAGCTGAGCCAAGCATGCATGGGTCCAATAAGAGAAAACTCGCAGGGGTTTTATCTAGACTATGGGCCGGAATTGGTCATTTCAGATCCATTTTTACAAATTGGGTTCTCGGTCGGAATGCATAAATAAAAAGGGCCATCATGAAGTCATACATACGCATCAATTTAAAGCATGCTTAAAATAATGAAAATCGACAAAACATGAAAAATGAATTCGTGCTTGCTCATTTTTACATTAAACTAAGCATAAAAAGAGGTTTCGGAAATTACCTTGCCATGGGAATGGTAGAACCAAGCATGGTTCCAAGATTGAATGGTGAGATCCAAAGGGTCAGCATTCACACCAGGGATGAAGTTGCGTCGTGAAGACATCTCATGGGGCCATCCCACTGCATGAGGAAGAGGAGGATTCCTATGGCTTCGGGGATGCATTTTCTAAAAACTCGAACTTTCTTCGAAGAAGCAAATTTTTCTAGAGAGAAGAAGAAGTTAGAGAGATGTGGAGGAGTTGAAGATATGAATAAAATGGATGAGAGGCATGGTATTCATAGAAAGGTTGAGTGAATATGAGTCGCTCGTTTCTAGGACCCGCCTCGAGATGCCAAATGCGTTTCATTTGCCGAAAATCCAAAGGTCATCACCTTGCCACCCAAAGGAGAGACATGGCTGCGTGGCACGTCCTCATCCACACGAGAACCGGACCCACCAAGATTCCCTTCACGAGGAAGAAGAAAAAAAAGAAGAAAAAAGAGAAAGAGAAAACCCGCGGGGGTTTTCAGGCGCCCATGGCCCGATTTCGCAGTCGCGCGCCCTTCATCAGCCCAGAAGAGGCAATAAAACCCGCAGGGGTTTTATGTCACAAGGGCTCAAATTCGCTTTAGCCTATTCGATTTAAACCATGCAACCCAAACTGACGGCCCGAAGACTGCGGCCCAAGGGTTCCCAAAATTCAGGAAAAAATCTGAACCCGCTTGCATTTCCGAAAAAATTAACACTTTGTTTTTTCCTATGATTTTCAGGTCACCGCTAAAAAGGGACCATACATCATCCGGTTGCCACATAAAAGAGCACCATCATCATTAGCAATCGTCAAACGGATACCGCTTAAGGGTCTCCAACGACATCATCAGCAGCAGTCGTCCAACGGATGCCACTTAAAGGTCGCCGACGACACCATCAGCAGCAGTCGTCCAACGGATGCCACTTAAAGGTCTCCGACGACATCATCAGCAGCAGTCATCCTGCGGATGCCACTTAAAGGTCTCCGACGATACCATCAGCAGCAGTCGTCCAACAGATGCCACTTAAAGGTCGTCGACGACACCATCAGCAGCAGTCGTCCAACGGATGCTACTTAAAGGTCTCCGACGATATCATCAGCAGTAGTCGTCCAACGGATGCCACTTAAAGGTCCTCGATGACATCATCAGCAGCAGTCGTCCAACGGATGCCACTTAAAGGTCTCTGACGACATCATCAAAATCAGTCTTCCAACGGTTACCACCTAAAGGTTACCGACGACATCATCAACACCGACAACATTATCTTCAACATCAGTTGCCACCTAAAGGCTGCTGACGTCATCATCATCATCATCATCTTCAGTCGTCCAACGGTTGCCGTCTAAAGGCCTCCGACGACAACACCGACATCATCAGGTCACCGTATAAAAGAGCACCGACAGCATCAAGTCAGGCATCAAGTAGACAATATCTCAGGCTACTTTGAGCTTCGTCCTATTCGGACTCGATTAAAGTGGGGGCTCTTTGTAGACACCGGATTTTATACCGACATAATCCCGACCCGTCAAAAATCCGATAAATCATTTGGGCCAGATACCAAAATGGGTTATTGGGCCCAAGTAATTGGCGGAGCAAGCATAGCAATGCAAAGTGGCCCACTATCTGGAATAAAACCCGCGTGAGTTTTAATTAATCAAAGGCGACCTAGAAGAAAGGTGGCCCAGAAGCAAATCCGGCCCAGTAACTACAAAACCCCCGTGGGTTTTATATTACCTAAAGCGCGTCGTTTTGCTTCGTCCATGACAGCGATCCGTGCGAGATCATTTAAAACCCGCGTGGATTTTCTATTCAAACTCTGGCGGCAAAATCTTGATCACTCTCTCCTGATTTTAGCCCACATGGCATTGACCTTCTGCCTGGACTTTCAAAACCCACATGGGTTTTGTGATTGCATGGCATAATCTTTGGGCTATGTTCCCCCATTTTCCCTCCTAAATCATCACCTCCTTCACCTATAAATACCCCCCTCCATTACACTCACTCCAACAACAATCATCCTCTACCACCCTTACTCTATTAAATTTCCATCAACTAACACCATTATTCTACCCAAACTATCATCATAATCCTACCTACACTCTCTTAAAACTCTCTCTACTATATCCATTGTTCAGTCTCATTCCGAGCCAAATTCTTCTCTTATTTAGGGTGTTTCTACGTGTTCTAACCCCGGTTTATTTGTTAGTTAACGTATTTTCTTAGTTTTGTAGAGAAATAAGATATTGAGCCAAAACCAAGCCAAAACGGAGCAAAATCCACCAAGGAGAAAAGAAGAAGGATGAAGAGGCAGCAAAGTGACTCGCCCGAGTCAGGGTTTGACTCGACCGAGTCGAAGGTCTGGAAGCCAGCAAATTTCCCAAACTTCAGCCAAGGGAAGGAGACCACCATAATGGTGACTTGCCCGAGTCACTAAGGTGACTCGACCGAGTCAGCCTGCTGTGCACATGGGAAAGAGAGGCAGAAAAAGTCAATCTCCAAGAGGCAGAACACCGACTCGCCCGAGTCAGTAGGGTGACTCGCCCGAGTCACCCTGTTTTTACGCGTATAATTTGGGATTAAGATGCTGCGTTTTGTGTAACAAACTGGGCTCAATATATATACTCTCAACTGCGTTTTTATTAGTAGAAATCTTTTAACCTAGTTTTAGTTGTTGTTAATTTAGCTTTTATTGCTTTCAAGTTGTAATCTCCTTTCTCTCTCTTAGGTTTTCATTGTCTTGTTCTTCAAACTATTTTGCATTCAACTTTCAATCAATCAATTTCAGAATTTTCTTCATTGTCTCTTGTATATTTATGCTTTCATTTTAGTATTTCTTGCTTTGATTATTAAGATAGCCACAAAACAATCCTACTTTTAGTGAGGAGGAGGATTAAGGGTCACAAATCCTACTTCAAAGTGAGGATTTGAGGATTCTTAGTAATCCAATTCACGCTTTCTTATTTGTTCGGGAGAAAGTTCAAGATGAAAGATTCAATTGAAGCTTAGATCATCAAAGGTATAATCTCTTGTTCCTAATTTCATTATTAGTTGTAGTTTTATTGCTTTCTTAATTTCCTTGATTTCAATTGCTTTATGAAGCTAATTTCCTTGATTGTTTTTAGTGCTACTTGATTCATGTTTTCATGCTTTCTCATTACTTGCTTTTATTGCTTTTTGGGTGTTGATTGTTACTACGCATACCTAGGTTAGATTTAATTGCTTACCTTTACTTTATTTATCGCTTTCTGTATCGGGAAAAACCTTGTCAAACCAAAAATCCTAAGACATACCAGACACCCATCTCTAAGATCGACAACCTTACTTTACCACAAAATACGCAACTGAACAATGGAGCCGTTGCCGGGGATGGCGTTATTTGGGAGATTAGGTTATTGGTTTGTTTGTGCATAGTGTGAATAGTTATTTGCTTTGATCAATTAGTGTTTAGTTAAAACCATTAAAAATTGATAAAAATAGAAAAACCAATGAAAAGAGAAAAAGTGCGTCAAACCATAGGATGGGTTCGTGTTCCGGAGACCAAAAGACTGGTTATAGTAGAGACACCTTTAGTCGAGTTGACTAGAATGGGTGAGGAAGGACCGAGGGTAACCTTGAGCGACCAGCTCTATCCTTCATACGACCCACCTCCATTATGTTTCGTGTTACCGGCCTTACCTCAGGGGGTTACCTTTGATCCTTGACAGTATCACACTCAGAATATTCCTCTT
The DNA here is from genome assembly GCA_029582165.1 of Portulaca oleracea. Taxonomy (NCBI): domain Eukaryota; kingdom Viridiplantae; phylum Streptophyta; class Magnoliopsida; order Caryophyllales; family Portulacaceae; genus Portulaca; species Portulaca oleracea. The sequence goes on from CM055876.1 coordinate 14,788,135, forward strand.
TTTACTGGGATGGGGTTAGCATTGATATGGACAACGGAGTACAAGGAATACCTTAGTATGGTCACACCACCAGGAGTCCCCTTAGACTATGTCTTGCTTAAGTACTTGCCCTTTGCCTTGCGCGATTCCGCCAAACGATGGATGTACATTATTAAGCCTGGGTCGATAAACTCGTGGGATAGCTTCCTGAAAGTGTTTATGAAGAGGTATTTCCCGAATTCTTTGGCTGTTCAATTGAGAAATTCAATCTTGAAGTTTAGACAGGATAAAGGGGAGCCCTATTGGAAAGCATTTGAGCGTTTTAAGAATCTTTTATCTCAATTCCCTCATCATGGTTTCGATCTAGTGAGATTGTGTCAAATAGTGTATGAGGGAGTGGATCAGGAAACCCGGGTGACCTTAGAGTCTATGTGCTTAGGAGGGTTTATGGATAAGACTGCGGAAGAAGCTTGGGATTTCTTGGAAAGTATGTCAAAAAGGGTTATGCAGTGAGGAAACACTAGGGACGAGTTTATATGAGCACAATTGTCCAATGCAAAAGGGGAAGTCCACACTGTTAGTGAGTCCACGGGGTATGAAGCTAAGTTTGCTTCCTTAGAACACATGATAAAAACCTTAGCCCAGCAGCAACTTGTGTCCTCTAAATCCCAATCTTATGCATAGGTGAATGCCTTAAAACAACTAGTTTCCCCGACCCCTCAATCTCAGTTGACTTGTGGTTGGTGTCAAGGACCAAACCATGTGTATGTTAACTGTCCCTTGTTTATGCAACATATGTCTTCAAGTGTGGAAAATGTGAATGCCATGTTTAATCAATATCGTCCCTACCAATATCCCGGGGTGCAAAAACATCATTTCTCGTCTTATGGGTCGGACAATCAGAATGTCTTGAGACCACCAGTGCACCAAGGAGGAGGTTTCCAAGGAAACCCACCTCCTTCTCATCAACCTCAAGTCCAGACTAGACCAGCTCCTCAGGTTGTTTATCAAGCACCTCGAGGGCAGACCATTTAACCCCAATTTGCCCATACCGAACCTCCACCAAGTTATCCAAGTGAGGATAAGCAGGAAAGGAGGCTTAGAGAGATAGAGAATAGTTTAAAGAATGTCCAGGAAAATTTCCAAAATTCAGTTAGTAGTGTAGTTGAGAAAGTGTCAGAGAAAATGATTAAACAGATGAATGAGAACTTCGCTCAGTTAATGATGTCTAACAGGGATAGGGGTACATTCCCTGGACAACCCGAGGCAAACCCCAATGGGCAAGCCTCCGGTTCGTCCTCTTGTAACCCGAACCAGATTAGAGGCCTTAACGTTGTAATCACTCTTAGGTTCGGAAAAGAAGTGGACAATAGAGTTCATAAACGACCTTCTGATGTGCATGGTAAACAACCTGTGTGTGATGAACCTAATGATGAGTTAATGTCTGTTGAGGACCAGCCTTACTAGGAGGAGAGGCCAACTAACTTAGTTGAGCCTCCAAGTGTCAAGACTTTACCTAGAGTGACTCCCGTGTCTAGTCCTTTACCACCTGTGGCTAACAAGCCTTCCCCACCTATTCCTCAAAGGTTAAAGGGGAATAAGGACCATAAGTTCTTAGAAAAGATTAGGGAAACATTCTCTCAGGTTAAGGTCAATATTCCCTTGCTAGATGCTATCTAACAGTGTCCTTCCTATGCTAGGTTTCATAAGGAGTTGTGCACTACCAAAAGAGCGACCCAAGTCCCTAAAAAGGCCTTCTTGGCCTCCAATGTGAGCTCAATCCTGTCTAGTCAAGTTCCAGTGAAATATAAAGACCCCGGATGTCCAACCATTTCTATAACCATAGGGGATAACCAGATCGATAGAGATTTACTTGACTAAGGGGCTAGTGTCAACCTTTTACCCCTGCATGTTTATGAGACCCTTGGCTTGGGTGAGTTGAAACCCACTAGGATGGTTCTTCAGTTAGTTGATCGGTGTACGAGGGTTCCTAAGGGGATAGTAGAGGATGTTTTGATTCAAGTAGGAACTTTTGTGTTTCCGGTAGATTTCGTCGTGTTAGAGACTGCGAGAGTTCATAGCACTCGTGATGAGATACGCGTCATCTTAGGCAGACCTTTCCTTGCCACATCCAATGCTTGGATAAATTGTAAAGATGGGTGGATGAAGTTAACCTTTGGGAACTTGACCATGGAACTGAATATCTTTGATTTGCAAAAGTCTCCTTTAGGCTTTGATGAGCGAGAGTGTAATGCTTTGAATTGGGTAAGTGATTTTGAGGATAGTGACCATTCTGATCCTGTTGATGTTTCTAGTGTGAATGAGCTTGTTGAGTTAGGATTTGACCCAGATTGTGTGACTTCATTATGTGATTCTGATGTTTTCGATGGTGAATTGTTGTATGAATCATTGTTTGCCTCTCAAAATGTGCCTGAAATAGTAGAGCCTGAGCCACCATCTTCCAAAACTCTCGAACTAAAGCCCCTTCCTTCTGAGTTGAAGTATGTGTTCCTTGGCCCTAGTGAAACCTATCCGGTTATCATTGCCTCTAACCTAGGTGAGGATCAAGAGACCAAACTGATTGAGGTTCTTAGGGTAAATAAGGGAGCTTTAGGGTGGACACTTGGAGATATTAGCTAGGGGAATCAGTCCATCCATTGTGCAGCATAGGATATTCTTGGAAGACGAAAGCGTGGCCCATAGGGATCCTTTAAGGAGACTTAATCCCTAAATGAAGGAGATGGTTAAGAAAGAAATTTTAAAGTGGCTAGACAATGATATCATATACCCTATTTCCGACAGTAAGTGGGTGAGCCCCATACATGTGGTCCCAAAAAAGACGGGTTTGACGGTTGTGGAGAATGAGAGAGGTGAGTTAGTGTCAACCCGTATACCATCAGGATGGAGAGTATGCATTGATTATAGAAAGCTCAATAAGGCCACGAGAAAGGATCATTTCCCTTTACCATTTATGGATCAAATGTTAGAGAAGTTGGCGGGGCATGACTACTTTTGTTTTTTAGATGGGTATTCGGGGAACACTCAGATTTCTATAGCTCCTTGTGATCAGGAGAAGACAACGTTTACCTGTCCATTTGGTACGTTCGCTTTCCGTAGGATGCCCTTCGGACTTTGTAACGCCCCCGCAACTTTTCAGCGGTGCATGATGTCAATTTTCTCTGACCTTGTTGATGATTGTGTAGAGATCTTCATGGATGATTTTTCTGTTTTTGGCATAACTTTTGATGTGTGTTTGGAAAACTTGAGTCGAGTTTTGAGTCGTTGCAAAGAGAAAAATCTGACTTTGAACTGGGAAAAGTGCCATTTCATGGTACGAAGAGGGATAGTCTTGGGCCACGTGATTTCAAAGGATGGAACAGAGGTGGATAAAGCGAAAATTGACCTAGTTAGACACTTAACCCCCCCCCCCCCCCACTTGTGTGAAGGAGGTTAGGTCTTTCTTAGGACATGCTGGATTCTATCGTCGATTTATTAGGGACTTTAGCAAGATCGCTAAACCTTTGTTGGCTAAGGAGGTGACTTTTGACTTTTCTGATGAATGCTTGAAGGCCTTTAACACGCTTATAGATGCCTTAATATCACCTCCTATTCTCAAGCCTCGCACCTGGGAGAGTCGTTTGAGTTAATGTGTGATGTGTCTAATTTTGCCATTGGTGTAGTGCTTGGTCAATGTATTGATAAGAAACCGGTAGTGATTCACTATGCTAATCACACACTTAATGAAGCTCAACTTAATTACACTGTGACCGAAAAGGAGTTCTTAGCTGTAGTGTATGCGTTTGAAAAGTTTCGACCCTACTTGCTTGGTGCCAAGGTCATTGTTTATACAGATCACTCAGCTATTGATACCTTATGGAAAAGAAAGAATCAAAACCGAGACTTGTTAGGTGGGTGTTATTGCTCCAGGAGTTCGATTGTGAAATTAGGGATAGAAAGGGGGCTGAAAATCCGATAGCAGACCATCTCTCTAGAATAGTACTTGAAAATAAGAAAGAAGCTCCTATAGATGCTAGTTTTCTTGACGAGTGTATTCTTAGCATAGGAGTAGAGCCATGGTTTGGTGACATAGTTAACTTTAAGGTGACCGGGGAAATGCCGGGGGATTGGAACAAACACGATAGAGATAGGTTCCTACATATAGTGAAAAACTTCGTGTGGGATGACCCTTTTTTGTTCAAGTATTGTCCCGACCAAATCCTTTGAAGATGCGTACTTAATGAGTCTATCTTGGATGTTTTATCATTTTGTCATGACCAACCATGGGGGGGGGGGCATTTTTCTGGGAAGAAAACGACATACAAAGTCTTGCAATATAATGTGGTTTCTATTGGCCGACCATCTTTAGGGATGCCCATGACCACGCTAAGCGGTGTGTTAGATGTCAAAGCCTAGGAAGGATATCTAGGAGGAATATGATGCCTCTACAACCCGAAATCTATGTAGATGCCTTCGATGTGTGGGCGTATAGATTTTATGGGACCATTTCCGACCTCCTTCGGGAATGAGTATATCCTTCTAGCAGTAGACTATGTGTCTAAATGGGTAGAGGTCATTCCATCAAAGAGAAATGATGCCAAACTAGTGACTAAATTCCTTCGGGAAAATATCTTCTCTAGGTTTGGAGTGCCTCGAGCGATAATTAGCGACCAAGGAACCCATTTCAACAACCGATCTTTTGCGGCTTTGCTTAGGAAGTATTCTATGGAGCATAGATTGACCACCGCTTATCATCCCCAATCAAATGGTCAAGCTGAGGTGTACAATAAGTAGATTAAGAAAATTCTTGAGAAGACAGTGTCTAAGAACTGAAAAGACTGGTCTGTCAAATTAACCGATGCTTTATGGGCTTATAGGACGGCCTACAAGACCCCCATAGGAATGTCTCCGTACAGAGCAGTTTTTGGATAACCATGCCATTTACCAGTTGAACTTGAACATAGAGCGTGGTGGGCTTTGAAAGCCTTGAATCTTGACCTTTCGGAGGCTGGGGATGTTAGGAAGTTTACCTTGTGCGAATTAGAAGAATTAAGGAGGGAAGCATATGAGAACGGGAGATTGAGAAAGGAACGATCTAAGGTTTTTCATGATAGAGTTATTCTACGGAAAACCTTTGTCCCGGGGCAGAAAGTCCTTCTTTATGACTCACGTTTACATTTGTTTGCGGGTAAACTGAAATCTAGGTGGATGAGACCATTTATTGTGACCACCATGTTTCCATCGGCAGTTGTTGAGATTAAGAACCCCACTAATGAGTCTGTGTGGAAAGTTAACGGTCACAGGTTGAAACCTTTCTTGGAGCTTCCGGAGAAGGTGGATGTGGAATGTGTGACATTCCACGATCCATCTGTTGATTGAAGGAAGGTATGTTAACATTCTTGTATTTGTAAATTAGTTTTCTTTTCTTAGTTTGTTTTCTTGTTTACTTCTCCTAATTATGCACTAACAAGAGGAAAGGATCAATTTATTATGCGTATGTGCATCATTCGTAGCTTGTATAATCAATCTCCTTTTACAAGTCATGCAAAGATTCAGTTATAAACCAATCACGTATCATCTTTCCTTATCTTCTTAATTTCGTTAGTGAGAAGTTTCTTTTTCATCTCTTTGGTGAGATTTTTGTTATTTCTTCTTTTAGGGTGCTTGTTTCCTCTCTTTCTAGTCACAATGATCACATAGTGTGACCTTTTTGTGTTGGAGTGGGGAGGCATGCATGCCGACTTTCTTTTCTTTCCTTGTACAAAGTTTTGGGTAGTTACTTGCTTAGGTTTTGTGTGTTTTTTTTGGTTTTTTTTTTTTGTTTAAGTCTAGTTAGGATAGTTTTTGGTTAGAATTTTTTACTATTAGGTAAGTGTTTCGGGTTTTAAGGTGTCCGGGGAGGTTTTAGAGTGTTGAGAGTTTGAAAAATTTTAGTGGAAGTGAGAGTTACATACTTAGTTTATTTTGAAAACTAATCTTTTCAATCTTTGGGCAGGAACATGACTCGGGCGAGTCACATTCAGTCACGGCCGAGTTGATTTGTTGATCTGACTTTGAAGTTCAAAAGGAAAATAAGGGCAAGAAGTTCCAGAAGACTGACTCGACCAAGTCAGAGGTCGACTCGATCGAGTCAGTGGTCGACTCGATCGAGTCAGTCAACTGTGTTCTAAAGAAGAGAGAAAGTGAAAACACAAGTACTCAAGACCAGACAGGTGACTCAGGCGAGTCAGGGCCTATCACGGTCGAGTCGTTCGTCTGGGAGGTCAACAGTGAGAAGTTTTTTTGATCGAAAATTCCCAGTTCCCAGAAGGATGACTCGGGCGAGTCATCCAGACGACTCGATCGAGTCGTCTCTCGGCCAGAATTCTTCAGCGAACACAGAGGAGTGACTCGGGCGAGTCAGGTGGACGACTCGACCGAGTCTCGTGCAGATCTGCGATTGTGTTGGCTTTTTTTTATCTCAGATTTCTCTCACTTCTTTCATAATGTCTCACTCATTTTCTCTGTCATCTTACTCTCTTACTTCCCCCAAACCCTAGAACCTTGCCCCCACTCTAAATCTTCACTAATTCCTTCTCTTTCTTCTCAGATTTTTCAAAATTGTGCCCTAAAATCGTCACTGTGCTGAGTTGTGCGAAGGTGCGCTGCTGTGGTGGTGTTTTGGTGTCCGAATCATTCCTTTGTCTTGCTTGGTGAGTTGGGTACTTTCTTGTACGTTGCTCGGTTTCACCATAGCAAGGGAGTTTGGTGTGCTTCCTTGGTGTTCTTTTTCTCCAATTTCAACTTAGACAATTACAAGAAGCTTTGGGTTTAAGTTTGGGTGTTCAAGAGCATTGTCTTCGGATTCACTAGCAAGGCTTGGATTTGCACTCAAGATTTCAGCAATTCTCCTTCCCCTTGTGACAAATTTGAAGGTAACTAAATTGGGTGTTGCTTGTGAAATTTCATTTGGAAATTAGGGTTGTGAGTTGTCTTTCGTTGAATTGGGTGTTGTTTGAGTTCTCTTGTATTACACCAAGTCACGAAAATGGTTCGATCTAAGCGTGCACGCACTAGTGAGGAACGATCTCCTTCACCTCCACCCGAATCCTCTTCGGCCATGGACAAAAATCGTTACAAGGCACAACCAACCACACCGCTTCAAGCTGCGGTAGTAAGAATCACATTTTGGGACGAACACCACAAAGAAAAGTACGAGATGTATCAACGTCGGAAATTGTGTGCTCCCGATATTTATGATGCGGCCACTGTGGAAAAGGTTTATTGCGGGCCGAGTTTCGAATACTTTATTCGAGTCTTGGGATAGGACACCTTTATCAAAATTGATGAGTCTATCAACGACCAACCGATCCTCGAGTTTTTAAGCTCATTGCAAGTTGAGGACGATGGAAAACCTAGTGTGAAGTTTCGATATAGGGGGGATAACAAAGAAAGGATTTGCACAGTGTAAGAGTTATGTCGCGCATTAGGTTTACCGGAGGATGGGGTGTTTTATGAAGAGGCCGCTCATTTTGATGAACAAACCGCCATGAGGCATTTGACTTGTTGGAGTAGGAAACATCATCGTTCGCAGGCCCTAGATACCTTCCATTGTACCAAGAATTCGAAGGCTCGGGATTTTTGCAACTTGGCAGTGAGAATTTTCCATAGGATAGTCTCGAGTTCGGTTTTTGGGAGGGATGATGGACGAGCTAATGTTAGGAGAGATGACCTGATTATAATGTTCAACACTTTCCAAGAGAATAGGGTCAATACGGGGTTGTGCATTCTACACTGTTTGAAGGAGATTACCTCGAAGAACTTGTTGACAACGATTGGTATGGGGCATATTATATGCCACTTTTTGAAGAAGCAAAGCTTTGGGGCCTATCTCACAAAGTTTACTCCTCGTTATTTCCCCGATCCGATTGATGGCGTGCGCTTGCAACGGATGGGTATCCTTGAGAAGCATTGTACGGAGACCATTTACAAGCATGGTTCCGACAAAGTGGCAACTGCGATTCATTTGCATCATGAACGGGCCGCACGTTTCTTGTATGTGACCAACGAACATAATTGGTCGTGCGGGGAGAACCCAAGAAGTTCTCGACAGGTCAGGGGTGCCGATGATCCTTATGCACAAGAAGAACAAGAAGTAGAAGAAGAGGAGGAAGGCGACCAAGGGACTCACGGCGAAGCGAGTGGTAGTGGCTCACATGACGTATCGATGGGTTATCTCCGTTAACAGCTAGAGTGGCTGAATGTTGCCTTTCAGGAGCAGCGGACTTTTCTCCAAAGCTAACATAATCTTCTAGAGAGCCAACAGGAGATCCTTCGTACTCAACAATCAACACTCCAAAGGCACGAGGAGTACTTCCAGCGGCAGGAAGATCATCTCCAACGATATGATGATTATTTCTGCCAACAGAACCAATATTGGAGGGATTGGGGGTATCATCATTATGCCGTGGAACATCATGCACCGGCACCACCAGACCACATCAACGAGCATTACCCCGAATACTTCTCGTACTACCCATATCCTCCACCTGGAGGACCCCAACAGTAATTGTTAGCACCCCGCTTCCCCTTCCCTTTTTCTTTAATTGAACATGATTTATATCTTGTGTTAGAAAATGTTAGGAAGGGGATGTGCATGTGTGTTGGAGGGGTTTTGGGTGGAGATGTCATTGGTTCTGAGTTAGATTCATAGAGTGTCACTTTCATTGGTTTCGTCATTGGTTTTTGTTGGGATTTTGGTCATTGTTGGGTGTTGTTTGGATTTCATCGTTGGTTGATCATGTATGTTGGTCATGCTGATTGGATTTCACCCTCAATTTCCGCCTCATTTCATGAGATTCGGTGTTGAGGTAAGTAACTAGCAATGCACATGTTGTAAATATTTTGAGTCTTCTTTGATATTGCGTCTTTAAAGTCTTTTGTTTTTGTTTTTCTTTCTTGTTCTTGCATGTATCATTTCACCCATAGTATGTTTTTATTGATTATGTCTAACTGTGGTGTGGTGCTTTTGGATCATGGATTGACTATGCTTACTTGAAGACCTTGAGGTAACCTCTTTCCACATTCTCTTTGATTGTATATATTTTTGATCTTTGATTGCATGCTTGACTTTTCTTTTTGGGTGACAAGCCCTTTAGTGTGTGAATGTTGGGATTATTCTGTTGTTGGAGCCGTGTGGGCTCGGGTCGCCACCGCTTTTATGTGATACGTGTTTTGTGTGTTTTTCTTAGGTTTTCTACCTATCTTTTGACAACCATCTTCTCACAATGAGGACATTGTGACGTTTTGTGTGGGAGTGGGGGGTGATCCTTCCAATGGTCTTGGGTAGATCACCTAATTTGAGTCTTTTATTTTATTTTTCGTAGTTTGTGTCCTAAAATCTAAAATTTTTGTGCTAAAAAGGAGAAAAAAGGGAGTGAAAAGCTTTAAAAGTTTTGTTTTTGATTTTTTTTCGCTTTTGGTTGCGTTTCTTGGATTTTGTTGTTAAAAATTAGGAAAATTTTCTTAATATTCCTTAAAAGCAACCGATCTGAGCATTTTCGACTATATTCTGGGTGATTGTCATGACTTACCTTAAGTAAATTCCCTTCATCGAGTGTCTAGTGAGGGCCCTGATTTTTCCTCACGTTCTAATTGAAACTGGGAGACCCTAGAGACCTGTATCCGAGCTAGTTCTTTGCAAAAGAAAGAAAAAAAAAGAAAAGGAAAAAGCAAAAGCCAAACCAAAGAATAAGAGAATTCAATTCTCAAATATATGAATTAAGTGGGGCGTGTCGGCTGAACGACAACAAACCACCATAATGTTAGCGACCTACACGGGACCGGTATTAGTGGTATGGTGCTAATATCCCTTAAGCTCCTCCTATCGAATTCTCGACGGAAGAGTGTATGGAAAAGACTGTGTTGGCAGGGTAAACCCCAATTATGGGCCATGCAATTCCCGCAAAACTAACCTCGACCATAAAGCTTAAAAAACTGTTGGGAAATCCCAACTCATAAAGAAAGTTGTTTGTTCGAAAAGTAAGGAGCCTTTCCTTGCATCAACTGCAGCCCTCACCAAGCCAAGGGCGACCAAATGCAAGGGAGGACACCTCTTGTATTCTTGTTCGTTTTGTTTTTGAGCTCGGGTATGAGTCTTAGGGGTCAAATGGAATCGGTTAGAACCACTTGCACATGAGCACAAGGGAAGTAACTTTTCATGAGGTGTAGGGGATTGAAAACCTAAAAGATTGATAGTTACCTAAGTTAGGAATTTGTGAGATGCTCATAACGGTTTCTTTTGGATGATTAATAAGGTTTTCGTAATTGAGATTGCATTCTTCCTTGAAACAAAATTGTTTTGTTTTTCTTTCTTTTTCAAACTTGTTTTGTTTTTCACTTTCCCTCTCTCCTTTCTGTGTGGCTTTTGTGGGTAAACCTTCTAGAAACCCTCACGAGACCTACCTCGTCCACCCGGGCTACCGAGGGGTTTAAAGGGCTTGATGCATATGCTAAATGCATCCCCGATTCCTGCGAAAGTGAGTTAGGATTTTAGTTTTCTGTTTCTAGTCTTTATTTTTGTTTTTGTTTTTAGTTTGCTCGGGGCGAGCAAACTCTTGTGTGGGAGTGGTGTTCGGTCTCGTTCCGAACCAAATTCTTCTCTTATTTAGGGTGTTTTTACGTGTTCTAACCCCGGTTTATTTGTTAGTTAACGTAGTTTCTTAGTTTTGTAGAGAAATATGATACTGAGCCAAAACCAAGCCAAAACGGAGCAAAATCCACCAAGTAAGGAGAAAAGAAGAAGGATGAAGAGGCAGCAAAGCGACTCGCCCGAGTCAGGGTTTAACTCGACCGAGTCGAAGGTCTGGAAGCCAGCAAATTTCCCAAACTTCAGCCAAGGGAAGGAGACCACCAGAATGGTGACTCACCCGAGTCACTCAGGTGACTCGACCGAGTCAGCCTGCTGAGCACATGGGAAAGAGAGGCAGAAAAAGTCAATCTCCAAGAGGCAGAACACTGACTCGCCCGAGTCAGTAGGGTGACTTGCCTGAGTCACCCTGTTTTTACGAGTATAATTTGGGATTAAGATGCTGCGTTTTGTGTAACAAACTGGGCTAATATATATACTCTCAGCTGCGTTTTTATTAGTAGAAATCTTTTAACCTAGTTTTAGTTGTTGTTAATTTAGCTTTTATTGCTTTCAAGTTGTAATCTCCTTTCTCTCTCTTAGGTTTTCATTGTCTTGTTCTTCAAGCTATTTTGCATTCAACTTTCAATCAATCAATTTCAGAGTTTTCTTCATTGTCTCTTGTTTATTTATGCTTTCATTTTAGTATTTCTTGTTTTGATTATTAAGATAGCCACAAAACAATCCAACATTTAGTGAGGAGGAGGATTAAGGGTGTTGATTGTTACTACGCATACCTAGGTTAGATTTAATTACTTACCTTTACTTTATTTATCGCTTTCTGTATTGGGAAAAACCTTGACAAACCAAAAATCCTAAGACATACCAGACACCCATCCCTGAGATCGACAATCTTACTTTACCACAAAATACGTAACCGAACATCCATTCTCATATTTTCATCACCCTTACGCTACCAAACTTTCATCAACCACCACTCATATATTATCCTACCATTATCCTCACACTCACCCTTCCAATCTTCAAGTCAAGGCAAAGTCAAGATTGTTGACCGGCGCATTTGGGCTCCTAAATCAAAAGAGGTTCGCTTTCATTTTCATTATTGTTGTTTAATCATGTAACTTGTACATTAATTCCTTTGCTTGTGCATATTTTGTAAACCAAAAATCCTATTTTATATTGCATGATGAGAATATAATTTCGTGAAATTAATTAAACTTCTCCCCGCTCTTTTTCATTTTAATGTCGATTTTAGTAGAGTCTGTTTTCTAATAGGCGAATTCGAGAGTTCTTATAATTATCAAATTCGTAACCTTACCCCCGAGCTTAGACTCGGGTTTCGTAGACCGGAGTCACTTTTATTTTTTTTTACGGTTTGTCGGTTTCCTTAAATCGGCCGACGACTCTTAATTCTTTTATAACTTGTTTAATTATTTTAAACATACGTACAGATTTACACTAAAATAATAAAAAAATGGTTTAATACTTTCCAGACACTAATCCAAGGTTAAAACTGTGAGAAAATGGGCCAGAAATTGATAAAAACCCCCACGAGTTTTATCAATTTCAACCCATCTTCTCTGGCTCATGAAAGCGCACGGTCCAGCCCGTGGAGTATTAAAACCCCCGCGGGTTTTAACACTCTATGGCGGCCCGTTTTCCTTCTGTTGGGCCTGGGTCGGGTGTTTGGTCGGTATTGAATTATTTCTTAAAGTATTTCGGCGTATTTTCGAGTGTTTAAATAAATAAAAACGGACTTATAAATAAATAAAGTTTCATCACCCCGAAAACGAATTTCGAAAATAAAAATATCCTTATTTAAGGATTAAGCAACCTTAGTAGGCTCCCTTTCACTTAAGTAGCGCATCACGGGAAAAGCGGTAACTACTCGCGCATTCGACACAATGCATTTGCTTTGCATTTTCCTGAACACCCTCTTGGCATCGTCGAGATTCTGAGCCTGACAAAACCCTTCAACCACAGCCGTGTATACAGCTACTTCAGGCATTGTGCCCTACTCGCGCATCACCCCATAAAGCTTCATAGCCTCCTAAACCAAACAATCCTTACAAAGCCCGTCACTGCATTAGGAACACCAGTTTGTTTCATCTGCTCAAAGATCGCCCTAGCATCCTCCGTCGGCTCCATCTTTTCTTCTTAGGGGGAAACTGCATGTTTGGCTTCATCAGATTAACTTTCCTTTCTTATCTTTAACCTCAAGCTTGAATTTCTCAAGGAAATCATCACACTCTTGTCTACCCTTGTCATTACCCTTCAATGGCCTATTCAAAAGCTCACTAGCTGAAGCTCTAGATTTCTTCTTCCCTTCTTCGTGAGCACTCAAAACCACATGTCCAATGCCTTCACCATTGCCGTTGGAATTGAAAAAAAAAATCATCATTTGATTTTATAGTATCCTTATTCCTCCCATCACGAAATTCTTCATTAAAACCCCTTCCTTTGCCCATTAAGTTGCGATCCAAATTGGCATTTTGTCGTCTAAATTGTGGTTTTTGGTCGGCGGTCAACTTTCTTCGACTCTTTCCAGAAAATATGTCATCATTATTATGATCGTTAAAGTCATAAAATTACTACATTTGAACTACCGACAACTAGGGTTGCCGCCCATACTACTAAAGGCTAGTATGGTTGAGATAAGATTGAAAAAGAACCGAAGAACTTGGAAATAATAGTGATATTCGAAGCCTTACCTTGCAAATTTAATCTGGTTCTATTGCGAACTTGTTCGAGCAAATGAATGCTAGCAAATACTTCCTCGTTTTTTTATCTGTCATTTACGCTTTTTAAGGTTAGTCTTTAATCAATAATTTTTCATATATGTTTTTAATAAAAAAATATAATACTATACTTTTCTAATAGTATTTTTTATTATGAATCTAATGGCACCAGTTTTGTATGATGAATCATTATATAAATTAAGATATTAACGGTCAAAGTTTTGGGCACATTCTCCTATGTGACACATAAATAAAAACAAAGGGAGTAACAAGCAATGAGAATGAATCCAACAAATTGGAGCTAGGTGTTTGGTAAATACTACCTCCGTCCCACATTACTTGTCCATTTAACAAAAATTTGAAAAACCAATCACTACTAAAAATATGTGTATTACCAACCACTTTTTCCAACCAATTCAAAATGGTTGGAAAAACCAACTATTTTACGAACTATTTAATATTCCAACTATTTTCCAAAAAATTTTGTGGGAAAAATGGTTGGAAATTCCAACCAATTTTGCTAAAATTGGTTGGAAAATTTTCCTACCATCCTTTTTCCTACTATTTGAAATTGGTTGGAAAAATGGTTAGTAATCCAACCATTTTTCCAACCATCTTCAGATAGTAGGAAAAAGGGTGGTAGGAAATTTTTCCAACCATTTTAGCAAAATTGGTTAGAATTTCCAACTATTTTTCCCAATAAAGTTTTTGAAAAATAGTTGGAATATTAAATGGTTGCTAAAATAGTTGGTTTTTCCAAACATTTTAAATTGGTTGGAAAAAAATGGTTGGTAATACACATATTTTTAGTAATGAATACAATAAGTTAGTTGTTGAGTATTATATTGTATGAATAGTTGTGAAATAATATTAGTATTAAATTGTTTGTATATGCTTCTCTCTCCTACTTTTTTCTATTTTAGTGTCTAAGAAATTAATTTAAAAATAATTAGTTGAAAAAAGTTGCATTAAAAATTGTAAAATGACAAGTATTATGAGACAAAAAAAGTAGTTAAAGTGACGATTATTATGGGATGGAGGTAGTACCTTTTTAAGTTAACTTTTTGGATCCAGTAAATCAGTTTTCAAAAGTTAGTTGATAAAACTTTTTGATATAGCTTTTAAGAAAAAAACTATTTTACCAAATATTTTTTCTACCGTCAGCTAACTCAAACAATTAAAGTCGAACAACTAACAACTACTAGCTAGCTACCAGCTGGTTGCCAAACAATTAGTCTTACCCCCCCCCCCCCTCCAAATAAAAGATAAAAAGAAAAAAGAAATTAAGATTTTTCACAATATTTACCAAAATTTACCATTATTTATTAAATTTATCAACACGAAACTTTTATATTTTATTTTTTAAAAAAACTTAACTTTTATATACTCCATTTACAAATAAATTTCACGGGCCAATGTATAAAAAGAATTAATAATTCCTGTTGGAACAATATACAAAATTTTTAATATTTTGATTTAGACCCTGTTCTTTTATACGGTTGGTTGCGTTATGGCGCGGTGCGGTGAAATTGTGACGAGTGTGATGAAATTTCTAATTCAATATATATAATTAATTTAGGAGCTTATGACATGATACCATTGAAAATAGTTTAAAAGGTATTTCATTTGTAAAGTATGGTTTATATTTGAGCTTTCATGTGATTATAATTACTAGTTTATATTGTACTGAAATCAACATCGATCTTTTGACCTTAAAAATAAAGCTGACATTCATTACCGCCCTATTTTTTTGTGTGGTTGATCGGTAAGATACGGAGATGGTGCAATATCGTAAAATTTTGGAGAGTGCGGTGACATTTATCCTATATATATATATATATATATATATATATATATATATATATATATATATATATATATATATATATATATAAATTGAATATTTCTGTAGACATTTAAATATTAAAAAAAGAAAAAGAAAAGTTGGATATGAACCAATAATTAACCCATTACATGGACTGTGACAATTGAAGATAGCACGTCCCTGTATGGTTTGCATATATAAATTAAAGCATACATAACTTGATTCCTGTATTCTACCAAGGTGTAGCTCGATCGTAAGGTGTTTGTTTCCCTCGTGTTTACGCTGGAAATCAACACACTAATCACAGGTGGAGCCATTAATGAGGGTTGTAGCATCTCCCAAGGTATGATTCCAGATACAATGAACCCTAGCTACACAGAAGACACTTGCTCCATCATTTTTCCACAGCTTCCATCCTGAACTGAGTAATCCTTAATGCTAGGAGCATATAGGAGCCGTAGTCTCCAATTCTCCCTGACCTTATTGAGATGACATCTACATTCAATCAAGTAGCAGATGACCTCCCAAGTGTGAGCCAATTGAAGAGCTTGTTAATAGAGGCCACAGGGAGAATATACACCTTGCAGTGACACCCATAACCCCAGCCCTACCCTTTCCTCCCACAACAACAACACGCCCTCCATAGCCTGCTACATACACCAAGGTTATGCTTCCCATCATATTCATATCCCTCCTACAATAATATTAACGCCATGCGTTTGTTTCTTGTTCTGATGATTGATTAATGGAGGTCCAACACCACTTAATATAGCTACCTTGCACCTATTGCAACGGAAAGGGATCGGATCTCTGTCTTCTAGGCTATAGCCAAGTCTTAGCATCCGCTTTCAATGACTTAGCTTGGATGCACAGCAATCTTAGGATGGCAACAGCATTAATGTCAACTTCATCTTCATCTTGTATACTTGTATGTACGTTACAAATATTCGGATTAATTGGACAAACTAGATGAGGTTAAAATGAAGGTCACCTTTTCTGCTTTTGTCGATAGTGAAAAAGGGTCAGTTTGGCCATATTTGCCGCTTTCGTACATGGATTCCTTGCTTGCCTCATTTTTGCCAACGAATAACTTTGAGGATGAGCTACATTAATCATTATGCATGGTGGGGATACATACTCGAAGGCTATATCCGCTTTTTCAATGTGCATGCCTTCCTAGCTAACTAGAGATTCAATTCTAATGTACTTATCGACCTCACTTTTTTTTTTCAATATTACCCCCTATTAGATGAGTTCGTATTTAAAGGTTTGATATAGTGATATATTTGGTCATTAAGATAGGGTTATTTGCATTTTGGACCTTATGAGGGTATTTATTTTCTTGACTCTGGATTTTCATTGTTTATATTTACGACCCTAAAGTTTATGGTTGAATAAAAAAGGACCTTAAAGTTTGTAGTTTAAAAAAAAAAGTCAGTGTACTGTTTTTCTTTTTCTTCCCATGATTGAATTTAACTTCCAGTTAGCGCCAAACTTCAGAAGTAAGGTTAAAACTGATATTGAAGTTATAATACACATCTCTTATTCATGTCGGAACTAATTAGACCCTGAAGTACCAAGAGTCTAAGTAGACCCGCCATGAATGAGAGAGACGTATTAATATTACAGCAGAGTCTAATTAGTTCCGGCATTAACAAGGTGTATTAAAACTTCAATATCAGTTTTAACGTTAGTCCTGAAGTTTGGCACTAATCATGAGATAAATTCAAACATGGGAAGAAAAAGAAAAACAGTACACGGGCTTTTTTTTCGAACAACAAACTTTAAGGTCCTTTTTTATTCAACCATAAACTTTAGGGTCCCAAATATAAACAATAAAACTTAAGGGTACAGAAAATAAATACCCCTATACTTGGGGGGTCCAAATGCAAAAAACCCCATTCAAATGTAGGTAAACAGGTTTTGCTAATTACCGTCATGGGGCAATGGCTACGAGAGTATCTAAATTAACCTTTTTTTTTTATTTTTTCTATCTTACATAAGTAAAGATATATATATTTCACCTTTAGGCCCCATTCTTTAATTTATACGGTTGGTTGCGGTGTGGTGTGATGGAAATTTGAAAATTGTGGTGGGTTGGGAAAAGTTGTGGTACAATATGGAAGGTTGTGGTTAGACCTGGCAATTTCTGACTCGACCCGATAACCCGACCTGAACCGAACCGAACCCGCCCGAAATTTCTGGGTTTTGAACACGATTTTTTCGACTTAACCCGAAATACACCAAACCCGAAAATTAACGGGTCAAACCCGACCCCCCCCCCCCGGTTTGACCCGAAAAATTATCTTTTTAAGTTCAACTTTATTATAATTTGTAACTTTTCATTGGAACTTTTAACTATTAAACTATAAGCGCAACTTATTTATTTGCTATTTCTCTAATTTAAGTTAAAATAGTTACATTAATCTATCGTTATTAGAAGATAATCATATTCTATAATGTATATTGTACAAAAAGTAGCATTTAGAGACCATTTTTAAAAAGAAAAAATGGAAAAAGGTCGCAATCATAACCCGTTGGATTTACCCGAAACCGAAATACACCGCCCTGTATTTACCCGAACCCGAAATACACCCGACCCGTATATACCACCGACCCGAAACCCGCCCGCCCGACCGAATTGACAAGTCTAGTTGTGGTGTAAATAATTGTAAGTGGGTTGGTATATTTGAAATTGTAATTGGAAAAAAGTGAGATGAAATTTTTTATTGGAAAACGTGAGTAAAAGAACCCTAGAGGGGGGTGAATAGGGTTATGAAATTTTCTGCGAAAGTAGATCACTTGCAAAAGACGTTAGTGCCTTAATCTGTTCAGATTAAGGTTCAACGCAATTCAATAATAGATATCAAGATAAAGCACAATAAATAGAATATGAATAACCTCCTTTATTTCAGTCAATTGAAAAGCGTTTGAAACAACCTAAGGTAAAGGACCTTAGGGTTACAGAGAACCAAGCGCCTTACAAAGAACGCTTCAATTATTTCTGGAAAAATACACCCACCAAATCTCCGTTAGGTGTTAACACAAATCGATTCCTAATTCCGTCTAGGATTCGAATTTGAGAGTCTAACACAATTCTAGATCCGTTTAGAATTTGAGAGCACTGTCACACAAAAACTCTCGAAACACTTTTCTCAAACACAAGAACACTCTTTCTTTGTTTGAACAATCGATTGTTTCCTTGGAATCGTTGACTTCTTCCGTCCTTGTGGTCTTCTATTTATTTTGCCTTCAGTTGCATAGAGTCCTTTGAAGACAGCTTCATCCGGATCCTTTCTTTCCTAGTCGTGTGATAACTTCCTTAATCAGCAGTTTCCTTCTTTGCGTTGATTCTGGAAATCTTCAATCAGATATTTCTTCCAAGTTCTTGATTAATTGTTTCCTGAAATAAGGAGGATACAATTAATTAATCTGGTTAGAAAAAGGATAGAAAAAGAATGTAATCTTTCCAGAATATATTCCTCAAACTTCCCTGATTGTTTTTGGCTCTCATTTAGTCTTTCACTGCAAAACGTATTCCTTCATGAAGGTCATTGATGTTGATGATCTTTGTATTCATCCTTATAGATCTTTGCTGTTGGTGAAGTCAATGTCCTTGATCCTGCATAGGCCAACGTCCTTGGCACTGAGGAGGATTTTACAGTGAGATTCAATTTTTTTTTTATTAAAATGGTAGATTGTGGTGGGTTGTGGTGGATTGTGGTGGATTGTGGTAAGTTGTGGTGAAATATGGAAAGTAGTGGTGCGATGTGAAACCACAACCAACCAGCCGCATAAAAAAACGAGCCCTAAATTGGTAAATAAATATAGTTATTAAAAAAGGAAATTGTACTGATACCAGTTTTTCTATTCATTTCAGTTTCATTCATACCTTCTGTCCCCACTCTCCATGGCATCTCTCTATCCAAATTTCTATCACCCAAATCATATTTAACCTAATAGGAAAATAAGCTAAGCTAAGTTTAATTTTCATGACTGAGATTCCTGTTAGGTTCATACCTACTATACAATAAAAGAGTATTAAATCCCTGGGTGAACGAAATATTGTTTGAATGAGGTGCTTGCCTAGTAGACTCCAGTTTACCTTAGCTTGTGTTCACACTAGAATTTACCCTTTTGCCTTCAAATATAATAAGGAGTCTAGCATCAAACAAAATTTTATGTCCAAACCAATCAATTCGGGAAATGGGTTAAATACGTGTCGGGTGCATATCTACATAAGGTAAATACGAATCCGGAATAATTCTGGTTCGGGCAAACACGAGTAGGTATATTTCGATTTTGGGTCAATACAGGTCAAGTATATTTAGATTCAGATAAATATGGGTTGAATATTATTTAACAATAGAAAACGCTGAAAGTTTTAACATGAGTCAATTTTTAAAGCATCATAATTTTTATCAATATGCGGACTAAATTAGTGTGCATTGTATTTGAAAAATAAATATAGTATTACATATAAAATTATAATACTTGTATTGTTGTTTGTAACTTTTCATATTTATTAAAATTATACCTATTTTTTCTTTTAAATAAATTATGTGAGTTGAATGAAAGAATTTTAATATAAATTACCTAAAAGCACGGTCAAATTATTTCGAATGGTAAGGTAAGATAACACAATGTAAGGTAAAATTTTGTTTACTTTGCAAGAAAACAGGGTCTATGATTAGGTAAGGAAATGTAAATAAAGTAGTGGAAGTAATTAAATATCACATCACCTATTTTTTTATTTTTAAATAAATTCTATGAGTTGAATAAATAATTTTAGATATAAATTATATAAAATTATACTCATGTTCTTTTGGATGGTAAGACAAGATAAAGTAAGGCAAGGTAAAATTTAGGGAAATTCCAAATGGTAGGCATCAACTGTTGGGTATTTCAAATGGTAGACACCTTTTTTACTTATTCCAAATGGTAGGCTTAAAAACAAAAAAAAAAATTCAATCCGTAGGCTTGTCCTTAAACTGACGTTAAGTAGCCAAAAAAAATTAAAAAAAAGGACATATGTAAATGAATAAATCTTTATTGAAGTAGGGAAAAAGTCACCGGCGGAACCCTAGCGCCACCACTCTCTGCTCCGCCGTATCCTTCCCCATCCGTCGCTCCAAAAGCCACGGTTGCCTCTCCCTCGCCTCCATCTCCGCCGCCATCGGAGCTGCGATCTCGCCGTCCGATTAGCAATCATCTCGATCGTCGTCTTCCACTTGTCTCTGGGAGATGGAGATGGAGATGGATCGAGAGGAGGATTGATTGTTATCATCTTCGAATTCGATCTTCTTCGGTTAGTTTGAGTTTAATTTTCGTTGGTTTGATTTTGGATTTTGGGGGTCAATTTTATCGGTGAAGAGCATGTATAGTCCAGCTGATGATAATGATCTTGATTCTTTGTAGTTTGTAGTAGAGTACTTGGTGTAAAGTTGTATGTGTGTATATGCATAGATTTACTGATTTACCATGTGTGTATTTGTGGGATGAAGTTGGAAACATGAGGGTGAAATGAATTAATATGAATTATTTTTGGGTCATGGATCATCTTCGAATCCGATCTTTAGCTAATTTGAGTTTAATTTTCATCGGTTTGATTTTGCATTTTGGGCATCAATTTTTGTTGTTATGGATCCATGAAGAACATGTATGTATTTATGTATAGCCCAGCTGATGATCTTGATTCTTTGTAGGAGACTACTTCATGTATGTATATATACAGATTTATTCATTTACATATGTCCTTTTGTGGGATGATGAAGTTTGAAACATGAGGATGAAATCATGAATTATGTTTTGATTATTAGGGTGTAATTGTTAGGCTTGTCCTTTTTTACCTATTGCAACGAATGACGAGTCTGCCTCCTCAATTCTCTGCCTCCATTCTCTCTACCTGCTCCGCTCTCTGCCTGACTGCTCCTCCATCGCCCAGATGAATGAATTCAAAACTTCAAATTTTTTTTTTTTTTTGCTACTTAACGACAGTTTAAAGACAAGCCTACAGATTGGAATTTTTTTTTTTTTAAGCCCACCATTTGGAATAGGTAAAAAAGGTGTCTACCATTTGGAATACCAAACAGTTGGTGTCTACCATTTGGAATTTCCATAAAATTTAACTTACTTTGCAAAAGAACACGACTTTATTTACCTTTATATCTCCATTAATAACTATAGAGGAGTTGAAGTCCATGATGAAGACATATATGCACATTAATCTAGACAAGTACACAATTTCTTTTTGCAAATCAAGTCTTTAATTTTGGAATTTTTGTACAATCATTTCCTAAAACAATTGTACAAAGTTTTCCGCATTGCCGGAGCAAAAATGTAAAATAGTAGGATTGTTTATTGTTGATTCTATAAAATGTCCACTACTTTTCTATCCGTGCATTGCACGGGCAACCTGGCTAGTTTTATATATATTTGCACCCTTATATTATGACTCTTTTGCTTTCCTTTAAGAGTTGATTTAGGTAATTTTATGAAGTTTTGTTTATTTTATATTGTTTACATCTCAAAATTAGCAAAAGTAAAATAAAAATGCTTTACACAAAAGAGAAAGTACACAATTGAAAGATTTCTCTATTCATCAAAAGTTTTTTTTGTTTCACTGTGTTGTTTTCTATAACAATTGAGATGTAAATTTCTGAGTTACTAGGAGTAGAGTTGCGAGTACATTAAAATTGAGCTCGAAATAGACTATTATGCAATTTATCTCGTGCTATTGAAGGAACGGAAAGTCGAAGAAGAGTTTCAAGCAATTGTTATGCATTAAATTAATTTTTTTTATTGTTTTAATCCTATCAATCTCTAGTTTACTATAAGATATGAGAACAAGTTTGCCCATACTCTAGCTAATTTTGCTATTGAGTCATGTGAGTCTGGAATTTGGTTGGATTTTTTGTCCGTCTGAGGTGACCATTGAGATTGCCCAAGATTGTTGTGTTGGTTATGATCCTTGATACATTCTTTGTTGTTGGTTTTTCAAAAGTTTTTACAGCTTTAGTAAATTTTGGCAAGGAGGACTAATACAAACTAGTCAAAATTGGGTGCTTTCTGTTATTATTATGTGATTTGTAAAAAGCGAAATTGGATTATGATAATATGAACTTTTGACCATGGTAGACTAAATAATATGAACTTTAGATTTGGCTATAAATAATACGAACTTTTGCACCATAGTAGACTAAATAGTACGCTACCGAGTTAAGTTGAGGCGGATGACGTGGCGGCGGAGAAGGAGTGACTGTGCTCTTTTAATTTGTCATGTCAGCTTTGACTTGTCAAACACAACCCCCCTTCTCTCTCTCTTCCTTCCTCTTCATCATCCCCACTTCTTTTTTCCCTCTCTAAAAATCCCATATCCCCCTTCAATCATTTGCAAATCCAAAAATATACCCATTAACATTCATCAATTCTTAAACAAATAACACCAAATTCGTTCCCCCCTTTCTCCTTCCTTCCTCCCCCATCTCTGTCGAGTTCCCTTAGCTCCATAGACAGACGAAATAAGGCTACCATCATGCAACAATTCAAGTTCCCTTGTATGACTTTCAAGTATAACTAGTTGCTCATTCATAGTCCCTATCAAATTTTCCATTCTACCATAACTTTCAGCAGAAATATTATATGGACATGAATTACTAGCATGGTCACAAGAACTGCAAAGTGTACACATAGGAGGGGCATCATGAGGTATGCAAGAGTGTTGGATGTATGCACAATTAATCTCAATTTCACGAGTATCCCAAACAAACCACTCAATCAAATTCCAAGCATCATCAACATTCATACCATAAAAGCCCCAATACTCTAAAAGAGCTCGGGTTTCAAAGTTCACACCCATGTAGAGAACACCTAAGATTTCCCATTTCTCTAAACAATACGCACATTGAGCAAGAAAAACATGTAATCTATCGAAATAATTGCAGAACAATTCATGCTCGAACTGAGGGAAATAGAAAAAAGACATCTTTTTCAATTTTTAATCTTTTTTTGATTTTCTTTTTAAATTTTTTAGAAACCTAAGCTAGAATCCTCAAGCAAGCTCTAACGTCGCAAAAACAACAACTCCTCGGCAACGACGCTAAAATTGTTGTCGTACTTTTGGGAGTATGGTTGTCGTATCCACAGGGACTTGTGTCCTAGGCAATCAAAGCTGACTCAAGTGTTTCAGGTTAGGTAAATAAACCATGAATGGTGGGGGTGGTGATCAAACTAAAGATTACGAAAACAATAAAAGAAGTTCAGGCTGTAAAATCGATATTCAACAACTAATAAGTCTAAATAGCCTAATCTACGAATTCTAAACAAGTAATCAAGAGGGGTCGATTGCAAGTTTGCAACACATTAAACGTCAAAGCCCTCTTTCGAGGGTTAGTGACTCGCCAAAGCCCTCTCTCGAGGGTCAGTAACTCGCTTAACTATTCTAACTACCTTTTCTCATAGAGTTAGTCTAATTAAACTATAGAATTAACAACCTAGACCTAGTCAGAATTTAACACCATCGTGCCTAAACCCTAACAATTTTCTCTGCCTGCACTAGCAAACTAATCTCACCTCTCAGTATAAATCAATTGCTTAAGAAATACAAATAAACACTCTCTCGAGCATTTCATTGAACACGTTGTGGGCAAGAGAAAACCTCACATTACAAGCATGAATTTGGTAGATTAAGCCTAAACAAATTAATTCATCGTCATATACATCAATCACAACCCAAACTACACTAAATTAACAACAAATTAACATACGTACTACAACAATTAAAAAGGAACGAAAACAAACGAGAAAGTAAATAAACACAAATGTAAAAAGCGTGAGAAAGAAAACTTAGTCTTAAATTGAAATCGAAGAACGAACTTGATGAATCTTTGCAAATTATAATCTAATCTAATAATTGAGAAAGGAGAAAGAAACTAGAGGGGGTTAGAGAGGAAACCTCCCCCCAAAACCTAGAGGAGAATTAGAATGAGGAATGAACGTTATAATGAAAAAAAAACCCGGTTTATTTTGATTTAAACAGCTAAAACTACCAAAGTAGATCAGCACAGGTTGTGCCATACTTGGCACAACCTGTGCTAAACTCTTTTTTCCTTTCTTTTCTTCAACACAACATGTGCAATCGCCTGTGCTTGTTTGGCTTGACTTCTTTCTTTATTCTCCATCCTTCTATTGCTTCCCGCACTTTTCCATAATATTCGAAAAGCATGTATTTTTCACCATAAAAGGCGGGATTACCTAAAAACATATCAATTCACATACTTTAGTACTAATGAGCAAAGTAAATGAAATTAGAAATTAAATCTAGGTAAAAGGGCCTTAGAAGATGAAAATTAGCAAAGAAAAGAAAGCTAGAACCCCGTAAATTATGGTTTATCAACCCCCCCCCCCCTGTTTACCCCTTGTTTGTCCTTAAGCAAGACCATCATGAAGTACTAAAGAAATAGGGGAGGAAGAAAACTAATCAAGTGAAGTGGCGCACTAGCTAGATAACCAAAGCAAGTGTACACAAAGGTCTCCCAAGCAAGGTCTAGAATCAAATTGAGACATAAATTGCAGCTTAAATCAAGAATTACATAGTCAAGTAGTAACACAACCAATCTATCCCAACCCAAATGCAATCAAGATCCATTCAAATGCTTGGCGAACTAGTTGGGCTCGGTAGGACCTCACTTTAGGGTATGTGAATCACTCCCCTCATGTCTTTGAAAAGATATAGCGGCTCACTCAAGACCTTCAACCAATATATGCAAACTACCATAAGTTTGTCAAGATTCTCAATTCTCTACCGCTATGGACAATATGCAAAGTATCAATCATGAGGACTTTTCAAGGATTGCAATGGGGCTTAGGCTTAGGGTAA
Organism: Portulaca oleracea; assembly: GCA_029582165.1. Classification (NCBI taxonomy): domain Eukaryota; kingdom Viridiplantae; phylum Streptophyta; class Magnoliopsida; order Caryophyllales; family Portulacaceae; genus Portulaca; species Portulaca oleracea. Next base: position 14,813,178 of record CM055876.1, read on the forward strand.
GTAGGGAAATCATTTAGGAAATGTGGAGCTAAATAACCAAAGACCTAAAGAGCAACAACACTTCCATTTCATGAAACACAACGCCGCTTACACCACACTTAAATTAAGCATAAAACACTCCCCAATGAAGAGAAGTTAGGAAAGAGTTGATATAAACAAAATCTCATCATGCTAATCACCCATTATTCAAGACCCTTTTTTTCTTTTTCATTCTTCTTTTTCTCTTTTTTGTTTTTGCTTTGTTTTTTTTTTTTGTTTTCTTCTTTTTCTTCTTTATTTTCATTTTATTTTCTAGGCAAATAACATGGATATATAAAGAACAACCTTAATCCCAATAGTTACAAGTTACAACCTTTGATAATAAAGTGTGGGAGAATATTCAACAATGAATTTCTCTTGTAGCAATAAACCATCAAACAACTCTTAACAATCGACCAACAAACTGCCCCATACAACTGAACTGTTGCTCATTTTATCTTGGCTGAAGGTAGGAAATTATGTAAAGGCCAAGGGTGCACACTTATAAGGTAAACAACAAGACAGGAAAAAAAGGTTATCAAGGGCTTACAAAAAGAGGTCAAAATGTCAGGTGGCTTTTTGGCTATGTAGCTACAAAAATGGGCTTCAATCATATTAACACAATGCACAAGTTAGATGCAGTTTTGAAGAGAGTCAAGCCAAGTTCTAGAGAACACATGGTAAGGTCACACTCAAAAGGAAATTCGACTATAAAAATGATAGTCTTTAAGGCTAGAAAGAAATCTCACAGGTTAACCTACCACAATCACAATAATCTAGTTCCTTTGATGAACCAAACATAGGAATTTCAAAATCATGCACAAGGATCGTTCAAGACTAGATGAGTCACAGCAAGACAAGCAATCTCAATCAAACCAACAATCAAGTCTCTTTCATCATCCAAACCAAGCTAAAGATTTCAAAATATACACTTGCAGTGAAAATCTAAGTACACACCCATCATAGGAGGGGTTTTCACAATTACACCAACTTTTTTTTACTACTTTCCAAAAGCAATAAACTACCTAAGAAAGCAATAAATTAGCTAATAGCACAAAAATGACAACAATAAAGCGAAGAGGGATTCAATACATACCTTGAATGCTTCAGAATATCCCATTTTACTTTGTTCGCTTTTTGCAATGCAAGATTAATGTCATTCTATTCTAAATGCATCATGCCTAAAATGACTCTAACTAAATTAGAACTAGAATGTGATCTAAAATTTAACAGAATGCTTAAAAAAGATTCTGAGCTAATGCAATTATTAAAAATGATCATCAACTAACTGAAATGAAATCATGCTCAACACCACTGCTAACACCCATTCCTTCGCAACTACTATATATCTCAACCATATTCAACATCATAGCAATTGAGTTACACACAAGTCATGAGCGTGAAGCTCACCTCCCCCATGCTTAGAACATTCATTGTCCCCAATGAAGAATATGTGTAGAGAATTGCAAAAGGATGGGGGTGATTACTTCCAGTGCTCTCAAATGTATGCAATAAACTTGAACCAATTTACCTATTGAACTTAGAATATAGGCATGATGCACAACAACCTGCATGAAATGCAAGCCAATAAGTCTTTTGAAGTTAGTTGTACTGACTATATCACAAACAAAGAAGCAAGGGACTACCGCCACGGGGAAGCTCTAGTGTTGGACATTAGAGAAGCAAGTAGAGAGTTCATACAGCGCCAACCAATTCATCCCAAAATGCAAGCTTTGATAGTAATCAGGACACTGCAAAAATAACCAATCTCAAAAAGCAATGGATTGAAATGGGGATCAATTAGTAAAATACTTACATAGCACACCAACTTAGCCCCAATTACATGCTATGGACTGAACAATGTGATCCAAATTAACCAAGCAGTGGCTACTGCCATACTCTGAACCAACCCTCATCAATCAATACAACCCAAATGACAAAACTCATGGGGCTAATAGTGGCTTGGATTGCTAATTCAGCCCAGAACAATGTGCAGAAGGTAGGCAGAAAAGTTACAAATTCAAGGCAAAAGTACCGTGACTGGAGCTGGAATTACAATGAGCAACTTGGTGTAGGGAATTAGTGGAGCAGACATTGACGATTAGGATCGAACGAGGGGTGGCGTGGGCGGTTAGAGATGGTGGGTGACTGGCGCTGGGGTTTGGATGTCGTCGATAGTAGTGACTGGTGGTAAATCTTGCGACGGGTGACCAGGCGAGAGAACGGCAGCGTGCGCGTTTATTCGGCGCAAATTTAGGGGTGGTGGAGATAGTGGATGCGGCGGCCATGGTGATGGCTGGTAGGGTGGCTGACGGTGGTGGTTGATGTGAGGAGTGGGGGGTCAAATGATGAATGTGGTGCGAAGGTGTGCACTGGGAGGTGTGACTGGGTGGCGATGGTGGTGTGGCTCTGGGCGGCCGGCGAAGTTGGTGGTGCGGCCTGGTGGTGGCCGGTGGTCCGAAGGCGGCGTGGTGGTTATAGTGAGGGAGAGGGATGGTTAGGGTTTAAGGGGAATTAAAGGAAGAAAAACAGGGCCGGAATGGCGGTGGAAATCAAGGAGGTTGCACAGGCAGTGCTGAAGCCGTGCTGTAGCCTATGCAACCCCACGGATTTTTCAAAAAATTATTGGAATTTCTCTGCATAGGTAGTGCAAATTTGGCACTGACTGTGCCAAATTGCTGCAACCAAAATTCATCAATTCCCATTAAATTTAACCCCAATTTAGTCATTAAACCTACAACACGCAACCATTAAAACATAAAAAAAGCTCAAATCAACCCATCAACACTTTTCAAATTTACTCCCATTAACGCATATCAATTCTCATCTCATCAAACATTTTATTTCACTCAACTTTTTCATTCTTTTTTCTGTTTTCTGAGTTTTTTTTCCTCTTTTACACTTTTTTTCTCATTTTCAAACAAAAAAAGAAAATGAAAAAACCTAAAACTAGAAAGCATATAAACTTGGGTTGCCTCCCAAGAAGCGCTAGTTTAAGGTCGTTAGCTTGACCTAAGAAACTCATATGCCACTAAGTCTTGCAAGAGCTTATCAAACTCCTGCAAATATAGTTTAGATGAATGTAAGTAAGAAAACACTTGTAAAGATGAGGAAATAATAGCTAGTGCTCTCTTAACATTGTCTAAAGAGTGGTGAACAAAAATGAAAACTTGGGATCAATTTAAGGGGATCATGAAATACAAACACATTTTGTTCAACACTAAATGACACATCCACTACACATGAATCTCTTAAAGGAGTCTCCTCAGAACTATGACCCTCAACAAAAGCATTCTCTTACTCATTGGGACATTTATCATCATGAACAACATTGGGTTTAGTAAGCGGATGGTCAATCTCTTCCTCTAGTCCGGACTTTAAAGGAACGAAAGACTCATTATCATCACACAAATAATCCTTAGCTCTATCGACAGACGAAATAAGGCTAACATCATGTAACAATTCAAGTTCCCTTGTATGACTTTCAAGTATAAATAGTTGCTCATTCATAGTCCCTATCAAATTTGCCATTCTACCATAACTTTCAGCAGAAATATTATATGGACATGAATTACTAGCATGGTCACAAGAACTGCAAAGTGTACACATAGGAGAGGCATCATGAGGTATGCAAGAGTGTTGGATGTATGCACAATTATTCTCAAATTCACGAGTATCCCAAACAAACCACTCAATCAAATTCCAAGCATCATCGACATTCATACCATAAAAGCCCCAATACTCTAAAAGCACTCGGGTTTCAAAGTTCACACCCATGTAGAGAACACCTAAGATTTCCCATTTCTCTAAACAATACGCACATTGAGCAAGAAAAACATGTAATCTATCGAAATAATTGCAGAACAATTCATGCTCTAACTGAGGGAAATGCAAAGAAGACATCCTTTTCAATTTTAATCTTTTTTTATTTTCTTTTTAAAATTTTTAGAAACCTAAGCAAAAATCTTCAAGCAAGCTTTAACGTCGGAAAGCAACAACTCCCCGGCAACGGCGCCAAAATTGTCGTCGTACTTTTGGGAGTACGGTTGTCATATCCACAGGGAGTTGTTTTCTAGGCAATCAAAGCTTACTCAAGTGTTTCAGGTTAGGTAAATAAACCAGGAATGGTGGTGGTGGTGGTGGTGGTGATCAAGATAAAGATTACGAAAATAATTAAAGAAGATCAGGCAGTAAAATTGATATTCAACAACTAATAAGTCTAAATAGCCTAATCTACCAATTCCAAGCAATTAATTAAGAGGGGTCGATTGCAACATATTAAACATCTGAGGGTCAGTGACTCGCTTAACTATTCTAACTACCTACTCTCATAGAGTTAGCCTAATTAAACTATAGAATTAACGACCTAAACCTTGTCAGAATTCAACACTCTCGTGCCTAAACCCTAACCATTTTCTCTGCCTACACTAGCAAATCAATCTCACCTCTCAGCATAAATCAATTGCCTAAGAAATACAGATAAACACTCTCTCAAGCATTTCATCGAACACGTTGTGGACTTGTGGGCAAAGAGAATACCTCACATTACAAGCATGAATTTGGTAGGTTAAGCCTAAACAAATTAATTCATCGTCATATACATCAAGCATATCCCAAACTACACTAAATTAACAACAAATTAACATACTACAACAATTAAAAAGGAACGAAAACAAACAAGAAATTAAATAAACACAAATGTAAAGAGCGTGAGAAAGAAAATTTAGTCTTAAATTGAAATCGAAGAACGAACTTGATGAATTTTGCAAATTATAATCGAATCTAATAATTGAGAAAGGAGAAATTGAAACTAGAGGGGGTTAAAGAGGAAACCTCCCCCCAAAACCTAGATGTTCGGTCTCGTTCCGAGCCGAATTTTATTCCTTTATAGGGTGTTTGTGTTTATTTTAGCCCTTTGTATATATTAGATATAGTGATTTGGTGTTTTGTAGGAAAATAAGGAGTTAGAAGAAGTTTGGGCTTAATTGAAGGTTTTTAGGGAATCCCGAGCGATTTCCCGAGTCAAACCAAGCCAACTCGAGCCAAGAACAAAGTCAACCCGAGCCAAGAGCCAAGGCGAAACCGAAGCCGGAAATTCCATGTCAAGATTGGCGCAAAACAGGGGAATGGTACAGACTCAAAGGTTTGAAATACGTGTGTCTTCACTCTTTGGGTCATAACTCCTACGTTACAACTTCAATTGCTATGAAATTTTAGGAGCTTAAAGTACACACCGAGAGCTTTCCATCGATATCTTACGGGTCTAAACCAGAGTTCAAATGAAGAAGTTATGTGCGTTTGAAGTCGGCAGGGAAAAGCTGCCCAGAAAAGTGACTCGCCCGAGTCATCTGTTGACTCGCCCGAGTCAGGCTTCTGGGGCAACAAAGACATAGGCCAAGGAAGCGGGACATAACACTGACTCGCCTGAGTCACTTATTGACTCGCCCGAGTCACCCGAAGTTCTGCGGAAATCTGCGAAGCTGAAGCGCGTTTTGCTGAGTTAGTTTTAGGGTTTTGGGTTTCGTTCTCCTTCTTCTATAAATACCCAATGTAATTCAGACCTAAAAATAATAGGTAGCCTAGGTAGTTTAGGAGTAGAATTAGATTAGATTTAATTGCTTTCTTTAATTGTTCTTCAAGTTTTCTTCATTGTTCTTCAAGCTTTCTTCAAGTTTTCTTGCAATTGTTATTAAATTCTTCTTTCAAGCATTCTTATTGAAGATTTACAAGATTTCTCTCTCTCTCTCTCTATTCTCCATTGATGTTGATTTCAAAGCTTTCTAGGGTTAGCCACATCAAATCCACTTTTAGTAGGGAAGAGGGTCAAGGAATTCCAATTCTACTTATTAGTGAGAATTTGGGGGATCCTTGGTAATCCAATCCACAATTTCTTATTTGTTCGGGGGAAATTGCAAAGGTAGATTGAAGATTAGAAGTTTAGATCATCAAAGGTATAATCTCTTGTGCCTAATTTCATTATTAGCTTTATTGCTTTCTATTACATTGCTCTTTATTGTTTTCTTATTTCTTGTTCTTAATTGCTTTCATCTTTTATTGCTTCCTTGATTATTATCATGTCTAGGTTAGTTTATTGCTTAATTTACATAATTTATAGCTTTCCGCACTGAGAAAAACCCCAATGCAAACCGGCTACCTCAATCAAGCCTAACACCCATCCCTGTGGACCGACAACCCTAATTTATAAAACCACAAAAATTACAACCGAACACTAGAGGAGAACTAGAATGAGGAATGAATGTTCTAATGAAAAAAACTCTATTTATTTTAATTTAAATAGCTAAAAATACCAAAGCAGATATGGACAGGTCGTGCCAAGTCTAGCACAACCTGTGCTAGGCTCTTTTTTCCTTTCTTTTCTTCAACGCAACATGTGTCATCGCCTGTGCATGTTTGGCTTGGCTTCTTTCTTTATTCTTCATCAACTTCTATTGCTTCCCGCACTTTTCCATAATATTCGAAAAGCATGTATTTTGCATCATAAAAGGCGAGATTACCTAAAAACAGATCAATTCACACACTTTAGTCACTAATGAGCAAAGTAAATAAAATTAGATATCAAATCTAGGTAAAAGGGCCTTAGAAAGTGAAAATTAGCAAAGAAAAGAAAGCTAGAACTCCGTAAAATTATGGTTTATCACTCTGCCTCCTCTTTTAATTTCTTCTTCCATACATTTCCCCAATGCCACTACTACTGCTTCTCCTCCTCAGCCTAGCTACTTCTCAAAAATTTCAACCTTTTGGGTGTTCGGGAAGGGGAGGATTCCCCATTGTTGCTTAAAGAAGGCCAAAATGTGTTCAAGTTTTATGCTAGTGGGAGGAGATAGTGTCAAGGTTTGTTGGCAACCATGGAGTTTGATATCGAGGATTTACAACACAATTGTGCCTTGCAAGGATATATAATTTTTGAGGTGTATATGAATGATGAGTTTGGGGAAGAGACCTCTGGTTTGAGAAGCGTCGCCATTGATGGAGTTGGGGCTCCTCATTTGATCCTAAATCAGCAGCTCAATCGTGATTCAGACATAAAAATAACAACAACAATCGATAGGAGGAAATGGGGGGAAAAGGAAAAAGGGGCGTCACATTAAATTTGAGGGAATGCCCTCAAACTCATTTTCATCCCAAAAATCGAAGTGGGAAGTTGAGGGTTTAGGAGAGGGAGAGGAGGGAAATGTCTGAGATTGAGTTTTGGGGGGTTTGTGGTGAGTTTGGGAATCGGATTGAACTCATCTCCATCCGAGAACTCATCTTCTCGAACCAGAGGTCTCAAATGATGATCTCCAATGGTGGAGCTCGAGGAAGCCATTGACGGACAATAGAGGAAGAAGAAGAATGTTCGGTTGCGTAAATTGCGGTTTCAAGTAAGGGATGTCGGTCTCAGGGATGGGTGTTAGGCTTGATTTGGGAAATTGGTTTGTGTTTGGGGTTTTTCTCAAGTGCTGAAAGCGATAAATTATGTAAAGGAAAACAATGAAACTAACCTAAACATGAAATTAAGAAAGCAATGAAATCAAATAAAGTAAGAAATTATACCTTCAATGAACTAACTTCTTCACTAATCTTCAATCTACTTGGATTTCTCCCGAACAAATAAGAAATCGTGAATCGGATTACAAAGAATCCTCAAATCCCCACTTGAGAGTGGAATTTGTTACCCTCAGCCCTCCTCCTCACTAAAAGTGGATTGTTTTGTGGCTAATCTACAAAGACTTTAACAAAAACCTAAACAAAGACCTAGTAAAACTACTGATAACATCCCAAACCCTAAAACAAACCCTAAAGACTAACATAACCTTAAGATAATGAAACCTAATTCTAACCCTAATCTGAATAAGAGACTAAAACAGAACAAAAAGGGAAACAACAACTAACCCTAAAACTAAACGAAGCCAAAACCAAACCCTAATACTACTAGAAACCTAACCTAATGAAAACCTAATAAACTAACCCTACGACTGCTACTGCCTGAAAGCAAGAAAAGAAAGAAGAAAATAGAGACAGAAAGACGAGACAGAAATAAGAAGAGACGAGAAACAGAAACATCACCCACCTCCCTACTGCCCATCGATCGAACAGAGGAAGGAAAGGAAATGGAAAAACTGAGAAAGAGATACGACTGGAGATAGAGAAAGAGAAGAAAATCGAGCAACTAAAAACAGAACATATTCCAGACGAATCAAATCGAACAAAAACGCATCAAATGCCAATTCATTACCAATTCTAGAGCACAAAACTTCAAATCAATTACATTCAAACCAAATCAAATCCAGAATCAAACAGAACAAAATTTGAAACCAATCAAAACCCAGAATCAGTAATACAAAACAGAAATTCAAGCATGAATGAAAATACGAATTAAACAAAATCTAAACTAATTCTAAACCTAAAAACGAACCCTAGAAAAGCTCCCCTCTTCGAATAGCTCCTTCGTCCCTTTTATAGTCGAATCCCAGCTTCTCCTTTCAATCCGAGCCCTCGATCTTCTTCTAGATGGATGGTGGAGATGCGTTGATGGTGGAGTCGAGTATCATCGAATGGTACTTCTTCGGTTACCCCAACTGAATCTGCACAACGAGAATGGGAGAAATTGAAGTGAGTGATTCGCGAGAAAATGAGAGTTTGAGAAGAAGAGATGAGATAAAGAAGATGATGATGAGAGAAGAAGTTAAGATGGTGGGGCGTTTTTGGTCTGCCTGCGCAAAGAAAACAGAGAGGAGAGTGAGTGAGGGAGATAGGGACGAAGAGTTGGGGGAAATGAAGGAAATAGATTAGGGTTTAGGGGTTTTAATCGGCTGTGTCAAGGAGAGGAACGAGGCGGGTAGTTGGGTTAGGGTTTGGGTATAAGGGTTGTTGGGTAGGCGGGTAAACGGGTGTGGAGGTTGGGCTTTGGGTGAGCCTGGGATGGTTTAGGAATATGGGCCGAATTAGATGGAAATAGGAAGGAGGGAAATGGGGAAGTTGGGCTTGAATTGAGAATTAGATTTAGGTTTTGATTTTTATTTCTAATATTTTTCTTTTGTTTTATATTTAGCAATAATAATAACTATAAATAATAAACTAATATAAAATCTAATAAAAATGCAAAATGAATAAAAGTATAATAAAACTACTAAAATAATTATTAAAGACAAGCAAAAATACCCTATAAAAGAGAAGAATTCGGCTCGGAACTAGACTGAACAACACTCCAACACAAGGGTTTGCTCGCCCCGAGCAAACTAAAAACAAAGAAAAAAAACTAAAAAAAGAAACTGAAAACCCTAACTCACTTTCGCAGGAATCGCGGATGCATTTAGCGCATGCATCAAGCCCTTTAAACCCCCCGGCAGCCCGGGTGGACGAGGTAGGTCCCGTGAGGGTTTATAGCAACTATACCCACAAAAGCCCGAGAAAAGAAAAAGGGGAAAGAAAAAGAAGTGAAAACCGAAGAACGAAACAAAACAAAAGCAAAGAAAATATTCTCGTCCCCAATCATGCACCTAGTTCCCCAACCCGCCTCAACAATCAATTGGAATAAGGAAGTATAAACAAATCAAGACACGAAGGTTGGAAAACTGCCAATCTTTGAGATTTTGAACCAAAACACTTCCTGATGAGCAAAACACCTCGTGCATATGTGCAAGTGGGCTCTAGTCGGTCCTTCCTATCCTAAACGAGACAATCAGAGTTGTTCTCATGCTCAAGCTCGGGATTATCTATCCTACTTCACTCTTGGTTTTTCTTTCAACCTCTCTTTTCTTTCTTTTTCTTACTTCGCTCTTTTCTTTCTTTTTCTTTCCTTTTCTTGCTTTTTCTTGCTCTTTTTTACCATTCTTTTGCTCAACTCTTTTTTTTCTTTGTCCTTGCCTCGCTCTTTTCAAAACTTACGCTCTTTTCTTTCCACTCAATCCATTTTGTGTCTTTTAGAGCATTTGTGTCGGGTTTTGCGGGATTTAAGCACCGGCCTTCGCAAAGGGTTACCCTCCCTGCTGGGTTTCTCCATACGTGAGTCATTGCACTTAAGGGGCATAGGGTGCCGATCCACCCAAACCAACCCATGACGGTAGGCCCGACAATAATTATTTAATGCATTAATTAAGAGTTTAAGCAATTGAACAACTAAAACCGTCTAACTTAGGTAAGAATTCACAATTTAAGCGTGTAAGATTTGAGGAATCCGCTTTCTCATTCCATGTAGAGGTCTAATAGAAATAAGTCATGGCAAAAATCCTTCCTAAGGCCTATCATTATTCATACCGTCCGCTTCTAATTGATTGAATTAACCGATTAGACAACTATCTACACAACTGTGAACGGAAACATCTTCAAAAAGAAAAGGAAACTTTTGGGTTTTTCACAACGTTTCTCCCCTCTTTTTTTTTCTTTCACACAAACATTTTTCAAACTTTTAGACACAAATAAGGAAAAAAAAACAAGAGACTCAAAAAAAACTAGGTGATCCACCCATGACAAATGGAAAATAGCACCCCCCACTCCAACACAAGAAATCACAATGTCTCCATCATGAAAAGGGTGTCACAAGTAAGGTAGAAAACCAAGAAAAACATATATAAACAAAACACTTATCACATAAAAAGTGGTGGCGACCCGAGCCCACACGGCTCCAAAGACCAAAATATTCCCAACAATCACACTCAAGGGGTTCGCCACCAAAAGGAGAAATCAAGCATGCAACATGGATCAATGATATATTAACATAAAGAGAGTGGAAAGAGGTTACCTCGAAGTCTTCAATCAAGCGTATTCAATCCACGATCCAAAGAACATCACACATAGGTTAGAAATAAACAAGATAAGCATACTATGTGTGATGGTTCACATGCAAGATCAAAAAGAAAAACAAACTACACAAGACACTAAGGACTAATGAACTAAAAAAAAATAAAATAAAATAAAACATTTACAAAACGATTCTCACTCTTTTTTTTTCTTTTCTTAGACTCTAAAACCGGAATGCATACTATCCTCCCACTCCCACAAAAAGAGGTTGTCGTGTCCTCAAAGGAAACAGAAGTAGGTAAGCAAGCACCCCAAAATAAAAGAAAAAGAAACAAACAAAAATAAAATAAAAGAAGAAAAGAAAGACCAACTCACTAATTATACAAGAAGGGTGAGGAAGGATATTATCTGGAAGGCTTCTTATCAAGAAATTCACTCCTTCTCACCTCAAGATATCGGGCACCATGTCAAACCATTCAACGCCCGGAGTAACAAGTCATGCATCCTTGAATGCATCTCAGAGTGGTGGTGGTAAGAGCACACTCACAAAATCACATCAACAAACATTAGTGCTCTTAACAGTTTATCGAATGCCTTAGAAAAGTCAAAGAAATGATGAAATACAGGAATGTACACAACTTTTCTAGGCACGGTGAAATGAGACATGACAAATGGATCCTCCCATTGACTCGTAAATGGAGATTGGGTATACAAATCAACGGAAGGAGGCAATACAACACATTCCTTAACCTCTTCATGCAACGACTTGGATGCAAACAACGACTCATAAAGCATATCACCATCAAAAATATCATTGTCACAAACCAAGTTCAAACACTTAGGATCAATCCCCATTGACTCAAGCTCATTATCACAAGATTCCACATCAATGGATGCACATGAAAGGGTAGCTAATACCTCACTAATGCAATGATTCTCAATGAAAGTGAATAAATCGGTTTCAAGCACACATTCAATCACAAAAGATTCAATTTCACTCTCAACAAAATCATGCTCAATTACATCACAAGCATCACGACATTCAAATAACTCACCGTTTTCTTCACATACAAGCATGGACAAAGGTGTGGACAATGGTTCATCATCAAGCATATTGTCATCAAGTTCTTCATCATCACACATAGAATCAACAATTTCCTCATGCTCACTAGGTGGGGCTAGAGCTAAGGAATCACTAATCCTCCTTACAAAACTATATCCATTATAGTAGTCATCATCATAATCATAATCATACACAAAAGAATCATTATGCATTTCAGGACTCAAAGACGATGAATGGTCTTTTTCAACATTCGAATCAATCATTTGTGAAGGAGTTTCTACCCTATGATTCATCTCATGGACAAATTCACGCAGACACTCAGTCATTTTCACACATGATTCTTTCGCTTCCGCAACGATAGCTTTCAAACAAGAATCAACACTATGGTACGGTGAATCACAGATTGAGCACAAAGGACGAGACTCATCATCGGCACATTGGGAAAAATCATAACAGTTTTCCACATAACGTTTCTCATAGTGCAATTGAGCATGAAGAGCACACGGATTACCAAAACAAGAACCCGATGAATAAAAAGTCTCCCCAAATTGGCGAGTATCCGTGTACAACCAATCGAATAATTCCCAAGCCCGATACTCATTTTCAACATTGAAATCAAAATAATTCAGAAGAGAACGGGTCTCGAAGTTCAATCCCTCATTAGTAACAACTAACACTTACCAATTAGAATAAATATAACCATGAGGGGTCCAATAAGCAAGATAATCATTTAATCTATCACGATAATCACAAAATAATTCTTGCTCATTTTGAGGGAAGCTAAAACATGCCATCTCTTTTTTCTATTTTTCTTTTTCTATTTTTTGTCCATATATCTATTTTTTTTTCTTCTCTTTTTTTTATTTTTTTTTTCGATATTCAACTTTTTGTGCTACATTTTTCTAGCATAATCAAGTAAGCAATTAAACTATTTACATACAAACCAATCACCTAATCTACCAAATAACGCCATCCCCGGCAACGGCGCCATTGTTCGGTTGCGTAAATGGCGGTTTTAAGTAAGGGATGTCGGTCTCAGGGATGGGTGTTAGGCTTGATTTGGGAAATTGGTTTGTGTTTGGGGTTTTTCTCAAGTGCTGAAAGCGATAAATTATGTAAAGGAAAACAATGAAACTAACCTAAACATGAAATTAAGAAAGCAATGAAATCAAATAAAGTAAGAAATTATACCTTCGATGAACTAACTTCTTCACTAATCTTCAATCTACTTGGATTTCTCCCGAACAAACAAGAAATCGTGAATCGGATTACTAAGAATCCTCAAATCCCCACTTGAGAGTGGAATTTGTGACCCTCAGCCCTCCTCCTCACTAAAAGTGGATTGTTTTGTGGCTAATCTACAAAGACTTTAACAAAAACCTAAACAAAGACCTAGTAAAACTACTGATAACATCCCAAACCCTAAAACAAACCCTAAAGACTAACAGAACCTTAAGATAATGAAACCTAATTCTAACCCTAATCTGAATAAGAGACTAAAACAGAACAAAAAGGGAAACAACAACTAACCCTAAAACTAAACGAAGCCAAAACCAAACCCTAATACTAATAGAAACCTAACCTAATGAAAACCTAATAAACTAACCCTACGACTGCTACTGCCTAAAAGCAAGAAAAGAAAGAAGAAAATAGAGATAGAGAGACGAGACAGAAATAAGAAGAGACGAGAAACAGAAACATCACCCACCTCCCTACTGCCCATCGATCGAACAGAGGAAGGAAAGGAAATGGAAAAACCGAGAAAGAGATACGAGTGGAGACAGAGAAAGAGAAGAAAATCGAGCAACTAAAAACAGAACAGATTCCAGACGAATCAAATCGAACAAAAACGCATCAAATGCCAATTCATTACCAATTCCAGAGCACAAAACTTCAAATCGATTACATTCAAACCAAATCAAATCCAGAATCAAACAGAACAAAATTTGAAACCAATCAAAACCGTAATCGATGAATACAAAGCAAATTCAAGCATGAATGAAAATACGAATTAAACAAAATCTAAACTAATTCTAAACCAAAAAACGAACCCTAGAAAAGCTCCCCTCTTCGAATAGCTCCTTCGTCCCTTTTATAGTCGAATCCCAGCTTCTCCTTTCAATCCGAGCCCTCGATCTTCTTCTAGATGGATGGTGGAGATGCGTTGATGGTGGAGTCGAGTATCATCGAATGGTACTTCTTCGGTTACCCCAACTGAATCTGCACAACGAGAATGGGAGAAATTGAAGTGAGAGATTCGCGAGAAAATGAGAGTTTGAGAAGAAGAGATGAGATAAAGAAGATGATGATGAGAGAAGAAGTTAAGATGGTGGGGCGTTTTTGGTCTGTCTGCGCAAAGAAAACAGAGAGGAGAGTGAGTGAGGGAGACATGGACGAAGAGTTGGGGGAAATGAAGGAAATAGATTTGGGGGTTTTAATCGGCTGTGTCAAGGAGAGGAACAGGGCGGGTAGTTGGGTTAGGGTTTGGGTATAAGGGTTGTTGGGTAGGCGGGTAAACGGGTTTGGAGGTTGGGCTTTGGGTGAGTCTGGGCTGGTTTAGGAATATGGGCCGAATTAGATGGAAATAGGAAGGAGGGAAATGGGGATGTTGGGCTTGAATTGAGAATTAGATTTAGGTTTTGATTTTTATTTCTAATATTTATATTTTGTTTTATATTTAGCAATAATAATAACTATAAATAATAAACTAATATAAAATCTAATAAAAATGCAAAATGAATAAGAGCATAATAAAACTACTAAAATAATTATTAAAGACAAGCAAAAATACCGTATAAAAGAGAAGAATTCGGCTCGGAACGAGACCGAACAAAGAATTGTTAAGGAGAGAGAAGGGGGTTTATGTTTGACAAGTCAAAGCTGACATGACAAATAAAAAGAGCTCAGTCACACCTTCTCCGCCGCCACATCATCCGCCGCGGAGTTAAGTTCAACTTAACTCGGTGGCGTACTATTTAGTCTACTATGGTGCAAAAGTTCATATTATTTAGAACCAAATCTAAAGTTCATATTATTTAATCTACTATGGCCAAAAGTTCATATTACTAGAATCCAATTTCCCTCATAAAAAATAGTCTATATCTGTATATAATTTTGTTTAAATAGTTCGTTTTCATTTTTAAAAGATCTTTGTATAAAAAAAAAGAAAAAAAATCAAGAGATAGTTGAATCTCTCACAATTATAACACTACAAGATAAATGGCAACTGACAAAATGACAACTATGATCGTTATTAACGGTCGCAAGAAACGTTTAACGGTCGCTGCTGGACACGCGCAATTGTTAACAGTGACTGTTAATATCGGTCGCTCGTTAATGGCCACCAATCGGGTCGTGCGACCGTTAAATTAACGGTCGCTAATTACAATTGTTACTTTAGTGACCGTTACTTTAACGATAGCAATGTAATGGTAACAAACCTTGTGACCGCCAATTTAGCGGTCGCTATTTAACAGCCGCGATTTAAAAAAATAAAAAAAGCAGCCTAGCTACCATTAAATTAATGGTTGCTTCTTAATAGTCGCAGGATTTTTTTTAAAATAATCAGGAATTTCGAAAAAAAAAACACAGTAGCGACCGTTGACTTAACAATCACTGGTAACGGAAATTGTAAAAACAAGGAAATACTTAGGTGTCGTTATTGGAAAAAGATATGATTTAATATCATGAAACATAGTAATCTACGGCCTAGCAAGATTTACATAAAATACATATTATTATTGTAATAAATAAAACAAAGGAAATTGGTATAAACAAGACAAAATCAAAACAAGAAATCACTCATATAGTCATATCCACATCTCTAACTCTCCATAATTTAACAATCTAAGTTAAACTTACTAGATTTTCGACGAACTCATCGGAAAACGCCTTAACTACCATCAAGAACGACCTAGCTAACCCATCTCCTTTGCCCCTGTCGACTGCCAATGACACATGATCTACCAATTTTCGATCATCACCACCGTACACACCTGTCTTTGCATCACCGCCACCGTGTCCGTGGCCTGAATCGCTGTCGGGAGCCTTGTTGTGCCCACCTGTTTATCTGTCTCTCTTTCTCTGTTTCTTCATGAAATACAGAAAATGAAAAAAGAGACAAGATCTTTAAATTCACTTGTCACATTACTTCACGACGTATTGGACAATTTACATATTTTTTTCAAAATACTAGAGTGCTATTGGTCTGTTTGGTTCAGAGTTATGGAATGGAACTCCAAACCTTTGGATATGAAGTTTCTTCCTTACTTGATGTTTGGTTAGAGATTTTGGGAATGGAACTCTATACTTTTGGGAATCAAGTTCCCCCCATTCTGGGGCAACTTGATACCTCTCATCTTTGGGGGGTTTCAACTCTCAGGAATCAATATTAATTAAAAAATTATGGTTTAATTTTTTCCAATATTCCTTGGATTGGCTGACAACAAAGAAGGCTAGAGATACGATTGAGTAGTGAGCACCCTCATTGCAGTCAGAGAAGAGGTCATCGTCGTCGCCTGCAATGGAGAAGATGCCGGAAACCACCACGCCGTTGATACGGGCTTTCCGCTCTGGATATACATGTACGAGGTCGAAAACAACCTATCCAGACTCACGAGGAGAAAGCATTCACCGGCAACAGAGAAGGTAGCCGGCAGCGAAGAAGTTGCCGGAAACCATCAATTTGGGGTTTTTCGATCTGGAGATTAGGTCAAGTTGTCGGATACCTTCCACTCGGATTTTTCGATCTGGACAAAGAGGATGGGACGACAATCATATGCCGGAAAAAGTAGCCATGGAATCCGATTTTGAGATCCGATAGATGCTTTTCAATGTGGGTTTTTCAATTAGGACTTTTGGTGTTCTACAATCTGGACTTTGATGGATGCTTCACTGTCTTCCCTATGCAGATCTTGGGTGGTGAAGTATTCATGAATATTGGTGATTGATGACTATGAGGAATTGACGAATTGTTAGCCATGGCCTGTGAATCCAGTTTTAAAGAGATAAAACGAGGGCAAAAGAAGGATGAGGTGGATAGAGAATGACAATGGTTACTGTATTAGGTAAAAAGAAATACAAGTACTAAAAAGAGAAACAATGTATATTTGTTTAAAATAATATATAAAAGATTATTTCATTCCTTAATTGAACCAAACACACAATATGAGAGCCTCCGCAACAGCGAGATCGGAGCCGACGTGGAAGACACCTGTCGCCGATGAGGTCGAGGATGGCACTGCAGCAGCGAGAGCGTCAATGGCGGACGAGTGTTTCTCGAATTCAGCCTCGCGTGCCGAGGTTGAAGACAAGTCCTCGGACGCCTTTTCCCTTTTTTTTTAATTTCGTTTTCATTAACTGAAACGGTGTCGTTTTGATGGGAGTGGGCCGAAAGTTTGAGCAGCTTGTGGCACACGTTGGGCTTGTGTTTGGTGGCTTTAGGAATAGCATTCTAATTCTCATTCAAAGCTTCCAACGCCCGGCAAGTATTCAATTTTAGTAATTGAAATTTGTTTTCTAATTTTTCTAATTGAAAGATTGCAATTTTTAATTTTAGAATTGTAATCAAAAGTTTGTTTCATCAATTTGGAAATTTCATCACAATTTTAACTTGAGTATATTTCTGATTTAGATATTTAATATTTTTTATGATTTATATTTATATTTATTTTAAAATGTAATGTCAAAATTTGAGTTTTAATTTTCCACATTTTTAAAATAATTTTATGTATTCTGTAAAAGTAATTAAATAGAATAAATCAAAAGAACCAAATATATTTTAAAAATTTTAATTATTACATGTGGGACCTACCTTTTTTATTTATTAAACCAAAGTCACCCTCACCATTGGAAAGCGAACACTCAAGCTCAAACTCCCTTAGTGAGTCTCACTACTTCCACATCATCCGTTGAGTAAAACTCACCCTCACCATTGCGGGTGCTCTGATGAATGGAGTTCCATTCCCTTCTCTGTAGGTATCAGATTCCATTCCATTCCATTTCTAAGTTGTTGAACCAAACAAACACCCCCTTAGTTTTACTCTAAATTGTAAATTAGTTTGTCCCTTCGCTATCCTCAATTTTCCTTTAAAAACAATTATAACCATACGAGAATCAGGACTTAAGCGAGTTCTTGGATAAAAATGCCACTAAACTTTACAAAATTTACAATGTTGTCACCCGAAAAAACATGTAATGAAACTGTCACTAATTTATGTTAATTGTGACAAAAATGTCACTTTACCGGTTTGTGACTTGTTTTAGCCGGTTATAAACAGGTTAAGGGTGTTTAATGTTTCGATTAACTATTAAGATTTACTGCCCCCCATCCCAACCTAGATTCTTCATCTTCTTCTTCCTCCACCCTCCTCCTCCATAACCCACCTCTTCCTCATCTCTTCTTCTTCATATTCTGGCAAAAAAATTAGGGTTTTCAGTCAAATTCTTCATCTCTCTTCCTCATCTCTTCTTCTTCCTCAGTTTGAGCTCTTCGTCGCTGAACAAATGCTCATCTTCTGATTCAACAACTCGATCTTCATCTTCAACCTTGGATTGCTCCTTCCTCTTTGAAATCGAAGTTGCCCTGAGAATCAGACACTTTTCAAGCTCCTTCCCAAGCTTCCGCCATTGATGTCGATTGATGAGCTTTGAATTGAATAGAGGCAAAAAAATTAGGGTTTTCAGTGCAAAAAAATTAGTGTAAAGAATTTGACTAAAACTCCTAATTTTTTTGCCCAGAAAATGAAGAAGAAGAGATAAGGAAGAGGAGGGTTATGGAGGACAAAGAAGAGAAGATTGAAGATGAGAGTTGAGGAAGAAGAAGAAGAAGATGAAGAATATGGATTTTGGGGATGGTGGAACATAATAAGAAAATGAAGAATAAATAAGAAACCCCTAATTTTTATGTCCTCAATTGAAGAAGGGGAACTGAGGAGAGCTAGGTTTATGGTGGAGAAGATGAAGAAGTTGCTGGGAGTAACAAGATGAAAGAAGAAGATGAAGATGAAGAATCAGGGGGAAATATATGATGTAAAAAAAAATTAAGGGGGAGGGTAATTAATTTTAGTTGGTAAATATTAATAGGGTAGGTAAAAATTAAGAGGGAAAATATTAATGTTTAATGAACATATTAAATACAGAACCAAGCATATGACCGGCTATTGCAGGTAAATAAAAGGTAAAGTGACATTTTTGTCACAGTTAACATAAATTAGTGACAGTTTCATTACATTTTTTTCGGGTGGCAAAATTGCAATTTTTTGTAAAGTTTAGTGGCATTCTTGTCCAAGAACTCGGACTTAAGCCTGCAGGGGAGAAAGGGAACGTTGGGGTTTTCTTTCCGCATCAAAAATTCGTTCCAGATAAACCCTAATTTCGCAGGTCTTACATTGCTAATCATCATGCGGAGAAGTAGTCCTGGATTCCGGCGAAGCTTTATGTCTTCTTCAGCTGCAGACATAAGTTAATTTTCGGGCTTTGAATCAATTGAAGAAGAAACAAAGCAATTGAAGGTAATCCAGAAACCTAATTTGAGGCCTTCATCTCCAATAGCGTTTGATTTTCCTTTAAGCTGTTCTATTTCGAATATGTTCTATTAAATTCACTTCTTGTTTAATATTTCCCATCTATTTACAATCTTTTATTTCGGTCATTTCGCTGTTTATGGTAGTTAAGGTGTGTGTGATCACACCCCTCCCCCTCCCTACCCTATTTGGATAGGTGTTACAATAATTTTCAGGATTCAAGTGGTTTAAACGTGTTAAATATCTTAAGGATTCAACCTTTCTTGAGCTACTATCAATTTATATATGTAAGAACCAAAAACTGTTAATTCTTCATTTTCCTGCTATGTGCTATCCTCTGTCTCCTGTTTTTGGTTTTTCATTTTTTGTTTGGAAAGTATATGTTAAGTTAAGGGACATTTGGGTTGTTGGCCTGAAAAATATGGATCAGACTGTAAGCAGGCATTTAGTTTAATGATGGAATCTTGTCAGTTTGAAGTCCAGTGGTAAAATTTCAACTGTGGATTGCTCTGTAGGGCTTAACTTGTCGGAGAAAAAATGTATATGCAGTGAAATTGATGAACAACTCTAGGCAAAGGACCCTTGGAGGCGGGGTTCAGCATGTGCTGGATTACCTCAAGCATATGCACTCAGAAAATCCCAACTTCTATTATGCAGTCCATGGAGATCATGACCACTCAACTGACAACATTTTCTGGGTGGATGCTGTTTCCCGGTTAAATTATACCTATTTTGGGGACACTGTCTTTTTTGACACCTCATTTCGAAGCAAAGGCTATAAGGTGCCCTTTGCCACATTTACTGGGTTGAATCATCATGGTCAGCCTGTACTTTTTGGGTGTGCACTTCTGCTCAATGAATCTGAATCGGCCTACAGTTGGCTTTTTCAGACATGGCTCCATGCTATGTCTGGGCAGATTCCTGTCTCAATCACCACAGAACCTGATCAGTTTGTTCAGATGGCTGTGGCTCAAGTTTTGCCAAGTACACGGCATCGTTACTGCAGGTGGAGCATGTTTAGGGAGACACAAGCCCGTTTGGGGCATTTCTACCAGTCACACCCTACTTTTGAGGTGGAGTTTAGAAAGTGTGTGAACGAGAGCGAAACGATTGAGGAATTTGAATCTAGCTGGGGCTCGCTTTTGGCGCAGTATTATCTTATGGATGATGAATGGCTTCAGTCAGTGTACAATGCTCGCCAAATGTGGGTACCTGTGTACATGCGTGGGACTTTCTTTGGGGAACTGCAGTCTATGGCTGATGGAAGTGATACAAGAAGTTTATACTTTGATGGATTCATCGATGCTGATACCACCATGCAAGTGTTGATGAAACAGTACGAGAAAGCAATCTCAAGCTGGCATGAGAGAGAACTCAAGGCAGATGATGATACTGCTAACACGCTGCCAGTTCTGAAGACTCCATCACCTATGGAGAAACAGGCCGCAAACCTCTTCACCAGGAAAGTTTTCATGAAGTTTCAACAGGAACTTGTTGAAACCCTTGCCACTTCTGCCACGAAAGTTGAGGAATCTGGAGCTGTTACAACATTCCGAGTGACCAAGTATGGGCAAATCCTCAAAGCTCATGTTGTGAGCTTCAATTCTTTAGAGATAACAGCTAGTTGTAGCTGCCAAATGTTTGAATTTTGCGGCGTCACTTGTACACATATACTATCAGTTTTCAGGGCAAAGAATGTTCTTACACTTCCTTCAGAGTATGTATTGAGAAGATGGACCAGAAGCGCAAAAAGTAGCTCCACATTGGATGAATGTGCTATGGACGAGCCTACTGATTTACGAGATTGTCAAACTGCTAGGTACAACAACTTAAGGCAGGAAGCCCTTAAATTTGTGGAGGAAGGTGCAAAGTCCATATATGTATACAATGTAGCTATGAATGCTCTGCAGGAAGCTTCAAAGAAGGTTACTGCTGTGAAGAATCAAGGTGCCGGACTTGCACAAGCCGGTGCTCTTACCAATGGTGAGAGTGAGACTGATGTGCAAATAGGAGGAGATAACGCCGTTGCTTCTGACCTATCCATAGTAAGTTCTGCACAAACTTCTGCACTTTTCATTTATGTCGCAAGTTGGTATTGAGGAACGTCCAGCTTAGACCTGCCTAATGGATGTTACTTTACAATTGTCTAACGTATAAAGTTGAAGATATGTTGTGGGTCTACCGGAGTCTGTAAAACATCTTCTGCTTGGTTCTTATGGTTTTGTTGTATAATGTACCTATTCAATCTCGAAACATAAGAAGATGGTGCATACTGATGCCCCTTTTTGGTAGAGTTATGTTATTTTCAGCTCGTTCTTGTTTTGAAACACTAAGGTCTGCTTTGCTCTTATTATTCAGGAGGAAAAGGCAAAGAAGATTCATGAACTGACAGCCGAGTTGAGCAACACAAACAAGCGCTGTGATGTTTATCGTTCTAACCTGCTTGCAATTCTTAAAGACATGGAGGACCAGAAGCTGAAGCTTTCTGTTAAAGTCCAGAATGCAAGACTGAGTCTGAAAGAATGATTTGCACGAACATTTTACCTGACCTGATATCGTGTGCATTCTGTAAATTTTATAGAGCTGATGTGGCAATGAGATGTACTGCTGGAGTGGTTCTATGCTTCAATCCATGGCGATGTTCTCTTCCCTCCCAATTTTTGTTGCACATATGAATGTAGATTAGTTGTTCGCTTCATGCATTCTACTTTGTTGCTCCTAACAATTTTGTCAACTGTTGAGGTGGTAACACAACAATGCACAGGGGGATCCACAGCTTGCTACTAGTTCATTTTACGGGTAAACTCATTAAAATTGGAATGATAGTGAGATATTTTTTACGGTTAGTATTGTTGGTAGGCTGTATCTCTTGATACATTATCATCTTTTTTTGGTCACTCTTATTATATACGACTGAGAAATAATAAAAGATGACTTCTTTGCACTAATAATAATTGATTGGGAGGCAACTAACATTTCGTAGAAAATATTATTAGGGGATCATATTTTTAAAATTAATTTTGAGCCTTCCTGTATTTTGTGGGGTAATCCAGTAAGAAATTGACAGAATCTGACAAGGCTTTCTGAAAATTATCAAAATATCGGTCATTTAATTTAAAGTAATTTATAAATTACCAAATTGTACTCATTTAATTTTAAAAAATGGTCTGTATTACACATAATCAAATTTTGGATTAGTGGGATGATGGGCGTTAATGACTATGACCATGTTTGGTAATAAGCTTATTCAACAGCCAATTGTATAAATTGGTTTATTGGGGTGTCCTTTTTTGATAACCCACTCATAATAATTTGTGTACTGTATTAATCAACATATTTAGAACACAAATGTATTACCTGGAGTTCCAATGGTAAAATGAAAGAAAGTAGAAAATACGCGACATATTTCAACTGCCTATAAGTCCTCTAAAATCTTACCAAAATCCAGCAGAGATTGAACAAGAAGAAAAAAATAGTGGGGGATGAGTATTTGGAGTTAGCAGATGCACTTTATGAATTGGGCAAAGAATATATGATGGCAGGTGGGTTTTCTGTTCAAAAGGCTTCTCAAGTTAAGGTACCTTTACACAGTAGCTGTTGGGTAATCTAATCTGTTTAGAGGAGTTCCAGGATGACCATTCTGTGGCTATTCCTCCTTCCTCTCATGTCTAGAATGAAGCCTGCCTTGTTCCATGGATTCTCAAGGGTGACAGCACTTGTCCATTGTGTAGGGGGAAACTTCTTTTACCCTGATTTTGTTCCCTCCTCACATATTCTTTTATTCTTTTTACTGTTGATTGTCACGCTATAGAAGAGGATGATTAGGAGTTCGAATCTATAGATTTGTTTTCTGTTGTCGATGTAGATTAGTCACAAGCCGATGGTTGGCACTTGGCACCATTAGTTGTCAGGAATCGAGATGCTAATTGTATAGTTTATGTCAACCATCTCTTTGGTGTTGTACTTGAATTCTATGTTACATTGCAATCTAAATTCTCTTTAGCTTCTAC
Source organism: Portulaca oleracea (assembly GCA_029582165.1). NCBI lineage: Eukaryota > Viridiplantae > Streptophyta > Magnoliopsida > Caryophyllales > Portulacaceae > Portulaca > Portulaca oleracea. The sequence goes on from CM055876.1 coordinate 14,836,532, forward strand.
CTCAATATCTGACTTATATTGTGTCCATTATCTTCTGATACAATATTCATTGTTATTGAAGAACACTATATCTTCATCATCCTCGACGACATTACTATCTAGGGAAAAAGGAAGTAGACAATATCACTTCATGGGATTTGGCATAGCCTTTAAGATTACAATCAGCAAAAACACTTTCTAGAATTAATGATGCATATATAGTGCTGATCTAATGAATTCCGGTAACAAATTGAAGCTTTCTATCTTCTTCAGCTGCAAACATAAATTAATGTTTGTATATTTAAATCCAGTGAAAAAGAAAGCAAGCAATTGGTTGCAATCCAAAAACCTAATTTTTAAGGCCTTCATATGGTGCCAATAGCGTCTGAATTTTCCTTGACCTGTTCTATTTCTAATAATGTTCTATGTGAATCTATTTCTTGTTTATTTTAACCCTCTATTTATCGTCTGTCATTTCGCTTCTTTCACTGGTTAAGGTAGTTAAGTTGTGTATGATCACCCCCTTCCTCCCCTCTAGGGTGGAAATGAGACAAGTCGGCTCGCAAGCGGCCAGCCTTCGCAAGCCGGCTCGGTGGGAAGCTCGTATAGCTCGGCTCAAGATCAACTCGGCTTGGCCGGGGCTTGAACTTGTGAATTAAACAAGCCAAGCCAAGCCAAGCCATGAGCAGCTCGGCTCGTTATGCTTAGCAAGTCTAATAAGCTCGTGTTTTATATTCTACTATTACTTTTAATATGTTATCTTGTAGGTTGACTAATATAAATTTAAATATTTAATCAAATAGGTAAATTAAATAGTTGAAAACATTAAAAAAAACCTTAGAAAGACGACAAACTATCATGCAATATTGTATTAAGATATAAGAACTATATATTGAAACAACAAAAAAAAAACATTAATCATCATCAGGTCCTCAGGTTGAAATTAAGTTCACTTTGCAAATTATGTAGTACATAAATTGTGAATGTTCATTACTTGTTATAAGGATCAAGTCATAAGCCAAACGACAAGTCAAGTTAAGCCACAAGCCTTGGCATTCCAAGCCTAAGTCGAGCATATTTAAACTCGGCAAGCTACAAGCCAAATTCAAGCTCACCCAAAGGTGACAAGTCAAACTTCAAACCTTATAAATTTGAGTTCGGTTTGGCTCATTTCCACCTTGCTCCCCTCTATTTGTAGGTTTTAGAATAATGTTCAGGATTCAAGTGGTTTAAATGTGGCACGCATATGGAAGATTTTGTTAGAGTATAAAATCATCATTGGGCCTACAACTATTAGCTTAAGCTTATGGTTGAGATGGTGATTCGACAGATTTGACCTTTCTTGAGCTGATGTCTGTTTTTATTTGTGAGAATAAAGAACTGTTGATTCCACACCTTATTGCCAACCTCTTTCTCAGTTCTCCTGTTTATTGTTTGGAAATTATATGTGAGGTAAGGGATACTAGGGGGGTTGGCATGAAAAGTTGGACCAACTGAAAACGGGCATTTAGTTTAAACTTCAATGATGCAACCCTGTCAGTTTAAAGTTCAGTGGTGAACTGTGAGCAGTGGATTGGTCTGAAGGGCTTAACTTATGTGAAGATACATATATCCAGTAAAATTGATGAACAGCTCTAGGGTAGTTGTAGCTGTTACAACATTCTGAGTAACCAAGTACGAGCAAGTCCACAAAGTTCATGTTGGGAGTTTCGATTCTTTAGAGACAAGAGCCAGCTGTAGCTGCCGAATGTTTGTATTTTGAGGCATCACTTGTACACATGCTATCAGTTTTGACGTCAAAGAATTCTCTTACACTTCCTTTAGAGTATGTGTTGAGAAGATGGACTAGAAATGCAAAAAGAAGCTCCACAGGGATTTTGCGGCATCACTTGTGCGCAGGAAACCTTTGTACTTTTGGTAGAGTTGTGTTGTTTTCAGTTCGTGCTTGTTTTGAAACACTAAGTTCTTCTTTGCTCTTATTATCACCATCCAAGGAGTTGGACAAATCTGAAAACGGAGGAAAACCATTGCAATGTGGTAAAAGAAATCTCTTCACATGTATGAGAAGATGACAAATAGATTTACCAGTGCATCTGTGAGCTCAGTATAGTTGTCAGCATTCACATGGCCTGATGAAGATTATGTCAGACACAATTCCAAGTGCACCCAATGGTGTAATGGCCAAAGAGACGAACCAAAATTTTACACCAGGAAAAGTATTCATGAGTCATGAAGCTGTCAATATCTTGCTAACACCTTTTCCAATCAAGCCACAAAATTTGAGGAATCTGAAGCATTTACCATGTTGAAGAATTTTAAAGAGGCAACTGAATCACTCACTCACCAGATTCTCTAACTACCAGTATTAAATATGTGGGGGCAAAATCTATACATTGGTGGAAAGCATAAAAGGAGTAGATCTAGTATAACTGTGATGGTGTAATTGCTTCATTGATTGCCAACTCGTGGGAGCTAATAATGATACAAATACAAACACAAATACAACAAATTAATCCAACAAGTATGGATGGTCACGCGAGTCACTAATGAGTATGCACAAATGAAACTCAAAAATGGAAATCAAAAGCAGCGGCCAGATCAGATCTGACCTGATCTACATCAAAAAAGAAGAAAGGGACGAGTCTGAGTAAGAGTCAGAGTCTAGTCGTCGGAATCATCACCGCCGCCGAAGAGGGAGACACGATTGTAGACGAGGAAGAGGACGAGAAGGAGAACGAGAGCAACGCCGAAGGGGGAGCCGCTGGCACGGTGGATGGAGTCAGGCTCCCCGACGGAGAATATGGAGGACAGGAAAGATCCCCGCTCGGACGACAGGAATTGTATGGTGAGCAGAAGGATGACCGGGAGTAGGAGGAGTCCCACTGGGCTGAGCAGCTCAGAAATGGCTTCCGTGATGGCTTCTCCGTCGCCGATCAACACCGGCGCTGACACCACCAGCACCACCACCACTGCTAGGAGGATGCCGTGCGGTGGCCCTCTTCCTGCTTCTTCGATCATATTTGACCTTTCCCCTCTAGGCTCTACTCTGCCCGGTGGTTATGGAGGTTTTTTGAGTGGTCAATGGGGAGCGTAGTAGCAGTAGTATGTATGTATGAGTGGAATTTGTAGATGGGGGATTGCGGTTGGATTTGGTGTACCTGACAAAGGAAGAGAGAATTGAATATAGGGAGTAAAAAAGACAAGTAGAAATTTGAATGTGCTGCGAAGTTTACCGGGGGGAGGGGAGTTGAGATTTCCTTTACTGGGAGAAGGGATCCCAAGTAGATTTCCACGCCTGCACTACACAATACTGTGCACCGGCCCAAAACCACGTTACCCCCTCTTTCACTCCCATTATTTTATTATTACTCTTATTATGTCACCCAGTGTAACACCTCCTCACCTACAGTTCTATAGTGTGATTATTAGTATTATATGTTAGAATCATACTTATCAGATCTAAAATTAAATCATTTATTATATCAATATACGTATAATATAAATGCTTACAGACCATGATAACGATTCAATGCCTCATTATTTCTTTCCATTACACTTAGCTCATACTCTTGCAAAATTAACGGTTTAGGTAGTTTAGACAGTGGTTAGTAGATAGTAATTTATGTAGCTATAACCGTTTAAATTTAGTAATTTTGGATAGGAATTCACATAACAGTTTGGGAAGAAATATGTTTAGTAAATTTGATTAACTTGTAGGTACATAAAATGACAAAGGATATGGTTATTGTTTTAGTATGGTTTATTTATTATTATTATTATTATTATTATTATTATTATTATTATTATTATTTCGTCTCACATCATTGTTAACACATTGCTATGTTATCAAATAAAAATAAAAAATTTGAACTTATAATGAAAAAGGTTGAAGATACACTAATATATAATAAATCTTTATCTTCTATTAGGCTCCGTTTTTTTAATTCAGTTGATTGCGGTGCAGTGTGGTGCAGTATGGTGGAATTTTGAAAAACATGGAGGATTGTGGTAGGTTGTGGTGGTAATTATGGTAGGTGGGTAGGTATTTTTAATTTGAAATTTGAAAAAAAATAAATAGGTATTTTTAAGTTAAAAAATTAGGAAAGAGAGATGGTATTTTAATTTGAAATTGGACAAAATAAATTATGGTCGGTGGGTTGTAGTGAAAAATTTGAAGTTTTAATAAAAAAAAGAGAAATGATATGTTGTGGTGAATTATGGTGGAAATTTTAAAAGTGTGAGATGGTATGGATCTGCAATCAACCAATCACAGAAAAGAACCGGAAAATTGAAAAGAACAGCACAAGTCATCATTATTATTTTATGTGACAAAGCAAGAATTATCATCACAATAAATAAAGAGGCAATTTTTGTCATCTTTTGAGTAAAGAGTTAATTTTTGTCTTTAGAGAGAAGAAATCAATCAAAGATTGAAAAACAGCCTGTGTAAGATTGGTTGAAGGGTATTTTAGCCATCAAATTCCTCCAACGCTATTCTTGGCTCTTGACCAGTCAAAACGCTATGAACTACTCTAAACGTTGTTGTTAGACAGACCCTTATAATGGTTATCAATCATGACAACCACCATAAGTAAAATAAATCTTACTTGTATATGTATTAAGTTTATCTTGACCGTTAGTTTTTTTATTGAACATAAAATTATAAAATTTATTTTTTAATTTTAGTTTATTTTTAAAAAAAATTAAAATAAATATTTTCAAAATATGCTTGTTTACTAGGCTAAAACCTAGAGGGAGAGGGTCTGAGGATAGCTTGCGTCAAGGTTTCGCCTCGCGCGGTTCGAGTGTTCGGTCTCAATTCGAGTCGAATTGATATCGTTAATTGAGTATTTTTTTGCTTGTGATTCTCTCACTTGATATAGAGATTTATACGTTTTGCAGAGTTGTTGGAAAATCCATATAACACCAAGGAAAGTGAAGAAGAAAATGGAGGAAAGCAAAGAAAAATTGAAGGGAAAGAAAGAAGCCAAAGAGGAAGGAGAAGCCTCAGCCAAATTCCAAGAAGTCGACAAGCCACTGGCAGTACCAGTCGGCCGCTGGAAGCGCCCCACAACCCGCTAGCAGCGAGTAGACCAGTGAAGGGAAATCGACGGGAAAGTTCAATCGCTACCAGCGTCTAACTACGCGTTGGGAGGGCCCAGTGTAACAGAAACCAAGTCGAAGAAAACAGCCACTGGGAGCGCCCTACATCATCGCTAGTAGCGTCTGTTCCAGAAGGTGCATCAAACGTGAAAGTTTCAGCCGCTGGCAGTGGTTAACATTCTGTTGCCAGCGCCTTCTACCACCACCTATAAAAGGATCTCGCCGCCACAGTTATTAAGCATTCATGCACGCTTTAGTTTTCTTGTTTTTAGGTTTTTAATGTTATATTTGTTCTCATTTTTTTTCTCAGTTATTCTTCAACAATTGTAACAATTCTTTAATTAAGGTTATTTCAATTGAATCTAGTCTCGAATAACTCGTTCAATCTTGTTTCATTCCTTGTTACTTTTCAATTCTCGCTATTCAAATTTTGTTAGTATTAGTTTCCACACAAAATTCAATCTTTATTGAAGAGGAGGATTAAAGTTCCCCAAATTCTTTCTTCAAGTGAGAACTCGGGCAGTCTTAGTAATCTGAATCACGCCTTTTCTTTTTTTTTTTGTTCGTAAGAAAGTTCATGATTCAAGTTCAAGAACGAAGGAAGAAATTTAGGTTTATGTTTCCTTATCATAATTTCAATATTCAATTCAGTTTTAGTTCCTTATTCATTGCTTTTAATTGCTCTCTTAGTTATGAATTTTCTTTCAAAAAATAACTCAGAGGTACCCCAATATTTGAGGAAACTATTTTTCGGTGCCCCAATTTTTCAAAATTAATTTTGAGGTACCCTTACTTTTTGGGTTAGTAATTATTTGGTGCTTTTCCGGACATTAATTTTATTAAGTGACCGAAATACCCTCATTCTTCTTCTTCAAGGGTATTTTCAAGAAGGGAAGAACAAGGGCATTTTGGTCACTTAATAAAATTAATGGCCGGAAAAACACCAAATGATTACTAACTCGAAAAGTAAGCAGACTCAAAATTATTTTAAAAAGTGCAGATTGTAAAAATATTTCACCAAAAGTTAGGGTACCTCATAATAATTTTTTGATTTTCTTTGCAGTTTTAATTTCCTTCATGTTTAGGTTAGTTCTTGTTTTAATTCATTATTTACTGTTTTCAATTTGAACCTTACCAAACTAATTTCCTAAATCTAACACATCATTCCTGCGGATACAACAAGCCTACTCCTAAAACCCCAAAATACACAACCGAACAACAACCATCAGATCGGTGTCGACGCCAACTCCTTCACGTCGCTGCGGCATCAAAGCGATGTGTATCACTCCCGATTTTCCAATCCTTCTTCTGATCGACCAATTCCTGCTCACCGGCCCGCCTAATCGATTTTTCTATCTTTACCGTTTCTTTGTTTTCGAGCTTCGTCATCTGGGTCTGCTTGTGCTCTTGAGTCTTGCGAGAGGGAGTGTCATGTTCAGTCTGTTAGCCCAAGTCAGTTCGTTGTCGAACGCCTATTCGTTCTGTCTTCTTTGTTCAGGTTAGGTCTTGCCGTCTTTTGGGTGGTGAGGTGCTAGCTCGAATTGTGCCGGAATCTGGGTTCAGATTCTCTTCTCGATCCAGCCTTTTCTATTTCTAGCTAGGTTGGTTTGGGTGTTCCCCCCAGGGATTGCAGGTAGGTTGATGGCTACCATGTTGTTGAGGGCTGAAGAACCCGTGAATTTTGCAATTTATGTGCCTCTTGCGTTAGTCTTTGTTGGGTTTTGCTTAATTGCTTAGTAATCATGGGTTCTCTCAAATCTTCATTCTTTTTGGTGTGCTTTTATCTATGTTTTTTAGAGTGCGTGATTTGATGTGTCTTCTCTACAGTGTGGGATATACATTCGTTGGTCACTCTTTGTTTAGTTTGTGTGTCTGTTTAGTTGCTTCTTTTAAGGTTTGGTAGTGTTAGTGTCTGTAGTTAAGTTGTCTGGTTGTTGTCTTTATGATGTATTTTATTTATGCTTTTGGATCAATGGGTTTTCCAAAGGGGGATTTTGACATCGATGTCTTAGCTTGCCTGGAATAAATGACCCACACTGAACAAGCATTCCATAAAGCCAAAGACCTCAAGGAAGAAGGTAATAAACTGTTTTGGAAATAGCTTTTTCTGATGTAGCCTCGTTGTATGCCAAAGCCAGCCAACTCTGGAATGTTTGTATGTCGTTTTGTGAGGATGAGGAGAAAAATCATTCTACTTTAGGGATGTCATTACTCTTGAATCTTGCTGCTAGTACACTAAAACGGGAAGATTTTCAAAGCACAATTAAGTTTTGTAGCGAAGCTTTGTTGATTGACCCAAGTAATGTCAAGGCCCTGTATAGAAAGGCGATCGCTTTCGCCAAATTAGGTGACTATGAAGAGGCTATGGGACACCTCAAACAAGCTCTAGTTATTGATCCCAATAATCAAGAGTTAGTGTTGGAACTACAAAGGTTCAGAATAAGTTCCTAAATCAACATCCTAATTCTGACCACAGGGAAAGTTACAAACGACAAGGAGAGTTCAAGAATCTCAAGGAGAATGAGAATACCACTCCTTCACAACATGATATAGATGTGGATACTACCTCGATCCAAGAAACAAAGGAGCCTGACCCTCGGAGGAAGGAGGGTGAGAATGGATCCAAATCACAAGTTCAGGAGCCTCAAAGTTTCCAAGAATCCCCCAAGAGAAAGGAGGGCGAGAAGGGTTCTAACCCACGAGTTCAGGAACCCCAACATTTCAAGAAGGCTTGCAGGACTCGAGCTCAAAAGTCCAAGTTAAATTTTATGCCATGCGTGAAGGGTAGGACTTGTCCAAGTCCTATGAATACTTCGACCAACTTTAGTATGTCTGTTGATGGCTTTTTAAAGGATCTTCACAAATTGAAGTTTTAGAAAAGAGGCATAACCAATCAATTTCTTGCATTGAATCATTTCACTTGTGAGAGGAGCAAAGTTGTATTGCTGATTGAAGTGTACGATCATTCGAACATGTGTTATATGACAGTTTGATTGGTAACTAAGAAAAAGTATTCCCAAGATAAATAAGATGTCTATAAAGGTGAATCTCACACACCGTAGGAAGTACAAAAGGATGTGAACCACAATTGTGAAGAGGAGATGGCGTTTCAGGTAACCGAGTGGGTCAGGATTAGAGCCATGCAAGAAGTACTTGGGACTTAGTCCATGACTGTCATACTGGCAACATTCAGCATGTAAGCAGTCAGATTGTGAGAAACCAAAATTCGCACATGATTTCTAATCAGGGGCGAATCCATGGTGGGTTTACGTGGGGTCAAGTGACCCCACTTTTAAATAAATAAAAAAATTTGCAAGTTTCGTCTTTTCCATTAATGGGTAATGTATAGATATAGTCGAAGAAGAAATGAAATCATGTCATGTTGCTTGGTTGGATGGTATGCCCTTGTGTAAAATAATGATGAATGCCTTATATATGTTGTGAGTTCAAGCCTGCCTACAACCAAATATTCTCATTTCATTTTTTTCTCTACGTTCCGTGTTCAAGTCCGCCTATAGCCAAATGTTTTTCACTTCATTTTTTCTCCAATGATAAAATTTATTGTATTCCATTTCTTTACATTCTTTTCCCAAAGGATCACATTAAGTTAATTTTTTTTCACTTCATTTATTTCCCAAATATCACATTCTTTAATTTTTTTTTTCAATTCATTTTTTCCCTCAAATATCACGTTCATTTTTTAAATTCCGTGTAAATTAAGCCGTTCAATGGACCTTGTATCTGAGGCATAACTACTAATAAATTTTATAAACAAGGAATGAAATGTTTTTCTCTTAATTTTTTCTCCAATGATAAAATTTATTGAATTCTTTTCTTTACATTCTTTCCCCAAGGATCACATTCTGCTAATTCTTTTTCACTTCATTTATTTCCCATATATCATTGTAGGAGTCAAAAATTTGTTGACCAATTAAAAAATGACACGTGGAAAATAAATTAAATTTTTTCGGCCAATTATTATCCGCCACATATTAAATTAATTACGGTGGTCCATTTAATTGAATTTTAAATGGAAATGCATCCTAACCAATAATATCATGATACGTGTCAAAGATGATGCAGAAAATATTAATTATTTCTTTATTTAAAGTTAAAGGTAATAATTAATTAACTTGGGCTTAAGCCCAAAGCCCAACTCAAACCCTAGGGGTTAGGCCTTTAGAGCATATAAATAGGGGTCCTCCCCCTTCATTTTGAACGCCTGAAGATTCTGCAGTCGACATCCAGAGGCTCCAGGAGATCCAACTGCCAGTGGCCTCCAGCTACCAAGCGCCAAGGATCGAAGACCGCAGAAGATCAAGATCGAGTATCCAAGTCTTTGGCACGTCTTGATCAAGAACAATAACAGAATTCTTCAGCAAGACACTCAGCAGTCTACACTCTGTAGTCTACCCCTGACATTCAACATTCTACACTCCAGAGGCTTCAGAAGATCGAACTACAAGCGACCTCCAGCTACCAAGCGCCAAGGACCAACGTCGGCTAGTTCAATAACTTCTGTTCTTCGCATCAAAGACTGCAGTCATCTTTCTCATCTGGTTCATCGATCAATACCAAGCACTAAGTCTTCGCATCCAAGAACTGCGCAACTACAACCTATAGTCAACCTTCAGACGGTTAAACTTCGAGCAGACTCCAGCTACCAAGCACTAAGGAGATCAACACTCAAGACCTTCAGCTCAAAATCTACTACAAGAGTTCTTTAGCTCAACCTGCATCCGAGATCGAGATCAAGCATCCACGCCCTCGACTCATCCAAGACTCAAGGAGATCGAATCAGAGGATCATCATTATTGTATTTAATATAGAGATTGTACTCGCATACATTCAAATATTAATATAAATTAATTTATTTCTCAATTTCCTGTTTTTATTTATTTTATACACGAAATTTGTGTTTACAAATTTGGCACGCTCGGTGGGACATCTCTGCCTCTCATCTTTTTCTCCAAGAAGTCAAACTCGACCTTCGATCCAAGCGACGTGATGGCTGTCAACATGGAAGCAAAGATAGCTGAACTTGAGGCTATGTTAAACAAGCTCGCCATGGAAAGTGAAGAGAAAGACAAGAAGATCAGCGGACAAAGTGAGCAGATCTCAAAACTAATGAAGGATGTGTTTGGAGAGATAAAAGGGAATGGAATTAGGGTGGAATGGGTTGTTATTCCTTTTTTGGTTGTTTGGAGAACATAATATGGAATGGAATTATTATTCCAGAGGAATTCTAATCCCTCCCAAATGGGGGGAATTAGATACCTCCCATAATTAGGAGGAATGAATTTCTATCCCTCAGGGATAGCTGTGTATATTAAAAAAAAAAAATCAAATCGATTATCTTGTTTATGTGTTAGCATCTATCGTTATTTTTCATCAAACCTCAACCCTAGATACAGAGAGGGGAAGACAGAGAAGAGAAACACCATTGCTGCTGTAGCGGCGGCCATGGACATGGAATCTTCTCTCTGCTCCTATATCTTCCGATCGATCAAGCAAGGAACGACGATCGTAGGTATCGACGGTGTTAGCAAGCGAGCTGGAGAACATCTCCGGCCAGTCGAAGCCGTGGTTCACGGCGGCACCATGACTGGCCATGGCCACCGAACTTACCGTCACCGCAGCACGATGACCGACACCTGATCATGGCAAACTCTTGCCCCACCCTCTGCCTATCTATTGATTCCTAATTCTATTAAGATCTAAAAATGTTAATTTTATGACTTGAATAATTCAAGAACAAAGGGTTGGGAATGACTTATTTGATCGATGAAAAGAAAAATTGGGAAAAGATAAGACCTCAAATTTTCTTTTACTGAAGAACAAAGCAAGGTTCATGAAAGATAATGCTTTGGCTGGAAAAATATCTCTCATCTTTTTCTCTCTGATATGTCTGTCGATGGACTATGGTTTAAAAGAGCTTTTTCATAAACATGGTGCTTACAATGGATAACTATTAGCAACAAAGAATTAGTTATAATAATTAAATGATGAAGAAATAAAATAACAAATTTTATTTTGCATAAAATAAAATAAATTATAAATTAGAAGAATATATATATCATAATACAATATATGTCAAATTAAAGCAATTACTTTGATTCCATTCCATAGTTACTCACCAAACAGTGAAAATGGAATTTGATTCCATTCCAATTCCTCTCCAAACAACTTCAGTTCTGGGTTCTAATTCCATACCCAACCCTCCAGATTTCTAATTCCATACCCATTCCATTCCTGAAATTTCTCCAAACAGACCCGAAGAAGATGGAGAAGCACCCTTATCAAGAATCAGACGAAGATACTGACAAGGAGGAATCTAACAAAGAGTCTTGTAAGGGTGATGCTGACGGCGACGGCGAAAAGAAGAAGATCTCGTCTTTAGGATCAATGACTGCGGTACAGATCCAGAGTACGATTGCAAATGCAGTAAGGTCTCAACTCGGAGAGGCATCGAACAAGAGTCACTTGTACACCAAGCCCTACACGAAGAGGATCGATGCACTTCGGATGCCTCTAGGTTATCAACCTACAAAGTTCAACCGGTTTGACGGAAAGGGTAACCTTAAGCAACACATCGCACATTTCATCGAGACTTGTAGCAATAATGCTGGAACGGAAGGAGATCGACTAGTCAAGCAATTTGTTCGCTCTTTGAGAGGAATCGCGTTTGACTGGTATACGGATTCAGAACCTGAATCTATCAACAGTTGGGAACAAATGGAGCAAGAGTTTCTAAGGTTCTACTGCGCTCAATGGGTCGTCAGCATGACAGAGTTAACAAACACCAAACAGTGGGATGGCGAGCCAGTACTTGACTATATCCATCGTTGATGGGCTCTTAGTCTTGAATGCAAGGATCGCCTCACCGAAGCTTCAACTGTCGATATATGCGCTCAAGGTATGCATTAGGATTTACTCTACGTCCTCAAGATGGTGAAGCCTAAAACCTTTCAGGAGTTGGCAACCAAGGCACATGACATGGAGATAACCATCGCAAGTCGACAAGGAAGATCCTCCTCTTCAACTGGATCCAAGAATGGCAGCATGTATAAGAAGAATGGCAAGCCATCAAAAACTTCAAAAGAAGAGTCCATGGCTATTTCTGCTTCTGAGCCAGTACAAATCTTTTCCAAGCCTAAACTAGAAAGGAAGAAGTCAATTTCTTGAAAGATGCTGAAAGGAAGCGTCCTACACTAAAGGAGCTTCAAGAAAAGAAGTACCCGTTTCCAGACTCAGACTTGCCAGGAATGCTCGACGACTTGTTAGAGAAAGGAGTTATTGAGCTCCCACAACTGAAGAGGCCAAAAGAAGCGGAGAGAATTGCGGATCCAAGATATTGTCGTCATCATAAAGGAGTCAGTCACCCTCTTAAGAAGTGCATCACGCTCAAGGAACGGATCATGAAGCTAGTTGAGGAAGGAAAGATAATATTGGACTGTGATAATAATGTAGAAACCAACTACGTTTCAACATAGCCAATTTCAGCCAGCAGAAATGAATTATTGATGGTCCAGTTCGGACGCCAGAAACCAGTTCCTCTTCCAGTGTTAATCCAAACCTCTCAAGATGCACATGAGCAAGAAGTAGAAGCTTTTAATGATGATGGAAAATGGATATGGAAAATGGATCTCGGGCACTCAAAGGAAGACTAGGGGGCAAATGGAAGTCCAAACAGCACCACTCTGAGGGCATCAAAGGAGAAGAAAAAACCTGCAACCTTCAACGGAGAAGAAGAGGCTCGAAATCATAGAGAAACAAGAAGTCAGTTCAACTGGTTGCTTGAGCAAGGCTCTCGTGCTCCTTTCACCTAGGGGGAATACTTCTCGAAGGACTTCTTGGGAAAAGTTAACAAAGTTGCAGGTGTGATCATGGTCTCCTACTTTGAGATCGAAGAAGATGATAATGAAGGAATGGAGTATCGGACTAAGTCAAACCTCTCCATGTTCGATAGGTTGGGACAGTCAGCTTCCCGCAAACAAGCATCTGTCTTTGAGCGGATCGGACATCAAAGAAGCCGCAAAGCCTCAGTGTTTAGCAGGATTCGGGGTGGTTCGAAATCAAAGGCGTCTGTATTTTCAAGAATCAAACAAACTGAAGAGGTAACAGATTCACAGCCTAGTCAGGAAAAGAGCTCTGCATTCAATCACGTTGGGGTCATCAACGAAGTTCAAAGCACCATCCCATCTCGCATGAAGCGTTTTTCAACGTTGGAGGTAAAAACTGAAGGATCCCTAAGAGTGAAGAGACGCATTGGGATCCTCACCAGTCATCAAAGCAAGATCGACTCTGACAAAGAGCTCAAACAAGATGAGACAGTTTCTTCCAACCAAGTTGCAATTTAGAAAAGTGAAGATGTAGCTCCCGAATAAGAGCCTATATTGTTCACAAAAAAAAAGTTCATTTCTTTAGTTATTTTCAATGTCATAATTGTAATATTCCTGGCTTGCAAGAGTATAAACTGTGAACGACGAAATTAATAAATAAAATTTCCATTGCTCCTTCTTTTAATTTGAACTACGTTTGGCAAGATCCTTATGAGTGTTTCATACTTAAGGTACGTAGGCAATTTGAGTTTAGACTCAAATACAACCATAACATAACGACAAAAAAAGGGTCATGAACTGACCAAAATTGAGACTTTCAAGTCAACAAATTTCAAGACTCTCAAGTCACGAAATTCACCGACTTCTAAGTCAACAAAAATTAAAGACTTCCAAGTCAGTAAAAATTAAAGACTTCCAAGTCAACAAACTTCAAGACTTTTAAGTCACCAAGTCCCTTGACTTCCAAGTCAACAACAAGACAAAGACTTCCAAGTCAGCCAAACTGTCGCATCAACAAGTCTCATGACTCCCAAGTCGACAAAATGAAAGACTCACAAGTAACCAAATTCAAATCAACAAAATACAAGGACTCACAAGTCAAGCAAAAAAAATCACGGCTCTCAAGTCAATAAAATTTGAGATTCCCAGGGTAATGATGCATATGACTCTTACGTCAGCAAATTCAAAAAAATTCAAGTCAACAAACTTCAAGACTCTTAAGTCATGAAACCCACCGACTTCCAAGTCAAAAAAAAAAATTGAAGGCTTCCAAGTCATCCAAATTCAAGACTATTAAGTCGTCCAAATCAAATTTTAAGGTGAAGAAGATCAATCACTTCTAGGTCACCGAAGAAAAGACTCCCAAGTTACTCCCCGCAGAAGATTCATGATTTCATGACTCCCAAGTCAAAAGGAATGACTCATACGTCAACAAAATTCAATGACTCACATGTCAATAGAATCCATGACTCCCAAGTCAAGATAGGTAAAGAATCACAAGTCAATTAGAAAGACTCTTAAGTCAGTAAAGTTAATATCTTGCTCGTACAAGACTCTTAAGTCAGTAAAATCAATCACTTCTAGGTCACCAGAGAAAAGACTCCCAATTCACTCCCCGCAGAAGATTCATGATTTCACGACTCCCAAGTCAAAAGGAATGACTCATAGGTCAACAAAATTCAATGACTCACATGTCAATAGAATCCATGACTCCCAAGTCAAGATAGGTAAAGAATCACAAGTCAGTTGGAAAGACTCTTAAGTTAGTAAAGTCAATAGCTTGCCCGTACAAGACTCCGAAGTCGACAAGGTTAAAGACTTCTACGTCATCATGATGAAGACACTCAAGTCAAGTCAAAACTGCAAGAAATGGACCGACTTCTAAGTCATCAAAATTGTGGGCTTTCAAGTCATGCCCTAGCATGCTAAGATCATCGTGTCGGTGGTCGCTTTAAGTCGGCATCATCGATGGTGCAGTCCTCATGTTGGTTGACAACCTCTCTCAAGCATGCATCGTGGGGGCATCCTAGTCGTGTTGGCTGACTTCTGCTCCAAGATGGTGTCATCCTCCTCCAAATATACAACAAAATCCTTTGGCTAAATGGTAGACTCTTTCAAGCTGGCGACATCGATGTCTCATTCAAGTCAATATTGGGGGCAAGCCAGCTGGCGGTGTGCTTTCTGTCAATCGATTACACTTGTAGTCGAGAGCAAATCAGGTGGCTTGTCGTGTATCTTTAAAACTTCATCTCATTAGCTCATCATGGCTTCAGGGATTTCAAGTATGCTCTTCATAGCCCGTAGACGGCGGAAAGTCTAAGAGTAAAAAGCCAGGCGACGACGGTGTCGACCGAGTTGGTTTTGAAAAGAGACACCTCAAGATGTCTAATACATCAGAACGTCACTGAGGAGTACTTCACTTGCGATGAGGCCATGACTCTGTCGACCCAGACTGTACTGACGTTTCTGAGACAGTTGTCTAGGACAACTCTACGTCAGTAAGCTAGAGAGTAGCCTGTAACGCCCCCAGATTTATAATCACCATATTATCATTAAATACCTCATAACCAAATGATTAGCGTAGCGGAAATATAATCCGAAGGCATTACCGCCGTCCACAAATATGGACAAGGCCGAATCAGGACATTTTAGCAAAAATAATTAATGGTTGGTTATGTGGTTCGTTTTGATTCTAGATTAAGTTAAAATGAAGTGTATTTTTACTTTAAAAAGTATTTTGCTAATTATTATTTAAGTGAGGTATTAATAATATATTTAAGTAAGTTTAATATTTAAAATAATAGAAAAAATTATTTATTTTGACTTATTTGTAGGATTGGTAAGTCGAGCCAGTTTTAGCCCATTCATTGATGATTTAAAATTGTTAAACGAGCTGGTCCATTGATGACCCGACCCTGCTTGACTCCCATTATTTTATTACTCTCATTGTTTGTCTTTACTTATGTTATCAAGGGTAAGACTTCTTGTTCTATAATCATCATTAATACAGTTATGTTTAATATTCCATATTAATTGTTACTTTAATTTATATGTCACCTTAGGGGCCGTTTGGCATGCATTGGGAATGAGAATGGGAGTTCATAATGACATTGGGAATGAGAATTCATAATGGGAATGAGAATTAACATGTCTTTATGAATTACCAACCTTTTTGTTTGTTTTGTGGTAATTCAAATTGGGAATAGGATTGGGAATAAACACACATTGACTAAAGTACCCTTATATTGATTTATGAATGTTTTAATAAATTGAAATAGATGGAAGGCCATAAATGACATGCATTTACTTCTAGAAAATCAATTACCATATGAAAAAAAATAAAAAAAAAATAAAGTTCATAAAGATTTTAATAAAAATTAATTAAGCATCAAATAAGAATTAAAAATTAAAAACAAGTATATAAATTAACATTCAAAGTATGAATGATTCAATAAATCAACATGATAGACCAATTGTTGACGGTTGCCGTAAGATTCAATAACTCAACTGGGTTTACTAATATATTATTATAGTAAATATTTAATTAATAGAAGGAAAATGCGTAAACCCTACTGCATTAGTAATATCTCAACCGAAGGATACGTAATAACAATAATATTTAATTAATATAAGCAAAAGTAATACCATATTTAGGTGACGGTAGCCGGCAAGATTGACAATAAACGTGAGTTTTTATTGAATATAAGCAAAAGAAATGAATAAATGTGAGTTTTTATTTTTTTAAATAGAGGTAGTTTTGGTATTTAATATTGACTAACGAATTTCCAATTCTATTACCACACCCCCCATGGTAATAGATTGTTGGGAATAGACCCATTTAATTCTCATTCCCATTCCCTTATTTTTTTTTTAATTACCATGAAACAAACATGGTAATTCTATTCCCCATCCTCCTATTCCCATTCCCAAACCCTTATTCCCTCTTACCAAACGGGCCCTTAAAGATTTCACTCATTAATTTCCTAATATATATATAATGCTTTATTAAATAAAATATTATATTATGTTTATATCAAAAAAATACTATTATAAAGAATATAATATTAAATTAAATAACCATAAGAAATATTTTTAAAAAAAAGAATATTGGAGACAGTATAATATTTATAAGATTAGTATGGAATGGTGAGAGTATATGTTAGAATTAATCATTTATTATATTAATATTCAATACATATAATATAAATACTTACTATGTATTATATAACAACTAAATTTTATGGGCGTTTCTAGTAATTTATCTATTGTTATATTCCGCTCGTTCTCTTGGTAATTTAAGGATTTTTCTGGTAATTTATCTATTGCTATATCTTGCCCGTTTCCTTAGTAATATAATTTAAGGGTTTTTAAAGAGTGTCGATTCTCGAACTTGGTTTTACACAGTAACTAAATTAGTTTTTTTAAGTGTTTTTCACAATGTTTTTCCTATATGTTCGTGTGGGAATCAACCCTTTTACGGACTCTAATTTAAGAGGCCAAGACGGTGCTTATACATGCTTAGCCTGATCGAGAAATTGTTATTATATACTATTTTTTTCCTTAGTGATTCATATCACTCATAGATTACTCCTAGTCTTCTTAAGAACTTCCGGGGGCTTAATAACCTCACTTGTCAGTAGGGGTGGGCATGGATCGGTTAACCGATCCGATCATAAATTCGGATCGGTTAATGTTTCGGATAGTTAAAATCATGATCCGTATCCGATCCGAAAGTTTCGGTTAATCGAGCTTTCAGTTAACCGAATTGTCGGATAATAAAATTTGCGCACTGTATTCGCTCCAAAAGTTTCGGTTTCAGATCGGATAACTGTATATCCATGGATTATAAAGCACTCGTACAATAATAATCATTGTCCTTCTTACCTTAATGGGTTCAAAATTGTAAACTTTATATATTGTGTTACATTTCTACGCTAATGACTATTAATTTACCACAAAAAAAAAAAAACATTTGAAGGGTTCAGAGTTAAAAATTAACTATTTTTGGATTTTTGGATAACCGATAGATTATCCGATTTTTTCAATCCCCGATCCGTATCCGATCCGTGATCCAGGGAAAATATTCGGATCGGTTAACCAATCCACCAACTTCAAAAAGTATCCGCTAATTATCGTTTTTCAGATCGGATAATCGAATTTTTGAATTGGATCACAAATTACGGATTTTTTGCCCACCCATGTCAGTATAGAAACAATCATTTTTTTTACGAGGGGTTTCATCTTTTTGCCTCCGTATGACCATTTTGCATTTGGAGGTTCGATGATATTACTTGGAAGCTAAGGAGGGATTTTTCATCTATAAGAAAAATACATAGGTATATACCCCACTATCTAGTTGTACTTTTTGTCCTATTTTTGATATTTTTGAAATTTGTTTTGTGTTTCTCTCTTTCCCTCCAGCGGCTGTACTCTAGTTTTGTTTTCCCAAGTTTTTTAGCCAGGTTTTCAACTTTAGTGACACTAATACAAGCCATTCACCTAGGCAGGCTATTGTCATCTAATTTTGGCCCTTGATTTCATAGGTTTTCTTCTTATATTTTGTTAAGATTCTCAAGGCGTAGCTAGCAGACAAACAATAATAAGGGCGGAAAAATAAATAAAGATTCGACACAAGAAATTAACGTCGAAAAACCCAAACCGGGAAAAAAACCACGAACGATGCACTATCAGAGGATTACAACGGTATTTCAGAGATTCCCAGACCTCGACAATCTCTCACAACCTTCCTAGAGTTACAACCTGAGAACTCAACACTCACAGATGAGCCTCACACAACTCCCTCAGAAACACTGAGATTACAGGTCAATCTCTTGTGGTATAAGATGAAACACTCTCAATTGCAATTTAAATAAACCTAGCACCTAGGCTCTATTTATAGTACAAGGCTGACACAATTTTAGGATTAATAGAGTCCCTATAGCAAAGGAATTACAAAAAGGAAGTGGAACAAATCAACAACCTGATTCTCACTCAAACTCTTCTACCTTGCTCCCCAAGAGACAGAGACCAACCCAAAATTGGTCTCCACATTCAACCCAACATATTTGTATATTAGTATATATATAGCGTGTGTACAGAACGAGAATACGATAAGACATAATATTATGATTATGAATGAAAGTTTTAGGCATTTCAAAACCTTTCATAAAAGTCTCTACCAGTCATTATTCATTTCATGAATGCTGATGATGCAAGAGTGGTCTATTTATGGTTGAATGATGAATTCTCCTTAATTTTAACTCGGTGAGATCTTTAACTTGGGTTTCTGAGAAGCATGGCTGGTGAAGCCTTGATTCTTGATTCCTTAGATAACTTGGTGATATGTTACTCCTTAAGGTGATCATATCCTTTTTCTTCTTGGGTTTTTGCTTGCTACTGTTACATTGACTATTTACATTAGTTCATTTGATATTGGTTATGGTTCCTATGACCTGTGGGGTGGATTGGTAGCTATATAAGGGTTCAGTTTTAACTATTTTTCGTGAATCATGGTTACTCTATATTGAAACTGATTCTAATTGGTTCATCTTTCACACATTAACCTAGGGATAGTTGATGGTTTTGATTCTCCCTTGAGTTGTTTTAGTGCACAAATCGATTCTCCGTGCTTGAGTGTTGATCCTTAGGCATTGAATCATCATAATGATTAATTTTTATTCGCAAATAACGGATCACTTAGAAATAGTGATCGTTTAAATTGGAAATGCCTATCAGAAAAGATATTATTCCCTCCATTTCATACCATTTGTCACTTGTTTGACTGTTACAGTCTTCAATAATACTTTTTATTGATAATTTCTTATATAAAATTTTATTAATAATTAGAATATTATACTTTTTGGTTAGTATTAACAATTTAATGGTAGTAACTTATATAACAAATCATTGTGTATATTGATAAATTTATGGTTAAAAATTTTCAAATTTGATGGTACAATTTTCAAAGGTGACCAATAATATCGAATGGAGGAAGTAATATTTTCCCATATAAAATAGTGATCATTGAATGTAATTATTTTCCATATATGATAAAAGTATAACTTATACATAGAAGTACAATGTAAATGCTAACAATTTCCTTTTAACAAAATCTCAAGGCCCCATTACACCTTACGCTATCAATCCTTTTTCAATTATCATTACTAATTACACTCAATTTGCAGTACTTATTTCAAATGATTTAATGTGTAGAGAGAGAAGAGTATTCTCATTGATATGTGTATGTACTGTACAGTATACGAGGAGCACTATGAATATATACAAGGTATACGAGCTGGCAACAACCATAAATATCTTGTAACAACCATTAGCCACCTAATGATGTTGTTAACCGACCTAACAACCATTATCTAACAGCAGGATATACAATCTAACATCCCCACCTCAAGATGTAATTGGGGGAGAATCCAACGATCCCAATCTTGAAGAGAGGTACTGATGTTGAGCAATACCCAATGGTTTTGTCAATATATCAACTAGCTACTCAGTAGAGGAAACATAATACGGCTGCAAGAATCCTTCCCTGACTTTGTCCCTTGTATAGTAACATTCAATATTCAAATGTTTAGTGTGTTCATGAAATACCAGATTACCGGCAATATGCATAGCTGCTTTATTGTCACAATGGAGAGGGATTGGTAAACCGGGAGAGATGTGGAGTTCTTGAAGTAAAGAATATAGCCACTGTAATTCAGAGGTAGTAGCAAACATGTTGCGATACTCAGCTTCCGCAAAAGATTTGGCAACAGTCTTTTGTTTCTTGGTCTTCCAATAAACGAAATCGGGACTAAGAAACACACAATAACTTGTAAGGGATTGGGTCGTGTCCTGACACAAGGCCCAATCCGCATTGCAATAGGCGTGAAGTTGCAAATCATTTTTGTTGGGATAGAAAAGTCCCTAATTAATAGTGCCTTTCAAGTAGCTTAGCACATGGAAGGCAACTTGAAGGTAGGGCTTGCGAGGTTGTTGAAGATATTGACTCAAATGTTGAACCGAGTAGGAGATATCGGGTCGGTTAAAAGTCAAGTATAGCAATCTGCCAATTAGGCGATGATAGACTTTAGGATCAGCCAATAACTTACCCTCAAAATCGGATAGTTTGTGTAGTAACCCAAGAGGGGGAGGGGATGAATTTGACAAATAAGATCTACACACTCGGTAAGGACGTTAGAGCAAACTTCCTTGGTTTCAAACCAAGGATCAAAACACAGTGTAACTGAAATACCTCTTTAAATTTATATCAATCAAAGAACAAGTTACACTTAGGAAACAAAACAAGAAGTAATAGCCTGAAGGCAGTTACTGATAGGTTCACTGACCAAGACAGAAGGTCCTTGAGTCAGCTACAGATAAGGATCGTCGTAGGAAAAACCCTAGCGGCGAATTTAGAACATGATGGATTACATTGAAACTCAAACTCACAAAGTCTTAGTCCTTCAAGACTCTATTACAATATCTCAACACCATATTTGGCTACAAGGAACACTCACCAAGGTCCTCGGCTACCCCTCACCAGAAGTCCTTTACTGGCTACATTCACCAAAGAACCATTGGCTACACATTCAAAAATCTCACGGATTTCCTACTCTGCGATTACTTCCGTGGAATCGCTTATTTTCTCAGTTCTTCTATCGTCCTTTTTATAGAGGCCTTTGGATGCTTGGATTTGAGTCCCTCCAATAGTAACTTGCCTTATGTGTTGATTCTTGCCTTTTGTATTGATGCTTGATTTTCTTTCCTTGTTTCTGAGATATTCTCTGGGAATCACAATCTTCTCTTCCTTCCATTTTCCTCACCGATTGTTTCCTACGAAATAGATAATACAATCGATTAGTCTGGTTAGAAATATGGAAAGGAAAATTAGATATTTACTTTTCCAGAAAACTTTCCTGTTTTTCGTGATTTTGGCTTTCATTCAAAACTTCGTATGAGAACCTTATCAGCGCTTCATATGAGGTCCTTCGTGGATGCGCAGGTAAAGGACCTTGACCCTAGTCCCAACAATGTGAGACCCCGTTGCAAAGGAAAGTTGGCCGGTTGGGAGCTAGTAAGGCCTACATCAGTGATGATGTCAAAAGTATACTTTCATTGGCTCAAAAAAATCCATGTGTGATCACGAGCTATCTCAATTCCCATAAAGTATCAAGCAAGACCGAGATCCTTTACGGTGAAAGCATCGTGAAGCTAGTGTTTAAGTTGCTGAATCCCATAACTATCATCACCCGTAAGGAGTAAATCATCCACATAGACCAGGATGAAAATATGCTTGCCACCTACTTGCTTAGAAAACAAACAATAGTCGCTCATGGACCATATAAACCCACGAGTGGTGAGAAAACTGGTCAACTTAATGTTCCACTGGTGAGAAGCTTGCTTGAGACCATATAAGGAACGTTGTAATTTGCAAACCTGTCCCCGTAAGGCCTTAGTATAGCCCTCGAGCGGCTTCATGTACACCTCTTCATCAAGAAAACCATGAAGGAATGCATTATTATTATCCAATTGATAGAGAGACCAATCTTGCGCTGGAGCAAGAACCATAAAAACTCGGACTGTAGTGAGCTTGGCAACGGGGGAAAAGGTGTGTTTATAGTCTTTATCCTTGATTTGCTCAAAGCCTCTAATTAGCAATCGAGCCTTGTGTCTCTCAATCGAGCCATCTAGTTTATACTTAATTTTATAAACCCCATTTGCTTGATAAGGCCTTTTGTTGGGGTGGGGGGGGGGGGGGAGGGAAGCTAAGTAAGAATCCATGTTTGATTGGTCTCAAGAGCATCCAACTCTTTATTCATGGCCATTACTCATTCAGGTGAATGTTGTGCTTGGGCATAAGTAGCAGGTTCATGAGTATTTAACACAGAAGCCAAAGACAATATGTACTCATGGGATAAGTGTGCCAGATGGGAGTAGGAAAACAAGGGATATGGTTGAGAAAAGGAGGAAATAGTAAGAAATGAAAGGGATATATCAGAGTGAGGTTAATGATTGAGAGTATTGGTGGATAAAGAAGGTTGAAGGGAAGGACAAAGATAGTCATGTATCCAAGTTGAAGCTTTTTTTTGTTTTTAATCTATGAGATCTACGAAGATGTGTAGTAGCATCTAGTGTAGAAGTGGAAGTTGGTACAACAAATTCAAAAATATCAGGGGGTGAAGAAGTGGGAGAAACAAAATTTGGAGCAATAACATGATGTTGTAAAGGTGATTCTCATTTAGGAAAAAGAGTGAGTGGTGTTAAAGATTGTTGAGTAGAATATGTAGCAGAATCTAAGGACTGTTGATGAGAAGAACCATGAGAAAAAATGGGACTAGATTGTAAGGGAGATGGAGAATTTTGATAAGAGGAGACAGAATCAGTGACACGAAAATTGGGACTGATAGGATCAGGAATGAAAGGAGTTTGAAGACTTGGGAGGATAGGACCTGGGGAAGTATCCAAGGAGGGTAAAGATACATTGTGCCCTTGTTTAAAAGGAAAAAAAATTTCAAAAAAAATAACATCGTGGTTGTGAAAAATTTTGTTGGATTGTAAGTCATAAAGTTTGTACCCTCAAAAACCATAGGTATGACCGAGCAAAATGGATTTGATAGCTTTGGAGTCAAACTTGTTCTTAGCTTTCTAATTAATTGCAAAACAAAGACAACATATAGCTCTTAAATCTTGATAAATGGGAACCTTGTCAAAAAGTTTCTCAAAAGGAGAAAGCTAGTTGAGGCTTTCATAGGTAAGTAGTTTATAATATGTGTAGCCACAAGAACACATTCTCCCCAAAAATGCTTCGGCAAATTAGCATGAAACCTTATTGCACTTGCAATTTCTAGAAGGTGTCTATGCTTCCTCTCGGCAACACCAATTTATTGTGCGGTTCCAACCATAGAACCTTGATGTAAAATGCCTTTTGAACTAAAAAAGTCAAAGCAGGCTGAATTAACAAACTCTGTACCATGTGATAAAATTGGATAATGGCAGCTTTGACTTGAGATTTGTTTTGTAGAAGTTGAGTCCAAGTGTTACGAGTAAAATCATATACAATTGTAAGAAAATAACAGGCTCCAATAATATTTGTTGTTAGGTAAGACCCCCAAAGATCCAAATCAATAAGTTGGAAAGCATGAGATGTTTGAATGGAGCTTTTATTGAATGACATTCTATGCATCTTTGTAAGGATACAAATGTCACAAATTGATCATCGGATATTTGATTCTTACACCAAGAAATATGTCTCATAATTGTAGAGATAGAGGTACGACCTAATCTAACATGAATAGTAGAGTTGCTAGGTTTATTACAAGTAGAAAAAACAGAAGCGACAGAAGATGCTACTACATAATTATTGATATCATCAGATTGTTCGACTTCAGCGTTGGATAACGGTATCTTATAAAGTCCATCAATGTTTGGTGCAATGTCAACAACCCTTTTACTTGAAAGGTCCTAGATAATGCATTGTCCGAGGCAAAAGATAGCAAATAATTAGTGGTCAGTGAGAAGCTTAACTAGAAATAGATAGCAGGTTATACTTAAAATCTGGCACGTACAACACATTTTAAGAATGACAGAATCAGATAAAAGAATGTTGGGTTAATGGCCCAAATTCGCTTAGACTCATTATTTGGCAAGTTTCCTAAACCCGTTTAAACTCCAAATAGTTTCCTAATAGTAACCAATGATTTGGAGTTTAAACGGGTTTAGGAAACATGCCAAATAATGAGTCTAAGAGAATTTGGGCCATTAACCCAACAATCTCCACCTTGGAACAAATTCTTCGGTACCATCATAGAACCCTGAATTTTGATCACCCAATTAAATTCTAATAACCAAATTTTGACTTCATCCTGAATTTGATTGAATCCGGCTCTGAAGGAATTTGACCTGACTCCGGCAGGATTAGAAGTTTACTGAATCTGGTTGTATCCGGCTCTGAAGGAATTTCACCTGACTCTAGTAAGATAGAAATTTGACTGAATCTGGCTGTACCCGGCTCTTGAAGGAATTTATCCTGACTCCGGTAGGATCCGGCTCTTGAAGAAATTTAACCTGACTCCGATAGGATCTGAATCTCATTGAACCTAGCTCTGATAGCACTTGATAAGGATCGGATTCAGATTTTGTTGATAGTTGTTAGCCACTTGTTAGGGTGTAAAATAGAGCAATATATGTAGCGGAAGGAAAAACAGGATGATTATAGAATCGAGGATAATAATAGAGAGAGGTAAGGATAAATAGGGTGAGACAGTAACTTTACGTGGGAAACCGAAGAAGTCGGAGAAAAACCCACGGGCGACAACCAATATCAACTAGTAGAAAAGGAGATATTACAAGAGGTAGAATATAATCTCTCATACACTCTCAAGACCTAGGGATAAGTAGGGTGAAGATGTGTATGAGAGATTATATTCTACCTCTTGTAATATCTCCTTTTCTACTAGTGGATATTGGTTGTCGCCCGCGGGTTTTTCTCCGAGTTCTTCGGTTTCCCACGTAAAATTACTGTCTCACCCTATTTATCCTTGCCTCTCTCTATTATTATCCTCGATTCCATAATCATCCTGTTTTTCCTTCTGCTGCATATATTGCTCTATTTTACACCCTAACAAGTGGCTAACAACTGGCAACAAAATTTGAATCGGATCCCTAACAAAGAACTTGACCACATTTGGTTACATGTCTCAAGGTACCGGCCATCAAGTAGGACAATACTAACAGGCTATGAAGGGGTTTCAAGGACTGAAAGATAGTGGGTTCATGAGTCATATGATCAGTGGCACCCGTATCAATTATCCAAGAACTAGCACAATGATTACCAACAAGACAACAAATACTAGAATGAGAGCCAATACCTGTAAAGTGAGCATAGGTATCTCCTTGACAATCCGCTTGATTGCCCTTCATAAGTTTTATTGTTTTAATGAGGTTTGACCTTATACATGTAACGGCCACAATAATCAATTGGGTTTTATTACGACAGTTACAATACTAATAAATCCCCATAATCACTCCCTCTAATTAAGTGAGATTAGTACTACTTATAGGGGTGATTAGGGATGAGTTGTATGCACAACTGAGTAAACATAATCTCCCAAAAAATACACTCTCTCTGTCTCCTAATACCGTCTACCATCACTAGACTCGGGTGTGCGATGTGGCAATATTCCGGCGACTCTAGTAGCCATCGGAGTTCGATTGATATTATTCCGACTTCAACTTTGTGGGTACAACAACAGCAAGTGATCCCAATTCCGCATATAAGGTTAGTCCTTTATAATCTAACAGTGGTATCAGAGCCTTCTTGCTCGTTGTGTACCCCGTGAATATTAAGTTGATTGAATAGTTCTTATGTTTAGATTAAATTAGGCTAATGTGTGCTAATCTGTCTAAACTACTAAATTGATATACAATCGTTTTTTTATGTCTCGCATCTAAGTGATGTCCTGTAATTGATCCCGTTCCCCCGACTGTGAGTTTAAAGACCAACTCCTACAATATGCTCGATTCAGATTTAGACCCAACCCCAAGCCTAACAATTCCCTGCCAGATTTGAACTATGTGTTCAATTCAAAACCAGCCGCAAACGCATTTTTTTTAAAAAAAATATGGAAGGTGAAAAGATTAGAAGAAAAATTGAGCATTTTTCCATCATACCCATAAGAGGGTGGCGCGTGTGACGCGCCGCCAACGGAGACTATGTTGTCTTCTTGAAACCCGATTTGTATATAAAAGCCTGACGAAAAAAATACGAACAAAAATGGCTGACAGTGAAGGCGTGTGGGTGACACGCACCACTGCCAAAGTAGCGCGTCGGTGGTGTTGTCGGCGTCGGCGGAATCGCTGTCCACCGATCTATGTGGAAACCACGTCGTTTTTCGGCTTTGATTGTTGCATACTACAGATAAGGAGTTTAGAGTGAGGGTGAATTGAGCGGTTTCATCATCTGGGTTTTTTGAGTGACCACCGAGACTAAGTTTTTAGTGGTGGTGGCCTGGGCGGCGAGAACTAGAACAGGAGTTAAGGGGTTGAGCACGCCATGGATGGAGCTTGAACCTCCATGGTTGTCTGGTTTCTTCTTGGCGAACAGAGGAAAATTGAAGATAAAGGGTCAGGGGGAGGGGTCTTTG
The DNA here is from genome assembly GCA_029582165.1 of Portulaca oleracea. NCBI lineage: Eukaryota > Viridiplantae > Streptophyta > Magnoliopsida > Caryophyllales > Portulacaceae > Portulaca > Portulaca oleracea. The sequence continues at coordinate 14,863,593 of CM055876.1, forward strand.
GGGTTGTAGAGTTTACTGCCGTAGGTTTTATATTAAGTAAGCTTTTTTTTTTAATACATGATGTATATATTATTATAATGATAACGATAATACGAATAAAAGAAATCAAGGGTTGCACGTTAAGGGCTGCCTATTGGGCCGTGAGTTTCTTAATTTCTTACATGGGCTTTACTCCTAGTTTCTTTTACGCCAACTTTGAGATAGTTATGTATTATTATTTAACTTTGTGTTAATTATTAATTATATATTGATTATGTACTTGCTAATTCAAGTTTGTTATTATTTTAATTCTGTTTTTATGTGTTAATCAGAATATGTGTAATTAGAATATTTGTATTTAATTTATGTAATTATGACAAGCATGTTTTAGATTGTAAATTACAATATGTTTTGTTAATTTGATCGTCTATTACATGTTTTATGATATTCTTGAGTTATTATGTATCATACATTATTTGTAACAATCGTACCTTATTCCGTTTCATGAGTATGTTTGTTTATGATTCGTTCGCTCATATGTTTGGAGTAAATTATAGAAATATGTTTTGTATAGTTTACCGATTGTTTAAGTACGTGTAATGTAGATTCGTTTTACTTGTTGCATATATAAATTCGTTTTATGAATGTTAGCTCGATAAATTTTATTAGTTAAATTTATCCAGATTGAGTTCGTGATTTACTTTGATTTTATTATGTATTTTTGTTGGACGTATAAATGTGTTTTATAATTAATATCTTAGTGATATGTAATAAATCATGATTGTGTGTACGTAGTATAAATTTGTTTTATATACGTTTATATGAGTTAGTCTTGTATCGTATCATATATTCGGATTTTTATGAATATGCAATTAACTATAATTAAGTTTGTCTTAAGGTAAGTCCTTATAGTTAATTAATCATATATATTTTTTTAAGTAAATTAGTTTTATTTAAAAATAATTAGTAATATTATACAAGTCGGTCTTATATAATTACAAGTGTAATTTCATTTTACACGTGTCTAATTGATTGATCATAATATATTTGTACAATTTTAATCTCACGGAGAGGCAAATAATCTCACTTATGTGATTTTGTATTACATAAATGAGCGTATTGAGATTAAAATGGACTATATAAATTAGTTTTACATATTCTTGATTAGTAAAAAAGTTGCAAAGTTTTTGTTTTTGTAATATTAATCGATTGAAACCACATATAAATGAGTTTTATATGATGCGATTATGTAATCATATGTCACTTGCTGAAAATTGATTATAATATATATTTATGTAAATTCGTTATACATTTGTTAATCAATTATGATTACATAGCTTCAATGTACAAAATAAATTTGTTTTATTGATAATCAATCAAATGGAAGACTTAACTAGTTATGTGTGACATGGTGTAGAATCTGTTTTTACATTTAAACAATCGATTATGATAATGTAGATGAGTTTTATATTTCGTTTTTATGTTTTTAATCGATTCAAAGTTAGTAAATCCCTCTTATATAATAATGTGTAAATAAGTTTTACATTGAGTCGAACTCATTTTTGTAGTGATTAGATGGATGTGTTAATGTGTTTAAACATTCTATTACATAAGGAGATTAGTTGTTCTTATGGAATTTCATAATATAATTCTCATAATTCCTAATTCGTCTAGTATGTGATGATTATGAGCATAGCGAAATTTTCGATCATATGACACGGATGATGGTTTTCTGAATATTCAATTATAAGATTGTGCCTAAATGTTTTTTTTGTTTGTGTAGACATGACATCTAAGAATTCTTTGGTTGATGATTTGTTCATTTCTGAGGTGTTGGATGGATCCAACTTCGACTTGTGGAGTCTAAGTATTCAATTTCTGTTGAATGAACGAGATGTGTTAGCCCATCTGTCTGCGAAAATGTCTCCCCCTACAACTAAGGAAGATGATGACCTTGATATTACGTCTTTGCGATATCAAGAAAGCTTAGTAGCGTACCAAGAATGGTGCAGAAAGGATCGTAGAGCACATTATACTATGTTGTATTACATGCATGACAACCTGATTAGCGAGTTCGAGCATTGTTCCGCTGCTAAGGAGTTGTGGGATAGCTTGAAGGCCAAATTTGAGCAGACTTCGGAGATGAGACTTCGAGCATTGCATCTTGAGTGGATGTCTTACTCGATTGACTCAAGCCGTAGTATTGCGGAACATCTTAGAATTTTGAGTGTTATGGTTCAAGATCTAGAGGCTGGTGGGATAAACGTTCCTAAGAGTTACCAGTGTACAAACTTGCTTCGTGCACTTTTGGCTGGTTTTCAAAAGCGGAAATCATTTGTCTCACTGATGACTCGCAGCGATCATATTCAAAACCTAAGCGAGACCGCTAAGCACCTTGAATTAGAAGAGGAACGTTTGAAGGTTTCTACTCTCCCACTTAAGGCATCCATTGCTAAAGGTGATACTTCTAAGGAACAACTTAGTGCTAAGAGTAAAGGAGAGAAAAATATGGCGCGTGTGAAGTGTTTTAATTGTAGGAAGAAAGGTCATTATGCTCAAGATTGTCTTGAGTCTCCTAGCAAGTTGTAGCTTTTGGGCATTTGAAAAAGAATATGTTTCATTTTCAAAACATTATTCATACATTTAGGGTGTAATATTTTTATCTAGAGTTATTTTTCGCATATTAGTGTTTAAACTTCTTTTACTTTTGACTACAATTAGTTTGTCTTCAAAAATAGCTTTGTTCGTTTATCTATATTTAACACTTAGTTGAGTGTTATTATGAATAACTATGTGTTTTTCTATTTTAAGATTCATTAGTTGATTCTTATGCTGCTTTTAGTATTACATATTACGTTTAAATCTATTATCCACTTAGATATTTTATGGGACTACTTGATTACTATTTGAAATTTTTTAATTCATTTAAGTTTTTGAGACAGTAATAGTAACTTGTAGTGTACAAAAGAGTTAAGTTTTCTTTGTACTATAGAAATGGTTTCAAATTGTTGATATGTTCAAAATTTTAAATGAACTTCCATTTCATGAACTTAACATCTTAGTGGCCTGGTGATTGAGTTAAATGAATTACATATTGCTTGGCATGGTCAAGTACTTGTTGGCATTGAATAATTCTTTATTTAGTTTATGATTATCACATGCCAATGATATGACATTTTAAACATACTTTGTGTTGGTTATAAAATGTTTCAAAGTTAATTTTAAACCATTTATGTCCACGACATTTATGTTGCTATGTGCAAGACTGTGACTATGGAAAACTTAGTGTTAAAATTAAAGTTACTAAATGGTCAGAGGATAAGTTCCTAGTATTAGTGAAGCTATGGACATTAATTTAATATTTGTATGTGTTACAATTACCATCTCTCGGTGAATGGGGGGAGGGAATAGTTAACTCTCATTTTCACCGAGGATAATAGAAATAGTGGAAGAAATTTCATGTTTTCTATTGCTGGCAGTTGTCTAAGTTGGAGTAAGAGCAAAAGGATATGAGTGTCCTTTATATTAATCTTAAGCATGAGGTTGGTTCTCATATAAGTATTAAACATGTGGTTAGTTATCATGTTCAAATGACCCATAACTTTTGGAGTTAGTGGGAGTAGCTCTTCATATATTCATGATTCTATATGTCTAAGTGATAGTGGGAGTGATCATGAATCATATAGACAGACTATACTCGCATGTCCTAAGATTCAAAGAGTGTCATAAAGGGATAGTTCCTTAATGTACATTTGTGATTTATGAGAATATCTCTTTGTGAGGAAGTTCTATTTTCACTAATACAATAAAAATTGGATGTATGGTTATACCTCGAGTCATATGTTAGACTCAATAATTGTTGAGTTGCAAGATTGGATAGGCTCCTAGAATAATGTTTTATGTGGATTATTCTTGTTTTGTATCAAGAATGAGAGAAGATATAAGTTGTCCTCTTAAGAAATCTATGGTAGCTTTGAACAATCTTCTTGATCATTGTACTTGTCATTTGACAAGACTATTTGTTGTGTCTTGCGAACATGAGTTTAGATTATGTTTCTAACCATGTTAATGGCATGTGCTTGGTCAAATATTTGAGAGGTGGTCATCCCTTGTTTTTGGTACGAGGGATATATGGTGGAACTTTGTGTGTCTACACGTACAAATAATTAAAAACATCCTAGGAAATTTCTTAGGTGTGCTGGAATGCATACGTCAAGAGATTCTTAGAATGTCTTCTAATTATATGTTGTGACCGCCTATGCTGTTACTCAATTTATATGCACCCGATTTCGAGTTGGGATAATATCTAAGCAGAATTTAAACAGAAGGCAAACAATGTTCTTTTTGTGGGTCTTGTTGGCCTGGAATTGTAAAGAGAATGTGTTCATACTATCTTTGTGATGTTATGATATTGTAGTAATCGGTACAAAGCAAAGACATTTGAATAATGATTAACAAGAATGCCAAAATAAATTTAGGCCATTCTAAAGATATGATATTAGCCTATGTGGGATTCATATCTTAGTTAATCATGATGTCATAAAGTGTATGTATTTAAACTAGACTATGGTGTTTCGTTCGTGTAACCCAGTTTTGGGATAAGTTCTCAATTCATATAGTGCGTTTATATGATCTAAAGGTTACGAGATTGTCTTGTTTAGGATATTAAGAATATTTTATTTCTTTTTCCTAAATTATGTGGGCACATTAAGTGTCACCAGGCTTAACTATCTTGTCACACGGATAGTTTTCCTAACACTTAGGTAGTGGGTAGGATGAGACTGAATCATGTTGACACTAGGTGTGTAACATGAATTTGAATTCATACTCAACGTACACTACGTGTGTAACATGAATGGGTATTCATACTTTGAGTATAGAGTTGTATAAATAATAGTCGCCTTAATAAGTTTAAGATGAGATTCTTGGCGAGTCGATCATGAAATGTTGTAGTTTTCATGTTAAAGCCTTAAAGCCAATTTTGAGTGGGTGATTTACACTTAGTATGTAAATCTAGTGGCTCGAGTTAATTCTTTGAGTAAGAGTTAGACTTATAAATTCCCATGGTATAAGAGAGTGACATGCTCACCTTAGTGGGAGCTATACCATGGCACATATTTCATACATGTGCGCTTTGTCGACCAATAGGGAGTGTCAAATGAATCCCTTTATTTGTCACTGTGTGAACCCTATGACTATGTTGTCAATTTGTATGGTACCCTTTGACCTATGAGCTATGATGTGGAAGCTAGTTGGATGTTGGTACTTTAGTGTGACCTCCAAGAGCCATATATGGTTCAGCGGAACACATTAGGAAAGCAGTCTTACGAAGTTGAAATGTCACTAGTGTCTAAGGAAGAATTGATCCATCTTCACCATGTCAGCCCGGGCGATTATATTGGAAGTATAATCATATGACATGTTAGGCATAAAGGGACATAGTATGTCATGTGATGAAGTGAGGATGATTCAGGGGGTCGTTACTTGTTTGTTTTGTTTTTGAAAGTGTTATGTTAGTTAGATGGTGACTTAATATAACACTACTTGTTACTTTTTGGTCGCACGCCTCATTCCCGGTATGAAGTGTAGGAGATGTCTTAGTGAGAGAGATGTTGTACTTAAAGCTTATGTGGCCGAATGGGAGTATTGTTTTAATGAGGTTTGACCTTATACATATAACGGCCACAATAATCAAATGGGTTTTATTACGACAGTTACAATACTAATAAATCCCCATAATCACTCCCTCTAATTAAGTGAGATTAGTACTACTTATAGGGGTGATTAGGGATGAGTTGTATGCACAACTGAGTAAACATAATCTCCCAAAAAATATACTCTCTCTGTCTCCTAACACGGTCTACCATCACTAGACTCGGATTTGCGGTGTGGCAATATTCCGGCGACTCTAGTAGCCATCGAAGTTCGATTGATATTGTTCCGACTTAAACTTTGTGGGTACAACAACAACAAGTGATCCCAATTCCGCATATAAGGTTAGTCCTTTATAATCTAACAAGTTTCAATTACTTCCTGAGCAATAGCTTGCAACATGCAAACTAACTCGGAGAGCTAGTGAGAGAAAGGAGAATGTGTAGAGAGAGAAGAGTATTCTCATATTGATATATGTATGTACTATACAGTATACGAGGAGCACTATGAATATGTACAAGGTATGAGCTGACAACAACCATAAATATCTTGTAACAACCATTAGCCACCTAATGATACTGTTAATCGGCCTAACAACCACTGTCTAGCAGCAGGATATATAACTAACATAAATCAATCAACAATAACTAGAAAAAAAAGACAATGAAATACAATGAGGCTATTAAACAAATGATGCACCTTGAATGCTTCAATCCAAAAATTATAAAAAATTATTAAACACCAACTTCCTCCAAAATTAATTATGTGAACCAATGAAAAAAACCAATGTAACCTCTAAATAAAATTCAACACATATTGGAAATTTCAAAAAGACCACCAACATTGCTAACATCGTCACTGTATAAGAAAAATAAAAGAAAAATAAGATAAAATTAGGCTTTTGACATTTTTTAAACACCAACTCTATTTGCTTCAACTCCGACGACTCCTCATAGCTCCACCTTTTGACTCCCATAAATTATGGGTGACATAATGTCAGAATGTACATGAGGTGTTTCTTTGTTATACGAATCTTGTTGAAATTTTTTAGAGGAGCGTAGCAGAAGTATAGTGGGCCAAAACTTGGAAATAAAACTTGGGATTTGGATTTGGAAGTGAAGAATGTTACAAGGGGAAATTGGATACATGGTGCTGGTGGAAGGAGCTCCTTATAGGAGCTTATTAATTCTTCACCTCAAGGGCATACATCTAATGCCTATTTATAGATGATACAAGGAGGTGATAGAATTCTTAACCTCCTTACTAATTTGTCATTATCTATATTTTAGATTTTTCTTATATTATCTCTTAATATATCTAGAACATTCCATGATATTTTTTCATATAATATCCTAGTTTTTCTTATGGATCTTTCTATTAATTCTTTTTATGATTTTTTTAGATCACTTCCAACAAATCTCTTATTTCTGAAGTGTAACAAAAGGTGTTATAAAACAACATATTTAAATGGTGGTGGAGAGAAGGGTGGTGATCTCAATTCACAATGAAGGGAATGCATTGCTACCCAATGCTCTCAACACATATGGATCAGGTGTCTGGATAGACATCAAGAAATTGATAAAATGCAAGGAGCCAGCTTAGGAAGCATTTAAAAGAAGCCTTCAAATCAGGCTAGGGGATGGAGAAAGAACAAGATTTTGGATGGATAGGTGGATTGACCAGGAACCATTGAGGGACAAGTTCCCTGATTTGTTTAAGATTTCAACGCAAAAAGGCATCGAGTAAAAGACATGGGCTGGCACGATGGGAATGGATGGAGGTGGATACTAGCGTGGGAAAGAGAGCTGAACGAAGCTGAAATACAGTAAGTTTAGATATTGACAAACATGATACAGAGCCAGGGACCAAAAATCGAGTGCAAGGATAAGATCTCCTGGGTTGACAATCCCAAAAAAAGAGCAGAACGGTTAGCGATGAATTGAGTACAGGTGGATTTTTTGGTGACCTCTGTCTAGATGAAAATCGTGCCCCCTGGAGTTGAACTAATGACATGGATTGCTCTACTGGGCAAACTTAACACACGAGCAAGTTTGAAGAAGCTGAAGCTCATAGAGGAGGAAGAAGATATATGTCCACTATGCAATACTAGAAGTGAAGAGCTTGACCATGTGTTATTGACGTGCAGATTTGCAACTCAGATATAAGATGGACTCATGAGAGACTTGAATTGTTTGGTGTTGCATAGTGACAGTCTGTGGATTTAATTATGAAAACTGGATACAAGTACCCTTCAGAAATAAGGTGATGAAAGAATTATGGAAGGCAACTTTGTTTGCTGCAATATGGTCCATTTGGTCCCATAGAAACTCAGTGGTTTTTGAAGAGAAAAAGCCAGAAGTAAGTGTGGTGGAGGAATAGATCAGAAGGAGGGTGATTTTCTGGGCAAAAACCTGGAAAGAGGGGATTCCATATCCAACAGAAACATTGGTGAGAAACTTCAATACAATTCCAACGTTGCTGCTCTGAAGTGTGAATAGTAGTGAACTCAAGAAAAGTCGGATGATTCGCAGAGGAGGATGGCAAGCAATCTGAGGAAAATTTTGGGCACCAATTATCTTTTATTCATGATTAGTTTGGTTGCTATTTTGGAACAAGGCCTCAATTCTAGGGTTGGGTCTTGTTTGCAGTTTTTTTATTGTACTTGTCTTGTTTTGGCGGGCCTGGCCCAATATTTCCTTGGTAGGTTTTAGGTGTTGTGTCATGTACTTGTGGCTTTTGCCAGAAACAATCGGGAAAAAAAATACAACAATAAAAAATTTCATTATAATCGTATTAATATGAGATAAAAAGATTGTTGTAAAACACTTTTCATAAAAGCATAATCCTATAGTTTTCAAAAGTACTTATTGGTAGAAACTTATGGTGAAAAATATTGTATTAGGGGTAATAATATATATTATATCAACGTAAACAATAAGTTTGGGACAAAATGAGTGTCGATTTTCCATTGTTATCTTCAATATTCCTCCCTAATTAACATTGAAAATTCTATCATAGTTGAATTTATTTTCAACTATACTAGTTGCAAATTTTATACCTTTCATTTATAAAAAAAAATAAATCATATTTTTTAAAAATATTTTTATCCTCCTAAACATGATTAATTATTGTAACAATTTAATTTGATTAACTTACATTGATTTTGAATTTTTATGATAAAATTAATGATATTTTCACTTTTCAACTACGATAGTTAAAAAAAATCAATTATGGTCAAACTTCCTTATAAAAAATTCAATTTTGTAAAAAATTATAACTTAACATATAGATTTACTTATTGTAACAAGTCCTACGGTGAATATATATTAGTTTTATTTTTTAATGTAAAATTAAGGGTAAATTATTATGAAGTTCAATTCCTAGAAATAATTACTCCCTCCGTTCCATATTAATTGACACTTTTACTAACTTATTTTGTTCCAAAATAATTGTCACTTTTCGTTTTCCAATATTCAATTTAATTATTTTATTTAAAAAATTAATTATATTACTCCCTCCGTTCCATATTAATTGACACTTTAACTAACTTATTTTGTTCCAAAATAATTGTCATTTTTCGTTTTTCAATATTCAATTTAATTATTTTATTTAAAAAATTAATTATATTAACTTTTTACTTTTCTTCTTTTCGATAAATTTTTTTTTGTTTTTCCTCACTCTCTCTCCTCCCTCACTTCTCAGTTCTCACCCGACCCCTGCTGTGGCCCTCTTCGCCCCTTGCTTCAACCACCGCCAAAACAACCACCAGAACCGCCTCCACCGCTGCCATTATTATGACCCTCACACCACCAATAACCACCGCAACTAGGGGTGTCCAAAAGCGGTTAACCGCTATTACGGTTAACCGCTTTTGCGGTTTTAAGTTTTTCCAAACCTAAATCGTAACCGCCTAAGCGGTTAACCGCTTTTGAAAATCCGAAACTAAACCAAACCTAAACCGGCGGTTAACCACATTGACAATGCGGTTAACCGCGGTTAACCAGGGTTTGCTCCAATTTCCGAATTTTTTTAAGAGGTTTTTTTGGGTTTTTTTTTAAAAAATTATATATAACCGGTTAACCGCGGTTAACTGATTTTCCAAAATTCAAAACCGAAACCTAAACCGCATATACCGGTTTGGTTAACCGAAACCATAAAAATATAAAATGCCAACCGGTTAACCGGTTTAACCGGTTTGGTTTTACCGGTTTACGGTTTACGGTTTCGGTTTGCGGTTTAGGTTAACCATTAACACCCCTAACCGCAACACCACCAACCCAAAACGCTCCAAAAATCACACAAAGAAACATCCTCTGTCTGAAATTTATCGAAAACTACCGGTTTTTGCGCGCGACCAAAACAGCCCATTGATTCCTCTGTTTTTGCGCGCGACCACCACCTTCTCAGGCCACCGAATCGCCACCAAACCACCCAAACCTATTCCCTCAGTCGACTCGGCCACCCTCCTGTCTGAAAACTACCGGTAACCATCTCTCAAAACCACCCAAACGTCCCCTGTTCTCGCGCCCCTGTTTAGCGTCGGCCCCAAATCTGTCGCTCTTCTCAGCGACCGCCTGCCTTCACTTCGGTCACCACTGGCGCCGGTGACCACCTGCTCCAATCCCTCATTCTCTCTCATCTCTCCTCCCAACGTAACGCCACTGTCCTACCGCCACTACCACCACCTCCTTCGTCCGCCAGAGGCGGCGCCAACCCGTCACCAATCACCCACCACCTTTGTCTGAGTCAAGAAATTTGAGAGGGGACATATCATTTCTCAACCGGGGTGCACACCTTGTCCCAGGCGAGTAAAAGTGGTGGTAAAAGAAGATAATTATGGACTTTAGAGAGAGAGAAAAAGTGACTACTGAGTTGTCTTGGAGAGAGATAAAAGGGATGACCAGTAAATGAGGGGTAGTTTTTCAGTTGAGCCTTGGTAAGTGAGATTTTCTCTAGTCCGCCACTTAATTCGAAACGGAGGGAGTAGTTAGGTAATTCTATGAAATAAACATTACCCGTATAATCTTTTTCTTTTCCAAAACAATTTAACTCTTTTTTGTTAAAGAAAAAAAAAGGGTAAATGATGACTCGGGTACTAGAAACAAGAAAGAAATCCTCCCAAGGTCGGAACCGCCCCTCCCCACATTAAAAAAAAAGGAAAAGAAACAAAAATGAAGCCGCGTAAATTTGTAACGGTATAGTTGACCTGGTCAACCTAAAATACCGACAATACACGAAATTGGGCAGCAAGTAACTCTTGCACCGCCATACAACTTAACCCTAATGATTTAACGGTAAGACTTAATTTAAATACAGCTCATGACATTAAAAGTGAAAGCACAAAACCAAATTTTGCAGAAATAAGACTACACCTTATGGGGAAGTATTATCAAGGAATTGTTTCAATCAAACGAAGAAGAAAAGGGTTCAACCAGCGTGATGACGAATATTTGCTGTATTTGAGTTACACATGTTTCTACGGTAAATCCTTACACTTTTACAAGTGTTTTCCGCTTAAAAAGGAGGGGCTTGACCCGACCCGGTTGGAGGGACTGCGTGAGACTGTTTGGGGTTGGTGGCAGCAGCTGTTTATGGACACTGACGTTGCCTTGGATGATCCCCATGCTGCAACCCGTCAAGTTTTGGTCGGGTTAGAGGACTTGATCAGGGTCGGTGATGTGTCCATGGCACTGGATGTTGGTGTTATAGTTTGTGAGCATGATAAACCCAACCGTGAATCAGTACAACACAATCAGGATTTGGATGAAGAAGAAGAAGATGATCATGATGATTCAGAGTACAATCTTGATGATTTGGATGATGAACCCGAGTACCCAGATGAGGATTTGGGTAATGAACCCGAGTACCCAGATGAGGGTTTGGATGATGAAGAAGAAGAGGAGCCAGAATACCCTGATGAATCAGAGTATTACAGAGATGATGACATGGGAAGAGTATGAGCCAATGGACCCAGATGAGGGTATTCTATATGATGATTACAATGTTGAAGGAATGGAAATCGAGGAGGAACCAGAAGAAGAAGAAGAAGAAGATGAGGAGGAGGCAGCAAGGGCACAATTTGAATGGGTTAAACAAGTAGTGATTGGAAGTGGGGTGTCTGTGGAGCAAATTTCAGAAGCCAAGGTACCCTTGCCTGGTGGTTGCTGTGCCATTTGTTTGGACGAGTTTGAGGACAATGTCCACGACTATGTGTTTATTCTGCTTTGTTCCCATGTCTTCCATGTAGGCTGCCTCATACCCTCCATTCTCAAGGGTAATTTTAGTTGTCCATCCTGTAGGCATCACATTCTTGATCCTCATTTGCTCTCTTAATCAGGCCACTTTTGATTCCTAATTCTTTCATTCTTTCAAGGGGATACCTAACCCAGAGGCTCTAGTTGTTCACTAACATGTAGACAAGCATTTGTTGATCCAGTGTTTTACTTGGGTATGCTAACTCAATGCCCATCAGGAAATATTACATTACATTGCGTAAAAATAGTAGTATATTGCAATCTTACTTTTATACATTACATTGCCTAAAAATAGTATATTGCAATCTTACTTTAATTTTGTGCATTGATGGATTTTAATGCTTTCCCGATTAATTAGCTTGATAGTTTGGATAATGTTGAACTAGTTTCTCAATTATTGAAACAGTGTATCCATATATATTTTATATCTTGCACCTAATTTAAGTCCATCACAAGAAAATAAAGTATTCTACTTTAGACAGCTAAGTCCATTGTTAGCTCTAGAAGTTGGACTTTGAACAAGAATTCTCAGTAAACATGGGCAGTAGTAAGTTAAGATACTCCCAGCCCTTGAGTGTAATACTAAACTTCATTTCATCAAACTATATCTACAATATCTTTGCCCCAAAAAGAATGGGGGGGGGGGGGCAAAAAAAGGCTCATGTCAACAGTAATTGTTATATACTGTTTTGAGCCATCCCTAGTTGAATGATTCCATAATCCGTGCTGGTAAGTGGTGTTTGACTGAAGATAGTCTTAGTCCTTGGGTGTAATGCTGGAATTTATTAATCAAATATGCCAGCAATTCTTTTTTTTAAAAATAATTTAAAGTCTGAACATGCTGATGAGTTTGTTACAGCCATGTGAAAAATAGCATTAAACAACATCATGACAGCTATAAAAATTAAAAAAAAAAAACCAACAAGAACATCACAACATAGACAGTCAAAATAAAGAAAAAAACTAATTGTTAGAATTTGCAAATCTTTCTCTACTTCATTCCTCCTTGAGCGGTTTCATTGTAGATGTAGGGCTCTCATGAATGAAACATGTACCACAAACACAACCAAACTTTGTCATTTTGCACACCATATAATCCAAGTTATCTTGAGGAAGCTCCAAAGATTCCTCAAGCATTATTCCTACAATTCTTGCTATATATACACTATTACAGAGCCATCTCCTTTGAAGGACTCCTCGATTCCGTAATTAGTGTTTGGTTTAGTGTGGGCTTCTAAGCAATAATGAAAACAATACAAGAAGAAGAATTTTAGGGGCTGCAGTAAGATGAAAATGCCAGCAAAACTGTACAGGTGAGGCGTAATCCTGATAAGTTGACAAGGATGGGCCAGCGAATCAGTGCCACCGTAGTTTCGAATGTTTTGATGGATTTATATATTCTTGTTTCTGTTGATTTCAGCTCTTGAGGCTCTGCTGATTTTTCAAAAACATGTAGATAAGCAGTTGTAGTAGAGTGTTTACTTGGGTAAGTTAACTCAATGCCTACGAGGATATTACACTAAATTGCACAAAAATAGTAGATTGCAATCTTGCTTAAGTTGGGCCTTTGAACTAGAACATTAATCTCAGCAAATGTACATGTGCAGTAGTAAGATACTCGGACGCAACTTAAAACTTTATTTCGTCAAATTATGCCTACAGACTACAATTATTCAGTTACTGTCATATGCTATTTTGGGCCATCCCTACTTAAATGATTCCCTAATCCATATTGGTGAGTGCAACTTGACTGAACATATAACCTTGCTGGCCCTTGCGTGTAGTACTTGAATTTATTTGTCAAAAAGCAATCAAAAAATATCTTAAATATCTTATTTTTCATGAAATTAATATTTTCCTTCATCAAATTATGGCTACAATTATTGTTATATACTATTATAAAGCCACCTTCATTTGAATGATTCGGCAATTAGTACTTGATCTATAGTTTTGCCCACCAAGCAATAATAAAAACAATACAGCAAGTACACTAACAGGCCACAGTTAAGGGCAGGCAGTAGTAAGATGAATATGTCAGCAAAGGGATGTACAATACTGACCAAATTACGATAAGGATGGTCCAGAACATTAACGTGACAACCACCAACTTGTTGAGTTTTTGGTTGATTGATTTTATTCGTCTTTCTGTTGATTTAAGCGTGTAATTGTAACCCCGTCCTATTGAGTATTAGTCTGTCATACCACCTGAATTGAGTTGGACAAATTTGACTCGTTTGTCTACACTCCCTCATTTCAGGGCACCGCAATAGTTACATGAATCAAGTCACTCATTACGAATTGCAACTTTATAAAGTTAACGAATAAGTTATAATTCAACCGTACCATAGCTAGGTCTGGAACTTTGACAACTCTAGTTACATAAGACAAAAGAAAGGGTCACCATATTGTATTAATCAAGAGAGATATCACTTTTTTTTATAGTTGGAAGCCAATAATGTTAAAAAGTATCAAAAAATGCTATAAAGTATCTGCAAAAACAGTACAAATAGTAGAAACAAAACAACAAAACTAAACAACAACAGCTAAAAGATACAACCATGTAAACCAAAAAAAGTCAGCTACAAAACCAACTAAAAAGCAATTCACTTCTTTGATGGTATAACCTTTAACCCACAAACCTCTCTTACCAAATCCTCTTGCAATCAAACGTCATTTCAATATTCTTTGTATCCTTAAACTGTCATAATGCTTCAATAATAATCGACTTAGTCCCATAAAAACAAATAATCGTCTTAGCCTGCCGAGAAACTTCCAAAACCAACCTCCTAAGAGAGACTTCACTTTGGTACACGCTAGGAATGGTAAACTTCAACTATGGAACGGGAAAACGCTAAAGTTGCCAAAACACTACATGCAGACATGTCAGTGGATATGACAACTGTAGGCTTATCTGCTGACCATGACTTGAACTTGGCACAACATTATGAAAGGGACACAGAATCAGAATCAACCCCGGAAGATTACATTGAAAATGAACTATAAACATTTTTACTCATTTCATTATTTTCTGAACCAGTTGCAAACTCAGGTAATTCCAACAGTGAACAACTTTGCAGAATCCTGCTAAATAACAGAAATAAGCAAAAAGCAACAAAAAAATGGCACCTCTCCCCCATTCTACACAAACACAACCCTGTTGAAAGCTCTACCACATCACTACAAATCCTGATAAGGGAAGAGAAGAAACATTTAAATTCCATCACCAAGATTGCCAATTTAGTTTGCGGTACCCATCCCCTCCAATCTCCTATCCCTCTTCTCTGATTCAACCCACTGCTAGGGTCTATTGTACCTGGTCGTCGACCAAATTAACAGACCTTGGCTTTATTTCTAAGAAGCAGCAGCTTGGGAAATATCTCGGCTCGATCTGTTGTATTTCAAGTGGCTCCTTACAAGTTGCCCAGCGGCAATTGCAGACATCAAAGACAGCTCCCCAGCAAGAACTGAACCAGCAACAATGGTGGCCAGCAACCGGGCATTCCCACCAGCACACTCCCTGTTTGCACCCTTGACCCCAAGAAGGTTAAGGCATGCTGACTGCGAAGCTAGTTGAGTACCACCCCCAACAGTTCCAACCTAGTACCAAAAAGAAAATGCTCAGAATCACCAACTCGAACAAATGACACTTGGATGACAACACCATAAACACGACAAATTCATTAGACATTCCCGCAAGACACACTAAAGTTATACTAATTTTAATAGGGTATGGAATACATGGGATGACACAAATTAACTACACATGAGCAAGTGACAAGTTTTCATCAAGGGATCTGCCAACAGTTGCACAAGTCCTCATCTAAAGCCTGTAAGCAGTTACTACAGACAAGTGAGGCAGTTTTTTAGGGAGGAGAGCACTTTATGGGAAATCAGACACCCATTTGTAACTATTTTTGGCAACAGATGGCAAGATCAAGCAAGTGAAAGAATGAGAAAAATTATTCAAGCCCTTAGCTAAATAAATGGTGCAATCTTCCATATGTCAACTAAATCAATCAGATGGCTACAATAACATAAATCAACCAAGTCAGCTAATAACAGTAATTTCTTTTAAAGCAGCATAGGAAACAAATGGAGCAATCTTCCAAATGTCAGGTAAGCCAAATGAAAAGGATATCTGACAAAATTAAAAATTTAGAAGAAAAAAAAAGGAAACAATGGCCCCATGGGTTTTTATACTGAGAACGGGCATAAATGAAAGTATTCGAAGCTGAAGTACCTCAATGGATGGCATGCTAACAGAGATGTGTAAATCCTTCCCATCGTTGATGGCTTCCATCATAGTAATACAGTGAGAACTCTCCACATTTTGTGCAGGATCCTGCCCAGTGGCAATGTAAATTGCAGACACGATATTGGCAGCATGCGCATTAAACCCTCCGAGTGCCCCGGCCACAGCAGAGCCAGTGAGGTTCTTAAGCATGTTTAGCTCCACAAGAGAAGCTACATCTGTCTTAAGAACCTTTTTTACCACTTCTTCCTTTATGACAGCCTCACAAACCACAGATTTCCCTCTGCCTTCAATCCAGTTAACAGCAGCTGGCTTCTTGTCTGAACAGTAATTTCCTGGGCATGGGCATGAGGCACCTCATTTAATTACAGTATTAAGAAATGAAAATTCAAGCCAACGCATAGAAGTCACACGACGCTGAACAAAAGATTTGGTTTCTCCATGTAACTTTCGAAATTGGGCAGGCACTCACCAGAGATGCCAATGACATCCATGTCTGGGAAATCACTTTGAAGAAAATCTAACACATTTTGGACACCTTTGGAGACCATATTCATCCCCATAGCATCTCCAGTACTGCAAGAGAACCTGATGTACAAATTCTTCCCAGCAATTGCACACTTAACCTCTTGAAGCCTTGCAAACCTGCTTGACCTGTAATCACCCAACCATATTAAATTTTTATTTACCCCCATAAGAGGATTTTTTTTTAAAAAAAATTAAAAAAAGGGTCAATGCCCATCAGGTGACAACAGAAACCAATCATCATCAATACAGTAACAATGAAGAGGATTCTACTTACACCAGCAAAAAAAAATCTCACAAATTCAACGCCTACATATAATAAGCCCATAACTCTAAGGGTCAAAGCAATCAATCCACATCTCTTTCCGAAAACATTTCTTAAATAAGGCTAATCATAGCCAACTTCTCTGGGTACTCCCAACTCCCAAGAATTTCCCAACACCAAAATGGAAACAATCAGGATCACATTATTATCAGCAAGAGTCCAACCAACCCTATTTCCATTTCTATCTACTAGGACTTCCAATCATAGCAAAAGAAATTCAAACACTCCCACTTATCTTTTTTTTTAAAAACAAATTATTAGACAAAAAGGGCAAGAACACATACTTGTTGAACACAAGAGAGAGTGTCTCAAAGTTATCAGGATCCTCAAGGAAGAACTTAAGCTCAGCAGCTCGTCTAGCAGATCCGAACCTAACAACAGGAGCCCTCGTCATCTGATCCTTCAAGATCACACTATTGGCCCCACCTGACAAGTAAATGGCTTTACAACCTCTATTAGTACTAGCAACCAAGCAACCTTCAGTTGTCGCCATTGGCACCGAGTACTCTCTCCCATCAAGAAGCAAAGGTCCTGCAATCCCCACCGGAATCTGCACAAACCCTACCGGCATCTCACAGCACTGACCTAAGATTGAATCATAGTCGAAACCTTCCAGTGGCAATCCAGAAATTGACCTTCCGGCCATTCTTTGCAGAGCCTCTCGCCTAATTTTGGCCGCTCGGAAGCAGTCCCCGAGCTTCGATTCAAGAGAATACGAAGGAACAGCACCATTGACAACTGATTCCACAATTTCTTCGTCTTCGGCTGTGAGATCTAGGGTTTTAGCAACCGGAATTTCGACGCCGCAATTAGGCTTCTTATCCTCCTTAAGAATCTGCCGCTCGACATTCTGATTAACAACCTGATCATCCTCCTCGTCATCAGTCCAGACGGATGTAGATTTCGGAGAAATGAAAGACTGCACAAAGCCGATACCGAAGAACCCTAGGAGGTAGATGAAGGAGGCAAGAAAAGCAACAATGGCGGCGATTTCAGAGAGAGAAACGACATGTAAAGGAGTAGAGTTGCGGATCTTCTCTCTCCATCGTTGAAGGAGGAAGTACACTACAGAGAAGAATAGCGTTAAGAAAACGCCGTTGGTAAGGTATAAAGGCAACGGCAACGCGTCGGAGGCCTTGGGTGGTTCGCCGGCTCCGGCGACGGCTTTAGGGTTGAGTAAAGAAGCCGGCGTCGGAGGAGGTGGAGGTATCCGGGGATGTTGGTGTCGCCGGCGTCGGACGTCCATCGCCGGAGTCGGTGGAAATGGAAAGAGAGACAACGAGTCAGAATGATACGGAGTTCTACTGTTGTAGTTCTAGAGAGAGAAAGAAGAAAAGAGATTGTTGAGGTGGAAAAAGTGGTTCCGGGTTCAAAAATGGTAGGAGAGTGCATTTATAAAAGGGCCGGGGCACGTGTCACGTCACTGGCGAGGGTCATGATTTGCGCGATTAGTTAACTGAAATTGTCACGTGCAACGGACAGTGACGCAACTTTCAACATGTTTAACTGACGAAGTTTACATGAACGTTAATATTTTTCCTAGTTTTAAACTGCGTGCAATACACAAATATATTAAAATACATATATTTAATATTTAAAAGGTAATAATATAAATATATATACATATAAATATGCATTCGAATTATTATTATTATTACTCTCTCCGTCCTAAATGGCCAAATTAATTGACACTTTACTAAATTTTGACGGTTAATTATTTATAAATCACAATAAATTACAATATGAAATTACCGTTATTGTAATTTTTAATAGAATATCTTTCTAATGAAAGTAATTTCATATTGTAACTCATTGTAATTTGTGAGTAATTAACTGTCCAAATTTAGTCAAAGTGTCAATTAATTTGGGACGGAGGAAGTATTATTATTATCATTATTATTATTATTATTATTATTATTATTATTATTATTATTATTATTATTATTATTATTATTATTATTATTATTATAGATAACATCAAAATAATTACTGATATTTGCCCCAAAATAATTTAAGTTCGTATTTGTCTATTTTTTGATTGGTCAAAATCTCTACAATCAATCTCTTTTCTCCATTGTACAGGACCCACAAACTTTACTATGAATATTATGTAGATATTATTATTACTAATATTATAATTATTATTATTATTATAGATAACACCAAAATAATTACTGATATTTTCCCAAAATAATTTAATTTCATATTTATCTATTTTTTGATTGATACAATCAATCTCTTTTCTCCATTGTACGGGACCCACAAACTTTATTATGAATATTATATAGATTATTATTACTATTATTATTATATTATTAGGCCTCAACCCGTGCGATGCACGAAGTGAACTCAATTATTTACTTTTGAAATTTTATAAAAGTTATGGATGTGAAACTTACTGATAAATATTGAGGAAAACGTTTATGAATTTGAAACTTATTGATAGGAAAGGTGAAAGATTATATCTATATGATTTTGAGTGTGTTGTTTATGAAAGTAGATGCATGATAATAAGTTAATAACTGGAAAATAGATATAACCTTTAGCAGATGTGTTTTATTTATATAAATATCTACAAAACCTCATGAATCTCATTGACCTAACCGCAAGGGTCATGTTAATAATCTAATTGGTAATGGTTTTGAAGTGTTTCGGATATTAAGGTCATTAGTTATGGATGGTTTTTTTTAGTGGTGTAAATAAATTAAAATTGAATATTAATGTTTGAGATTTCGTAGGACTCGTTTAAGTATATATTATTTAATTTCTTGAACTGTAAATAAAATCTGGAAAGAAATAGAAAATAAAATACAATTTAAATTAAAATTGAACACTACTGTTTGAGACTTAGTAGAACTTGTTTTGAATGTAACTGTTGTCAAGCAGACGTGGATTAATGATATATTTTTTTAATTTCTTTAATTGTAAATAAAATATGGAAAGAAATAGAAAATAAAATACAATTTAAATTAAAATTGAACACTACTGTTTGAGACTTAGTAAGACTCGTTTTGAATGTAATTGTTGTCAAGCAAACATGGATTAAGGATATATTTTTTAATTTCTTTAATTGTAAATAAAATCAGGAAAGAAATTGAAAATAAAATACAATTTACTACGCTGTGATTGGTCTAGACTCCGAAAAACGCTCATGTGGCTTTATTTTGTGGGGTCCACAATGATTTCTATTATAATATAAAGATTATTATAGGAAACACCAAATAATTACTGTTATTTGCACCAAAATAATTTAAATCAAAGTCCAAAGCAGTCAAGAATTCCCCTACAGTCACTCATGTGGCTCTATTTCGTGGGATCCACAATGATTTCTATTATAATATATAGATTACTATTATTATTAATATTACTATTATTATTATTATTATTATTGTTATTATTATTATAAGTAACACCAAAATAATTACTGTTATTTGCACCAAAATAATTTAAGTCAGAGTCCAAAGTAGTCAAGGATTAGTGATACTTTCTGGTTTTTAAATTTTAAAATAATATCCAGATTGAAAATAAAAAAAATAGAAAATAGAAAAAATATATAATTTTCTACGTTGTGATTGACTAATTCCCCTACAGTCACTCTCGTGGCTCTATTTGGTGGGACACACAATGATTTCTATTACAATATATAGATTATTATTATTATTATTATTGGCAACACCAAAATAATTAATATTATTTGCACCAAAATAATTTAATTCAGAGTCCAAAGGAGTCAAGGATTAGTGATCCTTTCTTTTTTTTTTAATTTTAAAATAAAATCCGGATTGAAAATTAAAAAAAAATTGAAAATAGAAAAAAAAATATATAATTTTCTATGTTGTGATTGGTCAATTCCTCAGAATACTCGCATCTATTTCATGACCCACAATGATTTCTATTATAATATATAGATTATTATTATTATTATTATTATTATTATTATTGGCAACACCAAAATAATTAATATTATTTGCACCAAAATAATTTAATTCAGAGTCCAAAGGAGTTAAGGATTAGTGATCCTTTCTGTTTTTTTAATTTTAAAATAAAATCCGGATTGAAAATTTAAAAAAAATTGAAAATAGAAAAAAAAATATATAATTTTCTATCTTGTGATTGGTCAATTCCCCTACAGTCACTCCCGTGAGTCTATTTCGTGGGACCTACAATGATTTCTATTATAATATATAGATTATATCAAGAATGGTGATGAGAATTGAATCTGCAGAATTCAAAGTAGTTTTTGAATATATCAATTACAATGAATGCAATCAATGTACGTAGAAGTAGAACCCAATAGGTTTGAATATCTATATAATAATGACTTGAAACTTACCTTAATGAGAGTCTGATATTTGCCTCAAAACAATTTAATTTCGTATTTATCTATTTTCTAATTGGTCTGAATTCCTGCAATCAATCTTTTTCTCCATTCCGCGGGACCCACAAACTTTACTATTAATATTATATAGATTATAGATTTGGAAGATGCTTAATAACCATCTTGAATTGTCTATTTTTTATATTTTGTTAATTTTTAATAATATTTTCCTTAATAATTATGTATATTTATTAATTATAAGAATATAATACCTATTAGCTAGGTCAAAAAGATATAAATAATAGCTAATATTATCATTTATCAATCATAGTAGAAAATGCACATTGTATGTATAGTTTTATATTTATAAAAAATATAAATAAATAAATATTTTTATATTATTTATAGGTTATAATAACCTTCAAAGTAATGAAATATACATTTATAATGATTTAAATATACTTACATTTATGAGTGATTTTGGTGAGATGCAAGATGGTTAAAAACCATCTTGCATCAAGATGTTTATTATTTTGTTTTTCGTTTATATAATGATGATTGAAGATATGTCAAATTCATGGGTAAAAAAACAGTTTAGTAAAAGTTAAATTTTGATAAATTTTGATAATTTTTGCTAAATTTTGACAAATTTACGCTAATATATCGAAATTAATTTCTTTTGATTTTTAATTTTAGTAAATTTTGGTAAATTTAGACAAAAACTGGTAACTTTTGGTAAATTAAAGTTACGAATTTGAGAGGCTCTCATTATACAAAATTGATGTTGTTAGCCCGTTCTTTTATACGGCTGGCTGTGGTGCGGCGGTGTGAAGGAAATGTGGTGGGTTGTATTGGGTTGGGAAAAGTTGTGGCGGACTGTGGTGGGTTTTGGTGGAATATGAAAAATTTAACTTTTAATAAAAAGATAAATTAAATTAGAAAAAGTAGATTGTGGTGGGTTGTGGTAGATTGTGGTGGATTGTGGTAGGTTGTGGTGGAACATGGAAAGTTGCGATGCGCTGTGACATCGCAGCCTACCAGCCACGTAAAAGAACGGGGCCTCATAACAGCAAATACTATTAGAAAAGTATAATATTATATTTTTTTATAAAAATCTTATATGAGAAATTACTGATTAAAAATCGACCTTGAAAAAAATAAATGACAATTAAAAAAAGGAAGGAATACTGGTTATAAAGAAATAACTCACGCCAAGAAATTCCATCTCAAAATTTAATTTTTTTTTGAGTGAAAGAATTTAATTTCCAAATACTGTAAAAAAAATTAAATATTTTTTCATATTATAAAAAAAGAAAAATATCCGTATTTGTTATGAATATATGAATATAAGAGAAAGTAGAGAGAGAATAGAGACAAAGAAATTGAGAGAAAGAAATGAATGAATATTTCATTGCCATCGAGGAAGTATTTATAATACAAGGATTCTTCATCACTAAGAATATTTCGTCACTAAGAAAACTTCATTACTAAGAAAAGTAAGAGTATGGACATTCACACAATTATTCCATAACACTCCCCCTTGAATGTCTATTGCCAAAGAATATGTCTCATTAAAACCTTACCAGAAAAAACTCAATGAGAAAAAAAACAAAATCAGTGGAGGAAAAAGAGTTCATAATTCTTGATACGTCAAGATATACTACCTCACTAAAAACCTTACTAAGGAAAACCGAATGGGACAAAACCTCAGATAAGGGAAAAAGAGTACATCGCGTATTACTCTACCTGATGAGAATATCAATGAAGATCTTTGAATTGATGTAATTCAACTTCATCACTGACTTTTAAACTTTGCAGTCGAAAGTGACTTGATACATGAATCAACTTAATTCTAATTGAAACGAATTTGCTTAATATCTGTTTCAGCGTGCAAATAACTAGTATGTGATCAAGTGTCATAGGATTTAGGTAAATATCCAAGATTGGCATAGCTAATCAAACCAATTTTGAGCCGATGGGGATAATGAATATCTAAATTGCTAGTACCTTCGAGGTACCGAAATAGGTTAGATCATGTATGCTTAGCAAGATACGTCAGTGATTCAATATCTTTTAAATACAGTACTTCAAGACCCAAATATAGTACTTCAGGACTTAAATACGGTACTTCAGAACCGCTAAATTTCTCATTATCTTTTCGGAACTGAAAGGGGGTTGTTTTCATATCAAATGACTGTACCATTACTAGGGTACTTAAAAGGGAGTGATTTGCTCATGCAACATTATCTTAGCACTTTGCTACATAAATTAATTTATGTATGTAAGATCATTCTCAAGATGTGTAACTTGTAGACCAAGGCAATAACAGATTTTACCAAAGTCTTTCATTCCAAATACGCTTATAAAGCAATCCACAACTTTTGAGGCTCTTCGGGAGTCCAAACCATCAACAACATTTACAAACAATTAGGATCCGGATCATTTAACCATTTCATTTGATTATACAATATGTGTCCATATTGCTTTAATCACATAAATGTCTATCAACTAAATAACCAATATTCTCGAGAATTTTAATATGTGCTTCCAGCACTTTGAACCCTTCAGAAGTTTTATATAAACATCATTATCTAAAATTTCATAAGCTATAGCAATATTTATAAGATGCATACTTAGCTTTTCATGTACTGCCAAATTTAAGGTATCGTGATGTAGTGACATGGACTACATAGGAGTATAGTCCTTCATAGTTGATACCAAGTCTTTGCGAAAAGACTTATGCAACAAGTCACTCCTTGTGCCTTATAATCTCCTTTTCTCATTCTGTTTTCACACAAAGACTTAACTGTATCCCACAAGCTTTACACCAGTTTGGTGTATGGACAACAGACTCAAATATTTCCGATTTTACAAGCGAATCTAATTCTTAAATGCATCTTTCCACTTGGCCTATCTCATCTTAATTTGTCTGTATTCATTAATAGACATAAATTCATGATCCTTATGGTTACTCATAATAGTGAGCGCTAGATTATATAATCAAATACGATATTGACGTCGACTTCATTTCGGTTCCACCTTATCCCGTTCATGACATAATTAATTGAGATCTCATCATTTTCGCGAATTTCAAGTGCCTGAACTTGTGGTCAAACTCCCACATTTGTCATGTCTGGAGACGCTTCTGGAGTCAATATTTCCTCATTTCGGTTATCATTAATTATTTGCTCCTTTTCCTTTACGAGGATTTTTGTCTTTGGAACCGATTGGTCTACCACATTTCATATGTGGTCTAGACTCATTAACAATTCAATTTGTCTTACTGGGATATCAATTCTTACAGGAGCATTAGTAGTTGGGACATAAGGTTTAATAACTCTTTGTGGGCCAGTAGAATAACTTGCAGTAGATTCGCTCAAGTTCGTAGACGAATTATATTTTGAACTTCAAGTTCATATTACATTGTATGAGGATCATATAATTTGTTCCAACTTATTTCCTTGTCTAATGTTGGGAAACTTGTGTCATCATAATCGGTAAATTGTGCCATAAGTATATCTCCAATGAACATTCATACCCAACATATATTTTCGATTCCTTCGGGGTCCCATCTTAGTGCGTTATCATGGAGCATACATCGCACATGCTCAAATTGAAAAGTGGGAGATATTTGGTTCATGGCCAGAAACCATTTGTAGAGGAGGAATAAACATCCATGATAACCTCTTTGCCTTATTTGGATCAATGTTGGTGCATGTAACATGACATATCCCTGAACAATTATAGTAAGCTCTACTCTCAAAAGTAATAGGTTTATTATATGCTCAACATCTCATATATTAATGATTCTGCAGGATCATTTTACATATAAATATTTGACATAGGATGCTTAACATCTATGTCCATTAGCATACAAAAACTATCAAAAGCCTTCATCATCTTTATCAAGATGAATCTTCTTGATTGATAATATGAAATGTGCTCGTATATCAATTGAGCAAACAATCTTGCAAGCGCCAAGTTTCAAGTTTATAGTAAACATACCAGTGGCTATCTCATTGATGCATCAAGTAAAGCCACACTATATTCAAATGGTTTACATATGGGTCTACAGGACCAACACAAATATCTCTTGTACAACCCATGAACCTAAGGGATTCGATCCCTATCTTTGCTAATGATGGTTTTATAATTAATTTCTTTGATAGTGAGCAGCTAATTAGAACTCATTTGATTAAGGATCTTCTGGCACTTTAAAATATATCCATGTGAGTTCTTCTTAAGAGGATTGATTCAAGATGCTCCAACTATGATAAAGTCTTCATCAATATATAGTAAACTTCTAGTTTACTAAAGTATGTGCTTCAATTGGGTTACTTGTGTAGAATAACCTAGAAAATAAGGATGATATCCTTTTCAACACACATGTTGCTCAAAGCAATTTTCATAATATATGAATACTAGTTGTCTCACCATGCAGGTATTCATTCCCACGAATACCTTTGAAACTTAATTAATAAGTTACCTTTGACACTACCTTGGTGGAGAGAAGTACGTCCACAATAGGAAAGTTAGTTACACCAAGTAATATTATATGCGCTCTTCTGGAGCCTTTAATCAAAGTAGACTGTCATATATATAATGCTAATATTTGCTTCCCTCATCAATGGACAAGAAGTAATTTATTTATCACTAAAAATGTGTGTTGTTCTGGTGTTTGCAGGACATGTATCTATCACCACATTTATTCATGTTACAATCAAGTAAGTATGCATGAAATTTACTTCAAGATAAATATAACATTGATGCATATAAAGCATACAGTGGAAGTGCTATAACCACTTGTTCATAAAAAGAAACTTCACTTCAGAAACACATACATGACTCCTGAAAGTTAAATACTCCATAGTGAATATGCATTAATCATGGATATCAAGATCATTGATTACTCTTAAAACATGTCTATGAGCATAATGAATAATCACATAATTAAATATCATTAAATTCTCACAAAGATAGATTCCATCCATATGCTCATATAGTATCACAATCAAATATCCAATACGCACTATAATTTGCATTATGCTTAGGAAACAAAGTTAATGCATATTTGGTCAATCAATAACAATGCACTTTATGATTAGACATTACGAAACAAGTATCTTGTTCATGACACTGGAAAATACTTAATCATTCAATATGATCAACCAATTTCAATAAATCATTGATATCATTAGACAGATGAGAGCATATTACCGGCATTTTGTATGCGTGACATTTTCAATAAGATACATACATATCAAATCATATGAATATCCATAAAATAATAGCATCACATGAGGATTCATATTAATCCATAATTATGTACATATCAACAAAGGGGCTGAAGAATAATTAGAACATAACAATTGCTAAAGTCTTTGAACAATGTCAAGAAGGAGATCTAAGAAGTAGCGACTTGAAACAACGTGCACAACATAAATAATAATATCACTTACTATCAAAAGTTTGTAAAATAATATCTTGTGCTTTTTGCTTAAACTTGATAAGGCTCAACAAGATATTATGACGTACAACAGTGTAATAACCCAAAGAAAACCAGCCCTTAATGCTTAGCAATTAGTTTAAATAATCAAGGTTATGAACAAATTACGAATAATTAAAGCGCGTGTTTCCCCCTTTCTAACCAAGTGTGTGTCATTGCAGGACTTGAATAGTGCAACGATCGTTCAGTTTTTCAGTCAAAGTTTTCTCTTTTCTTGATGAATCTCTTCCGTTAGTTTATAGCGATCATGATAGAATATGTATTCATTTCCAAGACCGATGTATCAGATCCTTTTTTTTATCTAAGTCGATGTGGAAATAATTTACGATGAGGTGTATAAGTATATTTACTTAGGTTATCAATAATATTTTATGGTTTAGTAAATTTAAGAAATTGAGTTTTCGGGAGACATAAGTATAAGGGGGAAATTAAAATTTGATATATTGATTGTTTGGGCCATTATGTGGACCGGCCAAGATACAAGGAAGAGAGGCTTTTAGGCTTATTTATATATATATATATATATATATATATATATATATATATATATATATATATATATATATATATATATATATATGTGTGTGTGTGTGTGTGTGGCTCTTGGATGGATGAGAGATACTTTTGAATCAAATACAAACACACTCCCTCTCTTGCTCTCTCTCTTGTTTTCTCTCTCCCGGCTGACCCCTCACCTCCCTCACGCTTTGCCTTGCCGCCTCTCGCTCCCGCGCCACCAGCCGGTCGGCCGATTTTGGCAGACCACCTCCGCACCACCATCATCATCATCATCTCATCTTTTCTCTCTTGTTTTTCTTGTGGTAATTGTCTCCATCTTCCACACTAACTTTATCTAAGAGTTTTTATAATTATAATATGATTATTAGGGGTTTTTTTTTTCTCATGTTTTCAGAGGTTAATCAAGTGATACTTAAGTTCAAGAGGTAGTGTTGAAGGAATCCAAGTACTAAAGTGAGAATTTGGGTAAGTTTGTGATGAACTTATGATTAGATGGTTGAACAAGTGTTAATATTGTTATGTTGTGAGATGCATATGGTTTAGGAGATTTAACTCTCTATGGTAGATTAAGTTGTAGTTAAAATGAGGATGCATGTGCCTAGAATGGCATTAGATTAGTGAGAGGATGAATTCTATGATTTTTTTTGATGTTGGATTTCTGAAGTGTATAGCTTAAGAGCTTGAATTATGTTGAGTTTGTGCTTTGCATGTACAAGATTTAGTCAAGGATAATGATTTCCATTATTTTTATAATCCTGAAAATTTATATTATGATTGGTGAAGTATGTTTTAGGAAACGATTAAATTGGATTATAGAGTTTAAACATGCATGCAAGTAATCTCTTGAGTAGTTTTGCAATCTGGTTGAGTTCTGAAATTTCCAGGGGGCATAAATTGTGTTTTTATTTCATTTTAGAGTATAATTAGGTAGCCTAAAACATTAGCTAAACCCCGGTTTTTGAATCACGAAGTTTCGTTAAGTATATTAAAAGTTATGATCAAAACTATGAAAGGTGACACATGAATACGAATTTCTAAGGCAGTCAGGAAATCAATGTTTTTTCTTCTATTTAGAGGTCTTTTTGGACTGAATATTCAACATGAAAGTTGAAGAGGACACTTTAAGCTTTCCGGAAAGATATAATGCGTGTTCTTAGGATATCGGGAGTGAGAGTTATGAGCCCCTAAGTAGAGGTTAATAATATGAGTTTACCCAGAACATGTTTTGGTGGCTACCTATATTTTTGGCCAAAATCCGACCTTTTCTCATACTCATATCAGCTTGTGGATAAAATGAAAGTTGGAGTGTGTATCACAAACTTTCCATAGACAGCTTGCACGCCCCAAACCAATAAGTATAACTCGAGTTACGATTCCCGGATTAAGTGAACTTTAAATAGTGTTATTCTGGGCAGCTTGCTAAGATGAGAGTTTTTACCCTTCTTAACCTGTTTTTGGCCTTCATGATTAAAAAGTTGTAGTATATGTTCCGAGCTTTCCGAAAATTCCTTTAATGTCTCGATGCGATCCTTGTGGGAGAAGTTATGGTCTTATGAGTGCGCCTTAGAAAACAAATTCGTTGACGAGTCTTAGAAAAATTAATTAAGTTATTTTTTTAATACTCCCATCTAAGTTAACTCCTAATTCATGTTCCTTTTCTTTTTAAGTCCTTCCAAGAGATCGTTGCACTCAAACTGTTCAAGTCTCTGCTCGTTCAGTGTGTGTGTTCAAAGCGTCAGGTACGTATATTGCTTATAACCCTTCTTCTGTTATTTCATGATTGATTTTATGTCATTTAAATCCTATGCCTATTTTAAGATTTATGATTATTCTTTCCATTTCAATATTACATGTCATGATAAAGTTTAAAAGGAGTTATATGGCACTAAGGACCAAAGTAAGACTTATTACGTAAAATATTTTATTTAAGTCGGAAAGTACACGTCTTCATGATTAAACACATATATATATATGTCAGGTAAGTACTTTTGGACTATTTATTTCTTTATGGTAACAAGTATTGATTTTTTTAAGGGTTTCATGAGGGAGTTACTATACAAGTGCGAGTCCGTCCGAGAGTTTATGAATAGTTTATGCCACAATAGGGTCTTATAAGAAACCCAAAATAATAAGATTCAAAAGCAGGAAATGTTTTCAAGTTTTCACACATAAATAAAGGTCGCGCTCATGTAATCGTGCCGTAAAGCACACCAGGAAAACCGTGTCTTCGTACACGCCATGTTAATCATGCCATAGTGCACCCCAGGGAATCGTGTCTTGGTGCGCACCATGCAAACCATGCCTTAGTGCACACCAGGGAAATTTGTACCATAAGTGCACCCTATGGAAATCTGGCCAGTATAGGACCTTGTCTACCATCCGGATCTCCCGATCGGTCCGGGCATGCGCATACGGAGGTTTAGCCGATGATCGCAAGTAGGGGACCTTCAGGATAATAATAAGGCAACCAAGTTTTAAGTATCTTAAGTTACAAAGTCTTTTGAATCAAAGTAAACCTTGATAAGTTATATACCAAAGTTTATAAGCTTTGAT
Source organism: Portulaca oleracea (assembly GCA_029582165.1). Classification (NCBI taxonomy): domain Eukaryota; kingdom Viridiplantae; phylum Streptophyta; class Magnoliopsida; order Caryophyllales; family Portulacaceae; genus Portulaca; species Portulaca oleracea. The sequence continues at coordinate 14,893,476 of CM055876.1, forward strand.
TTATAGCGTTTTAAAGTCCTTTTTAGGTTATGGTTACATGTGTGTTTTATGTCAGGTTATGTGTGATGTAAGTGTCTTTTAAAACTATGTTGTGTTATGTTTAAAGGAAGAAACTCACAAGCATGTTTTCACTTGAGTCACGATTTAAGGTATAGGTTAAGTCATGTTTTCATGTGCAGGTTAAGTTATGGTGAGGTTATGTAAGTTATATTCTATTTTACTATTCATTTGTTATTTTTGTGGTTTTCAAAGGTTTTGGGATCGCGCTATTAACTAAAATGAATTTTTTTTTTGAAATGATTCTTACATTATAGAGGTATACGTATTGAGTTTATCTCACGTTTCGAAGTTTTATGTTTTCGTTTTAGTGAGCCCGGCTAAAAGTAAAGACAAGACACCGGAAGGATGAACCCTTAGGTCACATAAGACGGCGAAGGTGATTTGGGAGAGCAATCTGTCTTGCTTTTAAAGGAATTGTTACCATGATATTTAAATTGTATCCAAGTTATGAGTTGTTTAGTTTAGTATGTTTGTGATAAGTTGTAAAGTTTACGTTGGATTATGTTAATGATGTGTGCTTGGGATAGGTTTTAGCCTTGTCCACTTCTGTGAACGGTGGTAATGCCCTCATGTGAGTATTTCCGTTGCGTAATCATTAGGTTAAGTAAGGTATTAGCTTAATTTGATGATTAATATCCTGGGGGTGTTACAGTTGTTGTATCAGAGCAAAACAATTTGGGATTGTAGTGGGTGTTGGTGTTATAGTGTAAGATGAAGTTAAAGAAAACCCAGTGGTCTTAAGGGTATGGTATGAGTTTAAGGTACGATATGCATTTAAGGTATGATATGGGTAAATATATGTTGCCTAATTACGTTAGTAGGTGTGGGGTATTTGAAATGACGCATGAGGATGGTTTGAAATAGGAATTTTAATGGGTGCATGATATGAGGAGAATCCAAGTATAAATGATAGTATAAAGAGGGATAGTGCATTATGAGTCTATGTATGGATATGTAAAAGGTTGGTCATGGGTTGATGCTTTAGGTCTAAGATTAGTGGTAGACCTTAAGTATGTAAAGAGATAATAAATAAAGAGCTTAGGTATGTACGTGAAAAAGGGGTGGTCACAGGCTGATGTTGTAAGTTCAAAGTTAGTAGTGAAACCTGAAATTGTTCAATATATGAATAGGTTAATGGGTTTGTCCGAATAAAAAGGTGTTATAGTTACGCAAGTTCATATCGATAGTACATTTCTTCTTAGTTTAATGACGTTCTTTTTTTTATTTTTATGTTAATCATAGATGATTGATTGGAAAGTTTCGAGTAAAGGTTAACCCTCGTGGAAATAAGTTATAATTTAAGGGGGTATGAAATGATCTATGTGGCAACTGAGTTGGGTAGCTAGTAATGGGATATTGACTCTTGACCTAGTTTTTAAGATGTGGGTCCTCATAATGAAGGTCCTTATAAATCATGAGTTTATTGCTCTATCATAGTTACCTATGTGGGGGATGTCATTTTATTTTACGATCAATAACGAATATGGAACTTTCAAACCCTTACGTTACTCGTATGGAACCAGGGAAGCTAGTCTCCACATACGTTTCTAAAATTATAAAAGTCCTTAGTAAGTTGGGGTAAAATCCATAATTTCAATACTATGAGCAAGCGAGGAGAATACACTGTCTTCTGACGACTCTCCCATGTAGTCATCCAAGCATAGCGTTCCAAAGCAAGTACCTTGACTTCCTATATACGTATAACCAGGACATACACAAGGAAAGGTCTTAACGTCAGGAGTATAGACCACTATGACCTTTAAGTTGTAACTTCAAGAGTACGAAGACTTCAGGGGTATTGCATATAGGAGATACAGTATTATTTTTGTGACCATTTGGGACCCCAATCTCTTCTTCCGCTCCATCATATGATTCTGACAATGTAAAGGTTGTACAGGTAGCAACAGACCCTATGATTAGCAAAGTTATTTTGAACCAAGTGGAAAGTAAGGATAGAAAAGGGGTAAGAGTAACCCAAAGATCTAAAAGGGAAAGCGATGGCTCAGATGACGAAGTCTACACCTCCACTCAGGACGGTCAGAAGTGGCAGAGTTGGTTTTATGGGGGTAAGGGAATAGTGATGTTTAATTATTCTGTTTATAGTCGGTTCGGGTGCAATTGGTAATTGTAATGAGATTGTAAGTAAGGACTATACTACTAACCGAACTTTGTTTAAATGCCGGTCGAGCTAAGTCTGGGGATGAGGGAAAATAGGCCTGACCCAAGTGATGTTCAGGGGAAAAGAAAGCACACGTGGTGTTTTTTTTTTTTTAACACGGAAGTTGTATTCAACAAGTAATATATAGATTTGTGACGTCTCAGCACCGGAAGTAAGTATAAATAAATATGTGTAAGTTCCCTCATTTCTTGTTAAGAAAACCATCGTATGACAGTACTTTAGGTAGTAAAGAACGTTCGTTAAACCACAACCGATAGGAAAAATGTGTAAATGGATAGTTGGCCTCATTATATCAGATCAAGTCTAAGATGCGGTATGCAGGAATATCATAAGAACTTTTAAGTTACGGAAGTCCGTGTTTGGGTATAACTCCACTGAAATTTTCGCAAAGTAAAAAGGGAAAGAAGTGTTTACGATCTTCCAAATATTCAATTTCGGGTTGAAGGGCTTGCTAATAATGGTCAACAAGGTGAACAAAGGTTTTTATGACCCTAGTATCCATGATAGGGGTACTAGTAGGGGCGCAAAGATTCGGATGCCCATCGGAGTGATATTGATTTTATCATACTCATGTGTAATGAAGAATGTTAGGGGGAAGAATATAGTGAGAGAAAGGGGAAAATGATGGAATTAGAAACTTATTATTAAGAACGGGAAAAAAGGGAGTCTCAAGATCAGGTGAGTAAACTCATATGTATATGAAATTATATGGAGAGATATCCGACATGATTTTGGGGATCTAGAAGTCTCTGCCCCTTTGCCAATGATCATATACCGGCATCCACCTAACCTTTTTTTTTCTTTTTTTTTTACGAACAACCATTATGAGGTTCAAACCTCTTCTGTGTGATTATCATACTTCAGGTTCATTACCTGAACCAGACCTTTATCTCACATTCATATTGTGTATCCTCATAATAACTTTTCCCTCATCATCGCAATATTGAATCCAAGATTATCATTTTCTGTCATTGTTCATCTTCAAGAATTCTTATGAGATCCTATCACTGCTATCGGTCAATCATTCTAGCTCATTAATGATACGTCCTTATCGATTTGTCACCAATTTACTATTAATTTCCTCATGGCCATTGCCTTTCTTTTAACTGCTGCCAACTTATCATCTCATTAGCGATGGACTTCACTTATTTTGTGTGCCCCCTTTGTCCCTTTCCTTTTCATAAGTAATCATCATCTTCAACAATGAATCTACATATTACATTCAAAATTTAGCTCCAATAAAAGTCATAATTCATTTAAGATCAATAAATTATGCCTTGCCACTCTAGGTAACTAATGCAAATATTCATGTATCCCAGACATAGATTGTCCTAATTTAGGAATCAAAAGTTTATCCTAATATCTTTCTCTCCAAACCAAACTCATTTCAGTGTATCTTACGGGTCTCCGTATCCACGAGATCATTGTAATCACTATTGATTATTCCATCTGCTAGCAACTATCGTCCTTGTTCAATATTTATATGTGTCGTTGAACTAGTGAATTTCTACATTCCACCATGAAATATTAAAGCCCTAGTTGTAAATCTTTGCTTCAACGTTAGCTTGGAAATTCATGCTTATACCTCTTATCAATTGTATCTTTCTATTGCCATGTTTTTCCTCTGCACCTACCTGTACCTTTCATAGGAAATAGATGTTAGGGAGTAAGCTCAATAAAAAGGGGTAAGGTGTATAGTATTGGTTTGTATGGAATCATCAGGATTCATGAGGTAAAGTTGATAACTATATGAAACAGTTCTAAAGAAAGATACGAGAGACCTTTGAGTCTAGACTTATTGAGATTAGATTGTATATTGATGCTTGAAGAAGGATTAACTCGTTTACCGAAGAATGGAAGTTGCATGGATAGATTGTTAAAAGGGGGCACATGTTGTTACCTTAGTGATTTTCGAAGAGGTGAAAGAGTCCAGATAGATATAAAGAAGTAACACCCGGTGCTTTGAGGCAGCTAGGAAGAACTAATATCCACTGGCAAGGGCTTATTTGGAAAGTTATGCAAATTATGGATCCTCAGTTCTATCAATAATCGACTTAGTTATTTATACACGATTAATGACCTTCGGGTTAGGCACGAGAATCAACAAGATCGTGAAAAACAAAATGTCAGGGGTATGAGCAAGCCAGGTCTTCGCGCTGATTAAGTGCTTTTATCATGTCTTAAGGGTGAATCAGAGAGGGAGCTAGCGGCTCCTTAATGTCCCAGGTGTAGGACATGAAGAATATGGTAATATAGGTAGATTATGGCCTCTCTGAAGATTATAAAGATAAAAACATCGTGCCTAAAAAGGGTGTTAAGTCATCCTTTGAGGTGACTATTTCCATTAAATTCCAAAAATGCAACCTAAATTCAATAGTGTCAAGAAGAATGGCACCTGTGGAATTGAGGGAGTCCAAAACCCAGTTACGAGCCAACATAAGGGAAAACCATGAGACCTAGAGTATGTCCCCTTGGGGGGGGGGCACCTATACTTTTTATGAACAAGGGAGATGGCAAATTAAGATTGTGCATAAATTATAAAAGATCGAACAAGGTTACTATCAAGAATAAGTATCACCTTCCTTGCATTGACGACCTGCTTAATCAGTTTACCCAGAATTGGAATGGTTTCGAAGGTTGGTTTGAGGTTAGAGTAACATCAAGCAAGGATCAAGTCGGAAGATATACATAGGGCTGCATTTAAGACTCGATACGAATATTATGAGCTTCTAGTTATGCCTTTGAGCTTACCAACATGCTAACGGTACTTATGGGTTTCATGAACCAAGTGTATGGGTGCGTATAGAACAATTTATGGTTGCTCTGGTTGACAGCATTTTGGCCCACTCTAAGACTCAAGAAGAACATGAACCACATCTGAAAGTTAGGTTACAAACCTCAAGGAATCATCAATTATTTACGAAATTTCCAAGACATGGACTTCGGTTAAAGGGAATGACATTTTAGGGCAAGTAGCAACCTAAAATGTATTTAAGGTCATCCACAAAGGTGGGTACAGTTATAAATGAATCCAGATCAGTAATTAGTTCTAAGGTACGAGGTCTTTAGGCGGTATAGATCGTGGTCAACGATGCACTCAAGAACATGTTTAAATGTTTCCCTGTCGCGAACCATTTTGTAAAGGAAAACCCCCAAATTTGGGTAGGCCGAGGAATGTGAGGGAGCCCTTCAAGAGTTTAAGAGAATACTCAGTATAGTTCAAGTGCACACCTAATCTTCCGACCTCAAAAAAACCAACTATATAGAACATGAAAATAGAGATGGTATACCAAAAAGGAAACGTGAGAGTAAAAGTAACTCAGTCATAGAAGCATCCATTTCCTCTTAGAAGAAATTAAAGCAGAGCAATTGAATGATAATGAAATGTTGTACATACACTCTAGAGTAGAGGAAAGAAGGTATGAATTAGGACCATACCAGATTGGGAGTGCAATGGAGGGAGAAGACCAAGTCCTTCAACAACGTGTTAAAAAGGGATCAAAGCCAACCAAGGAATTATGTTGGTGAACAGAGGGAACCTTTATAGTTGCAATCAGGAGATAAAGTGTTTCTCAAAGTCTCACCTACCAAAGGAATGCGAAGATTCAATGTTAAGGGAACGCTAAGTCCTCGGTACATAGGGCATTATGAGATCATCGAGAAGATTAATCTGATAGCATACAGACTCGAGTTGCCTACAGATTTAGAACATATACGTGATGTGTTCCATGTTTCACAACCGCGAAGGTATGTACCAGACCTGGATCACGTAGTTGAATCCAAGCCGATAACTATCACTGAAAATCTGTTTTACAAAGCGATGTCGGTTCAGATTTTGGACCGAAGAGTCAAGCGTTCGCGCTCCAAAGAGATTTCCTTAGTGAAAGTTCTTTGAATTAATCGCTCCACACCGGAAGCTACCTGGGAATCCGAAGAGGATATGCGAAACAAGTACCTCCACCTGTTTTAAGGAAAGACGCCAGAGATACGAGGGTAGTATTTTCAAGTTTCGGGGACGAAACTTCTTTTAAAGGGAATAAGATGTAATAACCCAAAGAAAACCACCCCTTAATGCTAAGTAATTAGTTTAAATAATCAAGGTTATGAATAAATCACAATAATTAAAGCGCGTGTTTCCCCCTTTCTAGCTAAGTGTGTGCTATTGCAGGACTTGAACAGTGCTACGATCGTTCAGTTTTTCAGTCAAAGTTTTCTCTTTTCTTGATGAATCTCTTCCGTTAATTTATAGCAATCATGATTGAATATGTATTCATTTCCAAGACCGATGTATTGAATCCTTCTTTTATCTAACTCGATGTGGAAATAATTTACAAGGAGATGCATAAGTATATTTACTTTGGTTACCAATAATATTTTATGGTTTAGTAAATTTAAGAAATTGGGGTTTTGGGAGACATAAGTGTAAGGAGCGAATTAAAATTTGATAGATTGATTGTTTGGGCCATTATGTGGACCGACCAAGATACAAAGAAGCGAAGCTTTTGGGCTTATTTTATATATATATATATATATATATATATATATATATATATATGTGTGTGTGTGTGTGTGTGGCTCTTGGATGAATGAGAGATACTTTTCAATCAAATACAAACACACTCCCTCGCTTGCTCCCTCTCTTGTTTTCTCTCTCCCGGTTGACCGCTCACCTCCCTCTCTGCCCAGCCTTGTCGCCCCTCTGCTCCTGCCGCCGTCCAGCAGCCGCCACCGGTCAGATTTCGGCCGACGCACCACCTCCGCACCACCATCACATCATCATCTCATCTTTTCTCTCTTGTTTTTGGTAATTGTCTCCATCTTCCACACTAACTTTATCAAGAGTTTTTATAATCATAATATGATTATTAGCGGGTTTTCTTTCTCATGTTTCCAGAGGTTAATCAAGTAATACATAAGTTCAAGGGGTAGTGTTGAAGGAATCCAAGTACTAAAGTGAGAATTTGGGTAAGTTTGTGATGAACTTATGATTAGATGGTTGAACAAGTGTTAATATTGTTATGTTGTGAGATGCATATGGTTTAGGAGATTTAATTCTCTATGGTAGATTAAGTTGTAGTTAAAATGAGGATGCATGTGCCTAGAATGGCATAAGATTAGTGAGAGGATGAATTCTATGATTTTTTTATGTTGGATTTATGAAGTGTATAGCTTAGGAGCTTGATTTATGTTGAGTTTGTGCTTTGCATGTACAAGACTTAATCAAGGATGATGATTTTCATTATGTTTATAATCCTGGAAATTTATATTATGATTGGAGAATTATGTTTTAGGAAGCGATTAAGTTGGATTATAGAGTTTAAACATGCATGCAAGTAATCTCTTGAGTAGTTTTGCAATCTGGTTGAGTTCTGAAATTTCCAGGGGGCATAAATTGTGTTTTTGTTCCATTTTAGAGTATAATTAGGTAGCCTAAAACATTAGCTAAACCCCGGTTTTTGAATCACGAAGTTTCGTTAAGTATATTAAAAGTTATGATCAAAACTGTGAAAGGTGACACATGAATACGAATTTCTGAGGCAGTCAGGAAATCAATGTTTTTCTTCTGTTTAGAGGTCTTTTTGGACTGAATATTCAACATGAAAGTTGAAGAGGACACTTTAAGCTTTCCGGAAAGATATAATGCGTGTTCTTAGGATATCGGGAGTGAGAGTTATGAGCCCCTAAGTAGAGGTTAATAATATCAGTTTACCCAGAACATGTTTTGGTGGCTACCTATATTATTGGCCAAAATCCGACCTTTTCTCATACTCATATCAGCTTGTGGATAAAATGAAAGTTGGAGTGTGTATCACAAGCTTTCCATAGACAGCTTGCAACCCCAAACTGATAAGTATAACTCGAGTTACGATTCTCCGAGTAAGTGAAGTTTAAATGGTGTAATTCTGGGCAGCTTGCTAAGATGAGAGTTTTAAGCCGTCCTAACCATGTTTTTGGCCTTCATGATTAACTAGAAAGTTGTAGTATATGTTCCAAGCTTTCCGAAAAGTCCTTTTATGTCTCGATGCGATCCTTGTGGGAGAAGTTACGGTCTTATGAGTGCGCCTTAGAAAACAAATTCGTTGACGAGTCTTAGAAAAATTAATTAAGTTATTTTTTAATACTCCCATCTAAGTTAACTGCTAATTCATTTTCCTTTTCTTTTTTAAGTCCTTCCAAGAGATCGTTGCACTCAAACTGTTCAAGTCTCTGCTCGTTCAGTGTGTGTGTTCAAAGCGTCAGGTACGTATATTGCTTGTAACCCTTCTTATGTTATTTCATGATTGTTTTTTTGTCATTTAAATCCTATGCTTATTTTAAGATTTATGATTATTCTTTCCATTTCAATATTACATGTCATGATAAAGTTTAAAAGGAGCTATATGGCTCTAAGGACCAAAGTAAGGCTTATTACGTAAAGTATTTTATTTAAGTCAAGTATACGTATTCATGATTATATATATATATATATATATATATATATATATATATATATATATATATATATATATATATATATATATATATATATATATATGTCATGTAAGTACTTTTGGACTGGTTATTTCTATATGGTAACAAATATTAATTTTTTTAAGGGTTTCATGAGGGAGTTACTATGCAAGTGCGAGTCCGTCCGAGAGTTAATGAATAGTTTAGGGCACAGTAGGGTCTTATAAGAAACCCAAAATAACAAGATTCAAAAGCAGGAAATGTTTTCAAGTTTTCACACATAAATAAAGGTCGCGCTCATGTAATCGTGCCATAAAGCACACCAGGAAAACCGTGTCTTCGTACATGCCATGTTAATCATGCCATAGTGCACCCCAGGAAAATCGTTTCTTAGTGCGCATCATGCAAACCGTGCCTTAGTGCACACCAAGAAAATTTGTACCATAAGTGCACCCCATGGAAATCTGGCCAGTATAGGAACTTGTCCACCATCCGGATCTCCCGATCGGTCCGGGCATGCGCATACGGAGGTTTAGCCGATGATCGCAAGTAGGGGACCTTCAGGATAATAATAATAATAATAATAAGACAACAAAGTTTTAAGTATCTTAAGTTACCAAGTCTTTTGAATCAAAGTAAAGCTTGATAAGTTACATACCAAAGTTTATAAGCTTTGATTTATAGGGTTTAAAGTCCATTTTAGGATATGATTACACGTGTGTTTTATGTCAAGTTATGTGTGATGTAAGTGTCTTTTAAAACTATGTTGTGTTATGTTTAAAGGAAGAAACTCACAAGCATGTTTTCACTTGAGTCACGATTTAAGGTATAGGTTAAGTCATGCTTTCATGTGCAGGTTACGTTATGGTGAGGTTATGTAAGTTATATTCTATTTTACTGTTCATCTGTTATTTTTTTGGTTTTCAAAGGTTTTAGGATCGCGCTATTAACTAAAATGAATTTTTATTTTGAAATGATTCTTACATTATAGGGGTATAGGTATTGAGTTTATCTCACGTTTCGAAGTTTTATATTTTCGTTTTAGTGAGCCCGGCTAATAGTAAAGACAAGACACCGGAAGGACAAACCCTTAGGCGACATAAGACGGCGAAGGTGATTTGGGAGAGCAATTTGTCTTGCTTTTAAAGGAATTGTTACCATGATATTTGAATTGTATCTAAGTTATGAGTTGTTTAGTTAAGTATGTTTTTGATAAGTTATAAAGTTTACGTTGGATTATGTTAAGGATGTGTGCTTGGGATAGGTTTTAGCCTTGTCGACTTCTGTGAACGGTGGTAACGCCCTCATGTGAGTATTTCCGTTGTGCTAATCATTAGGTTAAGTAAGGTATTAGCTTAATTTGATGATCAATATCCTGGGGGTGTTACAGTTGTGGTATAGAGCAAAACAATTTGAGATTGTAGTGGGTGTTGGTGTTATAGTTTGAGATGAAGTTAAAGAAAACCCAGTGCTCTTAAGGGTATGGTATGGGTTTAAGGTACGATATGCGTTTAAGGTATGGTATGGGTAAATATATGTGACCTAATTACGTTAATAGGTGTAGGGTATTTGAAATGACGCATGAGGATGGTTTGAAATAAGAATTTTAATGAGTGCATAATATGAGGAGAATCCAATTATAAATGATGGTATAAAGAGATATAAATGATGGTATATTCTATTTTACTGTTCATCTGTTATTTTTGTGGTTTTCAAAGGTTTTGGGACTGCGCAATTAACTAAAATGAATTTTTTTTTGAAATGATTCTTACATTATAGCGATATACGTACTAAGTTTATCTCACGTTTCGAAGTTTTATGTTTACGTTTTAGGGAGCCCGGGTAATAGTAAAGATAATACACCGGAATGACAAACCCCTAGGCGACATAAGACGACGAAGGTGATTTGGGAGAGCAATTTTTCTTGCTTTTAAAGGAATTGTTACTGGACCGTTACCATCGCGTGGAGGGAGATGACATTAGCTTGAGTGGATGTATGGAATCACAATCAACAAGAACAATTACCTTGAACACTTAAAGGTTGGATATGACCTTGAGCAAGGAGAACCACAACTATAGGCCTAACACCCCACCATGATTATCTAGGAAATTCCACCAATAATCACTTAAGGATTGACTTGAATCACCACCAAAATTACTTGGATAAAGATAACAAGGTTTGAGAGAAAACAAGGGGAAAACCCTTACAAATGCTTAAGCATCACCATACATAATCTGAATAATCTCCTAGAAAATAAGGTGAGGGGGTATTTATACTAATGGGGGGTTTAAAACAAAACACAGTCGTTTATCATAATAATACGCGCAAAACAGTTTTGTCACGGGCGTGACAGAGCTTCTGGAGCAAAAATAAAAAATGCCGCGAATCATCACGGGCGTTACAGTGGGTGGTAGCGGGCGTGACGATCTGGGCAGTTTTTTCTGCCAACTTCAAACGCGCATAACTTCTTCATCCGAACTCCGTTTTAGGCCCATAAGATATCGATGGAAAGCTCTTGGTGTACTTTAAGTTCCCAAAAGTTCAAGTCCATCGGAGTTGTATCGAAGGAGTTATGGTCGAAAGAGTGAAGGCACGTCCATTTCCACAACCCACGTTGACCCCTTTGCGCTTATTCTTGCCGAAAGGACTTCGAGCCCTTTTAAAGGCCCGAAGTAGGTCCCGATGAGGACCCGTAGCTCTACCATGGTCCAGGGTCCCATTTGAAGTGAATACCACACCCGGTGATGACCCGAATACGACTCCAATCCCCGGGTCAACCTTGAAATGGACTTCACACCCGATCTTGGAGTTGTTTCGCTCGTGTTCTCGAGAGGGGGTGCGGATAGACTTGAAGGCCATGGATTTTGGGGATCGGGCCCTAGCCCGATATGCTCCATACTCCCCTTCTTGAAAAAGAGTTGCCCTCAACTCTTGGGAGTTACAATGAAGGCACTTTCCATGGCTCGGCCACCCGTTACTTGAACCATCCCACACACCAATCACGATCACGCTATGAACTTCACCCTGCTTGAAGACATAGGAATTCTTGAAGAGGTTTGGGGGTGAAGGACAAAGGACGGAAGTAGGATCATTTTGTGGAGTTAGGGAACGCTCAACCTCACAAAGCTCGCTACAAGGTAAAGACAAAGCAAGAGGTCGCTTGTCCTCACCAAGAGTAGAATCAACCCATGTTTCGCTCAAAAGGAGGTTCCTCAAATTACTTCCCACCCAAGGTTTGATTTGATGTGGGCCTAAGGGTTTCACGTAATCACAACCAAATAATTGTTTTTCATTCAACATGTTCTTCCAAAAACATTGCACACCAAGCTTCCAATAGCACTCATTTCCTCAAATAACCAATGTCACCAAACATGTATGACTCGTTCAAAAAGTTCATGCCACAACGACCAACATGCGAGCAATATCCATTGATAGACGACACTAATGACGAGCTCATAAACATTGGAGGAACTAGAATCATGGCTCCATCAAACCCAAACTTGTCAATAGACACCAAACGAACACCAAGATTCTTAGCATGCCACTCAATATAGTGAATTCTCAATCGTAGACATCACATGCTCATAATGAAACTTATCACGCCAACAAACAACATCAAACAACCAACATCTTCCAAATAACATATGTGATTTAATCAAAGACTCCAAAGTATATCCATCATTGACTTTAGTCAAAGAGTCTTGGATTACCTCATCGCTCTCATTGAGAAGATCATAAGTTACCAAGGCGTGAGAGGTGATGGTGCCAACTTCATTGTTGCTTGGCTCCCCAAAAGGCGATGTTGAGATAATCATTGGGGTTTCTTGTGGGGATTCTTCAACTTGGCTTGGTTGAAGATCATAGTGAACCTTCTCTTCTTCCTCTTGGTATGAAACTTCAACAACATCGTTAATGGGCTCTCAAGGACCAAGGGAAGCTCCCTCGTTAGGTATAAGATCGACCTTTTCTTGCTTAACTTCTCCGTTCCCACCAAGTGATGACTTGGTCTCATGGTTAACCTCTCGCTTGCAACCGTTAGGCAAGAATTGTCGATCCATCAATCATTTTAGCCTTGTCCATGAGGTGATTTCCAATCGTCCCTCCATAGTCCTTTGCAATTTGACGCTCGCAAACCAAAGAGATACATACTTAGTGAGTTTCGATCTCGCAATTTTGAAGGCCTGCTCATCGCTATACTCCGTAGTTGCAAGGAATCTCTCCAAGGTTTAGACCCATTCAAGACAGTCTTCCGGGCTAGTGTAGCCATTGAATTCCGGAATTTTGACTTTGGAATTCATCCCGTGGGGCTTCTCAACCATTTCTCGTCGATGATGACGTTGAAAGGAGTCTCTATCATCGTCACTCGACTCGTAGAAGGGAGGAGGATGGATAGGACTTCGTGCGGGTGTCCGACGTTCATCTCGGGGTTGTCTTTGACACCCTTGGGCTAGGTTGTTCACTTGGACTTTAAGGTTCTCAAGAGTCCGCTCGATGGTGGAGAATCAGTTCTCGTAGGCGGAGAGTCGGTTCTCGTAGGCAGAGAATCGGTTCTCGATAGCTTGAACTTGAGGACTTCGGTGTCGGCTTGATTCCTTTCGATTGGAATTATTTTCGCCATCTTTATCGAAGAAAGGGTGAATGACGGTATGTGTTTGGAATGTTTTTGTGGAGTTTGGGGGTTTTCTTGTAGTTGGCTAGTGTTTAGATAAGGGTTCTTTGTATTTTTCTCACTTGGACATTTCATCGAACACCTTCCAGGCACTAATTTCGAACTTCACCTCAAAGCTCCAATATGCATTAAAATCAACAAACAGAACAGCAATAACAACTTCTCCAACACATTGGAGGCACAGGGAATGGGGAACACCAATATTCAATCAAATCCAACAAAAGACAACACTAGAGAAGAATACTAGTATGAACAATGGAAAAATCAAGCTAAATGAAAAACCAAAGCTCTGATACCAAATGGAGCGTTACCATCGCGTGGAGAGAGATAAGATTAGTTTGAGTGAATGTATGGAATCACAATCAACAAGAACAATGACCTTGAACACCCAAAGGTTGGATATGACCTTGAGCAAGGAGAACCACAACTCTAGGCCTAACACCCCACCATGATTATCTAGGAAATTCCACCAATGGGGGGAGTTTAAAACAAAACACAGTCGTTTATCATAATAATACACGCAAAACAGTTTTGTCACGGGCGTGACAGAGCTTCTGGAGCAAAAATAAAAAATGTTGCGAGTCGTCACGGGCGTTACAGTGGGTGGTAGCGGGCATGACGATCTGGGCAGTTTTTCTGCTGACTTCAAACGCGGATAACTTCTTCATCCAGACTCTGTTTTAAGCCCATAAGTTATCGATGGAAAGCTCTTGGTGTGTACTTTAAGCTCCCAAAAGTTCAAGTCCATCGGAGTTTTATCGAAGGAGTTATGGTCGAAAGAGTGAAGGCACGTTCATTTCCACAACCCACGTTGACCCCTTTGCGCTTATTCTTGCCGAAAGGACTTCGAACCCTTTTAAAGGCCCGAAGTAGGTCCCGATGAGGACCCATAGCTCCACTCACATGGTCCGGGGTCCCATTTGAAGTGGATACCATACCCGGTGATGACCCGAATACGACTCCAAGGCCCCGGGTCAACCTTGAAATGGACTCCACACCCGATCTTGGAGTTGTTTCGCTCGTGTTCTCGGGAGGGGGTGCAGATAGACTTGAAGGCCATGGATTTTGGGGATCGGACCCCAGCCCGATACGCTCCAGTTACCATGATATTTGAATTGTATCTAAGTTATGAGTTGTTAAGTTAAGTATGTTTGTGATAAGTTCTAAAGTTTACGTTGGATTATGTTATGGATGTGTGCTTGGGATAGGTTATAGCCTTGTCCACTTCTGTAGACGGTGGTAATGCCGCCAGGTGAGTATTTCCGCTGCGTTAATCATTAGATTAAGTAAGATATTAGCTTAATTTGATGATTAATATCCTGGGGGTATTACAAACAGGTACATGTCGCTTCCATTTCCTCGTTAATAATACATTTCTCACTTTTGTATTATTCATGCTTTTTGATTTTGTGTTCCTACTCCTGGTAGGGATATCATCTTTTAAAATATTAGCATGGCTACGACTACGACTATGTCGACTATTAAGGCTACTAACGTAACCTTTGTTTTGCTCATGATTCTTAAGTTTATATCCAACCACATTCACTTCAGGAAATGGGACAAAACCATTTGGGGGTTCCAATGATCCCATAGGTCAAACACTTCTCATCTAAACATTAAACTCCACACTTGTAACAAAATGCTAAAATTTAATCATTGATATAAACCTTAATGACCTCAAGTATACTATCATCGCCTTTCAACAATTCTTATGTCAATTAACAACTTTATACTCTAATTGGCAGGAAAGTGAACTTCTGGTTCACTAAAGAGATTATATAGAGCTTCAATGATTGGAGTGAACTTCCAGTTCACTACTAATACGTGTAATCAATGGAAATAAAATTCAAAATTAGCGGTAGGATGAACTTCTTATTCACCAATGAGATAAGTAATCATTTTATTTTTCCAATATTAGAGTGAACTTATGGTCACTAATAAAACTAGATAAAAATTCTTAACATTAGAATGAACTTCAAGTTCACTAATGAAAATAAGATAAAATTCTTATTATTGGATAGAACTTCTCTTTAATGATAAAATTAAATAACATTATCAATATTAGAGCGAACTTCTGGTTCACTCATAAAATAAAACTTTCGACATACGGGTGAACTTCTGGTTCATTTAATGAGGTTAGGTAAAATTCTTACCGTTCCGGTGATCCGGTGAACTTCCAGTTCACTGATAAAGTTAAATGAAATTTTCATAACTAGAGTGAACTTCTAGTTCACTAATAAAATAAAATAAACTTTGTATTATTGGGACGAACTTCTGGTTCGCCAATAAAAATATAAAAAGTCGCGATATTGTTACCAACATACTATTAATATATGAGGAAAACAAAATATCCAATATCTTCAAGTATTCCCAATTATAAACCAAGCTAATCTCAAACGAAACCCTATGAGACGGGTAAATATAACAAATCCACCATCAAATTCGGGCTGAAACCCACATGGTAAAATTACATAAGATGCTGAAAATCATGTGACTGGGTATCCATTCCTACCCAATTCAGTCATACTCAATCTAACCCCAGATTTCCATATTTCTTAATTCCCCCTTTTGCAAAACAATGAAACTCATCTCAAAGAGCTAATTAAAAATTAATAATAAGAATAATCACCTGGGATGCTGAAGCAAGAAGTTCTTGGTATTCTTCTTGGTATTCTTCTTTTCCCAGATTGGAGGGTAACATTAGCTGTTTGTTTGGTTGGTATTTGATGAAGATGAATAAGAAAGTGGTGTTGGTGGGTTAGTTGCTCTTGGCTTTCGAGGAGGGAAGGTGTATGTATTGCAGCGAGTTTATGATGAGAGATTTTGGGGGTGATAGGGACTAATCTTTCCTAGAGAGGGAAGCTCAGAAATATCAAAAATTAATAAAAATACAAGCAACTGAGTGAGAGAAAATTATGGTTTGGTTGGATTCAGTGATAATTATAAGCAGCCCCTCCATTCATGGTTAAATATCATCGTGCTGATAACATATTATGAATATATAAATATAAGAGAAACTAGAGAGAGAATAAAGACAAAGAAATTGAGAGAAAGAAAGGAATGAATATTTCATTGCCATCGAGGAAGTATTTATAATACAAGGATTCTTCATCACTAAGAATACTTCATCACTAAGAAAACTTCATTACTAAGAAAAGTAAGAGTATGGACATTCACACAATTATTCCATAACAGTATTCATATTTTAGGACGTTTTACTATTTCAGTATATTTTCTTCTTTTACAAATAGCATACTAACAATCATTCTATACAATGTGGCCGAAAGTTTTGTTTGACCAGCTTAGTCTGTCTATTTGTTAGCTTGTGTTGACACTGAAATTTACAATTTTATCGTTGAATATAATATTATAACAAATCGTTGTTCTATCTACTTACTTTATAGTTTGTGTCCTCACACGAATTTTCTCTTTTACCCTTAATATAATATAATAATAAATAGTTTTCATTTGTAACTTACATTCACACTTGAATTTGTTATACTATATTAAGGGCAAAAGAGTACATTCGTGTGAGAAGACAATAACTACAGATCCTAACATTAATTGAAAATTATGTTATTGGACTTATCAATTCCGATAGACAAGTTGAATAAAGACCGTGTATATATTTGGTTAACGTCAATACAAGTTATGTGTATTTCGATTTCATCCAATTTTGATATTAAAAATACGAGTCGAGTGTATTTAGATTCAGATAACATTGATAAGTTTAATAGTTTGAAAACAAGAGTCTTGTTCTTTTAGAGTAAGATAGCTGGAGAGTGGGTAAGACGGGAGAGAATAGACAAATAGGATAGTGATTGGAAATCTAAATCACATCAATTACCTCCTTTAAGTATATAAATTTTTAAATATATAGTTTATAATTTTTTACTAAGATATTATGTGTAAAACAAATCACATCTATCACATTATTTATTAAATATATAAATTTTTAAATTTATATTATGTATGATACATAAGAAAAATAATGTAAAAAAAAGTTGGAGAAACTAACTATAAATATGATAAATAAATAAATTCATCATACATCGCAAAAAAAATATGTCCTTAACCCATCCGTCTACGAACCGGTGGCAAAGCTAGTATTCATGATATTTAAATTGATACTTTATTGAAATGAAAGTTGTTAGGAAATTTGTCTTCTAAAATCTCCTAAGACCCTGTTCTTTTCTGCGACGGGTAAATTGTGATAATGGTATGGTATTATAAAAATGTGGATAGTGTGATATGATCTGGTACAGTGTGGTAAGTTCCAGTAAAATTTATGGTCAGAATAATTAGTGTGGTAGGTACGAAGAGAGAAAAGTGAGACGTAGTGAGAAAAGTGAGTAGAGAGAAAATTATGGTTGTTGTGGTAAAGTGTGGTAGCTATGATAATATGTGATGATTTATAGTTATTGTGATAAATTGTGGTAGGTGTGGTATTGTACCACACAAAAGAATAAAGCATAAGTTTGCCACATGATTTATTTCCTAATTTTTTTTATTTATTTTTGGCAAATGATTTATTTCCTAATTGTATCAAGAAATTATGTAGGCTTCTTTATTATGTTGGATTTTCTAACTATATTAGTTATAGAAAATCAAATTGAAGGATGGCTAAGATATGTCTTGCTATATATTCCCAAACTGTTGAGGGCATGTTTGGAGAGAAAAATGGAATGGAATGGGTATGGAATTAGATATCTAGAGGGTTGGGAATGAAATTTGATCCCAAAATAGAAAGTGTTTGGTGAGAAAAGGGAATGGAATCAAACCCTAATCTGCGCCCAGAAATCGCGACCCACCAGACACCACCTTCCACCACCACCACCTGTTCGCACTCGCACGACCACCACTCTCTCTCTATAATTTTGTTGAATGGTTCGCTGCCTTTTCTGTTGAATGGAATCAAACCCTAATCAGAGGTCTAGCGATTTCTAACATATAAAACCCAAACAGGCATGACCACCACCACCTTCCAGCCGCCTCTGATTCCGTCGACCACCACTCTATGCCCATTCCCGCAGCAACCATTGTTGGAAGAACGCAGGCCACCATTGTTGGAAGAACGCAGGCCACCATTGTTGGCTACCGTGTTTGGAAGAACGCAAGGGGTTCTAATTCCACCCTTTTGATACCCCCCCATATATGGGAGGGTTCTAATTCCACCCTTTTGAGGGGGATTAGAAACCTGGGGGTTTCCCAATCCGATTCCAGAAATGGTTCACCAAACACAAAGAAAAGGAGTTGGATACCTATCCCATCCTTTCCATTCCTTTTACCTCTCCAAACAGGCTCTGAAGGTATTATGTGTTTCTCTTGAAGAGAATAAGGGGCGTCTCATGGAGAACACTGAGGCTGAAAAGCTAAGGATTCCTTAAATTGTCCCTCTTACAGGGATGAGAGAGATACGAACAGATGGATTCACTAAGGTTGAAAAGAATTAATAGTGAGAGTCTTGAGTGTGGTATTCTTTTCTTATAATTTGGTCGACTAGGATAGATTTGTATCTCTCCTATTGATCTCTTGAAAGAATACATATATGTTATTGTACTATGAACTTGACAGTGGAGTTTGTTTACATCTCTGTCGTTCGTGGGTTTTTCACCCAATTTTGGGTTTCTCATGCATGTTAATCTTGTCTCATTTGTTTCTTCTATTCTTGGATTAAATTTCTCAATATCTGAAACATCTTATGTGTTACATGTTTTCAATGCAAGTTTACTCTAACAATATTTTCCTTCCTATCAAAAGTAGTTTAATAATATAGGGTAATTTCAATTAAACATTCCAAAATTCCTGGCCACCCTTTCTGTCTCCCTCTCCAAGGTGAAAACTGTAACTACCTCATTCAATGCTTGCTGGGGGTCACTATCAGTTATAATTGTTGGTGGTAAGCCCCACTATTCCTAGATTTTAGGCTTTAGGTAGTTTGATAGTGAATCTTTTGATAATTATTTCTAATAAATTTTCTCTCCATTGTGAGAGAGTTTAGTTATTGATTTTGTCCATTATCTAGTTTAAGGTGTCTTTTTAGTCTTTAGTGCGAGTTTTGTTCTCGCCTTGGTTCGAGTTAAATAGTTGAAGGTGTTAAAAAGATTATAAAAATATTGCCAGTTTCTTCTGAAGATGATTCAAGAATGGAAGTTCATATGGTTCTATCAAGGTAGTATTTCTTTCTAGAATCATTCATCATGTCAAGTAAATTTCTGCAAATTTAAAAAGTTATATTATACCTCACTGCAGTTCAAGAAAAACTCAAAGATGTCTAAGAACGCAATTAGTAACCTAAAAAATATTACAGGTTTGAAGTAGGTCTTAATAAAATTTATCATTAACTTTTTTGAAAGATCTTTCCTGATTAAAACCTTGTTCCTGCCCAAACATTGAAAGTTAAGAACACGTCCGACGCCTTGAGCTGTGGTTTAGAATTACCACATGAATGTTGAGTGCCAACCTAATCAGTTGTGCTAGAGCACATTGGCGTTAGAAAGTCATTTAGCA
Source organism: Portulaca oleracea (assembly GCA_029582165.1). NCBI lineage: Eukaryota > Viridiplantae > Streptophyta > Magnoliopsida > Caryophyllales > Portulacaceae > Portulaca > Portulaca oleracea. The sequence goes on from CM055876.1 coordinate 14,913,345, forward strand.
ATCTTCAACTTATAGCTTATTATTAACTTGTCTATCTAAACCTATTTTAAACTTTCAATGAGAATTTTTCACGTAACTTGTCATGAATTTATTCTAAACTAATTGTTTTAAACTTATTCTGACTGAAGTTATTAAAAGAAAGTAGGCTTGGGGTTTGGCAAGGCGGGGAAACAAAATATGAAGCAAAGTGACAAGCATATATCCATCCACTCCCGAAATCATGTATTCATATATCTTCAAGTCTAACATTTGCTCAGTTCTGCCATCCAACATACCTTGATTCAGATCAAGGCCTCTGTATCCAGAATGTAATTCTATAGCCTTCTCTTTCCGCAATAGAAAGAAAAGGAAACAACAAATCGAAACAAAATTCAAAGGGGGCAACGACTGAAAGAAAGATGCCCTGTCTACCGTCAAACTTGTCAAAGCGTACCTCAGCCTAACCTGCACTTCTGTTTTGCAAAGAAAATCAATGGGAACCACTCAATCCAGAATTTTATTAATGGTGACTGCTACAAGGAAGTTTTCATAGTGTATACATATATCCGAACCCAAATTTCACAACGGAAACCAGTTTATAGGACGACTCAGCACAACTGGAGGTATCTCCATGAATCGTTGTTATGTGAGCACACACGTACAAAGAATACACAAAACAAAATGAAAATCAAAAGACAGTGCAAATGGCAACATTTTCACCTAGACCTCACTATTGATGACACAAGTTTTTAGATTTCACATATGTAACACATTCTACAACCCTGTATAAGCTACAAAAATTTGGTATCAACAATCTTGTCGACTCTAATAAAAGCCAACAGAAAGTCCCAGAATGAAAGGGTGCAAAAGTCGAACCCAAATTTAAGTTGGAAAGTAACGCTAACTTAAGGATCATGATTCAACAAGTATTGGGCCTATACATGATTGAAACATTTCACTCAAAACAGATAGTACTTCTGTTGAGCTATGTTCACTTCTCACAAGATCAACCAACAAGGGGAAGAACCGAGAAATGTACCTTTTAAATGAATATTTCCCCAAACCAATCAAAGCTCTTAGTGCCGACAGAAGCAAAGTTGCTCTAGCAGCCAGTTCCTCCTTTATTGATGAAGGCAATGGAAGAATCCAATGAGCCACTGGCTGGTCTGCACGCTTCTGCTTGCCAGACAATGTCCCAGCACAGTCCAGGTACATCTGTATTATCTTCTCACAAACCGCTATAGTCTGTGCCTCTAGGTCAAGCTCTTCTGACTCCGACTCTCTTTCCAGAAGTAAATCTTGAAGGAAATTTAAGTAATTCTGATAAGATTCATTCTCAAAATGAACCAGTGGAGGATCAGGCAGCTCCAAGATATTGCATACTTTCTGAAGCTTCCTTTCAAGGGCCTCTTTACTGTTTAGTTGGTTGGCATGTGATGAGACCGATGAAAAAATTTCAAGGAGGATCTTGACATTAGGTGCAGAGAGACAATCATTGTGTGTCTTGTAAAGATCAGTTATAACCTACAATAGCAGCAACAAAACTGAGGTGCAGCACTAGGCTTTCAACAAATAACAGTACAATAATATACCTTCACTACAGCTACAAAATGACAGAACCCAATGTGGAGGACTATCATGACTTAAGACACAACACAATATATGCTCAATGAAAATTGATATTTGGAAGTGTGTTAGTGTTTTCCCTCTTTTGTTGGGGGCGAGGGTTTAGGACTTAGGAAGCATACAGCGGACAAGAGCAACCAAGAAAACCGGGTACGAGTAGAAGCTACATACAGATTGATATACAATGGATGAGAGTGAAATATGGGAACACGAAATCGCAAACGTACCTGTATGATGACTAGTTGAACAGCAATATGACTCTTCAATCTTGTGACCACATATGCTGCATTTTGCAAGTTGTCATCATCCAAATCACTGCTTGATATTTCTTGGTCGGAAGGTGTTTCAAAACCACTATAGGAAGGCGAGGCATCAGGGATTTCAAAGTTATCCATAGATCTCAAGACCTTTTCAAATGCTGGAATAGTCGAGGTAGCTGCATCTTTTATAGCCATAAAAATACCTCTCCAGTCCTCTTCTGATAGCCTGCTTCCTAATTCACCAGTCAAGCATTCCAGAGCAGCTACCCCAGTTTTGGCAGGACCATGACCAGGGCTCTTAATAAAACCAGTCAATATAGATATTGCAACAGGTAGATGTGACCTCAAAATGCTGAAGAAAGCAACAAACAGATCCACAAGGCGATCTGCTGCTATCGAAATCATATCAGGGTCCCATGCATTATCCTTATTAGAAGAGCCTCTCGGAGTTGGTGGCAATACGTCATTAACCATTCTACCTCCATCCTTATCATCCACAGTAAAAATTGGAAAAACAACAAACTTCAAAATGCAATTCCAGAATGGGCGTGAAAAGAGGCTGCCATGATCCTTGAGGATGTTAAATAAGACCTCCAAAGCGCTTCTTCTAATGGCTGATCTTGGATCTGACGTCAACTTGGATAGTCCTTGAGGTTTTTTTAAAATAATAGGAAAAGAGAAAACACAATCATTAAATGTTTGAAGTGATGTTGAAACACAAGATGCTGTTCACTTGTTGCCTTCAACAAGGTACAAGTTTGTGCTTCCTAAAATAAAGACACGAACAACAGGAAAAGGTCTTTCAATATTAAAAAGTCCAAGACTTTGGTCCTGTGATTACAGGACATCTCTAATTTCTGCCAATATTAGAGCTTGCACATAGCAGATTATGCCCTCCCAAAAAAAAAGACAATAAATATCTCAATGAAATGCCTTTAAATTAGTATGAACTCACTTTCAAGGATCATGATCAAGCATTTACCTGTGAGCAATGGCATCCAGAACGCAACATTTTCATCCTTGTTAACAAGACTTTGTCCATCAAAAGCTTCCACACTGGTGGCCAAATTGTACGAATCGTCATCTTTGCTATCCTCATTGCAAACCAATCCGCCTTCTGCAAGTTTGAGAGCACAAAATCGAAGAAATGCAATCGCATTTAGACTAACATCGCTATTAAATTTGCTGTTTGTGAAGGTGATGAGACATCGAACACAATCAGTGAAAGTTGTAGACTCGGTCTCAGTTATGTGAGGGAAATATTCCCGGACAATTTTTTCCATAGTCTCAAAGGCCAACAAAACTATACTCTTTCGCTCATCGGCAGCAGCAATTGTGAAAACCTGAGAGAGGAAAATCATAAAAGAGATGTTATCAATTCTGTAGTAAAGATGGTCAAAACCAAGTAATCTCAAGCTATTAGATGTCCAGTTTGTTATATATACAGAGGGAAACTATTAGGCAGGGAATCCATGTTATAGACATCCTTTGCTCCACAGCTCCATCAACCCATGCAAGACAATTTTTATTTTTGTTTTTTTTTTTTTGGGGGGGGGGGGGGGGGGCCGCGCATTCAAATATGTTTGTCAATCAATAGCTACTTTGCTAGTGTTCAGCCCTAATGCTGGCATCCATGAACAAAACATGTCAAACTTCATGGCAAGTTTCTTATATGGCTAGCTCTACTATTATTTAACTACTTCTGCTAGCCAATCTTGTCTTATCACAGATCCAACCATCACTTAGCCCTTGAGAATGCCACTCATACTGTTGAGGCAATAATTTGAATGGCTACGAGTCAGAGACATCAGCCTAAACTTAGGGCCTCAGTTTGTTAAAGCTTATAATGCTGATCTCACGAGTCGTGGCTAATGGATAGCCCAAATAAGTATAATTCGTTACCAGCACTCCCATATAAACAAAACCACAGATCCAGAATTACCACAATAGCTGCGGCTCTGCTTATTAGAGTCACTTGATCGTGACAGACAATTACACTCATCATTAAGAACAAATTTTTACCCAAATCCAGCCTTGGAAAGACAACAATTAGAGGTAAAATGCATTTCACATAACTATGATTTCAACAAGATCGCCCCATCATGACAATCACCAGATCACTTGCTAGTTGCTACTCCGCTCAGCTGAGTGACCTGTGGGTCACCGAATTTCACATATTGTGAGACCATGTTTTCCAAAACTACTAAGATCGTGCATTCTTCCCTCTCTTTCTCCAATGCAATAAGAAGGCATATCAGACAATAACTCTTAAAAACCTAAATGCACACACATATGATACAACAAAGGAAATATATGCAAAGCTAGAGAACTTTATCTTACCTAAAAACCAAATGATCAGACAAATTAAATGAAAAGAAGGCAAGACTCACCATGAAAACACTTTTCCATCCAGATTTCACATTACTGACACGGCTGAGGACCATCTGTGAAATGCATCGTACTATGAGTTCTCTAATTTCAGCAGAGTTGCTCTTTTGCATAACAATTACAAATGGCCTCAGAAATTCATTCTGGAAATTGTAATTCGCCAACTCTTCCCGCTCAAGGAACTTCATGGCAAGTTGTCGCAGTGAATCCATCACAAATATTGCCACCGAGAGGTTTTCAGACAAGCCAACAGATACAAAGAAATCTGAAAGGACATTCCAAATGCGGGACCAAACTAGTCTGATGCGATTCATGTTATAGTGCCTGCAAAAGGAAATCATGGCAATGTCATCCAGGTTCTCCCCCTGCAATCTAAAGGGTCTAGTCCTGAAAATTAACTTTCCAGCCCATCATTATAAAAACATGGGGAAGAAACTATATCACATGATCATGTAAATTTATTGACCAACAGGTCGAAATGAAACAGGAATTTAAATGCTATTTCAATTTAATGAAGGGGTTAGAAAACAATGCTACTAAACAGCTTCTCGGGCATGCAATGACGTTGGGTACCAAACCAATATACTGCATAAAGCTAACAAATACATCAAATGAAAAATACTTCAGGAAAGCAGTCATTCTTACGCAATTTCGACTATTTTGGTGAGACTGAACACACGTGGATCTGTTGGAGATTGCAATTCTGACATTGAAACTTTGCAAAGGGCTCTCACAAAGGACACTATGGCCTCGCTGTTTAACCTTTGGCTATGAGCAAATATGTGATTCAATTCATAGCTTCCAATTTGATCAAGCAAATGCAAATTAGAAATGAAGTTGTTGACTTGCTCAACAGTCACCAGTTTAGGAGAATTGCCATCAAGTGAGCTGCTGTCGTATGATCCACCACGAACAACAGCTGCCACAGCTGGATTGCGAAGAGTACCCTTTTTCTTTAGAGAAGCTAAATCACCGGACTTGAGTGATGTCTGTTCTGCCTCAGTATTGGAGCTGTTCAAGAAGGATGCATCAGGAGGAACACCCTCACCCAACAGCTGCAAATGCTCAAATCTCGACAAGCATGTTAAGATGTGCTCCCATGCTTCTTGGAGGTAGTTTCCATCTTCAATGGCAATTGACATTATTGTCTGTCAAAAAAGAGAGGTGAAAAGGCCTTCAGAAATGAAATTCAAGATACATTCTCATTTCCCAATATCTGGCTTGCACAAAGATCTAACATTGATACCCTTTTGGTTGACAGTGGTGACTCCCCAAGACCTATCTTTAATGATGGAACTTACTCGCCATACATATAATATATCACATCAAGCAGAAATCTTGGTTACATAAGACAAATTCTGTAGCTACCAAAATGAAATGGTACGCATATAGCACCTGTTTCCAGCACTGACCTGAATAAGCAGTTACTATGCCATCATATTACCAGCTTGCAATGGTATCCAGGATTTGGTCAAATAACTTGATGGGAGAATAACCCATTGCTAATAAATTTTACAGTGAACTTTGCAATCAACATAAATGAGGGGTTGATTTTTTTAGGGGCCTCAAATAATCTTCTACCTCATTGCCCAGAGTTAGAAATACAATTCCTAACCAGTCCTCCGAGAATGAAAGGACAGGAACCACAACAAAGCAAGGCCAAGGCCCTAGACAAAATAGGAAACTGATGTTTCTTATTATGAACAGTTGCCTCCCTCAATCCAAAAGAACTTTAAATTTTATGCAGTGATGCCATCCTTTTCTTTTAATTGATATTGATATTGATATATTAGATTTTATTTACAACAAAAAAAAAGGATCAAAACACAAGCATGCAGAACATTTCATGATGAGTTCAAGATAGTAATTTTCATTTTATGCTTTTTATATTTTGGAAGGGGAAGTTATATATAACCAAGGCATGAACAGCAGTACCCAATCCACCTGGAGTCCATGAAACATTTACATCAAAACCATCCACAACACTAGTACCAATAATGGTCCAAGTGCACATCCAAATGAAAAAAGGTCTTCCCTGATCCAAGTGTACATAGCAAGAAAACACGCCAACCCAAAAATAATACCAAATGTTCAGGTTTGTGAATTGAATGCATTTGTAAGAAAACACATGAATAGCACAACTTAATCCCGTCTCAAGATCTTAAACAGAAATAGGTACCCAACCAATGGTTCATCAACTATTAAAAGAAAAACTATGGAGTTACCTTCATAGCATCCACATTTTTTTGCTTTATGTCTGCCGCACAGTGAAGATAAGTGAATTTGGCCAAAGATGTAACAAAGGCATCCCTTTGTGTCTGCATTCCAAGCACTGCTGTAACATGTACAGCATATCGGAACCCCTGCAAGCATTGTGTGGTAGCCAACTTGTCATCACTCTGGTCAAGGGTCATACTAAATGCAGCCAGCATTGGGCCCCAGCAAACTTCTGCCATGAACCGCAGTATTGAAACATCTGTGACTGAATAAAAAACAGACCTGAAACATAATACTGTGAGTAAATCCACTAACTGATTTTTGGTATAGAAGATATGAAGCAGGAAAACACTATTTATCATGCTATTTCTCTCAGAGCACATGACCATTGACTGTTTACACAAGTTTAACAGCATGCAAAGGAACCCTGTGTGCTCCAGTGAAGAGATCAAAAGACAATAACCTACTATCACACTAACCAACCACAATAATAGCAGCTTTCGAAATAAAGCAGCTGCTCTTTTGCACCAAAGAATAGGTCCTGATTGTAGGGTAGTACAAAATAGCTACAGAAGGTATTGATTGTTACTGAATGATATTGAAAGATGGTGTAGAAAATGAAAATCCAGCAAGTACTTAATGGTATTGATACATATGTACGGAAACTGAAACAAAATGAAAGACACAGATGGTTCCAAAATGATACTGAATTATATTTTGTGCTACATTCTACTGAAAGCTCAGAATAAATACTGGGAAACAAGTTGAAGAGAACGGGCACAAATTGTTTCAGACCAGACAAAATAGAAAGACCACAAAATTACAATGAACTCAAGATATGTCTTCCACCTTCGGAGGAAGAATATAAATGGAAACTCTGTAATCAGAAGGCACCATGCCTGACCAATCAACTTGTTTTTATAAGTGATAAACCAATAAACTTTGGCAAAAGTTGTAAAACGTTTCACTTACTCTGACTTTCCAGACTTCGCCCTAAACTGCTCTTGGATGTGCTTTATTAGAAGTCCATTTGCACCCATTGCTTTTTCTTCTGGTTGCTTCCCCATGACTAGATTCAGTATACCATCCAAACCCAATAACCTGTTGAGCCCATTCACCTGTTTGCTCTGTGGTTCCGGGGTATCAGCATTCATTTTGATTTCATTTTTAACAATCTGATCATAGAGAGCACCTAAATACTCTTCTGGCAAGTCCTTCCCATCATCAATTCCTCGGTTGTTCCTAATAAAATCAGCTTTGCTCATCTGAAAATGCAGACAGACCAAAGTTAGCCTACAACATCTTCCAGATCTCTGATCCATATAAAAACAATCCATATGCACTACATTGATAGCCTTTCCGTAATACCAATTAGCCAAGAATTGGGTGGGGTGTGTGTGTGATTGGACATTTATTTTAGATTTAAAACAAAAGGCAAAATTATTGGTACCTTCAAACAAGAAGGCATTTTTTGATAGGACACAAGAAGACATTTTTATACTGCAACATTAAGACTATACATACCCGACAGGAAATAAATACAAACAATAAATTTCAACAAATAACACCATGATCACCTAGTGTGGAAAGTGGAATCTGCCCACCATCAAGGAATTAAAGGTATATATATTTGAGAGCTAACCTTATCTTTGACCATGTTATTGTGAGCATCCGTGTTCAGCATTATAACAGAATATGCCAGAACATAGGCTGTATCAGCACTCTTAAATGCACTAGAATTACATTTGCAGAACCGCTCAGCAAACTTCTCCATAATGCGGTCTATCTTCTGGGCCTCTCCAGGTAATCTGAAGCCCCGCAGGAAATATCTAATTGCTTCACCAAAATCCATTTTTTCAAAATTGAATGAATCAACATAGGCATGCATAACTTTTAAAGGAAATTCATCGCGTTCACCCAAATAGTCACCAATGATAGTTGGATTCAAGCCAGCAGTACTCTTGAGAAAAGAGGCGACTTCTTCTGGAGAACCACCAATCTTCTTGGTGTTGACTAGAAACTCGATACCTTTGGAAGGTTTTCTGTTAAATAGTGAAATACCTTTCTGCAAAAAGATATACAAAAAAATTAGAGCAAACTCTACCTTTTAAACACAATTGAAAACAGCATTCTCACAAGAAAAGGTGTTATACTTGCAGATAAAAGCCATAAACTTTAATTGAGGGGATGAACCACAAGTGCATCACAAGACACTGAACATTCCATCCTAGATGAAGAGGCAGTTAATTGATAATCAGAAGCAATATCTGCAACATAGCCAGGAAACTTGACTCTAGCACATAGATTGATAGATTCTGCCACCTAGATGTGTAAAGCCTTAACAAAGAAAAGGCGGACGCTCCGGTAAAAACTAATAACCATACAGTTAAATAAAATAAACAAAAAAAATGAGGTGTGAATCCCACTTTCTATTTTTATTAGTACAATAGATATGTTTCTGTATTTTATAATAAGTTTTGCTCACCCTGGTAAAATAAGAAATTAAAAGGGAATGGCATGGCTGGGTGCAACTAGCAGAGCAAAACAAATAAATAAGATAGCGATATATAAATGAGTTGGAAAAAGAAAAAGAAAATAAAAGGGAATACTTTTATTTTACATATGATCCTATCCCAAAATGTATGATGGAATCCCATCAGGAAGGGCTGTTTGCGAAACCTGAATATCCATGGGCTTATTAGCTAAATGGCAATTGGCACATATATAATAAACCCAGTTCATGGATTTTCATACTCTGTGAAGAAAATGGGATACACATTTGAAATGAACGGTAACATTATTACATATAACATCACCCAGAAATCCAGAATGGGTTGAGTATTTGTTCACCTACTAGATCGTACGACCACCCCCCCCCCCCCCTAAAAAATCTCCAAAAAAGGAAAGGCAAAGAAACCTTAGGATTTGTTGCCCTTCTTATCTTTCTGTGACTTGACATCAGTTAACTCATAAATATAAACAAGAGACGTTTAATTGACATGTTTTGTGTCAGGCCCAAAACAATATCTACTTGATTGTGCAATATATCTACTACAGTCCAGCACACAATCAGAAACTGCTCGGACAATGATACAGAAAACATACAAGCAAACTTCTAGGGACAACAGGATGTCTATCTAGAAACAGTTTCAACTTATTCATGTTAACAAGATGGATCGACAATGACCACTTGTAACCTCTTTAATTCATGCTGGAAAGCATTAAGTATCAGGTGACAAGACTAAAAACATCTGTGAATCTAAAGCAAAGACTAGTTTAGTTGTAACCCAACTCATTGCCCAGCCACACAAAAACAAACATCTGTACATTCAGAGCCAGTTCTTGTCAAGAACAGCAACCACAAAATCCAGCATATGAAATTCATTGACCCGGCACTCTAAGCTCAATGTATGTCATGAAATAAGATAACAAAACTAAGGACTGCTGTCACATCAGTAAACAGACACACGAACCTGCATTTCAAGTTTATAAGCTCGCCGTTGCTCCAGTGTTGCAGCACCAGACAACTCAGAATTTGATTCTGCATGCAGTTCCGAATCTGCAATTGCTCCCTCTTCTCCATTCACGGAACTCGCATCTACTGAACCAGAGATCATCTGAGATCTATTTGGAAAACTCGAATCTCCTATTTTCAGCTGCTGATCCATCCAAGCTCCCATGGACTTGACAATTCTAACCAGGCACTTCACTGATTCGACCCGAAAAGTAAGATCCTGAACGGGAGACAATGTTGTCGTAGAACCTGCCGGTGGACCAAGCGCGGTCTTCAACAGGCCATTGACAGTCCTGCGAATATCTGATGGAATTATAAGAGTTTAAACAGATTTTTCAAATCTGCCACATTGCAAAGCTTAACGACTGGGGACACAAAAGCAAAAGGTCAAAAAGGGTTAGTGCAAGGGATCTCATCACAATGAAATCAAAATATTGACGAACATCATATATTTGTTTCAAAATTATGGCCTCTAATGTCAAGCACCGGCAAAATCTAGTCCATTCAAATCAGCCAAATGTGTGTAACATTTGGGGGGGGGGGGGGGGGGGAAGAGGGGGAACCTGGTTACGGTCATGAATATTTGAATCCAAATCTTCAAGAGAGAGTTGTCAAAATGGTGGGCTCAAGTGGACCCATTAAAAGAAAGAGTTAAGGGGTCAATTTCGTGCTTCGCTTAATGGTCAAATCATGTTGTCTTCAGGTTAAAATCGGTTTGGTTTGATTCAAGTTAGTGTTTCTCTTAGTAATTCTGGGCCGTTTTATTGGGTTGTCTCTAGCTTTACTAGCTCTAGAAACTTCCTGTCTTATTGATCCAACCCAGATTAAGGTACAATAAAAGAGAAAGCTTAAAAGGCATAGATCAACGTTCACCAACAATTGACAGACACTCAACAAAGACAAAAGGCATTAATCAGAAAGGTCATGCTTATGAAAGAAGATCTAAAGAATATCTCCTAAACTCCTAAGACAACAAAACCCTTCTTGAACATTTTAACTTCGACAAGCAAAAGTCACACAACATACCTTTCATAAATATTTGGAGCATCAAGATCACAATCATAATTGACAAAAATGTCAATGATTATCTGTGGGTCTTGAGATATCTTCTCTAATAGATTCAAGACAGTCATCTTCTGTAAGAAGCTGGGCTGCAATACATTCTCCAAGACACGAAGGATAAGCATAGGAAAGAAAATCCCAATTTCAGCTTTCAGCCCTGATCTGAATTTGGACAATAAGCTGGTAAAAATAGAGCATAGAAGCTGAAAGATAGTCATAACTGACAAAGCACTGTTCTTCAACAAGGACAAGCACAGAAACTGCTTGATAATATTCAAAAATCTGCAAGAAAAAGTGCAATGTGTCAGTAAATTTGATTGATGACAGTCAACAAGTCAACAGGGTAAGAGCAATCACATATAGAAGGAAGAGAAGGCAACTCCACAGAAATACACTTTAAATAGCAATGTGCAGATCCCAGCATCAAATGCGCACAATAAAAGATTGACGAGAGCATAACTTATTATGCGCTGGAACTCCCTCTATTCCCCTTACCTTCACCCTAAGGTTCACACATGCGCATCCGCAACTCTCCACATCTGCATTTGCAATTCTGCGTCCACACCTAGAGTCCCACCTAAGCAAGGTATGGGGTTCAAAGGTAGCGAACTAGCAACCTTACCCTAAATGGCATCAACCTCTTTTGCATTCAACACCAGATGAAGCACCATTTGACTAGCTAATACACTAAAAAGAAGTGGAAGATTTCTAGGTGAACCAACATTCCATTATGGAATTAAGAAAACTAGTCTATTAAGTAACAAGATGGATCAAAGGATGGAATGATGGATACAAAGAGAGCATCCTATAGAGATTATCATTACACATCAAAAAAAACAAGCCATCCAAAAAGTCAACCACATCAAGTTAACTTTGCCCCGAAAATAGATTATTGATGAAAACATCTTCTAAAAGATTGGCAGAAAGTCTTGTCAGCCTCAAACAGAAACGGATTTTTTTCTCTCCAAATGCAACTAAAATCATATGAGGGGTACCATCTCACTTCTTCATTTTGAAGAACAAAGTAGCCCCTCCCAAACCAAAAGATACTTCGCAATGGAATTAGAAGCAACCCGAGAAAGAAATGTCCCAGTAGCAAAAAGCGAGATCTTAAAGTGTCTATCAAATGAGAACTGAAGCAACATGGAAAGTATCCACTGATTCCATGGAAGGCTTTGCAAAAAAATAAATAAATAACAGCTATTCAGCAACCCCCCCCCCCCCCTTTTTTATTCTCTCTCTTTTTTTCCTCTTCTTTTTAGTCAAAATATTGCCATGGCAAGCTTCTCAAACCAGAAAAGAAGACCTTTTTAGGGGCCAACGACTTCCAAGCAAGGAACTCTCCTCTGAAAAGAGCTTTATGTGGCAACCTACCATCCAAACTGAAACAAATTGCCAAAATGTAATTTTCCTCAAACAGCCTCTAAAGTAGAAACCGCGTTTTTGTGTTCTTCCTTGTAATATATTAAAAATAATGACATGCAACTCTATATGTGCCACAACATTTAAACAAGATACAAAGAAGATTCCTGTAAGAGGCCAGATATATACTTCTTTTATCTGCTCCATTCTTTTAAGTACGCATATAGATCATAAGAAACATTCAAGGATATAGCCCACCAAAAGGTGTTAACAGTGCTTTAAAGCAGTAAGAAATGTCCACATTCCTGGAAAGGAGACTACCGTAAAGAAAATGAAAGATCAAGAAGCATAAACAACAAATCACTTTATTGTTTCACATTTTTGTCATCCTACTCAGAAGACCTATAGCACCTACACTTTAGATAACTTCTAGTTTGTGAAATTCCTGTCGAAAGAAGCCCTTATAATCCAATTCTTATTTCCCCAACACAGGCTGTAGGTGAACCAAGCTGCCTCGGCAAGCCCTTGAGTTTCAAACTCATTATGACAATGGCTCTATTCCTATACTGAGCAAGCCCACGGAAGCTTGTCTCAGCTCCACACATTTGAACTTATCTCTTTACCTATGAAGGGAGTATGAGGAGTGTTCCATTGTTAGACATCGGTTAATATGATATTCAAGACTCAACATGCATCAGTAGCCCCCCCCCCCCCCAAAAAAAAAAGCCTGAAGTTTTTCAACACTAAAATAGCATCCGCTACATATGTGTAAGTTGGAATCATGTTAAGAATTCCTTCTCTGCAGGCAGCGAGACACATCTTCGCATATCATAACTCATTAGTGCTCAAATTCTTAGTGCTTCTTTTCTTTTTGTTCAGGGTGGAAGGGCTTTATAGCCAACTTTTGACTACCCGCCCGAGCAACAATTAACTGATGAAGTACAATCTCCTCAGTGCTAGTTAGATATTTCACCAATCATGCAATCTCTTTCCAAGCTTTCACCTTTGTAGCTTCCTACCAAAATGCTACCAATTTATTTGAATGGTTAACTGTCTCAATCAACTCTTTCAGCCGGAGAATATTTGCTATTCTTCTTTTGATGTTGCCCATGCTATGAATAGTATCACTAATTCACTTTCTGAGTGTATATAGTTCCTCCCTTGGATATCAGTTTGCTTCTATTCCTATCAATCTAAGTATTTATATGACATATACATCTTTTGGATAGTATCACTAATTCACTTTCTGAGTAGTAGTTGTAAATGACACTGATAGCTGTAAATGACATTTAAACGGGAATGGAGTACTCACATTCTCTGACAACTCACAATTTGGCCTGGGAAAAAATTCATTTCGAAAATAGTATTAGTTAATGGCAATGTGTGGGTAATTTTTTAATTTAAATCTTGGTATGTGTAAAATGGTGAAATATGTCAATTAATTTGGAATGGAGGGAGTAACTCATTTTATCGGTTATTCAACTTTTATCCGATCGTACAACAAGTGAAAGTAATTATTGTCACATGTACAAATCAAAAATAATTATTATGACATTTGTTTCTACTTGAGTGAAAATTATGTTTCTTCTTCCATCTATATAACCGTCCCTTCCCCTCCAAAGGACACCGACATACTATTTTCTACCAATCCATTCATACCTTCTCTGAAACCCACATTTTTTCCCTTTCTTCAAACCACCAACATCAACAACCATAACATGAATTATCTACCGTATGACTGGAGGATGTACGCACCACTGCTAAATGAAGTCTAGGTGAAGGAGGAGGCCATCGAGATGAGTGACCCTCATTTTGTGCCTCAAATGTTCTATTCTGACATCATATTTGAGGCATAGAAGTATGACCTCATTTCAGACTGTGTTGCGTTAGACTTGACCGACACTCTCCTCAGTAGAGACTGGCCTGTGTTAAGGTTCTTCATGGGAGTGAAAAGTGGTTTACTTTGATGTGAATTAGAAAGCCTCCCAAACTTTGAACCCCAAACCCTCCCTTGGCTGCTTCCCTACGACTGGCAATTAATTTGTCCACAGTTTAAAAGGCATCAATTTGAGGAGATAAGCAGAAAGTTGGACAAACCATGGATTGTACCGGCCATGTTCCTCATCGCCGCCATCGGCAAAGGTCTCCGTTTTGGCATGCTGACGTATGTAGCCGCCGAAGAGATGGCAACCTCCATGGCGAACTTCAAGTTCAACACCGCCCAATGGTGGGTTTACTACAGGAGGTCCTCGCTGAAGGCGGCAAATTACGGGGATGACTAGGTTGATTGCCTGGGGGATTTTTTTTTTGGGGGGGCGGGGGCGTCGGCTTTTGAGGGTTTCAAGGTCAGTGGTCATTATCCTTTTCCTTCTTTTTTTTTAAAGAATTCAACAAGGGGTTTTTTTGGGTTGATTGTTTGAATGGATTGCAAGGGTGACTGCTCCATTTGTAATGTTAATTTTTATGTCCTAAACAATGTTTTATGTCTGTATTTTGATTTCTTTTGTGTGTGTGACAGACAGTATGGGTTTCTTTGTTAGTAATTAATCTATGGAATGATTTGCTCTCATGTTGGTGTTCTTTACAGTTGCTATTATGTGCATAACTAAATTGGAAAATTTGGACATTTATTTGTTGAGAAGATAGAAGCCAATTGTTATTTATTTCAACTATGAATGCCATGCAACAATCTTTGTGTTTATTTGCCTTGCGTAGAGTTTGTTCGTATATAGAAGGAATGATTTTTCATGTATTTTCATCATGTTAGGATTTCAGGTTCAATATGTGGTTAGGCTTGAGGGTTTATAGTTCCTTATTTGTTTTGAGGACCCTAATCTGCAGACCATAATAACTTATATGTAAGAAAAAAATAGGGAAAATATATCCTATAATTCCTGGCTACCATGACGGCAACCATATGAATAATAATTTGACGATTTATCTGTAAAATGTTTGGCTTGATTTGTTGGTATAAAACCATAATGTTTTCTGTAACGAAATCTAACTTAGCAGTTACTGGTAACAATTGTGCATATTAATTATCAACCTAAATCCCCTTTGCAGTAATATTCAATTTCCAGTAAAAATTGTGAAGATGACATAAACAAAATTCCAGTTGTCCCAGTTCCCAATTAAATGCATGTAGAACCTTAATTGCTAACGGCACTTACTGTTTGATGGAAATCAGCCCTCGCAACCTCATTTGGTGCCAGCTTGCATAAAGGTCATTCGTGAATCCCATATGGACCTTGATAATACCGAAGGTCATTCACCATATGCGAGGCCATCTTTACAGTCTCAATCCCTCAGATCTGAGACCTCATCTTATTGTGCCCTCCATGATTGTCGAAGAGTCGTTCATAATGTGCAAGCTTACATGGTCCGAAGGTCATTTAGGTTCCATAGAGCTATTTCAATCTGGGCATGCATTGAGGACATTTTCTGGAGCTGGTTGTTCTTTTCAACTTGGTTTATGATTCTCTCTTCTCTTTGGATGTCAAGGATGTTTATTATTGAGGTTTCCTAAATGCCAATGGTTGATCCAGTTGGAGGTCATTAGCCTTCTATGCAATCAGAATATACGCATGAGGACCTCCATCTTGAGTCTGCTGAGAATTTGGACGTCCAAGGACGTTCCCTACTGGAGGAAGACTATTTGCACATTTTTTACTTCACTTCCTGAGTTGTTGAGGTCTTTCCAATTCAGTGAGGTGTTTGCCATTGAGGTCCTTTATGAAGACGTCACTTTCGAGCTGTTGAGGTCCTTACAACTTGTCAGGAGAATATCTAGCCTTGCCCACGTGAGGAATGATGCTAAAATAAGAAAGCGCCATGTGTGATGTTTCTAGAGCCTTCCAATTCTTCTAGAAGCTTCATGAAGATGCCATGTGTGACGCTTTTATTAGTTCTCATTATTATTGTTCTAGAAGCTTCATAAGTTAGTTACATATTATCTTATTCTGATGTAATTAGTTTAATTAAGCATGATTAGGACGTTTTCTTTTTGCTCAAGAAACTCTTAATTAGAGTTCAGATGGGTTTTAAATACCCCCTCTGTAATGTCCTTTGGGGAACAGTGAATTGATGAAATAGATGAGCCTTGAGCTTGCTTTGTTTGTGAGTATCTAACAACTCTCAAATTCTACCTCAGTATCTTGATTTGGCAATCAAGTGGTGAATAGGTAGGACTATTTGATCCTTAGAAGGTGTGTCTGTAACTAAGGATTGGATTAAGGTTGCCCTTGTGATAATTGATCATGGTGCGTCTGTATTGATTGATAATCACTTGATTTTATCCTTTATTTTCTGCATCTTCCATCCTCCATTGTCGTTTACATCAATTGGGTTGTGTTCTTGCTGGATTCGAGTAGATAAACCACCTTGATGTTCTCAGCTAAATTGAAACCCATTCGATTCTAGCTGGGATACATTGATTGTTGTTGTTTTCACCCCCATTTACCCTGCTGTTCTGGTTCAAATGCATGTCCTCTGTTCTACTTGATGTTTCTCAGCCTGCTGAGTAGAGGTCCTCTGGCTGGGATACATCACTGTTGTCATGTCGGCAAATTTTAATCATTTATAATGCCTAAACACTCAACCCTAACCGAAGCAATTAAGTGGACAACATTAAAAGTGGATTGAAAATTAACATTACAAACGGAGGAGTCACCCTTGCAATCCATTCAAACAATTAACCCAAAAAAAACCCTTACTGAATTCTTAAAAAAAAGGAGAAGAATAATGACCACTGACCTTGAAAACCACAAAAGCCCTCCCCCCCCCCCCCCCCAAAGCAATCAACCTAGTCATCTTTGTAGTTTGCCTCCTTCAACGAGGACCTTCTGTTGTAAACCCACCATTGGGCCGTGTTGAACTTGAGGTCCGCCATGAATGTTTGCCATCTCATCGGCGGCTGCATGCGTCAACATGCCAAAACGGAGACCTTCGATGATGGCTGCAATGAGGAACATGGTCGGTTCAATCCACGGTTTGCCCAACTTTCTGCTTATCTCCTCAAATTGATGCCTTTCAAACCGTGGACAAATTGATTGCCAGTCGTCGGGAAGCGGCCAAGGGAGGGTCTGGGGTTCAAAGTTTGGGAGGTTTTCTAATTCACATCAAAATAAACCACTTTTCACCCCCATGAAGAAACACCTTAACACAGGTCTGTCTCTATGGAGGAGAGCGTCGGTCAAGTCTAACACAACACTGTCTGAAATGAGGTCATATTTTTGTGCCTCAAATATGAGGCAGAATAGAACATTTCAGGCACAAAATGAGGGTCACTCGTCTCGATAGCCTCCTTCTTCGCCCAGACTTCATTCAGCAGTGGTGCGTACATCCTCGAGTCGTATGGTAGATAATTCATATTATGGTTGTTGATGTTGGTGGTTTGAAAAAAGGGAAGAAATGTGGGTTTCAGAGAACGAGAAGGTATGAATGGATTGGTAGAGGATAATCTGTTGGTGTCCTTTGGATGGAAAGGGATGGTTATATAGGTGGAAGAAGAAACCTAATTTTTACTCAAGTAAAAACTAATGTCGTAATAATTATTTTCGATTTGTACATGTGGCAATAGTTACCTTTACTTGTTGTACGATCGGATAAAAGTTGAATAACCAATAAAATGAGTTACTCCCTTCATTCCAAATTAATTGACATATTTCACCATTTTACACATACCAATATTTAAATTTTAAAAAAAATACCCACACATTGCCAATAAATAACACTATTTTTCAAAAGAATTTTTTCCCAGGCCAAATTGTGGGTTGTCAGAGAATGTGAGTACTCTATTACTGTTTAAATGTCATTTACAGCTATCAGTGTCAATTTTTACTGAATAATATGTACTTTCTGAGTAGTAGTACTTCCTTTGATGTCGCCCATTCTATGAATAGTATCACTAATTCACTTTCTGAGTAGTAGTTCTTTCCAATCCCCAACCCCCCCCCCCCAAACACCCACCCACACCAAAAAAAAAAATGTACATATATTACTACGAGGGAATGCTTAATTTCTTCTACCCTCCCAGCCAATTTACTTAGCAACAATGTCAATCCATGTTTGAATGCAATTTTACCAAGACATTGCCTTACATCAAAGGTATATACAAATCATTAAAATCTCACAACATTGATCAAAAGTCAAAACAAGAAATGAAGGAAGAGTCAGTGTCACTGCAAGGAACCACAAACTTGAAGCACCAGTTCATCTGCCATCCAATCCCTTTTTGGATTTTGCTCTCCTCTAAGACAAATGGTGATAACCATAGCAATGACTGTCCCTTTTTTTTTTTTTTTTTTTGATTCACAACATGATAAAATGATCGGGACAGAATGGTCTTAAGTCAACTTTTTTCATCATCTCAACCAGAGACAAGAGAGCGTATGATCATGTGGATGGCTATAAGCCTCTAGCACAGGGCACAGCTACAAATGTTGGCCAATTGGGACAAAGGTCATTGGATTCTGCCCAACTTCATGCTTGAATTGTGCATCAGATGCTTAGTCACAAACAATATGCCATTACTACAGCCAACTTATAGTTGGAACTTGGAAGAGCCAAAGGGGGAGCTTTCAACAATCATACCCTCCTTATTTGCAATTACACAACCAACTACATAGGTCTCATTTCACATACTCCCTTTCCTTTCCCCCTATCCTTTCCTTATATTATTTAAAAGATATACACTATACTGCCAAGTCTCCTTCAATCAACTCTCAATCACAATTCATGCACCTAAACACTAGCTAATAGCTATATTCTCATATCACAAAGATCAATATCCAAGATATCTTCTTATCAAAAAACTATCAATATCCTAGATATCTTATGGTCACAAGAGAACCCTCATTATTTTGATTCATAATTTCACACATTATAACCAATATTAATTAAGCTGCCATTAGGAAGATTTGGGTGGCATCTGCGATGATCAAGACACTGCGGCAAAGATGTTCAGGTACACAAGGCTGAAAGAAAGAAAGGCAAAGTAGAATATTACCCCTGCTTAGCTATTTTATTTTGTTACATTTGTGCTTTGATCGTCCTTAACACTTTTGTTGCAGCCATCAAGCTGTTGCTTTTTACAGTTTTGCAATGTATGTTTGCAAAACAATCAGGGGGGAAAAATAAAACACAAAACTTCAATTAAACTAATAATCCAACAGGATAGTAGGAGAACAAGAAAAGTTCACAACTTGCCTGTCATTGGTGCGCCAAACTGGACCGCCATTATCCATGATAACCTTAAGCAATTCCAAAGACACAATCTTCCCCCTAAGAAGAATTTGATCATCAGAATGCTCCTGAGACGAGAACTTCATAGACAACTTAGACAAGTTCTTAAACAGCATGAACCCATCCTCTCTAAGCTGACTCGATGCTTCTTGCTTGTTACCTTCCACATCCCCATTCCCGTTCCCATCCCCATTTCCTGCTTCATCCCTGCCTTCACCCTTCTCCTCCTCACTATGCAATTCATCAACATTCCCATTTTGGGTCTTTTCAGAACCTTTGATCTCTTCAACTCCCTGATTAGCCTCCATGACCTCATTGATAAGGTTCTGGACTAACTGAACCGAATTCCCCTCACTCAAATTCCTATCAGTGAACTCCAACAATTCGGACACTGAAACAACCTTAAAACTATTAACAAACATGGAGTCTTCCTCCAACCGAGCGAAAACAATCAACACAATCTGAGCCAAAACAGCCTTAGCACAAATCTGATTAGTCCCAGTCAACCCTCCCAAATACACATTATAACAGATCTTAACAATATGATTCAAATAATCCCCCCTAAACACCACAGTAGGAGATCTCACCGCAGAAAGAATCGCCTTCATTACATTGAGCTCAATGCCCTCATCTCCCAGACTGCAACACTTACAGACTGACTCCATCAGCTGGTACACAATTGAATTGTAGTTAGCCTCCGCCCGATCGAGGTCGGATCGAACCAGGTTAAGAGAGAAGAGACGGAACAAGGCATCAAGTGCAGGGTCAATGACTTTAGGGGAGGCTGTCTCTAGGGCAAGGAGAATTGGAGAAAGAAGGGAATCGGCGTCGGAATCGGAGAGAGAGGGAATGGCTGAGGAGAGCGAAGGAGAAGGTAGTTCAGTGAGGGTTTCGAGCTTGTCAATGGCGGATTTACAGGCGGATACGAGGTGGCTGTGCCGACGCCATGCGACATTCTTGATGATCTTGTCGAGGCACGGGCCGAGCACCCTGCCGCAGCGAGTGGACCCTCCGAGAGGCTGCGACGACGCCATTGATGGATGATGAGAAATTGAGAGAAGAAGAAGAAGATGATGATGATGATCAGGGATCTGATGAAATTGAGAGCACCATTGATGAAATAGAGCGGACAGAGAAAAAGTGGAAGAGGAGGTAGTTAGAAAGAGCCTTTCTTTCAATCTCAAACTCAAATGTCGTTGGCAATGGAGTTTTTTTTAAAGCTGGTGAACGTGAAGATGAAGGAAGGAGAAGGTGAAATTTTCAGGAAGCGTCGGTGGGTTTGGATTGAGGAAAACCCAAATTGATATCCCAGAAATCAAATTCAAGTCTTTTAGCTGCTGCTAATCAAATTATTGATCTACATTTTTCTCATATAGAAAAAATTCCACCATTTGACCTTGAGTTTCATATCACATTTATTGTATTCCCTAATTTATTTATTTTTTTTATTTTTTATTTTTTATTTTACTACTCTCGCAGGCGCATGTTGCACCTGCACTGGTCTAACAATAATATTTATCAATTTTAATATTCAAATACTGATAAGAAATTTTAAGAAAAATTAATTTGAATACTAATATGATTAGTAAATTATTTGTTATAAAAAAAAGTACAATACATATTTAAATTACTTGAATTCTAATATGATTAGTCGATTGCTTCACCAATGTAAATTAAAATATTTATTTTATAGGATTTAGTGAAACTTGGGTTCAATAAGTAATGGACTGTGTCACAAGCGCGAACTATGTTGTGATTGTTGTTGTTGCTCCTACAGAATGTTTCTTGCCTGCTGGTGTCATCATCAGGGGGACTGTTGTCTTACTATCTCTTTATCTTGGTTATAAAGGCTCTTTTAGAGTTTATATCTAGAGCGGTTAGGTCAAAGAATACTCACGAAATCGGGGTTAGCAGGAGAAGCCCTCCAGTCTCTCATCTATTCTTTGCGGATGATAACCTACTAGTTACCAAGGCAACCAAACAGGAATGCATTAAAGATGTTGAGATGCTCAACGAGTCCAAAAATGCATCAAGATAGAAGGTTAATTTTAATGAATTTGAGGTGTCCTTTAGCATGAACATTAATGCAGATGAGAGGAGAGAATTGGCAAATTTTCTTCACATATCGAAAGTAGAAGCATCGTTCAAGTGCCCGGGGGCATTGACGATGGTGGGAAGTTCAAAGAAGGCTATATATATGCAAAATGAAGGAGAGAATGTGAAAAAAGTTGTAGGGATGGAAAGAAAAATTGTTGTTGAGGGTGGGGAAGGAGATACTGATAAAAGTAGTCGCCCAAGAAATACCCACTTATCTGATGAGCTTACTTCAAGATGTTTGCGGAGATGACCACCGAAATTTTTTTATGGGGCGCTAAAAACATGGAGCGAGGTATGCATTGGAAGAGCTAGGATTCATTATGTCAACCTAAGTGCCTTAGGGTTTAAGGATTCACGCGACTGGATGTATTTAATGGCGCTTTGCTCAGGACACAAGCTCGGAGAATTTTAACCAACCCAGATTCCTTTATATGTTACGAGTTCTGAAAGGAGAATACTTTCCCAATAGGGACTTTCTTTCATCAAATCTATCGGGAGTGTCCTGTCAATGTTCAATTTATCAAAGTGTGCTAGCCGTGTTAATATGGTAATTATATGTCTTGCTAGAGACCTCTATAATAAGTGATTGAATATTTAATTATAAGTTATATTATTTGGTCTCATATGGTCATACAAGTCAATGCTCTAGGACAATAAGTGTATGCTCCAAAATAATAACTACCAATACGAGTGGAATAGTTTTATAATTTTATTTGAGGGGAATCGAGAAGCAATGTGAAACCTCACCTCTCTCAGGCGACTTGAGATTCGAGGATGTTGTGCTTCTTTGAGGGGAAGAAGCCAAAGACCAAATGGAGAAAACTAGCCCAAAATTCAACACATCGCTCACATTAGCATAAGATCGTCCAACAAATAAGGTATATGTTTCTGCTGAATTAAATCTTCGCTAAATCTTCTTATAGCAATGAACAAGTGGTGAATTTAACATTCTCTTTTTTTTCTCCACCACTTTGCCTTTTTTTTTATTTGTAATCTAATTTTATGTCCTCTTGATCTGGTTGGCTAACTCATACTTCTTCTTGATAGTGTCTACCTTGTGTGAAACCTGAAGATTAACCATCATCAAGCTAGGAGGAGATTGTGACTAAATTCTTGTGAAATAGGTAAATTTAGAATCCAATTTGTACAATTTTTTAAGTTGCACCTTCTATTTATTTATTAACGTTTGCTTGTACAAAATGTAGGGGAGTCGCACCATCTGGAACTTCTGAACGATACATAATGATGTCATCCTTTTTCATGCTTTGATGTTTCTCATAAATTTATGGCTTGAATGACAACACTTGCACTTCATTCGGACTCTTATTTTCATGATTATTGTTTCTGATTCAAACCCTTATTGGTACATTCACCTCTTGGATAATTCAATTGGCTTTGTGTTCTTCATATATTGCATCTTCTTCTCTTGGTGCTGATCTTTGCCAAAATTTTTATTTTCTTTCAAATTAGATGATATTATGACTAGCATGACAATCTGACCATGTTCAACAACACAACCTTGTGGGTCATCACATATACAAACTGCTGTGACTTTTTCAAATGCTTGTTCAAGGGTAAAACTAAAGGGGATGGATTGAGTGACCTTTCATTGGGGTAATTGGTTATTTGTTTACCTCATCATAGGTAGTACTAGAATCCAAGGTTGTCATGTGTCATTTCCCATGTGTTTGTTTGTTTGTTTGTTTGTTTATTTATTTATTTATTTATTTATTTATTTATTTTGGGGGGAGGGGGCAGTTAACGCTGGAGGAGTCCTGGCAATAGTTAAAGAAAATCATTTTCAGTAATCAAGTAACTATGAAAGAGCTAATTGTTAATGCTCAAAAGACAAAATAGGAAGTAATAGAACTAGAATAGGCCACTGTCACACTGTTATGTTCAGTTTGGATGAAAATTGTTTCATCTAAAAGTGGAATTATAATGTGGTGGAACTTCTAGGTGTAGCTATACACAAGGGGATTGTTGCGAAGGAACGAAATGTTGCAAGAGTCAGAAAACTAGTGAACCTTGTTCCCCATCCATGGATAGGATTTAGAGCATTTGTTGACAACTTGCAGTTTCTCATGGCAAGTTTGGTGTAAGCCATCGAGGAATTTGAAGAATTCTTGAATTCCAATTTATGACCCAAGCATTGAGATATCAGTACTTTGGATAAGCCAGAAGTTCTCTAACAAAGAGAAAATTGGGCTAGCCACCTATTTTGTTGTGTCATTGTGTAGCCTACTATCTTTTAAGAAATGAATCTTACTTGAACAGCGGATAGATAAATTCAAAAGATCAATTGAAAATGTCAAATGGAGAATCTCCTATTGGTCACATACTTGAATGATAGATGAAAGGAAGCTATTCTCTATTCCTTTCAATGGATGGCTTGGAATTAATTTTTTTCCTTTTATTATCGTAGTTAGTCACGTTGTTAGTTTGTCTGTGTTAATAGCTTATCAAAGATTGTCAAACAGAGATGAGACTTGTACTTTAGTCGTTGGTCTTATTCACTTGTGTTTTTTTGGGGGGGGGGGAGGGGGGGTTGTTCGTAACGATCTAGGGGGAGGGGGGGTTGTTCGTAACGATCTAATGCCTCATACCTTGCAACAAGCTACTTTCCAGCTGCATATTTTCTCCTTTACCCTTAACCGCCCTTGTAAATTTCTTTTTTAAAAATTATGCCTATTACTTCTACTTTAGTGCTTGAGCTTGACATTGGCCTTTTATTGTAATTTGTTTGAAATTGCATATGTTAGTTTATATAATTGACAAATCATATGGTTAAGTCATTGTTTGTTTGATAACAATGGTTTAATTTCAAGTAATAGGTTGCTTGTTAAATGATGTATATAGATTCAAACTTATAAATAACATAGGATTCTTTTGTTGTTGGAAAAAACAATGAGATGGAGATACACGGTCACATGGAAGATGGGGGATTACTTGGGTGGCTAGGAGTCGACGGTTACACCGGTTCCCCTTAAGACTTATTCACTAGACCGTGAAAAGACTCAAGGGTAAAACCTAACTTCTTGTAAGCAAAGTAACAAGATTTCTGAAGGTACTCTCAAAGAGTTGCTGCAGTCAACACCTTAAGAGTGTGTTGAATGCTCTCTAGAAAGGAAGAAGAAGATAATTGAGGGTGTGGATGAATGTACAATTCATCCACCTTATATAGTGAACTTTGGAGCCATCAAGAGGGTCAAACTTGCCATAATCATAGAGCATAATTCTTGGGATATGTTTGAATACCATTGATGAGAAATCATGACTGATTTCTCAGTCAAATAACATCC
Organism: Portulaca oleracea; assembly: GCA_029582165.1. Taxonomy (NCBI): domain Eukaryota; kingdom Viridiplantae; phylum Streptophyta; class Magnoliopsida; order Caryophyllales; family Portulacaceae; genus Portulaca; species Portulaca oleracea. Next base: position 14,938,394 of record CM055876.1, read on the forward strand.
CAAAATCAGCTCTATCTCAATTATTCCCGAGGCATAAATCGTGGGATTTCAAATCAGTCCTGACTGGACTTCAACACGACCCATGTTGGATCAACATGGTCCGTGTTGACCTCAACACGGTCCGTGTTGATCCAGTGCATAACTTCTGTGCTCTCTGGACACCAACACGGGTCGTGTCATGCCAGACATGATCCGTGTTGGGCCTCTTTTTCTTATTAAGCTTACTTTTCGACCTCCCGGTCGATCCTATGCTTATGACTTATATTTTATGCCTCTCAACTCTTGAAATATTCCAACATTTGTTATTATGGGTCTTACCTTAGAAGGTCGTGATATGGAGAAAAATAGTACATTCTTTGTTTTGAATTACACTAAAAGGCTTGGGAGTTCTTCTTTAGTAATGATAAGATGTTAAATATATGATTGACATAATGTTGTATAGCAACTTAGGATGTTTATTCTATCCACATGACATGCATACTCTTGATAGACTTCAAATATGGGTTGTCTTGTTGCAAAGTACGAATGACTACTGAATGGCTTTTGATGGATTTATTTCTATTGTTTTCAATGCACTGATTCTACTTTTATTTTCTTTTTATCTGAAAATGGAGGATGAGAAAATTGGTAAGCAGTAGCTAAGTCATGGCTAATTTAATAGATCTCTTTCACTTGCTTTCTTTTTTTGGTGGGGGGGGGGGGGGGGTAGAATTTTTTCTGAAGACAAATCTTGCGACCTGGGGGTGACATTTACTCTAGTGTATATGGTGCTAATGTTCCTAACCTGGTAAGAGGACCAGGAGAGGGAAGAAAAACCCTTTATAAGGAAATTTCGTCTGTTATCATGTTGCATGGTACAATTTATCTACCGTGAATATTTTTAGTCTTGTGATAGTAAAATTATCTGAGTGCAGACATCCGACTCTCATTATGTTAAATAAGAACCTCTTTGATAAGTCGATTTCTACTGCTTGTGAAAGGATCAACTCGACTCTTTAGGTTCTTAAGGACAATGCTTTTACTCGTTGGATTCACCTAGTTCACTGTTCTATACAGATCTCCAAATGTGAGCTTGTTACTATATTTTGTGATCTTGAATCATGATGTCCTTTTAACTTCCTAGTTCTTGGATTGAATGAGCTCAACTCTCATGCTATTACAAATGTTGGAGAAGTCAGTAGGTGCTCATTAGTTCAGTTTATAAAGAGTTTTTGATTCAACCATTCTGAATAATTCTGATCGAGTAAATGAACCTTCAAGGGGACTGGTTAGGTTGTTTTTAAAACTTTAATTAGCCTATGAACCATTTGCTCTTCACTGGTAATAACTAAGGTTTTGACTCCAGTGTGTAGCTCTATAGGCATAACAAAGAATAGAATCATCGCCCAAAATTTTTTAAAAAATTATTGTTGACGAGCTCAGATGCCAAAAATTTTACTGCACCAGTCATAATATCTTGCTTTGCATAGTCAGTACAACTTTTCTTTTAAAATACTTTAATTTGATTATAAATCTTTCGTTTATTCATCTCATACGTTTACTAAACTTAAAGATAAGATATTTATATATCTATTTGTAAATTGGATATGTATCTATATTATATCTATATTCTATATTATAAGTGCCGAATGATGGCACGCGAAAAATTTTCCCTCTCATATGGTTTCTCACTTCAGTCTAAAAGATGCTTAAAATTCAAACTCAAAATTTTATAATATTAGTTAATTGATTAATTCTATATCTTAAGTTATGGGCAGTTGCAATAACCAGTAGCATCCGTAAAATAATGCAATCTATCTATACTATATATTATAAGAATGTTTAGTTGACTTGCACGAGAGTAATTTTGGGATATTAGTTCACTATTAGCCATTGATGTCACATATAGATAAATCTCAACCATTAATACTAGACCTGGCAATTTTGACCCGACCCGATAACCCGATCCAAACCTGCCCGAAATTTCTGGGTTTTGAACACGATTTTTTCAACTAAACCCGAAGTATACCGAACCCGAAAATTAGCGGGTCAAACCCGTCCCGCCCGTTTGACCCGAAAATTTAACTTTTTAAGTTAAACTTTATTAAAATTTGTGACTTTGCATTCAAATTTTTAACTATTAAACTATAAGCGCAACTTATTTATTTGTTATTTCTCTTATTTAAGTTAAAATAGTTACAATAATCTATCGTTACTAGAAGATAATCATATTTTATTATATATATTGTACAAAAAGTAGTATTTAGAGATCATTTTTGAAAATGAAAAAGCGAAAAATGGTCGCAGTCATAACCCGTTGGGTTGACCCAAAACTGAAATACACCGCCCGTATTTTCTCGAACCCGAAATACACCCGACCCGTATTTACCCGAACCCGATATACGTCCGACCCGAAACCGCCCGCCCGACGGAATTGATAGGTCTAATTAATACTATAGCATTAAATATTAAATATAAAACTGCTTTGACATTTTGATGGAAGAAATTACCCCATCATCTGCATTATCCCACAATAGCTACTCTGTGCATATTTAATTAATAACTGTTAATTGTTGTTCTATTATCTTCTTCCGTTTTGCCCTTTTTGTTTCTCTTTCATCTGATGAAAACATGAGCAATTAAAGTAGAATATAGGTAAGTAACTTTCTAACCTAAATTGAACTTTGTATTTTCTTTTTTTTTTCCTGTTCAAAATAAGACGAATTTTGATTCCACGGGCGACCATCATTCACCTTTAGTTCATGAATTTTTTCACATATGGCCAATTGCAGTCGATATTATAGTTGAATTGTAATTTAACAGTTCTCTTCCCCATGATATTTTTTTGCTTACTCACTTTAATAATTTTATCGAGTAAGTTGGGTTTAATTGAAAGATATAATCACTACATTTAACTCGAAGTGAGTTTAAAAAATTATTGAAGTAATATATTCATCTTTTAGCCCTCTACCTAATTGCTTCTTTTCAGCGTGTTAAATAGAGAAATGCATACGGTCAGTTGTGTTTGATAACTTAATAGTACTATATTCATAGTTGACCCTCTAAATGTTGACCTAATGTGTTAGACAATAGAATCTTTTGGATTTAAAAGTTGATTAAATTTGGCATAAAGATTTAAATATTGCATTGTAAATAATTCCTAACTTAAGGTTTTTTTTTTTTTTTTGAAAAATTCCTAGCTTAAGGTTTAAGCACAATCCTTATTATAAAGTTCAATCTATCAAATTTTTTGACAGACCAAAGTACCAAAAAAAAAACGTAGTTACATAGGAAAAGAATATACAATAATGTCAATCTAAAATGTTATATTTCATATCTCCCATAAAAAAATAATAATTTACATTTCATATCCAAGTCCACTTAACTATGAAATGCATGTACAGAATATATTAAATTTTATATTTCATTTCTACTTTACGTCTAATTTGTTTCTAGGGCATTTTTCTCTATCTTCCTCTTACTATAATTTTATAATATATCTATTTATGAATATTACTGATATGTCGCAAGTGCACACGGGTGTAGATGTATCATGTTTCAAAGTCGTTCCTACAAGGACTTCTCTCTATTACACACCAAACGAGTCTCCTACCTTATTGCTAAATCAGCAGAGGTTTTTTTTTTTTTTTTTTTTTTTTTGTCAAAAACCAAAGTGAATATTATTGAAGCTCAATGCAGCAAGATAACATCTTCTACCAGTACATCTAGAATAATTGGTTGGGGATTCCCCCACATTTCAGTCATCCGATTACTCAAAGAGTATTTTGCTCGTCTATAAGCTACTTCATTTCCACGTCGATTTATCTAGAGCACTTGCAGAACCTGGCTTTGTAACATCCTCCAGAGGGCTTCCTTATAGGCCATCATGAATTCACTTCAACCAAATTCTCTGTCAGTTAACCTTCGCACAACTGATTGAGCATCACTTTCCAATACACAGGTTCCTTCAACCCTTTTCTCAATCATCTCCATGGCAAATAGGATTTCTTGAAGCTTGACCAGTTCTGGCTTCCAGTGTGCCTCCCTACAGCGTCCAGCAGCCCACAGGAATTCGCCATTGGCAGTCCGAGCCATGCAGCTCAGAACCACCCTCCCAATTTCTTCATCCACCGCAACATCGCAATTCACCTTCACATCATTTTCAAAACCTTTCCAACCTTCCCTTCGTCGAGGAGACATTTGTTGGATGTTGCATTCCTGCAACTATTGGAATCCTGCACAGCATCGGCCCTCCCTTTTCGCTACCATCTCCATATCCACATCTCTATTCATCCAGACAGCCTCGTTTCGAGCCCACCAGATACTCCAAAGGTCATAGCATACCATTTCTACTTCCTCCTCCTTCATTAGCTCACACATGTTCAGAAACCAATCCAAGTCGTTTGCTTCCCTTACTGTCAGAACACCCTCGACCCCCATCCGGATCCACGCACCTTTTACCCGGCTGCACTCGAGGAAGACATGCTTTTGGGATTCCACGTTTCCTTTGCATATGTCACAGACAACGGACATTTACGCTTAAACATGTTTGACTTCGTAGGCAGGACATCTTTCGTGAATCGCCATAGGAAGTTCGTTACCCTCGGATGTACCCAGGTATCCCACACTCGTTTCCAGGCCTTCTTGTCACTACCTTGTAAGGAAGATCCCTCCTTCTCCGCTATTGCAAGTCGATATCCACTTCTCACTATATATTCCCCATTATTGGTATAAATCTACCTCACCTCATCATTCATTCGTCTCCCTGGCAAAGGTATTGAAAGAATGGCCCGCGCAGTGCTTTCATCAAATAGCTGCTTCATGAGTTTATCATTCTAGCCATCGTTTCATCCTCCCTAAAAGGCCTCTAAACCTTCCAATGCCTTTGGTTTATATCAAGGCTGCCCAAGAAAAAACTTCCATCTACCTCAACCCATTTGTCTCCCCACACCCTGATGTCCTTTCCATTGCCAACAATCCATCCCACCCCTTCATCAGTAAGTCCCTCCCTTCCAGCAGGCTGCACTGTAGAAAGCAAAAATTTGTCAGCCAATCAAGACTCGTCACGTAGAAATTAAAATAATCTTAACTCGGCCAATTACAGTCTGCCATGCGTCAAAATTAATTATGGTGGAACATTTAATTATAAATTAAATGATATTATATTTCGGCCAATTAAATTATGCCACGTGTCATGGGGAACACATAAATATTTGTCCTTTTTTTAAAGGAATTAAATGGGCCTAACTGTTGGTCCAGGTTCTCTATAAATAGGGAGTCTCTTCCTTCAAAGAGAAGACTCACATACTCTCTCTCTCGATGACAAGACAAAAAAGCTCAGACTCGTGCCGTTCATTCGTCAAGATCAAACATCTTCTCTTGATCAGGATCAAGTCTCTACGACCCTCGTTCAACACCATATTCATCCAAGAATATATTCACTCAAGACTATATTCATCCAAGATCATATTCATCCAAAACTATACTCATTAAGACTCGTTCAAGTTCATTCAAGGAGATCGAATCAAAGGAGTTACATTTTCATTTTGTAACAAATATACAGAGATTGTACCCAAAATCCTTTGAAATATATATAATTATATTTGTTCACTAATTTCATGTGTTTATTTATTTTAGACCCGAAAATTTGTGTTTACATGCACATAGCTAGGGTTGTACCCTGTTTGTGTCGTTAAATACTATCTCTAGGGAAATATCTAGCTCGCAACACTGTGGCTGCAAGGTTATGTGGGTTTGTAAGCAACCTCCAGACTTGCTTTGCAAGCAAAGCCAGATTGAAGAGAGCTAGATCCCAGAAACCCATCCCACCTTTATCTTTCATCTGGCACATTTTCTCCCAATTTATCCAGTGCACCCGTCTTTTTTCTGCATCTCCGGACCAACAAAACCTACTAATGCTTCTTTTGAATTCCTCTGTCACCGTTTCCGAGAGCTTGAAAATACTTATAATATACGTCAATATGGCTTGGAGCACCGATTTTATGAGGGTTTCTCTCCCTGCTTGTGATATTAGCCTCTCCTTCCAGCCATTTGTTCTCGCCCACATCCTCTTACTTTCCTCAAAACAATAGGATGGGTTGACCCAAATATCTCTTCTTGACATTCATTTCTCTCATACCTAGTTTCTCCAGTAGCCGTCTTTTAGCATCCGATCGCACATTGCTACTGAAATAGAGTTCTAACTTCTCAAAATTGATTTGTTGACATCATATCTCCTCATATTGTCGTCAACACCTGTTGCTGCATGTCAACCTCCTTCTCCGTTGCCTTGATGAAGAAGAGGTTGTCGTCTGCAAATAAGAGATGAGTTAGGGAGGGGGCATTCCTGCAGATTCTAATCCCTGTAATCTCTCCCGCCGCTGCTTTACTACTGATCATAGCATTCAACCCCTCAGTAACCAATAAGAAGAGGTTGTGTAGCATACGCCCCTCTCGGTCGTGGACATTATTGATAATCGCGAGGATCGCCGATCGTCAAATCACCACGAGTCTTTCAGCGTTCGCCGCCACACGCCGCTCGAAAATTCCCGAGCGCGTGAGGACGGCACGCTGAAAAGACTCGTGATGATTGCGGGCCAACACGATCTCACAATTATCGAATGTCCACGACCCAGGATGGGGCCATGGCGTTACAGATGGTATCAGAGCCGTCCCGCGACCGTGAGTTGCGCTAGTGGACGGGAGATCCATGGGCAGTCACCTAGCGGGGCAAAGATTATGGAGTGGATTGTGGCACAACGAGGACGTTGTGCGCTTAAGTGGGGGTGATTGTAACAACCCAGATATATGGTTCAATGTGGCTTAAAAAGATTGATATGACTACTTATATCACCAAGGTGCACCTTCTTTTATGGTAGCTCATCCGTTGGGAACTCCTCAGTTAAGTGTGCTTGGCAGGGAGTAGTCCAAGGATGGGTGACCTCATGGGAACTTTTCTCAGGCAGCGTGTGAGCGAGGACGAAGCACGCGGGAAAGACTCGTGGTGATTTGTAGGGCTAGTCACCGATCCTTGAAGCAGTTATTGGTAATGTCCGCGGGCCGGGAGGGGTCGGGGCGTTACAGGTTGGGGGATAAAGGATCGCCTTGTCTAAGATCCCTCTCTAGGGTTACATGCCCAACCTTCTTTCCATTCACAAGGAAAGAATATGTGACAGATTCCACGCACCTCCGCATGAGTGCAATCCAATAGTATGGGAAGCCCATCACATTCATGACGCGCCACAGGAAGTCGCACTCCACACTGTCATATGCCTTACTAAGGTTGAGCTTCGCCGCTAGCCACCCTTTCTTACCTTTTTTCTTCTTCTTTAGATAATGGAACACCTCAAAGGCCAGCATGACATTATCTGAGATGAGTATGCTTGGTACGATGTAGATTGCCCTTTGTCAATTATCTTCCTCATGATGTCCTTTATACGGTTTGCTGCTACTTTGGCTACGAGTTTATACACCACATTACTCAAGGCAATCGACCTGAGATCATTCATTTCCTCCGGTTGTTTCACTTTTGGAATAAGGGTGATATTTGTATGATTAAAACTTGGTGGCATGTCTCCTCCATTGAGCACTCCCAACACAACTTCGCATACATCATACCCCACCACACCCCAATATTTCTAGAAAAATAAGGCACAGTATCTATCCAGTCCTGGAGCTTTGATAGGTCCCATTTGCTTCAGTGCTTCTTCGACCTCCATCTGTGTGAAGGTTTTGCCCATTGCCTCCTTCATCTCCTCTATTACCCAATCATGCAATTCTGGAAAGTGTACTTCCTCCACCTCTGGTTTGGAAGATGAGAAAAGATTTAGGAAGTACTCAATAATGATTTACTGAACGTCCTCCATTTTTGTTTTTTCAATGCCTTACGGGTCTTTGTTCTTCGTAATGAGGTTCTTTTTTCGGTATTGTTTAACCCTCGCGTGGAAGTATGCGATGTTTCGGTCTCTGTCCTTCAAAGCCTGATGATGAGCTCGTTGAGCCCAAAAGATTTCATTCAGTTTCTCAGCCTTGACAAGCTGTAATTCTACTTCTCTCAGATATTTCATGTTTTTCTCGGTCTTTGGGGCATCACATAGTTTCTCAAACTTCTTCCTCAGCTCATTCACCTTTTCCTTCAGACCTCCAAAATTTTCTCTTCCCCACTTGCTGAAGGCTTCTCCACAACATCGTAATCTGTCCATAATTGGTCTGTAAGGTTCCCCGCTGTTCTTCCACTCCTGCTCCACCAGCTGTTGGAAGTCTCTGTCTTCGACCAACAAATCTTCAAACATGAACCTGTGCTGCCCTCTCCTCTCGTTCATAGTTGGCTGAGTATCAAGAATGATCGGTCGGTGATCCGATTTTTCCCAGCAAAGATTGTGGAAGTTGCTTTGATGCCAAAGCTAATATCATTTGTCATTCACAAAAAACCGATCTAGTCTTTTTTCAATGTTGGGCCACTCCAGCTCGCTTATTGGACCAAGTGTATCGGCAGCCACGATAGCCCAGGTCATATAGTTCATCTCGGTCCAAGGCATTCTTAAAATATGCTACTTCTCCATAATCAAAGCCCAACCCTCCTTTATTTTCATTTGGAAAAAGAATGCCATTGAAATCCCCAAACAGGGTCCACGCTTTATCACTTTGAGCCCCTATGAATTTAATTAACTCCCATGATCTCCTTTTCAAATTTTTCTCTGACCACCCATAAAAGCCAGTTGCCCTGCACAATTTTCCTCCCACCAACACATCTACATCAATATGGTGATTCAAATAAGACTTGAGGGAGACCTTAGTATCACTGGTCCACATCATTGCAATTCCTCCTGGTCTCCCCATTGGGGGGCCTACCAAACATCCATACATTCCACATCTTGTTTTGACCTTTGTCATCTCATGTGCATATAATTTTGTCTCCATGAAGAAACATATGTCCGGGGATTGTCGTCGCACAAGACGACACACTGAATCAACTGCCTCAAGTGTCCCCAACCCTCAATAGTTATACGATAAAATTTTTATTGCTCCTGGCAAGGGTGGTTGTCGCTCACCCCCACCGATCTATCTAACATCTCAACATCTTGGTTGTCACACATACACCATCGTTTCTCTGTAACTTCAACCTCCATCAGGTGCATTTGTTTCAAAGGAGGCATTGTCGCTCCTTTCCTTTTTCTCGATGAATTAGAGCTCACGTCTGTGTCCCCTGTCAGCCTTTGCAATTGCTCGACGTCTTCTCCAAGAGCCTCTAATTCCATTTGATGAAGTTTTCAACAGTCTCTCCACTTGTTTACTTTGGGCTTCATCTCTTTTCTTTTTTGTGTGATTTCTACAGGTTGCATTGTCCCTTCATCGTCAATGTTTCTCTCCTGGATTTCAAGCTGCTTCGGGAGTGATGTAACCTCTCTCTCCCCTTCCCCAATATCCCCAACATTTGTCACCGAACCATTCTCCTTTCTTGTTGACTTTGCTCCTGCAAGTACTTCCTTAAGAGATCGTCTCGCCTTAGGATTCATGTGTGTCAGTTTCAAAGTTTGCGAAACCTCTTCTCCATCGCTTCCATCCCCCGTTGAACTCCACGGCTTACCTTCCTTCCCCATACTTCCCTGTTTCTGGTTTCGGAACTGTTTGTTGGGTGAAGCTCTTAGCCACTATCCATACTGACCTTTATCTTCCGTTCTTTCTTGATCCTCACAGTCATCTTCAACATGCCTGAGTCTGCCGCAACGATAACAGAAATTGGGAAGCTTTTCGTATTTGTCATTGATAATATTTTTTACAAGCCTCTTGAGTGTTGGGCATACGCGACATCAAGTGGAGTGTAGGTCTCGTATTTGGGCGTAATAGGGCTTGATCAACGTTGGATGGAATTAGTCTCAACAATTTCAGGAGGGTTGCTAGGCGTGCTAGTGGTCATCCTGTTGGAGCTAGATCCTTTCAAACATGTTGTCGAGGCGCACTTCTTATTGCTCATGGCCTCCAGTTGTAGACAAATGTCCTTCGGGTAATCAAGATCCTTGATCACGTGGTAGCTTAGGTGACGAACCAGATTGCATTTAAGACTTTATTTAAAGGTAGATAGTTGTAGACGCAAAGGTATAGCCTCGTTGATGTAAGACAACTTGGTGTGCCACCTTTCGAAGTAGTCTAGGAAAGACTCATCTTCCCTTTGCCTCATAGTTATAAGGTCATCAACTGTGGCTTGCTTTTTCTGAATATAACTGTAATGATTGATAAAGCCTTTGAATAATTTATTCTAGTCAGCCTTGATCTGTGGTGATAGCGCATGATACCACACTTTGGTTTCTCTATCTAAAATTAATGGGAAGACTCTGAAGTACAAAGAGTCATCAATCTTGTCGAAGGGCGCGAGTCTCATGAACTCCTCGATATGGCGAGCCATATTTTTTGATGGTTTAAACTTGATATTAGGCACCTCAATCTTGTCAACCACCTTTATTACCGGATGTATGGGCAATGGCACGTTCATGTACTTATCCAGTTATCCGCGAAAACGGGGACAATGCGCGCCCATCATTTTGGTGAGGCTCTCTAACTTCTATTCGAGGGCCTTAACATGGGGTTCCTTTATGATCTTAGGGCTCCCTGTGGATGCTTTGCATTTACCCTTTGACAACCCCCGAGCATCCAAACTCATCATTTGTTGCATTTTAATGAGCTTAGGTTCACACTCATATTCATTAAGCTCATTACATTTTCTTCAACTGGGGTTAGTCCTAATTGATTGATCTTATTGCAACATGACATCCATCACCTATTGTTGCTCATTGAATCTCTTCTCGATTTTCTGGTCTTGTTCATGAGAATTGAAAAAGATCGGGCCTTGAATTTTAGTGTAGAGGCTTCAACTATTCAACAATGATAGTTTCAGGGGTAGCACCCTGAACAAGAACCTCTTGGAATTGTTCCTTTGCAATAGTAGCTTTGTTGTCCTTGGGCTAGATTGGTGCTGGAACATACTCTAGGTTTGGAAAAAGTCAGTCGGTGTGAGGATCTTTGATGCGATCTCAAAGATGATCTCTTATCTTGCCTGTATGGAAATTCGTTAGTAGCTCAAAAATTAACTCTAGCACTAACTACCCGATGCATTCATGTATTAATTGAACTACATCGAACCTTAACAAATGAACTTGATGTCTACATGCTGACACAAGGATGACTTACCCACTTTTCGGGTTTGTATGACCTAATTCTACATGGACCTAGTATGATGTTTTATAAGGTGAATAACCATTAGATCTATACTTGGATTGAGTACAAAGGATGGCATATTATTCTTTTTTGTTTTTTCCCCTATTTTTAGGCTCATATCCGAGTAAATGATACAATGGATATTCAGACACGGGGATGTCAGAAACGACTAAACAGAATAACAACATATGGGTTGACTTAAAAAATATATAAGGTGTCCCAACTGGGAGCAGTGGGCCTGGCCAAGTAGTAAGGTCGGTCAACCTTCAGCTCCATGTGGACCATAAGGTTGAGCTTGACATAAATGGGCCAAAAGAGAAGGTAAGGTCGGGTGGCCTAACATTCTATCTAGGCCTCATTTTGGATCACATAGCATGATTCTGTGTGGGCTAGAATGAGTCCCGACACAAGCTGGACTATGCTAACTTAAAAAACTATTACAGACGATCGTGACTTCACATAGCATACACATGAATGGATAATCTAACCATGGTTTTAGGTTTAAGGATTACTAAGCTCGGGTATAAGATATAGGTACTACATATTCTCGCTTCGATGCACCTTCCCTATATGGGATTTACAGGAAAGGTGTGTGAAGTCTTGCACTTTGGACATTAAGGAAGCCTTGAAGTATAACATAGGTGAGAGGAGAGATCAAATACATGGCAGTGTAGAGTGCACCCCACAAGTAATGAACGACCTAGGTTTAAAGACCTAAACCAATGCTTTTGTGCTCCCCTACCATAAGGCTGGGAGTAGCCTGGTATGCAATATGTCTAAAAAAAAAATAGTAAAATCATGAAATAAATTAATTTCTCCCTTTTACACTTTCAGAAATTTTTTTTTTCAAGTTTTATCCTTTTTTAAAGTTTAATTTCCTTGTGGAGTCATCAATCGGTACACCCCGAAACTTAGAAAATATTTTCCGTCGGTGCTACGTAAAATTGGGAATCGAGTGAGGTTGTTTAATCCTTAAATAAGAATCTTTTTAGGAAAGCTAACAATTCTTATTAACCTTAAGCTTGTAAATTCAATTTATGAATTTTAACGATTCTTATGCTCAACCTTGAATAACACCGAACTAGTAATATGTAAGATGACAGAGCTCGAACAAAACCAACCCATTGGACTTGCGGTAACCGGTTGATATGCTGCAAGTGCATGAGGTACAGTGTTAGTATACCAAGGTCATTCTCTCGAGGACTTGTTAAGCCTACGCACTAAACTATTCCACTACAAAGGATGCTAGGTCGATCAAATGTCGGATTTTTCGCTAATCAACTAAACTAAGCAAAGCTATAAACTTTTAGGTTTTTATCAATTATAAAGGCGTTTAGGGCAGTTCACTCAAGTTTATTAATCAATTAGACATTAATACCAGCATTCAGTAGTTTGTATTAGTTCAGGGTCTAATCATACTAAGAACTATCACAACAATCTTTCGATCTGGGGTGAGTTGCAATGACTAAATTACACCTATTTTCATGGCTATTTAATTCAATCAAGGATAAGAACAAATTATATAATGACCCTAAGCATGAACACATTATTTCTAACCGAGTTCTACGCTTGTTTAATCTTTGTCAATCTGATTCATAACAATCTTTCACCTGATATTACGAATCTAAACCAAGTAAAAGGTGATCAATGAATTACTATGACATACAAACCACAAAGATTAAACAAACTGTATAAATTACTTTATACTAAAATTAAATACCGAATGTTAATTAACCAACATCGAGTTCATCCCCTAAACTAATAAACTAGCTACTCATAATTACTAAGAAAGAACAAAAAAATAATGAAAATCACATTGGAAAACATAATGAAAACTAAATAAGAGATAACCATGATTCGAGGTTGAGTGAAATATGGTTTGTGAAAGTTTCCTTCTCCCAAGTTTTGATCTTCAGTCTCCCATTCTAATGGCTGCCTCTTCTACAATGTGCTAAATTACGTGAAAAGAAATTAGGTCAAAAGGCTTTCTCTGCCCCAGGCGTGGCTGATGCCAGGTGAGGTGCAGCCAGCGCATGAGGCTAGCGTGCGTTGGTGGGATGGACCTCTTCCTTGCTTGCTATTTTTCTCTTCCAATTCTTTTTAATCCTCTTTTCTCTTGGTTTTTATTAGATTTTCCACATAATCTGCAAAACTCTACCAATCTCTAAACCAAGTGACATAATCATGAAATTCCATATAAAATAGCAAGTTCACATTATAAATTGCCCCAAAACACATGCATTAAACACCTAATTATCAATACAAAATATACACTTATCACTAGTGAAGGCCAGGCGACCTACACCCTACCAGGCCATAGCCCATTCAGTCAACGAGCTAAGAAAGGAGCCTATTGGTTGTCAAGGCTAGGTGGCTTGGGCAAGCACTGACTTCACTTTCTCTTGTCATTTTTCATACTACAGTTGAGTGTTTATCTCCATTGAATATCCGAACAATTAAGACTCAAATAAGTTGAATTATACAAGTAAAAAATTTAAAGAGCTGCCAGTTGATTTTAGGAAAACTAACAAAATATTAAACAAGACTCTGACCTACGAACCTGGAATCCAAGTTTAGGGGTTACGCTATGGAACCAAGAGTTAGAAAACTCTCGGACTCGCCTGTTTCAAAAATAGACTCAACTAAAATCAATTTAAAGTGAAAGAGAATGGGGGAAAATTTATATGAGCTTCGCGACAAAATTATCATGACGTGCCTTTTAATGAATGAAATTTACAAAATATACAAGCGTGATAACATCATGTTATATAATTACAAAAAAAAAATTAAATATGAATACGTATTCGACCCTTGTAAGTAAATAGCATGCAAAGAGAAATTCGGAATATGGATATGGAGAGGGAGATTAGAGAGGAGTTCACTAACACCAATACATCGAGAATTCTTGGGTGTCTTGGTCATATGGAATGAGGGAGTATTTATAGGTGGAGGAGAGGTGGATGAAAAAGGAAGGGAAGGAGGCATGATCCACCCTTTAAGCCCTTTTTTAATAACAGAATCACTCACTAAAGGCCAACTGTCCTAGGATCATGCATGAGAGGTGATTAGGGGATTGCATGGATTATGGGGGTGTGTTGACCGAGTTCTCAAGGGGATCAGTGACGTGGCGCACCATGTAGGCTAGGCGACCTACACCCCATTTTCATGTGGACTGCTGACTTAGCCATCATTACCCTGGCCCGAAATGTTGCTAAGGCTAGTCGACCTTGTTGGTGTTTCTAGGTCCCTTTTTTTTTTTCTTTTATGTGCTTTTGCGTTTGTTTGGGCCTTTTGGGTTTGCTTTTCTTTGCATGCTGGTTTATTATGTTAGGTACATTTTATTCTAAAACAGCTGGTACAAAATCCAATGTCTACAACCTCCCAGACTTGAGGATTCCTTCTTGAAGGGTTCCAAACTACGTGTTAGAAGAAAAATGAAAGCTACTTGTAAGGCTAAGTCTAGTTCAAATGAATTTGCCGATCAAGTTAATGAAAGTTATCGATGCCTAGATTGCTCGTAGGACTGTATTTCTTGGCAACTTTGGTAAGCTTACGAATCATTGGTGATCAACTTCCAATTGACTTGGTTAAAAAAATTGTTGGAAGCTTTTGGAGTGTACTTTAAGTTTCTTAGAACATTGTAAACAACGAAGGCTAGTGTAAAGTTGAGGGACTAAAAGAGTCAGCTTATATATATGGAAACAGCTCGAAATAATATGTTTTTAAAGTGGAAAGTGTGGAAATGGCCCGGAATGAAAATGACTAAGAATGGGAGGCCTATTTGTGAAGAGAATTGTTCTTACAATTGACTATTGATGCACCTAATCCTAAAAATAGAAAATTAATTATAGAAAGGGATATTGGATGACAATATATTGACCTTTGGGGATATTGAATTGTAATATACCGACCTTTACTATTGGACAACAATATCCCTGACCTTTATACTTAGGTAAGATTATTATACCAACAATGATCAAGGGGGTGGTGACTGGTTAACTGGTCTCTGCTCTGACGTGGCAGGCAGGGGAAAACAACCGATCCTTGCCCAATAACCCCGTTAACCCCTCTGTTTTTCTCACTAACCCATGTTAAAAAAAATCAGCCCTAACACAGTTACTAACAGGGTGGTGAACCGATTTTCGTGCTGGCGTGACACACAACCAACCAATGTCTTGTAATGTAGGTTAGTGAGAAAAACTAAGGGGTTGATGAGGTTATTGGCATGGGACAGTTTTTTTCCCTTTGCCAACCATGTTAGCGCGCATGGAGACCGGTTCACCTTATTACTGTTGGTATAATAATGTCACCAAGGTATAAAGGTAAGGCATATTGCTGTCCAATAGTAAAGGTTGGTATATTACAATCCAACACCCCTAAAAGTCGGTATATTATCATCCAAAAACCCTTATAAAAATTACATTTTTCATTGCAAAAGAATTATGTGTCAACAAATTAGCTTCAAGACTCAAATCTTGGGCCAACAACATTTAGTGTTGTCTTTTATTTTGACCTTCATCTAGGCCAGAATTGATTAAAGTGAGATTTCTTCCACACGTTAAAGTTTGTCCCACTTTTGTACAAAATTGTAAATAGCATAGACTAGGTGAACTTGCAACCCAAAATGCATGTATACAGGCACATTTCCACATAAAACAACCTTTCCAAAAGCTAAAAATCCAAAAATTACTATTCCATACTTGGAAACCAAACTTTATTTCATTTAAGTCCATTTTTAGACCCAAAAGAGAGCTAGATTAAGCTGCTCTAAGATGGAGGTTGATCGACCTCAATTAGGGTCTCGTATCCTAAAAGACTTGTTTCCCTCCTTTTCTCATTTAGACCTAAAAAATCCTCAATACCCAAGGGCCAAGTGATGGCAAATCTAGAATCGCGCCCTAGACAATTCTTTCCACCATCACCGTTTCAAGACTGTGAGATGCCATAGGAGTATTGACACTAGCTAGGTTTCTTATTTTTTTTTCCTTGGCCCTTCCATTTTCACTTTGTGTTACGTGCTTGCATTTTTGCATTAACAAAAGGCTAATTCAAAGTTAGTCCTACTTTAATTGTTACTTTAGTTCCATTACTAACAATGTTATTCGTGGAATCCAACCCCCTCTCCCTTTTCGGGAAAACTGTGAGGAAGTTCCATTGCTAAACCAAATAGATTCATGTATACTCTAGGTATACCTCAAGGAGCAAACAAGAACTCATGCCCAAATTATTTACCCCACTATACAAACCAATATGTTATATCTATCCTAGTCTATGATCTATATTACTAAAGCCCTATGAGTAACTCCTTTAGAGGATTAACAAATCTAGTTGAAGGCTCGATCATTTCTCTTAATCCAAATGTGGTAAGTTGCTATTGTGATTGCAATGTATAATCGGCCTCTCATGCTCTTGCTCATTTGCCTGTTGTCTATCTCCTCATGTCATGCACCTCGATTGCTCAAAGTAAACCCTCTTGTATGGCTTGTAACCCAATTCAAGATTTCCAATTGTAGTCTCATTCAAAGAACATTTCTGGTCCCGATTCTTCATCATTTTGACATAGGCAACACCTGTTCGCCAAGGCAACACCAACTTTCTTGAGTTTGTCTAAGGTACTTAATCACCCTTCCATCATCCTACCTTTGTATAAAATGTGCATTTGATGTTCATTTACTTGGATTTCATCCTTGTATGAGTAGAATTATGATTGACTAAGATGAATTCATTTTCCATTCTTTTCTTCTATTCTTTTCTCTTGATCATTAGTAGAGTCAGCTCATGCAACTGACAAATTTGAGAGTTTTTTTTTTTAAAAAAAAAAATCCTTTCACACTCTTGCCCCGGATCTGAGGCTCATGGTCCGTAGTTTGGAGTCATTTAATTTTATGAGTTTGTTCATTCTCAACTTAAAAAGTAATTGGCGACTCTAAATTATTTCCATTAACTTGTTTGTTTTATGATTAGAAGTCATGTAAAATTTGTTTAAACAAAATGCAAATCATCAGCGAGGAAGCCTCTGGTTCACTAACTAGTGAGCTCCCTTGGTCTAGAGGTCGATCAACCTCCCCTAGGGTTTGAACCCTTGGGGCAATGAACCCTAGGCAATCCATGGATGTGGTGTTCCAAATCAGATTGTTCAATTTTCCTGATTTTAGTGCATTTGTAAGGTTAAAATGAATCATTAACGAATCCTTAAGGTTCCGTTTGGTCTTTGGAAAATGAAATGGAAAGAAAACTTTTATCTCTTCACTAATTTATTATAAGATCCTCCATGTTCTCCACCAATCTATCCCTTGATTTTCTCCCTCCCCTATCCTACCATCTCATTTAGCCTATCATTTTTCCATCTCACTTTCCTCTCAACTTTGGAAGGAAAATGTTGATGGCAAAATCAATGTAACTTTTCCATTATGTTTTCCATCTAACTCTTCTTCCTCCACCTTTTTAAAGTCAAGTTAAGGAAAATAAATAATGTTTCAAAATTTTTTCTTTCCATCCTACTTTTCAAAGACCAAACGGAGCCTAAAGTAATAAACCACAGATATTTTAAAGTCATAAAATACCCATTTTGAGTCACTAGCCACAACTGCGTGGGGCACCCTCGAAAACTGGGTCTATACATGCTGTTAGCTAATTATACAAATACGATTTTTATACCGAAACAAAAATATAAGAACATATAGTTATAAAAAAAATTATGTAAAAGTATTAATTTATTATTCATTGGTAAACAAAGTATCGATGATGCTATATAGTTTAACAATGAAGAAAATTATTTATAATATTTAAACACTAGATATTTTATACTCCCTCCGTCCCTTTTTATTTGTTCATTTAACTAATTTTTTTGTATCTTATTATTTTTCGTATTTACATTTTCAATAACAATTTTGCTAATTTTACCCTTACTAAATGACTTTGGAACCATTAACTTTACAATAATTGAGAGTATTTTTGTCATTTTGATTTATTTGTAGAATATAGGTTCGCATCTATCCTTCGTTTTTTTAGCTGTAACGACGATAGATATATGAACTAGAAATGAAAGCATCTCTGGGGTACGAATCATTTATATAATCTAACACACATGCCAGACCAAAGCTTGTTAAACAATAACTCCTCTTCCTACTTGCGAGTGCCTCGATAAAAATGCCACTAAACTTTTGAAAAATTGCAAATTTGCCACCCGGATTTTTCTTGTCATCAGAATGCCACTAAACTTGATTAACTCGGATAAAAATGTCACTTTACCTGATGTTTACCTGGAAGCAACCTAAAGCAGGTTAATGGTGTGGTGGTTGTCATTAAGGGAGATAAACACTTAATTAAACATCCTAATTAGATATTATACCCTAAATTTCTGTGGTCCCTCACTTGTTTCCCTCCATTTGAAAAAAACACCCAGTAACGTTCACTGCCTCTCTTCATCTTCATCGCCATCTTCAACCTCCCACCTTTGATTTCTGCAAATGGTATGAATTAAACCCTAAATTGAACCACAATCAACAAAATTGCACACCTGGGAAGCATTTTTGCAAGGATTGAAGGCCTGTAAGGTTGACATTCATACCGGGTGAGTTTCTCCAAAACCCTAATTTTCGCAGTGCTGAATTTTGGTCGTAATCTTTGTTTTGTTCGTGTTTTTGTTGTTGTTAAGTTGTATGCAGTCGATTTGAGTAGCTTTTGTTGGAAAAAATTTTCTAGGGTTTATGTTCTACAATTTTCCAGAAACCCAGAAAACCCAACCCTCTGTTTCTTGGTGAATGTTAGGGTTTATGTGTTTGGTTGGTGTTTATATGTTTGTTTAATCTAAATGTGGTTTAAGTATCTGAAATTGACCTGATTTTGTTGTTTTAGGGTTTCTAAATGGGCAAATTACAAATATTTCATGGGGGGGAGTTTGTATCAGACTCACATTTGGCTTACATTAACAGTGAGGTCACTGAATGGGGTGTAGACCCTGATTTGTTAAGTGTGGATGATCTGATTGACTTTGTTGAGAAGGCTGGGTATTCAAAAGATGAAATTCAAACCCTTTACATTAGCAAGCCTGGATATAGCATAGGCTTTGAGGAGAGTCTTGTTGAGATAAAAGGGGATGATGAGATAAGGACCCTGAGTGGTTTAGTGGAAAAATGTTCATTTGTTAGACTTTATGTGAAGCATCCTATTGATGTTATTAGGAATAGGGAGAAGGGGAAGGAAAAAGTGGTAGATCATGATCATGATGTTAATAGGAATAGTGAGAAGGGGAAGGAAAAAGTGGTGGATGATGGTGCTGATGATAATGTTGCTGATGATGGTGGTGATGATAATGCTAATGCTGATGATGGTGATGGTTATGATGATGAGGATGAGGATGATGATGATTATGAACCTGATGGTGATGGTGATGGTTCTGAAGTAGAGGATGAGGAGATGACACAAGTAATGAAGAAAAAATGATTTTGAGGGAGGATGAATTAACTGATAGGGATGCATTGTTTGAGGGTGATAAAAGTTTGATTGAAGGAGGAGGAGTTGATGAGGATGAACAATACCATGACTTAGACAACCCTAGCAGCCTTGAGAGTGAGAGTGAGGGTGAGGGTTTGCAAAGGAAAAGGCCTAGCATGAGGAAGCCCAAACCAAAGTGTCCTAGGTACAACCCTGCTATACCTAGTAGACTTCTTGCTGGGATGACTTTTGCTGGCAAGAAGGAGATGAAAAAAGTTGTTGATAACTACAGGATACTAGGTGGATACAATCTGAAAGTGAGCAAGAGTGACAAAGTGAGGTATCAACTATTTTGCCAGGGTGAAGGGTGCAAGTGGAGGTTTTGGGGATCAAAAGTAGGCAAGGAGAAAAGTATGCAGTGAAAACATTTGGCCCTCCTCACACATGTATTACTTTTAGCTTTGAGGCTGGGCATAGAAACATGAGTGTGCAATGGTTAGCTGATCATTTTAGGAGCATGCTTAGGATAACCCCATCCATTACAGTCAGGGACATACAAAGAATGGAGAAGGAAGAGTTGAATTACAATGCTGGGTTGTGTATGTGTTCTAGGGCAAGAAGGAAGGCATTAGACTCCATTGTTGGTGATTACAGGGAGCAATTTACTCAACTTAGAGACTATCTAGGGGAGTTGATTGACAAGAACCCAGGGACATCTGTTGTTCTAAAAACAACAGAGGTTCAGGAGACAAATCAGAACGTTTTCAAGTTTATTTATGTATGTCATGAACCACTGAAGAAGGGTTTCTTGGAGGGGTGTAAGAGGGTTCTGAGCTTGAATGGGTGCTTTCTTAAAGGACCTTGGGGTGGACAAGTTTTTGTAGCTGTTGGGAGGGATGCAAATGACCAAATGTATCCTTTAGCATGGGGGGTGGCATCCACTGAATCAAAGGAGACTTGGGATATGTTCATTTCACAGCTTCAAATTGATCTCAACATGGGGGATGGCAGTGGATGGGCAATGATTTCAGATCAACAGAAGGTATGATGCAAACCAACCCTTGTTTGATTTATTCTTTAAATTGTTTGTTTAAAATGCTAATGCGAATTGTTGGTTCATTTTTGTTTGTTTTAAGGTCTAGTTGATAGTGTAGCAAGGATATTGCCTAGAAGTGAGCATAGGCTTTGTGCTAGGCATGTGTATGCCAATCTAAGGAGGCTTTTTAGGGGTGAGATGTACAAGAAACTATTCCGGAGGGTTGCTAAATCAACCACTGAGATTGAAATGAAAAAAATGCCAAGAATCTGTATGATCTTGACCCACAAGCATGGGGGATGCTTGAAAGGAAGGGTGTTGAGCATTTCTGCAGAGCCTTCTTCAAAACACATGCCAAGTGTGACTCTGTCGATAACAACATGGCTGAAATTTTCAATGCATTCATCATAGAAGCGAGGTACATGCCAATTGTTTCTATGTTAAATTGGATTTTCAAGGCAGTTATGAAAAGAGTTGGTGACAAGAATGTTTGGGCTTCTAAGATCAACACCCTAATTCCTCCTAGGATTTTGAAAAAACTTGAGAAAAAGATTGAAGAGTCAAAGACTTGGGAGGTTACTAGGGCTGCTAGGGGCGTGTTTAGTGTGAACAATGCATGGGTTGAGGAGTATGTTGTGGATTTGAATGGGAAAACTTGTACCTGCAACTCATGGCAACTAAATGGGATTCCTTGTCCCCATTCCATTGCTGTAATGAGGGAGGAAAGGTTAAAACCCTTACAGTTTGTCCATGAATGGTATGCAACTGATAAGCTTGTTGCTACGCACTCTCACACCTTGGACCCACTGAATGACACCAATATGTGGGCAACTGCCCCTGGCTGTGTTGTGACTGCTCCCTTCTTCAAGCCAAAGAAAAAGACAACTACGAAGTACTTCAGAAGGCCAGAAGCAGGTGAGACAATCAGAGGGAAAATGCCTAAGGACTCCACTAGGATTCACTGCTCACATTGTGGATTGGAAGGCCACAACAGGCAGACTTGCTCACTGATTGCAAAGAAGTTCAAGGCATGCCATCCTACTACTTGTATTTTTTAAAAATGTTTTCTTGGCTGCTGATAATCTATTTATGGGGTCAAGGGTAGGTCACAATCTGGTTTAGGGTTTATGGTCAGAGTTTAGGGTTTAGGGTGTCAAAAACAAGTTTGACTTTTTTTTTTTGAAATGTTTTTTTCCTTTACTGTCTGGTTTATAGGGTATAGGCTTAAGGGTCATGGGTTTAGGGTTTAGGTCAGGGTTTAGGGTTTAGTCTTTAGGTCAGGGTTTAGGGTTTAGTCTTCCTTTTCATTTCTGTTTGTGAATTCTTCAGTGTTTAGGGTTTAGCTTTAGGGGATTAGGGTTTAGGGTCAACTTAGTGTTGACTTTTTTAATCTTACCCATGTTTTAGGGTTTAGGGTCAACTTAGTGTTGAATTTTTTTATTTTACCCATTTTTAGGGTTTAGGGTTTATGATTTATATGGTTTATCTGACTTTTTTTGCTTGTTTGATTATAAAGCCCAAAAGGAAGATCACAAGAAAAACTTCCCATGCTGCCAATGCTACTGCTGCTGCTGCACATGCTGGTTCTTCCTCTGCCAATCCTACTTCTTCAACTGCTGCTCCATCAACTGTTGCTGCCTCTTCTGCTGGATCAATCATTGCTTCTGCTGCAACACCACCGCCAATGTGATGAGTGCCATCGATCGGATCACCTCGACCATCTCCTTCATCAACACCAACAAAGCAGACCAGGAAGAAGAGACATGCACAGAGATGTGTGTTGCCAAGGGTTTCACCAAGGAAGAAAATACCAAGGGTTAACCTAGGAAAGTAGGTTGTTGTTTGTTGTGTTTGTAAGCCATTTTGAACAATGCATGGCTTCTTTTGATTGTGATTACATTAGATAGGATGTAAATGAAGGTCAAAATGTAAATCCCTTACTTTTGGGGGTAAATTGCCATACTTTTGGTGGGGGAATATGTGTTTTGTACATCTTTGGGTTTTGCACCCTGTTTTGCAAGCTTTAAGCCAAAACAGAGGCGTATGTACATCAAAAACTACATGTTGTACCCATTACATATTCCCTTTAATGCAAGTTTCCTTAAGTTTATTTTCAAGGCATTTCTGATTATGTCTTCCTTTTTTTCTTCTTCTGATTCTATCTTCTTTCCTTTTTTTCTTCTTCTTCTTCTTTTGATTCTACCTTCTTTCCTTTCTGTTTGCCCCTTCTTTCATTTCTGTTTGCCATTAACTGATAAACAGGTCACTAATTTTGTGCCTGTTTTTGTTCAATTTTCTGTTTTCTTTATGTTTTGTGCCTGTTTTTGTTCAATTTTCTGTCACTAGTTCAGATGGAGATTGGTTTTTGTTGGTGTTGTTGATTTACAACAGTGGCAGAGATGAAGAAGAGGGAGATTGGTGTTGTGAAACATAACATATCAAACACTGCATATAAAGAAAACATAACATTCATTTCATTCATTACAATTGATCCATTACATAAACAACAACCATTCATTACTGTTCCACCGCCTAAACCCTAAACAACTTCCCTAAATCCCTAAACAACCCTAAACAACCACAAACAGAGCTGATGATGGAACCCAAAAAAAATCAAAGCATCTGTGTGCAACAGGCAACAAGCAACAAGCAACAAGCAACAAGCAACAAGATGCTTAACCAAGATTACACAGCAAAAAATTCATCCACATTCATCATCATCTACTGCAATCCAACTGCAAATTCCTATATACAACATCATCATCAGCTTACACCTAACAAAATAACATCACCCACCAACCCCCATCACAACCAAATCACTTGCGAAAACCCCCAACAACAACCCCCATGCCAAACACCACCATAAACATCACAATCACCCACCCAACTTTCTTCCTCAAACTCTTATTCTCCCCCCTCAGCCTCTCCAATTCACCCATCAGGTCGTTGATGTTTGCTTCAGCCACATCCACCTCGTATCTGCACTCTTCCCTCTCCCTCTTGACAGCTTCAAATTTTGAAACCAGCCTCTTTTCAGCAATAGCAACAGTGTCACAAACTGGATCATCGATCCACTTCATAAACCCACAATCAACAGATTGCCACCTCATGCATCTTGCGAACCTCCTAAGAGGGTTATCGCCAGTGAATGAAGTGTAGACAAGGCAAACCGTCCCACATTTACACTTGAACAGAACCTTCTTTGTGCACGCACAGTCGCGGCAAGCCCTAACTGGGGTGTTCAACACAGATGAGGAAGAAGGCATCGCAGATTTTGGGAAAGTTAGGGTTTTTAGGAGGCACAAACAAGAAAAAACAAGGAAGCCCCTAATTTTTCAGCAGTAATTGACGAAGAAGAAGAACTCAGGGGGGCTCTTTAATGGCGGAGAACAGGAAGAAGATGAAGATGAAAAAGAAGATGAAGAGTTCAAGACTTGGGGGGGGGGGAAGTGGGAGTAAATATAGGGCAGTAAAAAATTAAAAGGGGGAAGGGGTAGTTAATTTGGGTTGATAAAAAAATTAATAAGTTAGGTTAAGTGTTTAATGAAGAGGTGACTGGCTATTCCAGGTATACATCAGGTGAAGTGGCATTTTTATCCGAGTTAATCAAGTTTAGTGGCATTTTGATGACAAGAAAAATCCAGGTGGCAAATTTGTAATTTTTCAAAAGTTTAGTGGCATTTTTATCGAGGCACTTTCCTACTTGCCCGGAAGCTTGGAGCTTTTAATCCGAAGGGATATTTGAGTTTGTCAAGGGGTTTAATACCTATTCCTAAACATTATTTTTGAATGCGGCTCAACTATTTTTTCAAATCTATTATCTTACCTTCTTGCTCTATTTTTTTTTATATAAAAATTGTCCACCCTTACTAATAATAGGTCCTCATTCCGCACCAGGCTTACCGCCAATCCTTCCTACATGTTCTGAAAATTTGACAACTAGCTCAAACACATTTTCAGAATTCAATGGAACTCCACTATAACTATATTGAATTTAAAGTTTCCTAACTTTTACGAAAATTCTGTACATATGTATATTGCAAACATACCTGAAATGTGGAGCCAACTCTACAATAAACCCAACTAAGAAACTAGGAAACAACATATATATATTGCAAAAATAGTTATCAAGGGATTTCAGATCACAATGATGTCTTTCAAAGGGACGACGACGCCAACAGAAATATTGGCACCCTTATTACGAATGATAACTGAGGCATGGTCGCTGTCCATGGTGGGACTTGCAATGGAGTTGTTTTTGTCTACTTGATGATACAGATTGTGTGTAGCTTGATCAACGGTTCCCTCTCTGAAAACAAACATACTTCCATCTTCACCCAATCGACCAAACTTCTTGTTTCTATCATGCATTTTATGCAATGGCATCCCCCTGTTTGTTCCATAAAACATCACATTTCATTTTAAAACACATCACACACACACATGTATATATATATAATAATTGGATTCTACTAATCCTTACTTTCACCAATTGGATAATGATAGACCGTACTTTCACTTTGTATTCTGGTGGTAAAAAAAAATAAAATTGGATTGTAGTGGTACCAAATCTACTTCCACATTCTTCTTATTTTTTTCATTCCTACACTATATTGTTTTTGTTTTTTTCGTTCCTGCCCCTAGAAAGTTAATGAATTGTAGTTTCTAAAACATTTTTTAAATTATTTTTTTGAAACTCCGAATAATTATTATGATTTTTTAAAAATAATAAAAGTGAAAAATCGTAAAAAATAGTAAAAAAATGAAAAAGAAATTGTTAGAAACGCTGTAAATTTATTAAAAATCATTGTAAAGTGTTATACTAAGTTTTGAATCAAATGCAACACAAAATCTATGATTCTCTCGAAAATATCCCACTACAATCCAATTTTATTTTATTTTTTACCACTAGAATACAAAGTGAAAGTACGGTCCACCTTTGTCCAATTGGTGAAAGTAGGGATTATTAGAATCCAATTTTCCTATATATATATATATATATATATATATATATATAATTAAGGATTATTGAATGATAATACACTGAACATTAGGGGGTATTGGACAATAATTCGAATGTTTTTTTGGACTGTAATACACTGAACTTTGAGGGTATTGGACAATAATGCACTCAAACCAGTTCTAGTGGTCAGACTAGTTCTAGTGGTGGTTGACTTGGTGGTGGTTCTATTTGAAGTGTCGTTCTTCTTTTTTTTAAAAACAAAATATATTAGTCATCATGTTTATGTATACTTTCTTACACGGTAAATTTTTTTTTCTAAAAAAATATAAAAACGATACATCAAAGTAGGACAGCCACAACATCAACCACCACCAGAATTGGTCTGAGTGCATTATTGTCCAATAACCTCAAAGTTCAGTGTATTAAAATTTAAAAAAAAACAGTTCAGTGTATTATCATCCAGTAATCCTATTAATTAAAGGTAAGTAAGCTCGCCAATTTGTCCCTGTCTCAAGAGTAATGATCAAACTCCCAATAACAACCATAGTCCATAACACTAAACTTTTAATAAATATTTTGCTTCTGCCACCTTAATTAGTATGGAACTAAGGTCTAGTTTGGACTTTTTAAAGGTGAGCTCATCATATAGTAGCTTATTAAGAGATAGAGTACAGAAGAAATTTGTATGACATTAGGAGACTATCATTAGCCGAGACTATCATTAGCCAAGACTATCTGAAGAGAACAAGTAAAGGAAAAAAGAGAATGGGTAAAAATTCTATGCGCATTAATATGCATGCAGTCATGCACCAACTAAACAAATTCAAAAGCATGGACAATATTCTTGCAGTGGAATCAAGAGCTTTTGTGCTTTGGTTAGGTGAATCATGAGATTTTGGAAGCGACCCAAACAACATACAATATTACTTAATTAGTCAAATTTGATCTCTTGTCAGAGTAACATAATTAAATACTACTACATGTATTATAAACTTTGAAAGGAATTTGAAACATTCAAACATCCTTGAATCTTGATTCACCTTAACCGACAACCATGAATTAGTCCATTAAAAGTTGAAAGAGAACAAAAACTATGATGAGTTATAGATTACAAATTGTCAAAGTCTATCAAAAGTTTCTTTTCATTGGTTGTGATCAATTCTTATGTCTAAATTACATCATACATGAAATCCTCATATGATTAATTTTCTTCCAATTATTTTAATAGTTTGTGATTTTAGTAAGCCCCAAAGAACCACTGCTACAATCTATAACAAATTATTGTAGCATCTTTAATATGGAATAAAAAAGGAAAATAATCTTCCTATAACAAATTATGAATGAAAAGATCACAGATTTTATGTTTCTCCCTTTTCACCATAATCAAGCAGATGAATCAAATTTAATAAGCTTGCAAAGAGAGAAGACCAAAGATAAAGAAGAAGGAACCTGATGTGGAAGAGTTCAGAGATATCATCCATCTCAAGGTAGAAATTAACGGCGTCGATGAAAGCATGATACGTGTAAATATGCAGACCGTCGATTCTCCGCCAAGGAAGTCTAGGCCTCGGCAATGACTGCGACCGGCACCGGCAAAGGCGGCCGACGTAGACGTACTCCTTCCAAACGACGCCGTTGGGAGCGGGCTTTTCGGGCTGACCCACGAACCCGAGAGTAGCCATGATGGGTTCAAGCTCTTCGTGGGTCATTATTGGCTTGAATGTTCTTGTATACCACAACGCTAACTTCCTCATGCAATCTCTCAGACACTGCTCCATTAATGGCTTCTCTTCTCTTGCTTTCTCTCTCTCTAGAAACGGTGGAATTTGTCTCAATCAGGCGGAAATTACTGCTGTGTATGTGTTAAAATCGAATTTAATTTGTAGGGAATTTAAATTAGAGGACTGAATATTTCTGGGTGGGATTCAACTGGAGATTGCTGGTTTGATTTCTTGGAGGGTGAGTTGGTTGGCTGTTTAATTTGTTCGTTTGTTTTGGTTGAGAGTTTCGAAATTTTGGGGGGGTTTTGATTTTTGAAGAGGTTTAAGTGGTGGGGGATTTGATTTTTATATTTTTGCCATTCAGAAAGCGACCAAATTACTTGGCCATCAAGCATATGCTAGAAATATGGAAGGACATTGAGAGTCAAAGAAGAATATGGTAGAATTTTCAATATTATTTCTGTTTCGATTTTTCGGATTCTGCTCTGAATTTTGTGGCCTGCTTCATATATAACGAGAATGAGAACTAAATTAAGAATAAAAATTTATAACGGGAATAAGAATGTGATGAATTTTCAAATTTTTTATTTGTTACTCCCTCCGTTTTTTTATCTACTATTTACGGTTTTCAGTGTCAATCTTTAGTCCATAATTTTTAATATAAAATTTTAATAAAAAATTATAATATTTTACTTTTCTAACAGTATTTCTTTATTAAGTAGCTATTAACATCAATTTTGTATAATAAATCATTACACAAATTAAGATGTTAACGGTCAATATTTTTAACACAATTTCCGATACGACAGATAAATAAAAACGGAGGTAGTATATGATAATTTAATAAACATATATTTACTAGACTACTTTTCATTAATTTAAATAGAATAAGGTAGTATTGGTAATATTAATTAACCATGATAATAATATTGATATTTAAGTTGACTTATGAATTCCCAATATGAATTATTATCCCGCCCCCGAGTGGTAGGTTAATGGGTGTTGGGAGATTCTACCCTCATTCCCAGTACCTCATTTTCTTTACAATTCTCATAAAACAAACAAGAGAATTGTATTACCAATATATCTATTCTCATTCACATCTCCCAACTCTCTCGTACAAAATGTGTAGTTGGGATTTTAAACTGAAGTAATCTGAACATTCGGCTTTAGATAATTAACTATTGTCATCACTTCATAGATTAGATTTTCAATTTGCATAATTCTTCTTAGAGATGTCAAAAAATTGTTCGACCCGAAAATCTAGTACAATCCGACCCGGAAAAAGCGAGTATGATCATTAGAATTTTCGTCCGAATTTTTACATTGACCGATTTGACCAAAAATTCAAACAAAATATTTTTCAATTTTCTATTGTCCGAACCCGATTTAGACCCGAATTCATGCTTGTCTGATTTGTCCGACCCGAGTCCGACCCGAAAAATGCTCTAAAAAATTGGGTATCGGACATCAAGTTTTCGTCCGATGTTCGATCCGTCCGAACCTAAATTGACCCGGACCCGAATTTTTGACAGCCCTAATTCTTCTCTCTTTTGTTGGAGGGGACTTGAAATTGAAAGTATCTATTTACAGAGAAATCAGTGGTTGAATTTGAAAGATACTTTTATGTTACATTTTTAGGTTGGATGAAATGAATACTATGATTTCATTTGAAAGTAGAGACAAATTTATTGATTTGTGTTTTAAGAATGTATTTATACATATTTTGAAGGCATATCATAAATACAAAATGCCTTTATCGATTATTTAAAGTTTTTACAAGGTCAAAAAATTTTGCATCATAAAAAATAGATGATTTTACAAAATAACAATTAGACAACAAAAAAGAAAAATGACAAAAAAAAACAATTAATATATATAACCACAAAAGGGGGTAGCACAAGTGAAAATCCAAGTTCTAATATATTAGATTGCAATACTGTAACACCCTGTGTATATAGTTAATTGTGGCTTAAAAAGGATTAGAATGACTATTTAGAGCAAATGCAATAGTAATCCTTGTTTTTGGATTGTTGGTGGGGGTCCACCATTGCCACATCACCCATAATTCCTACTTTTTGGAACTTCATTTCATTTGTTTTATAATAATAGGAACTCTTTCTTACTTTTTTACTTTATAATATTTATTTAAGAAATCCAATTTATCCAATTTATATATTTATTTATGCTTATGCTTTTAAAATTTAATTTTATTATTGTTAAAAATAAATATTTAAATATGACCCGAAAAAATGCTTTGATTCAAACCCGATTGTAACATTGACCGATAATTCGAATAAAATATTTTTCTTTTTTCTATTGTCTGAACTCGATTTTGTCCGAAACAAATTTTGACCCAAATTTAGCTTCGTCCAAATTTAACTTCATCCGAATTGAGTGAAAAAACATATTTTTGAAAAAGATTCAAATTACATTTGATGTTAATATTTTATTTTTTATTTTATTAAAATAAGTTAGATCTCATCATAAATGTTCAAAATAGAAAAAGGGTGGGAAGGGATAATAAAATAAGTGGGTCCCACCACGATTATTAAAAAAAAAGAAAAGATGAAGTGTAGGAACTCCAAAGCGTTCCTGAAGTGCCGTTCTCATTGTTTTGATCTTGGCTACAGCAAAACGCAACTACAATGCACATACTCCCATGTAAAGTTCCATGCGGTGCATTTGATCTTATATCACCTAAGTGCACCTTCTTTTATTATGGTAGTTCATCCATTGGGAACTCTTCAGTTAAGCGTACTTGGCTAGGAGTAGTCTAAGGATGGGTGACCTCCCGGGAAGTTTTCCCAGGCAGCGTGTGAGTGATGATGAAACACGATGAAAAGACTCGTGATAATTTGTGGGGTCAGTCAGTGATCCTTGAAGTAGTTATCGGTAATGTCCGTGGCCCGGGAGGGGTCGGGACATTACATATGGTATCAGAGCTGACTTGCGACCGTGAGCTGCGCTAATGGACGGGAGATCCATGGGCAGTCACCTAGCAAAGCAAAGATTCTAGAGTATATGGTTAATTGTGGCTTAAAAGGATTGAAATGACTACTTATATCACCAAGGTGCACCTTCTTTTATGGTAGCTCATCCGTTGGGAACTCTTCAGTTAAGCGTGTTTGGCTGGGAGTAGGCTCAGGATGGGTGACCTTCTGGGAAGTTTTCACAAGCAGCATGTGAGCGAGGATGAAACACGCTGGAAAGACTTTTGGTGATTTGTGGGGCCAGTCAGCGATCCTTGAAGACGTTACGAATACTTTTCAAGCATTGTCCTTTAAATATGCCTTCTTTTCTTTTATTCGTTTTCTTTATAAATACAAATTATCTAAATTGTTATGTTGAACCTCAAGTATCACTTTTGCTCACTTAAAAAAATCTTCACTATTTCTCAAACCGTAAGTAAAACCAAGTAAACCAAACTTATAAAGTCTTATAGAAATAATAGTCCCTTCAAAACTCTAAGCGTTAGTGCGAGAGTTTTTGTAGGGTTTGAGTATGAGTCTCGGTTATTAGTCTAGTTAGCTAGGTTCCGACGAAGTCCATCGTACGTACAGTGAAGTTTCTCTTGCTTTCTTGGGAGGAGCAGAAAGATAATATTGGTGAGAACACAAACATTAAAATGACGTTGGTTCTTGCAGGGCATTTGTACATAGAAAAACCTTTATCTTTAATGCTTTGAAGAATAGCCTGAATTTGATATGCAGAACTCAAATGGGGTAGCCATTCGAGTCCTAGCTATATCACAACTTGCTCATGTTCCAGTTTTTCTCTTAGCAAGATATGGAACGAGTACTGGATGAGAGACTGGGATGTTTGTTAACAATTTTTGGTCACTGCAGAAAATCATAGAGGATTTCCAACTGTCAGAAATTGATTTCGGATTCTTTGCATTTTGGTTTTGCATTTCACGTGTCGTTAGACAAGAGAATGGAGAAGATTGCAAGAGACTTTGCTAACAACATGGAGATATTCCTTGAATTTGATGAGTCGGACCTATTAGGATGGGAGCTATACATGAGGGTCAAAGCAGCGGTCGATATCCAAAAACCACTCCAACAGGGCAATAATATTTATGTGAACAAAGGGGTGCAAAACTGGGTGGGCTTTCAATACAAAGGCTTCCAATCTTTTGCTATTATTATGGGCGATTGGGCACATAAATAAGGATCGTAGGGACGAGAAAGAACACGGAGAAAGGAGGTGGTTTATGGCTATATATATGGTGACTGGCTATGTGCTAGGCCTAAAAAGAAAAGATCCTTGGCGTTGGTAGAGGAGGAGAAGGATAGACAGAACTAAGAAGAAGAGTGATGAAGGTAAACTCCAACATGGCCCATCCAACTCGATAAGGAGAAGGCTCTTCCAAAACGACATGGAGAAGACGACAGTGGATGCTACGAATGAGAAGAACAACCACAACGAGTAGACACTAGCGGAGGGTGTTACAAAGGTGATAGGGGCACTATCAGTGGTCAATGCTGATGCACAAATAAAATAAGAGGGTGCTTTAGCAATGCCATGTGAAGAGGTCTAGCAAGACATAATGAGAGTGTAAGGCTCATGGAACAAGGAGTAACTTTAATTACAATTAAAAGGTAGGGAAAAAGTTTTCATGAGATAGGTATTATTGAAGATGTCGAGCAACAAGGGCTCTGATTTATGATATTCTGCCAAATAAATTTGGGGGTCACTCAACTAGGATTTTTTGGGTTGGGTGGGTAGTAATCAAAAGAAGAGTGGGATGAGGGAAAAGGTTGTGGGTGTAGTACTGGGGTAGGAGGAAAAGACACAGAGGAAAAGGTTCAGGCATTGGATTGAGTTAGAGGGTGAGGGGGATTGAGTCCAAGAGCTTAGGTAAGAAGTTGAAGGAATATGATGATCAAGTCGTGGAGAACTTTGTGTTTCAAGTGAGGGTGGTAGGGGACCAATTTCTTCAACCATTACGAGACTAGTATGTTGGACTTGTTGGGGTGATGGCAGTACCCAGACATCTAAGCTTCTCCTAAAGTAGAGAAGTAAAGTTAGCCCCAATAATTTGTTTCTTTCAAAGACTATGGTTCCTAAGGAGTTTATAAGAAATGTTAAGAGCAAGTTAGGTTTAAGGATGATAGTGAGGTTGGGAATCTTAAAGTTCCAAATTTCAAGAGCAAGACACATACAAATTCACTCAATTTCCAAAATTAAGCTAATTTTATTCCAAATTCAAAAGATACCATATCAAACTAAACATTATGCGTCAAGTTTCCAAAACTTCTACAAAATATAATTTTATGCCCTAATGATTGATTTGCCAGTTAATTTCTAAAATTAACCTTCCATCATTTACAAATCAAAAATCTTGGAATCACCCATTGACTGACTATAAAATTAAATCCAATTTAATTAGGGAATATAATGAAATTTGAATTTAAGTCCAAACACTCTAGACTCAAATATCAGATCTCTTAAGGTTTGATGTATTAAGAATTTCTTGGGATTAAGTAGGCTATGGGCGTGCCATCATATGTCACGGTCGTGGCGATAATCGACCTAAAATAACTCTTGATTTCTCATGCAGGTCACGGTCTTGACCCCCAAGGTTACGGCTGAGGCATACATGTGTCGTAAGAGGATACGATCATGACATGTAAGGTTATAGTCGTGTCTTCAAGCATGGGAGAAGGGTCTTGAACACAAGGGAGGTCACGAGCATGATGTCTAATGTCACAATTGTGACCCTTGACTTGGAGAAAGGGGCATTGAATTTTTCTTGATTTCGAGTATGACACCTAGTGTAACGACCATGACCCCTTGTCTTGCACAAGGGGCTAAAACTCCAACTGCGGGTCATGAGCATGACACACTATGTCATGGTCGTGTCCCCCTTCAAATTTTCAAAACCCACGAATAATCAAACTACATCAATCGATTAATCAATCATCAACCCAATGTTTATCAAATTGGAGCGTATCGGGCTGGGGCCCGATCCCCAAAACCCATGGCCTTCAAGTCTTTTCGCACCCCCTCCCGAGAACACGAGAAAAACAACTTCAAGATAGGGTGTGGAGTCCATTTCAAGGTGGACCCGAGACCTTGGAGGCATCTTCGGAGCATCATTGGGTGTGGTATCCACTTCAAATGGGACCCCGAACCATGGGAGTGGAGCTACGGGTCCTCATCAGGACCTACTTCGGACCTTTAAAAGGGTTCGGAGTCTTTCGGAAAGAATAAGTGGAAAAGGGTCAACGTGGGTTGTTGGAATGGACGTGCCTTCCTTCTTTGGGTCATAACTCCTTCATTAGAATTCTAATGGGTCTCAAATTTTGGGAGATTAAAGAACATACCGAGAGCTTTCCATCGATATCTTATGGGTCTAAAACGGAGTCCGGGAAAAGAAGTTATGCGCGTTTGAAGTCGGCAGAAAAACTGCCCCGCCGTCGCACCCGCGACAACATAGGTCGCACCTGCGACCTCCCTCTTCCTGCCCAAGTTGTTAGCGCCCGTTTCCAGACGGCACCCGCGACATATAAGTCGCACGCGACCTTCCGCCCCGCTGCTGCGGCCGCGCAATTACCGATTAGTAGGCATGTCGCGCGCGAAGTGGCCGTGGCGGCGCGACCACTTGCTGCTCACCATTGCTGCTTGTCAGCGCCCGTTTCCAGACGTTAGTCGCACCCGTGACCTTCCCCTGCCCTCTTGCTGTGACGCGTGTTTTGTGTGATAAACGCAATGTTTTGTTTTAATTTTCCCCATTAGTATAAATACCCACCTTAGCTTATTTCCGAGGCAGTTTTTGATGATTATGAATGTAATGCTTATGCAGTTTAGGGTTTCCCCTAATTTTTCTCTCAAATCTTGTTTACTTTATCCAATTAATTTGGTGGTGTTGCAAGTCATCTCTTTATTGATCATTTGGTGGATTTTTCCTTTATGATGATCATGGTGGGGTGTTAAGCCATTGGTGGTGGTTCTACTTTTATCCAAGGGTCATATCCAATCCCATTTGGTGCTCAAGCTACTTGTTGTTGGTTGATTTTGGTTCCTTCTTATTGTTATTGTTCAATTTTAAGGTTATTATTATGACATTCAAGCATGGATGATTGAGTTTTGCTTCACTCTCAACTCTATAGTCATGGGTGTTCATTGGGTTTGTCTCCTCTCATCCGTCTCCAACTCAAGCTTTCATTAATCCCCTCCAAGCACACGCTCTATTTGGTACCAGAGCTCAAGGTTTGGTTTAGCTTGAGTTTTGTGTCATTCTTCTATTGTTCATTGCTAGTAGAGTTGTCTTTGTTGGATTTGATTGAATATTGGTGATCCCCATTTCCTGTGTATCCAAGAGTGTTGGAATAGATTGTATTGTGTTTGTATTTGTTGGATTTGAAGTCATTTGGAGCTTTGAGGTGAAGTTGGAAAATGGCGCACGGAAGGTGTTCGATGAAATGTCCAAGTGAGAAAAACACAAAGAACCCTTAGCCAAACACTAGCCAACTACAAGAAAACACCCAAACTCCACAAAAACATCCCAAACACATATTGTCCTTTACCCTTCTTCGATATGGATGGCGAAGACAGCTCTGATCGAAAGAAATCAAACCGACGCCGAAGTCCTCGAGATCAAGCTATCGAGAACCGACTCTCCGCCTGCGAGAATCGATTCTCCACCATCGAGCGGACTCTTGAGAACCTTTAGGTCCAAGTAAACAACATTTCCATCAACCTTCAAGATCAACCCCATGACGAACGAAGGAGGTCCACTAGAAGCCATATCCGTCCTCCTCCCTCCTACAAGTCGAGTGACGATGATAGAGGCTCATTTCGACGCCATCGTCGATGGAAAGTGGTTGAGAAGCCCCCACGGGATGAATTCCATGATATTAAGCTCAAAATTCCGGATTTCAATAGCTATACTAGCCCCGATGATTATCTTGAATGGGTCCAAATCTTGGAGAGATTTTTTGAAGCTAAGGAGTATAGCGATGAACAGGCCTTCAAAATTGCAAGATTGAAACTCACTAAGAGTGCATCTCTTTGGTTTGGACCGTTAAATTGCAAAGGACTATGGAGGGTCGATCAGAAATCATTTCATGGACAAGGCTAAAGCGATTAATGGATCGACAATTCTTGCCTAACACTTGCAAGCGAGAGGTTAACCATGAACCCATTTCGTCACTTGATGGGTGAAGAAGTTCAGCAAGCAAAGGTCGATCTCTTAACCGACGAGGGAGCTTCCATTGAACCTTGCGAGACTACTGAAGCTGTTGTTGAAGCTCCATCCCACGAGAAGGATGAGGAAAAGGAAAGTTCAATGAACGGGGTTAATGTCCTTGTGACCAATGAAAGGGAAATTCTTGAGCTTCTTGGTATACAGGTGAAGTTCCATGCCAAGGGGAGGATGAGAACATCGATCTTGTCCTTCCTCTCGTCCTTATTGAAGAATCCCAACAAGAAGCTCCGATGATCATCTCAACATCACTTTTTGAGGAGCCAAGCAACAGCGAAGTTGTCACCAACACCTCTCACGGCCTAGTCATTTATGGTCTCCCCTATGAGAAGAATGAGGTAACTTCAAACTCACCTATGAAATTCATTGAGACTTGCTTGGATGTTGGATGTTGCGACATAAAGTCTTTGAGTGAGTCATGCATGATCTTTGGGAGACATTGGTTGTTTATGAATGTTTGTTGGTGTGAAAAGTTGCATGATGAGCGTGTGATGTCCTCGATCGAAAATTCTCTATGCTTGGAGTGGAATGCTAAGAATCTTGGTGTTCAATTGGTGTCTAGTGACAAGTTTGGGTTTGATGGAGCAATGATTCTAGTTCCTCCCATGTTAATGAGATCGTCGCTTGTGTCGTCCATCAATGAATATTGCTTGCATGTTGGTCATTGTGATATGAATTATTTGAATATGCCATACATGATATTTGGGCAACATTGGTTATTCGAGGATATGTTGTTGATTGGGTATTATTTGAAGTTCGATATGCAAAATTTGTGGGATTGTGTGTTTAGTGAAGATCATTTATTTGGCTTTGATTGCATGAATCCCTTAAACCCACATCAAAATAAGACCTGAGTGGGAAGTGAGTTGAGGAACCTCCTATCGAGCGAAACACGGGATGAGTGTGCTCTTGGTGAGGGCAAGCGATCCCTAGCTTTGTCTTTACCGAGTAGCAAGCTTAGTGAGGTTGAGTGTTCCCTAACTCCACAAAAGTTTCCTCCTTCCGTCCTTTTTCCTTCACCCCCAAGCCTCTTCAAGAATCGCTATGTCTTCAAGCAGGGTGGAGTTCATAGCGTGGCCATGATCGGTTTGTTGGAGGGTTCGTGCAACGGTTGTCCGAATCATGGAACGCGCATTCATTTTAACTCCCAAGAGTTGAGGGCAACTCTTTTTCAAGAAGGGGAGTATGGAGCGTATCGGGCTGGGGCCCGATCCCCAAAACCCATGGCCTTCAAGTCTTTCCGCACCCCCTCTCGAGAACACGAGAGAAACAACTCCAAAATCGGGTGTGGAGTCCATTTCAAGGTGGACCCGGGACCTTGGAGGCATCTTCGGATCATCATTGGGTGTGGTATCCACTTCAAATGGGACCCTGGACCATGGGAGTGTGATAGGCCGCAAGTGCACGGGTGAAATTGTAGCATAAATCAAGGTCGTTCCCACAGGGACTTTTCCTTTCAACGCACTGAATTAGCCTCCTAGCTGATCGCTAAGTCGATCCGTTTTTTTGGTTTGAAGTAACTAATTCTAAATCTAATCACAATCAAGAACTAAACAAACTAATATTCACACAAACTTTTCTGATTTAATCAAGGTAAAAAGGCGTTCAGGGGATGAAACCTAAGTCAAATAACGAATCAACGACGTGGATTGAACTTTCATTTCATTAATTTGCACAATCAAGGTTCGATAATCGCATAGAATACTTCGCAATGAGATTTTGCCACTAGAGCGAATTGCCAAGACTAATCAAGCACCTACTTTCGTGGTTATTTCGATTTAGTCAAGGTTAAAGATCTAATTATCACAAGAACCCTAATTAAAACTTCTATGTCTAGATAATTTTAATTAGTTTAATCTAGGTTTTCGGGTAATCAAACTTCTCCTTTCGGTACTTCATTTAACAACCTATTTACTTGCAATTGGTGATCAAGCAAAAGCAATAACAATTCAATTCAAAGACCAAATAGATTGAAACAAACTAAATTCATGATAATTCAATCCAACAAAGTCAATTCATCAAGCAACTTCAAAGGTTCATCCCCTAAACTAAAAAGAACTACTCACAATTCATGTTTGAAACTACAAAGCAATTGAAATCTATTCTAGAAAGCATATGAAAATCTATGAGAGAAATGAGAAATAAACCAAAGGGAAGAACAATCTTGCTAGGAATCAACTATGGAGAACTTTTGCTCCTCCACTTCAAAGTGTATTCAAGTTGCTCTTCGATCTTCAATCTTCTCTCAATCTTCAATGGTGGAATGGAATTTGGATGAATGAAGGATATGATTAGGGCATGGAATGGAAGATGGTGGAATGATGATTGCCTTCTTCACAGCCGGAAATAAGCATAATATAGGCAAATTGCAACTCAAAACCGCCGAAAATGAAGGGACGCAGGCGACACGGACCGTGCCCCTTCTGACACGGACCGTGCCTCCTAGGCACTACCCGTGTCAGTGCACTGCTTCAATTTTTCTCATGTTCTGGTCATAGGCACTACCCGTGCCTTCTCTGGCACCACCCGTGCCACTGCTTTTTCAGGCCTAGGAGTCCTTTGGGCCATTGTTTGGGCCTTGGGTGATCCAACTTCTCACTTCTTGGTCCTTTATGCATACAACTTGGATCTACACTTGATTTTTGGCTCGTTTTACATCGATTCTTCACAAATTCCCTACAAAACTCACCAAACTCCAAACCAAGCGTAATATGGGAAATTCGGGTATAAAATAATATAATCAAATCAAATATTCCCCAAATTCCACATCATAACAACCAAGTTTTCATATATACAAGAAGCACTTATCAGAGTGGAGCTAGGAATCCTTATCGGACCTACTTCGGACCTTTAAAAGGGTTCGGAGTCTTTCGGAAAGAATAAGCGGAAAAGGGTCAACGTGGGTTGTTGGAATGGACGTGCCTTCCCTCTTTGGGTCATAACTCCTTCATTACAATTCCAATGGGTCTCAAATTTTGGGAGCTTAAAGTACATACTGAGAGCTTTCCATCGATACCTTTGGGCCTAAAACGGAGTCCGAGAGAAGAAGTTATGCATGTTTGAAGTCGGCAAAAAAATTGCTAGTCGGCGCTGCGGACAAAGATAGGTCGCACGCGACTCTCCTCTGCTGCCAGGTTGTCAGCGCCCGTTTCTAGACGTCCATTGCACCCGCGACGTATGGGGTCGTACCCGCGACCTTCCCCTGCCCTGTTGCTGCAGCCGCGCCAATTACCCAGTTCTATCGGAATGTCGCGCCTGCGAGCACAACCGTGGCACCCGCGACCACCTGCTGCTCGCCATTGCTGCTTGTTAGCGCCCGTTTCCAGATGTTCGTCGCACCCGTAACATATGGGGTCGTCCCCGCGACCTTCCCCTGCCCTCTTGCTGCGACGCATGTTTTGTGTGTTAAACGCAATGTTTTGTTTTAATTTTCCCCATTAGTATAAATACCCCCTAGCTTATTTCGGGGCAGTTTTTAATGATTATGAATGTAATGCTTATGCAATATAGGGTTTCCCCTAATTTTTCTCTCAAATCTTGTTTACTTTATCCAATTAATTTGGTGGTGTTGCAAGTCATCTCTTTATTGATCATATGGTGGATTTTTCCTTTATGATGATCATGGTGGGGTGTTAGGCCATTGGTGGTGGTTCTACCTTTATCCAAGGGTCATATCCAATCCCATTTGGTGCTCAAGCTACTTGTTGTTGGTTGATTTTGGTTCCTTCTTATTGTTATTGTTCAATTTCAAGGTTATTATTATGACATTCAAGCATGGATGATTGAGTTTTGCTTCATTCTCAACTCTATAGTCATGGGTGTTTATTGGGTTTGTCTACTCTCATCCATCTCCAACTCAAGATTTCATTAATCCCCTCCGCGCATATGCTCCATAAATATAAACATTTATATCAAAATAATCTAGTTTAATGAAATTTTATTCTAATCTCAACAATTAAAACAATAAATAAACATAACTCCAATAGATCATATCTATCAAAAGTTCAAAATTTATGCATAAAATTTATCTAGCAACCTAAAATACATTATTCAACTATTAAAGCACATATTTCAACAAGTATAATCACTAGCATGCGATCCACTACTTTGATACCACTGTTGGGTTTCGTGTAGGACTAATTCCTTACTAGGTCACATGATTAGGGATGAAAGTAACTACAACCATTGTGATTACACCTAGTCTACCCAATGCAGACAGATTGCAGAGGAAGAGGTTTTACTAGTCAACATTCCCATTAATGACCAGGGGCTCATGAGACCTCAATTGAGAGATCCTCTACCGAGGTCCACACAGCAGTTCCACGGATGTGGTTGTTAGAGCAACGATCAATATCTAATCTTGATCGGAATGAATATATGTGAGAGTATTTTGATCGTTACAACGATCAAGCCAAGAATAAAAGAGAGGAGGGATCGTGAAGAGGTAGTCTCAAATATTCTCAATATTGCTCTAAAAGGAAGGCTTAGTAAACGAAGGGGTTCCCTTTTTTCCTTTTATTGAGTTCCAAATCTAAAGGGAAGGGGAAACCCCAATTATTTTTCTCGGGTTTAGGCATGCCACGGCTATGACATCCTGAAATCACCACCTCAAAATCTAACAAGGGGTTATGGGTGTGACATCAGATGTCACAACCTTGACCTCCTTATATTAGGTTGTTTAATTGATTTTCCCCAAAATCAATTACGTATAATAATACCATATTATTATACCTCGGTCATACACACATGGTTCTAATGCACTGACTGGTCTGCGGGATCAAATAATATGGTTGTGATCAAACCATCTAATCACTAATTATAAAGGTATATGGCAAGACATATAATTACTATATTAACTTGACTAACATACTCAAATGAATTGAACATTGTCAGGACACTCCCAACATGATGGGAAGACGAAGGCGAGGTGTGGGGAAAGGATGAGGAATATAATCCTCGTACTCGACCAACTTGTTGCCATTGCTAGTTAGGCTTCGATGGATTTCTTGGTGTTAGTAGTAGGGGAAGATCCCGAGGGTTGGTGAACTTTTGGATGGAAGAAGTGGACTTTGAGGTAATTTCTTATGATGATCATCATAGTAAGGGACTGGTTCGTGACAACTATGAGGTGATTTCTTATGATGATCATCATATTAGGTGAACATACATTCCTTTAAGCTCTAGTTTCCTCAACAAGAACCTCTTCCTACTTTGATACCACTTTTTAGGATTGAGATTTCAAGACTACATATAATAGTGCAGGGTAAACAAGAAAGCAAACAAGATCGACACATGAATTTAACGTGGAAAAACACAAATCTGAAAAAAAATCACAAACAATGCACTATTAAAGAATTTACAATAAGAGTGTTACAATGTGCATTCAGAGAACTTACAAGAATAAATGTAAACCTTGTTAGAATACTCATCCTAATTGTCAACTATACACCTTCACCCTCTATGTTGTTCCTTAGGAGACACTCGTTCCAACACCTATTGTTGGTACTCTTCAGGATCCACCCGATGCTCTCTCCATGAGACACACATAATACCTTCAACATCTTGAATATTTATAGGAAGACTAACCTTGGTTAACTATAACCAAACCTTAACCACTGCCCCTATAAGATTTACCAAATCTAATCCAATCAGAATACTCAGCGTAACAAAGAAATCTAAATCATTTTCTATCACAATTAGTTATGAAACAAATCATGTAGTCAAATATGGGTGATAATTAGGAGACATCCCTAATAGTATTGGTATTGGATTTTCGTCGGGAAATTACAAATTTGTAATTAGCGTCTAATGTGGAGAGCGACAAAGTTATTTTGTAAACATGGATAGATTTACCAAATATTTCTTTTTCCATCATATGTAGTGCAATTGTATTCAGATGCTATGTATACTGAAATCGGTAAAGTTATACAATGACATTGTGATGCTCCCGTATCTATAATTACTTTATCTTTTATCCATTTTTGTCCATCAAAATATTCTAAATTAACTCTATATGTTCTATTATCAGTATTAAGAGTTCTTAAGTTTAAATTTCGAAAATAATTCGTACTAAAAGTTCTTGACGTTGTTGCTCTACTATCTATCCTTAACCCTCTTTCGGTAAAAGATAATCTTGGAGATAATAGGTTAGTTGTAGTTTCTTCTTCGCTTAATAATTTAAATTCTGTTAATGCAGGTATTCGTGCTTCTTGTGCTTGAGGTGTGATTACTGAGCTTATTGTAGAAAAGAAAGGATCTATTTTAATTTTTTCTTTTTGATTTTTATCTTTTATGGGGAAATTTGTATGCGAAAGTATATATAAACCTCTATAATAAATGCTAATGCTGGAATCTGGATATGATTTGGTTGGGCTGTGTTGACCTGAAGGTATTGCTGGAATCTGGAAATGATTGATGATGATGATGATGATGATGATGATGGGTTTTCAGCTGCGGTGAGAGTGATGAATAGAAGTGAAAGAAAGGAGAAATGGAACAAGGTCTTATCTCCATCGCTGCAAGTGCAAAGTTTCAGTTCACTCTTAGGATTTGGGTGATGTGCTTGTGATTGACGCTGGTGTTGGTGGCAGAAACAAGCCAAGTTGTCTCCTACTTAATATATTTTGTTTTTTTTATCGTGTCTACTTCTTAATATTAAAAATATGTATGGGCTCCAATCACATCCCTAGAAGTGGACCCCCAAAAAGAACCATGATGGTGCTTTTGCTTCGAATGCTTTACATATCTCCACCCCTCGTGAGGTTAACAATGGATTGAGGAGTATGGGGAGAGATGACACATTTGTACTTGACTCTCTTGTGGCTTCTGTTTGTGACGGGTCTGTGGATGCTTCTAGTAAAACTATTACGAACCCTATCAACGCTGTTCTGAATAGCAACAAACATGTTGGCAGGTTGTCTTATAATGATGCTCTTTTGAGTGGCTCCAAAACCAATCATGTGGCGGTTAGGAATTTGAGGACCGACTCTGACAGTGATCGTACTCTTAGCAACCCGATCGATTCCTTTGTTGGTCCGGCTGGACGTGAGTTATTTGTTGATCTTGATAATTCCATTCTTGAAACTTCAAAGGGAAAAGTCAGGAGTAAGGGAAAACAGAACAATT
Source organism: Portulaca oleracea (assembly GCA_029582165.1). Lineage (NCBI taxonomy): Eukaryota > Viridiplantae > Streptophyta > Magnoliopsida > Caryophyllales > Portulacaceae > Portulaca > Portulaca oleracea. The sequence continues at coordinate 14,981,077 of CM055876.1, forward strand.
TGATGAAATCTAAGTGGCAGCTTGTGAGAGAAGCAACTTCTATAATTGTTCGTGACCAAAAGGATGGTCAGAAGGTTAGGAGGACTAGGCGTGCGAACATGTTGGTCATTTCGTTATTTCGGATGTATTCGGTTTCGGGTTTAAAACGGGTTGGTTACTGTTTGCATTAAATTCGTTTACTGTTTGCGTACTTTTTACTGTTTACATTAAATACTTTTACTGTTTTGAATTTAATTCTTTTTATACCTACTTATTTCAATTGAAACTAATGTACGTTGTTTGTTTTATATTGCAGGTGGTACGTAATTCATTGATATTTTTGTAGTCTTTTTAACTATAATTCTTCATCAGTGTAATAATATATTGTGGAATCATCTATACTTTTGTTAGGTTCACACCAGATTGTATATTCAAACGTTTTTTTTAGTAATGCAATTTGATCTTTAATTAAATTTAAAGTATGTTTATGAACGCTTGATGGTAGATTAACTAAATATAAATATCTAGATTTTTTATTTTCAAGGAGACTTTCTCTATAATTTCTAGTTGTTTGATCCAATGATCTTAAAAAATTCCATGCTTCTTGTATATTATATGCTTTAAGTTCTGGGAAATTAAATGTTTGTCCTGCTAAATAATCTCCTTCTTTAGTGAGTCTAGAATTCGATTGAAACCTATTTTTATACATATTTATTTCATAAGCTTGAATAGTGAATTTCAGATATTCTTTTAGCAAGATAAACGATTTTTGCATAAAAATTTCTACATTCAATTTTGTTCCGACACAAAAAGTTAATTAAGCGTAATAATCCATCTTCACAATACATGTCAGTTATAATTTCTATTATAAAATTTTCAAAGTTCATTTCTAAAGTTCTTCGGAAAATTATTTGATTATGTTCTTCATTCATTTTTTACAATCTTCTTGCTCTGATACCAATATTAAAAGGGTCTAACTTGTGGCTTTCCCAAAATAGAAGCAGAATTAGAAATCATTAAACATGAAATGAAAGAATTAAGGGCGATAAGACAAGAAATGGAAGAAATTACAAGTTGCTTTAAACTTTTCTTAACAGAAATGAATTTGATGTCAAAATCAATATAGCGTTCGTTATAGCCAAGATAAAGAAGAATATTTAATCCTATAGAAGTTAAAATACCTGAAAAAGTATCTGTTGGAAGTGATGATGATATATTCCTTAAAAAATTTCAAGATGAAATAATAGAAGATATTAAACAACAACAAAAATTAGAAGATCAGATAAACATAGAAGATGAAGAAAGACGAGCTAGAGAAGATGAAATTACTAGGCAATCATAGTTTAGTGATCCATAAGAAAATTATTAATGGGTGAATATAATAAATCTATTGAAGAACTGTTACAAGGATTTGAAGATTTACAAATTAATGAAATAAAAAGACAAGTAAATATGAACTCCAGAGGTTCAACTGGAAGTATGTGATCTTCTGCACCAACAACTCTAAACTTTGAAAGAGGTCAAACGTCTAAACCCAACAGAAAAGAAAATACCTACGAAGCATCAAAAAGTAGATCATTTAGTTCTTCGAAGAAAAGAAAAAATTATAAAACTGAAATTAATGAAGAATTTATACTACGAAATCCTAGAGAACAAGAACCTATACCCAATTATGGATATTTTTTGAATGTAGACAGTGTTACAGATAAAAGAGAAGCCTTAAATCTACGGAAAGTAACCATACTAAATTCTTTATTAACAACTCCAGCTTATGCAGATGATGATAGAGATGTAAACACAATTTATAAATTAATGATACACTCTTTTCAAGGAATCGTTTATGATTGGTGGAATGGAACTTCAACTGATATAAAAAATGTTATAAAAACAAACGTAATAAACAACTTAATAAACCATGGATTAGAAGAAGATTTTCATACTATGTTAAGAGTTTTAGTCTGGCAATTCACTGGATAAGATTTACCTGAAAACGAAGAATATAGTCAAGAAACTAAAAAAGAAGCTTTACGGAAATTATTAAACCTAAGAATTTGTAATATATGTAACTTTCAAAATTTCTTCTGTGAATTTAATAAATATTATTATAAAATCTATGATTCAAGAACAAATCAAGACTATTATATCCAACTTTTATTAAATAAATTTCCTTATCCTTGGAATGATTATTTTTCTGAAAAATTTGAAGAAACTTTAACAACCTCTTCTGGATATATAAGATCAGTAACAGCCGTTCAAACTATAGTGATAAGAGAAATAAATCGTATGTGTCTACAGGAAAATAGGAGAAAACTAGTTAAACAAGTGACGTTATGTTGTGAAGAAATAAAAGAACCAGGACAATATGGATGTGAAAACTATCCAAAATTTAAATCAAAGGAAAAGAAAAATCTTAATAAAAATAAAAATAAATCATTTAATAATAAGTTTTCTAAAAAGAAAAGTAGAAAAATGAAAGATTCAAAGAACAAACCACAGAAAAGTATAAGCATATCAGATATGAAATTTTTTCACAAAATAAGGCAAAACCTGAAAATAAGTATTATAAAAGAAACAAAAAAAAACCTACTTCCTGTCAATGTTGGAATTGCGGATCGAGAAATAGGACATAAATCTATAGATTGTAATAAGAGAAAAGCAAATATAGTTAAACTATTCAATGAAGAATTTGAAGAAATTAAAGATGAATTATACCTAATTCAAATTAAAGACCGTGAAGAACTTACTAGTTGCTATGAATCAACAGAAGAAGAGATTAATACTTCTAGTGAAATTGAAGATAGTACATAATCTGAGGATGAGTACTGAAGAAAATGTAACCCATCAAGAAGAGCAGGAAAATAATGAAAATTATACCGGAATAATTACCTTTAATCAACATTTATATGAAAAAAATTATAACTAAAGAATTATCCTTAAAAGATCCTAGAACATTTATGAAAAAGATGGATGATTTTCTCAAAAGAAAAGTAGTTCGTCATTATAAATTATATACAACTGAAAAATATGTATATGTTCAACATCTACAAGGAAATATAAGACTAAGATTGATGAACCAAAATATAATTGAAATTCTTTTAAGGGAAATACCATCAAAAGAAAGAGAGTTAATCAAATATGTACATCTACATAGAATTCAGATAGTTGTAAATGCATGTTTTAAAGAAGGCATTGACTCACCTATAATATTATCCCTCCATGATCAAAGATTTCATAACATTCAAAACAGTCATCTAGGAACTTTACAAGGAAATTTAGTTTATAAGAAACTTATTTTCGAATGTTACCCTAATTATTCTGTTACTCTTCGAAGTAAAGACATTAAAGATACTTTGAATTTACAATGTAAACTTCTTATAGATATAGGTCTCAAACCAGGAAATGATGCATTAGCATTTTATTATAGAGGTTTATATATACTTTCGAATACAAATTTCCCCATAAAATATAAAAATCAAAAAGAAAAAATTAAAATAGATCCTCTATTTTCTACAATAAGCTTAGTAATCACACCTCAAGTACAAGAAGCACGAATACCTGCATTAACAGAATTTAAATTAGTAAGCAAAGAAGAAACTACAACTAACCTATTATCTCCAAGATTATCTTTTATTGAAAGAGGGTTAAGGATAGATAGTAGACTAACAATGTCAAGAACTTTTAGTATGAATTATTTTCGAAATTTAAACTTAAGATCTCTTAATACTGATAATAGAACATATAGAATTAATTTAGAATATTTTGATGGACAAAAATGGATAAAAGATAAAGTAATTATAGATACGGGAGGATCACAATGTCATTGTATAACTTTACCAATTTCAGTATACATAGCATCCAAATACAATTGCACTACATATGATGGAAAAAAGAAATATTTTAACTCAAAAATCAAGAATAATGATGAGAACACCTCAATCCTTTTTATTAGAACAAGATTGTTATGTAGACTCAACAATTAATAATGAATATTATCATATATTATTAGGTATGACATTCTTGGATAAATTCACTTCTTATGAAATCAAACCCACTCATATTACTTTATAGATGGAGAATCTAAAATCACCCTATTTAGAGTATAAAACAAATCGCAATCCCAATCCTTATGTATATGGAAATAACAGTAAAAGATTTAGATATTACAACAACAGCATTAGTGGATACTGGATCAGAAGTCACATTATTTAATTAGTTACTTTTACCACAATGGGAGAAACTTCCCTCAAACAAGAAAATCAGAATTACAGGAGTCCATTCTCCAGTATTTTATATTGAACATTATCAAACTAATGTTACAATTATATTAGGAAATAAAATATTAAAGATACCTCTTGTTCTACAATGCAATTCAGGACATGATATTTTACTTGGAAATGATTTTCTGAAACAACTTTCAAAACTTACACAAACTGCTTTCACAATTTCCCTAACAACAAATGTGGTCATTGTAGGAGGCAAAAAATTGTCGACCGATTAAAAAATGACACGTGGAAAAAAATTAAATTTATTCGGCCAATTATTACCCACCACGTGTCAAATTAATTACGGCGGTCCATTTAATTAGATTTTAAATGAAAATACATTATGACCAATAACATCGTGACACGTGTCAATTATGATGCAGAAAATAGTAATTATTTCTTTATTTTAAATAAAGGGATAATTAATTAATTTGGGCCCAAGCCCAAAGCCGACTCAAACCCTAGGCAACCTTTATTTTAAATGAAAATACATTATGGCCAATAACATCGTGACACGTGTCAATTATGATGCAGAAAATAGTAATTATTTCTTTATTTTAAGTAAAGGATAATTAATTAATTTGGGCGCAAGCCCAAAGCCGACTCAAACCCTAGGCAACCTTAAGCCTTCAGAGCCTATAAATAGGAGTCCTCTCCCTCATTTTCCACACACTCTGCAGTCTACCTCCAGCGGTATTCGACATTCTGCACTCCAGAGACTTCAGAAGATCAAACTGCCAGCAGTCTCCAGCTACCAAGCTCTAAGGATCGAAGTATGCAAAAGCTCAAGATCGAGTCTCCAAGCCTCTACCGCGTCAAGATCAAGAACTGCTACAGAGTTCTTCGGCAAGACCTGTGAAGCCTTCAGAAGATCGAACTACAGGCGACATCCAGCTATCAAGCGCCAAGGACCAACGCCTGCTAGTTTAACAGCTTCTGTTCTTCACATCAAAGACTGCAGTCATCCTCTTCATCTAGTTCATCAATCGAGACCAAGCACTCAAGCCCTCACATCCAAGAACTTGAAGAACTGCAACCAACAATCAATCTGCAAACGGTCAGACTTCGAGCAACCTCCGGCTACCAAGCATCAGGGAGATCAACGCTCAAGACCTTTAGCTTAAGAACTACTATAGAGCTCTTCAGCTATTCGAGATCGAGATCAAGCGTCCGCACCCTCGGCTCACCCAAATTTCAGGAGATCGAATCAGAGGACTATTTTATTGTATTTAATACAGAGATTGTACTCGTATACATTCAAATATTAATAAAAATTAATTTGTTTCTTAATTTGCTGTCTTTATTTATTTTAGACTCGAAATTTGTGTTTACAAATTTGGCACGTTCGGTTGGACATCTTTACCTCCCATCTCTTTCTCCAAGAATTCAAGTTCGAACTTTGATTCAATCAATGCGATGGCTGTCAATATGGAACAAAAGATAGCTGAATTGGAAGCTTTGTTGAAAACGCTTGGTAAGGAAAGCGAAGAAAAAGACAAAAAGATCAACGAACAAAGTGAACAAATTGCAAAGCTGATGAAGAAAATAGAGAAGCGCCCTTATGAAGAGTCTGATGAAGAAACTGACAAGGAGGAGTCTGACAAAGAGTCTTCTAAGGGTGATGGTGATGGCGACGGTGAAAAAAAGTCTCGTCTTCAGGATCAATGACCGTGGAAGAGATCCAGAGTATGATTGTCAATGCCGTAAGGGCTCAACTTGGAGAGGCATCGAACAAGAGTCACTTGTACACAAAGCCCTACACGAAGAGGATTGATGTGCTTCGGATGCCACTCGGCTATCAACCCCCGAAGTTTAACCAGTTTGATGGAAAGGGTAACCCCAAGCAACACGTTGCGCATTTCATCGAGACCTGCAGCAATGCAGGGACGGAAGGAGATCGACTAGTCAAGCAGTTCGTTCGTTCTTTGAGAGGGATCGCATTCGACTGGTATACAGAGTTAGAGCTTGAATCTATTAACAGCTGGGAACAAATGGAGCATGAGTTTCTCAACAGATTCTACAGCACTCAACGGGTTGTCAGCATGATAGAGTTGACAAACACCCAACAGTGGGAAGGTGAGCCAGTCCTTGACTACATCCATCGTTGGAGGGCTCTTAGTCTTGAATGCAAGGACCATCTCACTGAAGCTTCAGCTGTCGAGATGTGCGCTCAAGGCATGCATTGGGATTTGCTCTACATCCTCAAGATGGTCAAGTCGAAAACCTTTCAGGAGTTGGCAACTAAGGCATATGATATGGAGATAACCATAGCAAGTCGTCGAGGAAGGTCAACATCTTCAACTGAATCGAGGAACGGTGTCAGTGAGTACAAGAGGAATGGCAAGTGGTCAAAGACTTCAAAAGAAGAGTCAATGGCTATTTCAACAAGCGAACCACTGTGAATCTCTGCAAAGCATACACCAGGAAGGAAGAAAGTCACTTTCTCAAAGGATGTCGAAGGGAAGCGCCCTACACTAAAGCAACTTCAAGAAAAGAAGTATCCATTCCCAGACTTCGATTTGTCTGGAATGTTGGACGACTTGTTAGAGACAGGAGTTATTGAACTCCCGCAACCAAAGAGGACGGAAGAAGTGGGAAGAACCACAGATCCAAAATATTGTCGTTCTCATAGGGTAGTTAGCCACCCTTTAGAGAAGTGTATCACACTTAAGGAGCGGATTATGAAGCTAGCCGAGGAAGGACGGATTATATTGGACTTAGATGACAACATCGAAGCCAATTACGTCTCAGCACGACCAATTCCAGCCAGGGGAAAGGAATGCTTAATGATTCAGTTTGGATGCCAGAAACCAGTCCCTCTTGTTGTACTAGCACAGGTACCTCGAGATGAACATGAGCAAATACCAGAAGCTTTTGGTGAAGATGAAAGATGGAGCTCGGTGGCTCGGAAGAAGACTAGGGGGCAAAGGGAAGTCCAAACACCACCACCCCGAAGGCATCAAAGCGGAAGAAATAACCCGCTACCTTCAACGAAAAGGAAGACACTTGAAGTCATCAACAAACAAGAAGTTGGTTCAACTGAGTCGCTTGAGCGAGACCCTCGTGTTCCTGCCACTCTAGAGGAATACTTTCCAAAGGATTTCATAAGAAAAGTTGATCAAGTTGCAGTTGTGAATATGGTTTCCTGCTTTGAAATTGAGGAAGAGGATGACGAAGGAAACGATTATCAGCCTAAGTCAAAGCCCTCCGTGTTTGATAGGTTGGAACCATCAACTTCGCGAAAACAAGCATCTGTCTTTGAGCGAATTGGGCGTCAAAGATGCCACAAAGCCTCAGTCTTTAGCAGGATTCGGGGTGGCTCGAAATCAAAGTCCTATGTATCTTCAAGGATCAAACCCGTCAAAAAGATAGTGAAATCACAGCTTGGCCAGGAAAAGAGTTCTGCATTCAGCCGCCTTGGAGTCATCAACGAAGTTCAAAGCACCATTCCATCTCGTATGAAGCGGTGTACAACATTGGAGATCAAGACTGAAGGATCCCTTAGAGTGAAGAGACGCACTGTGATCTTCACCGGTCATCAAAACAAAAACAACGTCGACGAAGAGCTTGAACAAGAGATACTTTCTTACGACCAAGGCATAATCTAAGAAAGTGAAGATTCAGCTCCCGAACAAGAGCCTAAACTATTCACAAAAAAAAACAGTTCCTTTGTTTTAGTTTTTATTTCTTTTAGTTCAATTTGCATCGTTGTAATACTCCTGGCCCGCAAGAGTATAAACTGTGTATGGCTAAAATAAAAAAAATATATATTTATTTCTCTTTCTTTGAACTACGTTTGGCTTGATCCTTATGGGTATCCCATCCGTTAAGGTACGTAGGCAATTTGGGTTTAGACTCAGATACAACCATACAAAAAAAAAAAAAAATCCCTCTCAGGTCAACAAATTTTGAGGACTTTCATGATTAACAAACTACAAGACTTCCAAGTCAGCAAAAGTCAAGGACTTACAAGTTAACAAATTCAAGGCTCACAAATCAAAGTTCAAGATTTTCAAGTCAAAGACTTTCAAGTCGTACAAGTAAAGCTCACAAGTCCAAACTCAAGGTTTTCAAGTCAAACTCTCAAGTCACCAAAGTTAAAGACTCTCAAGTCGAAATTCAAGATTTTCAAGTCAAAGACTTCAGTCACAAGTAAAGATTACAAGTCTTTCAAGTCAAATACTCCCAAGTCAATAAAATTAAATACTCTCAAGTCAGTAGATCCCAAGATTTTTACGTCAACAATTTTTAAGACTTTCATGTCACCAAAATTCAAAACTACCAAGTCGTCAAAATCAAACTCTCCAAATGAAGAAGATGAAAGACTCCTAAGTCACCAAAGAGAGACACTCCCAAGTCACTTAGAAGACTCACAAGTTTAACACTCAAGTCAACCAAGTCAAGACTAAAAAGTCAATAAAATTCAAGATTGACAAATGGAGAAAAATAAAAAAAAACCTTCAAGTCAAAATAAAAGACTCACAAGTCGTCTAGCGAAAGATTTTCAAGATTGTGACTACCAAGTCAGCAAGAAAAAAAAATTACGAGTCAACGAAATTCATGACTACCAAGTCTCCGAAAGACAAGACTCAAAAGTTAGAAAAACCCATGACTCTCTCGCGAGTCAGCAAGATACAAGACTTTTAGATAGCGAAAGTTCAAGATTCAAAGTCGAGAATCTCAAAGTCATCCAACTTCTAAATTTTCAAGTTATGAAATTTGCAGCAAACCTATCCTCTTTCAACCTAAAGAAAGTGTCGCAAGAAGGATCGACCCAGGGGGCAGGTTAATTATTTAGCAGTGAAAATTTTGAAGAATGAAATTCAAGCGAATGATTAAAAGGTTATTAATTAAATTAAATCTGCCTTTGAGATGTTCGTTGTTAGAATGTTCAAGTTAAACACAGTTGAAGTAGTGAAATATCCATGGAGTTAAGAAACTGTCAAGTTATAAGTTTTAACTCTTAAACTTCTCATTCAATATGAGCGCCTCATCTACACAAGTGAATCTTTCAGGTTGCATCTGCTAAGTTCACTTGTGTAAAGTGGTTTTTAACGAGTCGTCACTGCAACTGACCTCCAAGTCACCAAGTTATATCCAAGACGGGTCGTATCGTGTTCCCAACTGAGAGGAACACTTAAGGGTCACCGTCCGCTTCGTTAGCAAGTTTGTCTTTGTGACGGGCCTAACATAGGTCAGCGTCTTATGTTCAAGACGGGCCTAATATAGGTCAGCGTCCTTCTGATCAGCAAGTTTGTCTTCATGACGGACCTAACATAGGTCAATGTCTTATGTTCAAGACGGACCTAATATAGGTCAGCGTCCTCCTGGCCAGCAAATTTGTCTTCGTGACGGGCCTAACATAGGTTAGCGTCTTATGTTCAAGACGGGCCTAATATAGGTTAGCTCCTTCTGGTCAACAAAGTTTAATTTGTCTTCGAGACGGGCCTAACATAGGTCCGCGTCTTATGTTCAAGACGGGCCTAATATAGGTCAGCGGCCTCCTGGTCAGCAAATTTGTCTTCGTGACGGGCCTAACATAGGTCGGCGTCTTATGTTCAAGACGGGCCTAATATAGGTCAGTGTCCATCCAAGTCTCCAAATTATGCCTTCAAAATTATTCACGACTTTCAAGTCTACGAATTCGATGAAGGCTACTCAACTTCCGAATTCATAAATTGCTTCATGAGACGATTATTAAATCAATCAAATGTTGAAACCTTCTCCAATTCTTCAAGCGTGAATGTACCTTTGACCAAAGAGTTATACCTGCACAACTCAAAAAAAAAATGACAGATGACTACAAAGTCATGTAAAAAAGAAAACAAGGAAAATGAAACATCATCCATTATATACTATAAAATTATAATATGAATAATGGAAAAGCATGGATGATATATCTTCACGTAAAAGGCTAATTGTTTAACAATGGCTTTTGTCTTCTAGTTAAAAGTGGAGGATGTGTGTCAAGAATTTGGGGCCTGTCACAAGATCAGGGCATGCTACGTCGTCAACACTGATATTACAGAGAAGAGACCAAAGCTGTTGCTATATGATACCCCTTGTAAAGTCTTTATACTATCAAAATTTGAACAGCTTGTGCTCTCCACGATTGGTCATGGGTCTAAATGTTCCGCCGTGGATTGGACTTTGGAGAACAAGAGAAGCAAACAGGAGGTAAATTGAGATTTAATCTTTGAAAACCCTACCGCTGCACACAATAATTTGGATGATAGCGGCAACATTTTATAAGCGTCTGTCTCTATTTTTAGGTTAACCTAAATTAGAGCTCAATGTGGTCTGCTGTGGGAAATTTAATTAGCAGGCCCAAGTGACAAAGGAATGTCAAATGTTAAGATCAATACGTTAAAGGTTGGCCAAGTATATTGGACTGCTTGACAATGCTTGTCATCATCCTATCATGTTCAAATCAACCTCGGTAGCACATATAAAATCAATTTGTGCAAGTATTATATCTAAATATTCGAGACCCAATCGCTTCAAACACTCTAAATTCGTGTACGCGGCCGACTCTCGAAGGGGGCATCTGTAGGAGGCAAAAAATTGTCGACCGATTAAAAAATGACACGTGGAAAAAAAAACTTAAATTTATTCGGCCAATTATTACCCGCCACGTGTCAAATTAATTACGGCGGTCCATTTAATTAGATTTTAAATGAAAATATATTATGACCAATAACATCGTGACACGTGTCAATTATGATGCAGAAAATAGTAATTATTTCTTTATTTTAAATAAAGGGATAATTAATTAATTTGGGCCCAGGCCCAAAGCCGACTCAAACCCTAGGCAACCTTAAGCCTCCAAAGCCTATAAATAGCGGTCCTCTCCCTCATTTTCCACACACTCTGCAGTCTACCCCCAGCGGCATTCGACATTATGCACTCCAGAGACTTCAGAAGATCAAACTGCCAGCAGTCTCCAGCTACCAAGCTCTAAGTATCGAAGTCTGCAAAAGCTCAAGATCGAGTCTCCAAGCCTCTACTGCGTCAAGATCAAGAACTGCAACAGAGTTCTTCGGCAAGACCTGTGAAGCCTTCAGAAGATCGAACTACAAGCGACATCCAACTATCAAGCGCCAAGGACCAACGCCTGCTAGTTCAACAGCTTTTGTTCTCCACATCAAAGACTGCAGTCATCCTCTTCATCTAGTTCATCGATCGAGACCAAGCACTCAAGCCCTCGCATCAAAGAACTTGAAGAACTGCAACCAACAATCAATCTGCAAACGGTCAGGCTTCGAGCAACCTCCGGCTACCAAGCATCAGGGAGATCAACGCTCAAGACCTTTAGCTTAAGAACTACTATAGAGCTCTTCAGCTATTCGAGATCGAGATCAAGCATTCGCGCCCTCGGCTCACCCAAATTTCAGGAGATCGAATCAGAGGACTATTTTATTGTATTTAATACAGAGATTGTACCCGTATACATTCAAATATTAATAAAAATTAATTTGTTTCTCAATTTGTTGTCTTTATTTATTTTAGACTCGAAATTTGTGTTTACAGTCATATATTAAAAATACCTACATTAAAATACCCATACAGAGTGCGCGCGAAGCGTGGTGGACAGTGTTATGAAAAGGTCTCTTTGAACACACAAGTTGTAAACAAAACTCCTAAATATAAAATTAATATAATCACCAAAGAAAAAATATTAGACAAACTTAAACAACTTTATTCTGAAAATCCATTACAGTTTTGGAAATCAGAACATCCTAGAGCCAAAATAGAATTAACCCAAGAAATATATATTAAAGAAAAAATATGTTATATACAAAGGGAGATATTAAAGAATTTTCAGTTCAGATTAATGAACTTTTAAAAAATGGATTAATAAGACCATCTCAAGGAGCTTACTCTTCTCTAACTTTTATGGTAGTGAATGAAGCAGAACGAAGAAGAGGAAAAACAAGAATGGTAATAAATTACAAAAAATTGAATCAATATACTAAGACAGATAATTATTTCCTACCAAACAAAGAAGTTTTAATTAATGTTGTAAAAATTAGGAAATATTTCTCAAAATTTGACTGCAAATCCGGATTTTGGCAGATAAAAATGGAAGAAAATAGTATAAAATACATTGGATTTAGTACCCCACGAAGATTTTACGAATGAATAGTTATGCCATTTGGATTGAAAAATGCTCCTAGAATATTCCAAAGAAGAATGGATGATACTTTTGAACATCTTAATAACTTCTTAGTAGTATATGTTGATGATATCCTTATTAGTTCTAATTCTCTTGATGAACATAGAAGGCATCTAGAAGAATTTGTTAAAGTAGCTATTAAAGAAGGAATTTGTTTGAGTGAAAGAAAAGCAATTATAGAAAAAGAAAAAATTGAATTTTTAGGATTTGAAGTAGAAGTTAATGGAATAAGCTTACAACCTCCAATTTTTAGAAAAATAAAAGAATACCCTGATGAGCTTAGAACTAAAAAACAAATTCAAGGATTTTTAGGATTACTAAATTATGTTAGTTCATATATATCTAATTTAGCTAAAAAGAAGAAAGATATACAAAGTCTACTTAGAAAAAATAATACTCTTGGATGGACTGAAAAACATACAGAAATAGTTAGAAAATTAAAGGAAGAATGTTTAAATCTACCCAGTCTTAGACTTCCTGAACCAGAAGATAATCTAATTTTACAAATTGATGCCTCTGATAAAACTTGGGCAGCAGTATTGAAAACAGACTTAAACGAAATTTGCGGATAACATAGCGGAACATTTTCAGAACGAGAAGAAAATTGTAATACAATGGAAAAAGAAATCTTAGCAATTATTAGAGGAATAACGAAATGGAGATTATTTTTGTTACCCAAAACTTTTAAAATATTGACGGATAATCAAGCAGCTACGACCTTTGTAAAACAAAGTTTAGATAATGAACCACATATGAGAAAACTACATAGATGACAACTTTACTTATCTCAGTTTAACGCTACTTATGAGCATGTTGCAGGAAAAAACAATTTCATTGCAGATTATCTCATTCGTGAAGATGAGTACAAGTGAAAAAGGGAAAACCAGTTCTAGTGATGAAGGCCCATTTGTTCGAGATTTTGAAAATATCATGATTGACTACAATGAATATCTCGAAGCAGTTGAAGAAAAAATCGAACATATAGAAGTAATAGTTAAAGACCTCAGAGCTGACCTTGAAAAGGCTCGAGATCTTACTACGATCTTCTATAGAACTATAGATGAATTCAAATTGAGCTATGAGAAAGAAAATCCCAAAAAAATCAAAGTTGAACAAACAGAACGCTCATTTCGACCCTCAACAAGCAAGGGAAATGCTTCAAACCCCATCTCCCAAGAGGAGAAAGAGAAGCAAAAACTAAAGGCTAGATTGCTAGCTACCAGTCCAGTTATTCGAAATATTGGCATACGAACATTGGACATTGTTACAGATGAATTCTATAAGAACTATCATCAAGCAACTATTGTTGCCTATGAAAAGATTGGAGAAATCCCTGAACTTTTTTATAATCCCAAGTGCTCCTTATTCCCAAGAATTATAGCCTTCAACAAAGCAAACCCTGAAGTAGTATACCAACTCTTTACACATGGATATTTAAACCTCTTATATCCTAGTTTGAGTCTTATTGAACTCAAGAATTTCCTAGAAAAAATAGTCGAAACCATCCAAAAACACAGCAGAACTAAGAGCTATATTTGTCTTAGAATATTTTCGGTCGCTCTTGAAAAAGATGACCAGACTGATATCATTTATCCTGTTATTAGTTTGATTATCCTAAACAAAATACCTTTATCAAACATTCAAGTGCAAGCAACAAAATAAAAACTGTTTGAAACTCCTCCATTTGACAGATCTTGGATAAATTATAGAAGATCTACAGAAGCACTAGCAGTTAGTTGTCAAGTTGATAGACTCTGTAGAGAAAGATACAGAACTCTTTATCAAGAAGAAAAACACCATAATTGTTACTAATGATGACGGTCCTACTGGAAAATTAGATGACACTTTATTTGACTTTGGATACAACAAGTTGAGACACAATAAATTTGAAGGAAGCACACCTGTCAAGAAAAAGTTTGCTGAATTATACCAGAGAGAAGAAAACAAAAATCAACATGACATATTAATGTAGATAAGTGAAGAGTTGAGATTTTGCTGACAAAGATGAACGAACAATATATTGCCAGCCATCACAAGAACAATTGAACTAGAATAATGTATTAATGTGCAATAACATAAGAGCATATGTAATCCTTTGATATCCTCTACTATAAATAGATGTAAGGATAGAAGGGAAAGGCAGAGTCTGCCTACCTCCCTTAGTGTATTTGTAATCTACGCACAATGTTTTAAGAATTTCCTTTAGGGAAAAGAAAGTTATCCATAAATAAAATGAAGTGATCTTTTCTTCAAAGAAATATGTATTCATTATTACACAAAATCAAATAAGAGTGAAAATATTGAGAGAGTAAAAGAAGTCAGAAAGAGTAGGTAAATCGCGCAGATGAGAGTGTAAGACGCGTTCGAAAGAGTAAGACAGATTTAACTCTCGAAGGTCTAATTTCTCTTACTTGAGCTTGTTTATTGTTGAATATCATATCTTTGATTAAAGATTATGAAATTTTATTTAGGTTGCTTCTCCGAGTACCTAGCTTAATCAATATGTGTAAATCACCTAAAAAATTACAAAAGTTTTACCGCTTTTTTCTTAAAAAACCACAAGTTAGACCCATTTAATATTGGTATCAGAGCAAGAAGATCGTAAAAAATGAATGAAGAACATAATCAAATAATTTTCCAAAGAACTTTAGAAATGAACTTTGAAAATTTTATAATAGAAATAATAACTGACATGTATTGTGAAGATGGATTATTACGCTTAATTAACTTTTTGTGTCAGAACAAAATTGAATGTAGAAATTTTTATGCAGAAATCGTTTATCTAGCTGAAAGAATATCTAAAATTCACTATTCAAAAGCTTAAGAAATAAATATGGATAAAAATAGGTTTTAATCGAATTCTATACTAACTAAAGAAGGAGATTATTTAGCTGGACAAACATTTAATTTCCCAGAACTTAAAGCATATAGTATACAAGAAGCATGAAATTTTTTAAGATCGCTGGATCAAACAACTAGAAATTATAAAGAAAGTCTCCTTGAAAATAAAAAATCTAGATATTTATATTTAGTTACTCTACCATCAAACGTTCATAAACATACTTTAAATTTAATTAAAGATCAAATTACATTACTAGAAAAAACATTTGAATATACAATCTGGTGTGAACCTAACAAAAGTATAGATAAATCCACAATATATTATTACACTGACGAAGAATTATAGTTAATAAGACTATAAAAATATCAATGAATTACGACCACCTGCAATATAAAACAAACAACGTACATCAGCTTCAATTGAAATAAGTAGGTATAAAAAGAATTAAATTCAAAACGGTGAAAATATTTAATGCAAACAGTAAAAAGTACGCAAACAGTAAACGAATTTAATGCAAACAGTAACCAACCCGTTTTAAACCCGAAACCGAATACATCCGAAATAACGAAATGACCAACATGTTCGCACGCCTAGTCCTCCTAACCTTCTGACCATCCTTTTGGTCACGAACAATTTAAGCCGCTTCTCTCATGTTCGCCACTTAGATTTCATCAAAATGCTCGCTTTCACTTCGACTTTTTCCTTCGTTCTCAAGAAGAATGGAATTCTCAAGATACGCAAATAACTCACGTCCAACCGGACCAACAAAGGAATCCATCGGGTTGCTAAAAGTACGATCACTGTCAGAGTCGGTCCTCAGATTCCTAACCGCTACACGATTGGTTTTGGAGCCACTCAAAAGAGCATCATTGTAAGACAACAACGTCGATGGAGTCCGTAATAGTTTTACTAGAAGTATCCATAGACCTGTCACAAACGGAGGCCACAAGAGAGTCAGGTACAACCCTGTCATATCTCCCCATATTCCTCAATCCATTGTTAACCTCACGAGGGGTGAAGATATCTAAAGCATTCGAAAAAAAAGCACCATCATTGTTCTTTTTGGGGGTCCACTTTTGGGGATGTGATCGGAGCCCATACATATTTTTAATATTAAGAAGTAGACACGGTAAAAAAAACAAAATATATTAAACAGGAGACAACTTGGCTTGTTTCTGCCACCAACACCAGCGTCAGTCACAAGCACATCACCCAAATCCTAAGAGAAACTTTGCACTTGCAGCCATGGAGATAAGATTAACCCCCAAAACCTTGTTCCATTTCTCCTTACTTTCACTTCTATTCATCACTCTCACCACAGCTGAAAACCCATCATCATCATCATCATCAATCATATCCAGATTCCAGCAATACCTTCAGATTAACACAGCCCAGCCAAATCCCAACTACTATGAAGCAGCTGATTTCATCCTATCTCAAGCTAAAGACTTGTCCCTTGAATCTCAGACCTTTGAATTTGTCAAGAATAAGCCCTTAATCTTGCTTAAATGGCCTGGAAAGGACCCCAACTTACCTTCTGTGCTCCTCAACTCTCACACCGATGTTGTCCCGGTTGAGACCCACAAGTGGAATCATCCTCCCTTTGGTGCCCACATCGATTCTCATGGCAATATTTTTGCCAGAGGTTCTCAGGCAAGAACTTCTTTCTTTTTTATTTTTCTGGGGGTGGGGCCGCTGATATTTTTGATGAAAGAGTAAAGTCTACTTTTGTAATCACTGAATGTGAATATTGCAAATGTAAATTCAGTTTGTCTGTGGCTAGATAAGGATGTACTACGCTAGGGTTGAGACTGATATTTTGTGGGTCCTATGTTCCATAGCTTTTCTTTCTTTGTTGCTTTCCTTGGTGGGCTGTTGAATGATTCTGGTTTTCGAGCTTAAGACCCGAAGACTATAATTTGCAGCCACTATATGTAAAAGTTGCAGATGTAAATTCAGTTTGTGTGTTCTAGTAGCTTGGAACTGGGGTTCATTGAGGATGTACTATATCGAGTCTTGATAGTTTGTGGGTTCTTATGTTTCAAGGCTCTATTGTTTCATGCTGTTGAATAGATAAGAGGAAATGCTTGATCTTAGTTCAGCGTTCTGTGAAATATACCTTCCTTCAACGTAGTACTGGGAATTTAAGAGCCATGGAGAGTTCTTGTTTTGTTGGTTAAAGTTTGAATCTTCAATATCTTTGCTATTTCTTTATCTGCAAGATGTGGAGAAATTCGTTCTTTATAGCCATGAGATGATCATCTTAGGATTCTGGTGGTGTCCTGAAGTTGAATATGAAATGCATCATTTGCTTATATCTGTTTGTGTGGTTGTATACCATTTGCTAATCGGTGCATATGAAATGCATGCAGGACATGAAATGTGTGGGGTTGCAATACTTGGAGGCTATTAGGAAGCTAAAGGATTCTGGGTTTGAGCCAAGTCGTACCATATACTTGTCATTTGTGCCAGATGAGGAGATCGGAGGACATGATGGAGCTGAAAAATTTGCTGAATCTGATGTGTTTCAGAAAATGAATGTGGCCATTGTCCTGGATGAGGGATTAGCATCACCCACTGAGAAGTATAGAGCCTTTTATGCCGAGAGATGCCCGATGTGGATGGTGATCAAGGCTAAAGGGGCACCTGGGCATGGTGCAAAATTGTATGACAATTCTGCCATGGAGAATCTTCTGAAGAGTATTGAGAGTGTAAGGAGATTTCGAGCTTCACAGTTCGATATGGTAAAGGCTGGTTTGAAAGCTGAAGGAGAGGTTGTTTCAGTAAATATGGTATTTTTGAAAGCTGGCACTCAAACTCCAACTGTAAGTCTGCTTCTTCATTTCCTGCATTGCTGCACACATGATTAGGCATAAGCAACTTGAGTGTGGACGATAAGATCTTTACTCTCAAGTCATGGGTTACGTTACAGTAATAGTTTGATAATGTACAATACATGCATTTGGTATGCCCATCAGTTCATATGCTGGTGTCGTTAATGACTATGACAAGATTCATGATACCACTGATAGGCATTGAGTTGTTTATGAATAATAACTATTTTCTGAGTTTCTGACATTTCCTTGTACGTCAGGGGTTTGTCATGAATTTGCAACCTTCAGAAGCTGAAGCCGGTTTTGATGTTCGGGTTCCCCCAATAGCTGATCAAGCAGCACTTGAAAGACGTATTGCAGAAGAGTGGGCTCCTGCTGCACGCAACATGACATTTGAGGTAGGAGTTGCCTGTGCAGGGAACAATTAGCTGTTAATTCATATGATAATGATAATTTTCCATACCTTGCGGTCATGTTATAGTTGAGCACGGTCATCACGTGCTCTTTCTTGTCATGCTTGGCATGGAAAATTTTCCATGTCCATGATATCACTTATTCACTTTGCGGAGATGAGCAGAGAAGGAGAATGGAGGTGGACACATTGCAAATTTCTTAGCAAGGTCAAAAAGAAAAAGTCTTCAGCTATACTCTATTGGTTCTGAATGGTGTTAAATGTGCTATGAGACATAGCCATGGAACAAGTTCATGCAAATTTAGCTGAACAGTTTTTTAGGAGTAAGCTATAGCAGGCTGTTAACCCTTTGAGCGATTTCATCCTGCCAGAGTTGAAATTGTAGTCCACTGGCTAACACTTCTGTGTACTCATCACCACCCTGCTCTAAAATTTTGGCAATGGGCTGCATACTGTCTTATCAGCACTTTAACATTTTAGAATATGTATTACAGATCTTCAGTTCTCATGTTTTGCTTTTATTGGAGTTGTTACTGTTGTTATTTTTTGTTTAGTTGTTGAGGCTTATAATTATTAGTGTGGACAGTTCAAGCAGAAGGTTTCTGTGCTTGATGAACATGGGAGTCCAATCCTCACAGCATATGACAGTTCAAACCCCTGGTGGGGCCTTTTGGAAGAAGCCGTCAAGAATGCTGGTGGACAGCTTGAAAAGCCTGAAATCTTCCCAGCCTCAACAGATGCTCGCTACTTTAGGCGGATAGGCCTCCCTGCTATAGGATTCTCTCCCATGGCAAATACTCCTATCCTGCTACATGACCACAATGAGGTATATACTAGTCTTCATCCTCAGCATGTTTTCCCTTTTATCTGCTTTGGAACTGCTAATGGGCATTTTCTATATCCTTCGCTACTAATGGGTAAGAATTCTGCCTGGAACAAGTTTCATGGAAATTTCTGTAGATTATGTATTTTTTTGAGAGGTTATGCATTTAACGTGTCTTTCTTGCAAAGAACTGTAACCTTCCAAATTTCCGTTTCCTGCTTTACCTCTGTTTGTCTGTGGTGTCTGTTGTACCCTGGGAGGCTGCAAGATTCTATCTGCGCAAATATTGCTTTACTTCTTCTTGGATAGCTTCATTCTGACATTCTTGATGCTTGAAATGCTCAATTTCCCGCAAAAATTTAATTGAATGACCTCATATTTGATTATTTGGTCAATTTAAAAAGTCTCTGAGAGAGACTCCATCGAATATTATTTTGCATTAGGCATTATATAGGCCAGCGGCTGGGCTAACTTGCTGTGTTCTACTTATCATTAATTGTATTCTAACTGTCCTGATGGAGTTATGACTTAGAACCTTCCCTTGCGAAAAATGATTTGGTTAGCATTTTCAGGTCTAACATCCTTTTCCATCCATACATTAGCCCTCCTTTTCTTGTATTCTAACTGTCATGTTGTGTCTCATTTCTGCAGTTCCTAAACCAAGATGAGTATATTAAAGGAGTCGACGTGTATGCTTCCATCATCAAATCATATGCTTCTTACACCACAGACCAATCGCAAGCAAAAGCATTCAAGGATGAATTATAATTGAAGAGCATCGTTGCTACTACTGAAAAGCTGGATTTCACGTTGCTGCTATTGGTTTACTCTAACTTGGGAGAGTCCAGTCTTCAGGCAATGAATCAGAATTGATCTGCAGCAGAAATGACCTGGTGTCATAATTGGTTAACATTGCTCTACGAGTCTACGATTGTGTGGATTTCACCTCAGGGTTTATGATTTTTACTGAGGGCCGGGGAGTGTAGAAAGATGAACTCAGTTCCAGTTTGGAATGTTGTCATATTGAATAATTGTGATAACTTATCATCTCCATTGAACAAATTTGGATAAACATGTATTTCTTGCAATCGCAGTACCATTTGCATATGCTGATAAGTCCTACAAAACTAACTAAATACCGTAGCAAACTGTATTGACCATGGAGGATTAATTCAGCTGTAGCTCAGTAGGTGATAAAAGTTGTCAATCCAAATCTCATTTTCTAAAAGTAGGGCAGCGAACCAGGTTGTGGAGTCCAGCATGACAATCTCATGCTCGCATTAAAATGTTTTTACGGCTCAATGTAGAGTCTACCTTCATTGAGCCTTTATCTTAGGATATGCAATGACATCCAATACCTTGATATTGGTGATTTTTTAGGGGGTTGCATAACTTTATCTAAAACGGTGGACTGCTAGGAATGAGGATTGACCCTAGTGACGTCATGTTTGAGAAGCAGCATAAACATTAAACACCCCACAAGCTAAGCTTTCTTGGTACTACTACTAGCGTGGGATTGTGTACATCAGAGAGCACTCTGTTTTGAAGTGCATCAAAATCCATAGACAAATAAGTGAGTGGAAAATGATTGAATTCCATGTTCAATTAGAAATCAAATGGCAAAGGTAATCGGCAAACCCACCTCTACCAACTGCACTATCATGCTCCATCTCTGTTTTATCTCTTTTCTTTCCACCGCCCTCACAAAGGCTGACAACCCATCATCATCATCATCATCATCATCATCATCATCAGATTCAATAATCTCCAGATTCCAAGAATATCTTCGAATCAACACAGCTCATCTAAACCCTAACTACTATGAAGCTGCTGACTTCATCCTCTCTCAAGCTAAAGCTCTGTCCCTTCAATCACAGACCCTTGAATTTGTCAAAAACAAGCCCTTAATCTTGCTCAAATGGCCTG
Source organism: Portulaca oleracea (assembly GCA_029582165.1). NCBI lineage: Eukaryota > Viridiplantae > Streptophyta > Magnoliopsida > Caryophyllales > Portulacaceae > Portulaca > Portulaca oleracea. The sequence continues at coordinate 15,002,331 of CM055876.1, forward strand.
GTAAAGACCCCACTTTACCTTCTGTGCTCCTCAATTCTCACACTGATGTTGTCCCTGTGGAGGAGGACAAATGGACATACCCTCCCTTTGCCGCCCACATCGATTCCAATGCCAATATTTATGCTAGAGGTTCTCAGGTATTCTACCCAACTGGGTTTTTCTTTTTCTTTTTTTTTCTTGATTGTTCTTGTTTGTTGGGATGGAGGTTGGCATGAAGATTACTGCTTTTCTCATCAAAGCTAGACTTTCATCTTTCTTTGATTCCTAAATTTCTTTTCTCTGGGTACCAATATGAAGATTATGTATAGACTATTATGCATCACTGATAGATTTGTTTGTGAGTTTATGCCATGCTTGATTGTGCAGGACACCAAATGTATTGGTTTATAGTATTTGGAAGCGATTCGCAAGCTGAAAAATTCTGGGTTTGAGCCCACTCGAACCATTTATTTGTCCTTCGTGCCAGACAAGGAAATCGGAGGAAATGATGGGGCTGAGATGCTGGCCAATTCTGCAGTGTATAGGAAAATGAATGTGGGTTTTGTCCTGGATGAAGGAGGGACATCTCTGGGAAACGAGTACAAGGCATATTATGGGGAGAGTTGTCCATGGTGGCTAGTGATCAAGGCTAGAGGGCAACCAGGGCATGGGGCTAAGTTGTATGACAACAGTGCTATGGAAAATCTGTTCAAGAGCATTGAGAGTGTCAGACAATTTCGTGCATCACAGTTGGATTTGGTGAAGGCCGGTGTAAAAAAGGTGGGAGAGGTGATTTCGGTGAATATGGTGTATTTGAAAGCGGGCACACCAACTCCTACTGTAAGTTTATGTCTTGGTTTCCTTAGATGCTTTAGTGTTGTAGTAACTTGATTTTAGATTCAAATCATCTATTGCATTGCAGTTTAGTCAACAAAATGAATGGTTAGCTACATGAGTTACGTGAGCTCGAGGTTTGACGGGCTACAACTAGGATTGTCTGTGAGCTTAAACTGTGATTTTTAAATGTTAGAATAGTTATTGGTTCATATATATCTTATGCACTGGAACTTGCTTTGCATTTTTGCATAATGAGGCGCAAATTCTAAAGATGTAGGCTGCATATCTCCTTCACATCGGGTACTGTTTGTTTACTTTCATTGCTCGTGAGTCGTGACTGTAAAATTATTCAGACAATAGGGAGGTATAATCTGAGAAACCCTAAGCAATTCATTCTTACTGAGGTACCCTGCTAGCCAATCTAGTCTCTATTTTCTAGGTTTTGATTCTAATATAAAGACTTGGTTGGCTTCATCTACTAGGGCTTTGTCATGAACTTGCAACCTTCTGAAGCTGAAGCTGGTCTGGACATTCGAGTCCCAGCCATAGGTGATCCTGAGTCCCTTGAAAGACGTATTACTGAAGAGTGGGCTCTCGCTTCTCGCAACATGACTTTTGAGGTGGAATCATTAACGCCCTTGACTTCAAATTTCAACAATAACCATTTATCTATGTATTATTGTAGTCCTTGCTCGTTTGACAATACAACTAACGAATATGATTACTCTACTGACGTACTGTAGATGATAAAATCTTCTGATTTATCCAATATCACCTTCGCTGGTATTTTAGCCCTCTCGCTATTTTGACTGATTTTAAATGATGCATTTACAGTTCAAGCAGAAGTTTCCTGTGTATGACAAATCTGGGAAGCCAGCCATCACAGCAGTGGATAGTTCAAACCCGTGATGGGCCCTCTTACAAGAGGTTGTTCACAGTGCTGGTGAAAATCTTAAGCCTGAAACCCGTTCTGGCTCAACAGATGCTTATTTCTTCAGGCAGCAGGGCTTGCCTGCTATAGGGTTTTCCCCTATTAAAAACACTCCAGCCCTAGCACATGACCATAATGAGGTAGCATTGCAATCTCCATACTATTATCAAACACTGCATTTCCTTACTTCCGTTGTAGGAAATCGGCAATGGTACCTGAACCAAGCATATAAATGTTTTCCCCTATTCATATGCTCATTGTAGGAAATCGACAATCTGGAATACACTGCATTTCCTTACTTCCAATGCACAATTATCAAACTAATCAACTTTGTGATATGAATGTTGTGTGCTTCTGTGATTGCAGTACCTGAACCAAGTAGAATATCTCAAAGGAGTCGATGTATACGTTTCTATCATCAAAGCTTTGGCTTTATATGCTACCAAGACAAAAACTGAGACTTCCAAGGACGAGCTGTGACACACAAGAGAATTGTTGTGGAGTTTGCCTTGCAGAATTCATAAATTTGTATTTGGTGTTTGCTACAATACATAAGGAGAGAATTTCAGCTTTTGATGCCTCCTTGTTGCTTTAACTTGCAGTTTTTCTTATGTTGTAATTAATGGTAATTTGTAAACTATATATGAATAATTAATGGTGTTCTGCTTTGCTCTCTAAACCTCGATGCATTGGGTCTTAGGTTCAATCTGTATCCTTCTTGAATATGTAGATAGATTGTATTGGCCTATATGCCTCCTTTAGATGAAATATTCTAGTGCTTAATCAGATCTGCAAGTCTACTTTAATCATCCGTCAGGTGTTGGATCTCTTGGCGGGCTGATAATTAACAGTAAACTAATTGATTTTGATTAATGATAATAATTGCTTTAAAAATAGTAACAATCAATTTTGTCTAACACCAGTTAATTGAAATTACTATTCTACTAGCTACAAGCAATGGAGTAAGTACCAAAGTATTTGTCAATCCTACAATCATGTGTAGAGTAGTTTTATGTTCATCAAGCTTTGAAACTTGACGTCAAACACATGTTCCTATCAAAGACACATGGAAACAAAAAGTTGTAAGTATTGTTACTGATGGATGAAGTGAATCACAAAGAAGGCCATTGGTAAACTTTATGATCATGATTGAAGGTAGGCCTATGTTTCTCAAGGAAATTGATACTTCTGGAGAAACAATCGACAAATACTTCATTTTCTACTTTATTGAAGGAAGTGATTAAAGAGGTTGGTTCAAATAATGTTGTCCAAGTGGCTACGAATAATGCCAAAAATTGTGCAAGAGTCGAAGCATTAGTACATCAAATGTATCTTCATATTTTTTTGGACTCCATGTGTTGTCCACACACTTAATCTTACCTTACAAAATATTTGTGCCACAACGAATGTAGAATACAATGTCATTGCTCTGGATAATACAAGTTGCCTATGATTGCAATTTTATTATCATGAACCATTTCATGAAGTTGTCGATGTATAATGAGTTTGTTCCCTTGAAGTTGCTTAATTGTCGTGGCTTCCTCTCGTCTTGCCTCCGTTATTGTGATGATGAAGAGATTTAAGCTCATAAAGGAGAGGTCTTCAAAGTTTGGTCATAAGCAACAAATGAGATTCTTACAAGGAGGATGATGCAAAAAAGGTAAGGATTATGAAAGAAATGATATTAAATGATATATGGTAGGAGAAAACTGATTATATTATTTCATTCACCGCTCTTGTATATGGCACGCTTCGATTTTGTGATATCAATACACCTTGCCTTTATTTGTTGTATGATATGTGGTACATCATGATTGAAAAGGTGAAATTGGCTATGTACAAGGAAGCGAAAAAGAACCTTGAAGAAACTTCAAGTTTCTATGATGTTGTCTACAATATCCTCATAGATTGTCGGACCAAAAACAATACTCCTCGATTGTATGACACATTCTCTCAATCCCAGGTAACTTTAATATTTAGATTATGACCTCTTAAATATGTATTTTTGGTGATGTGAAACCATCAATCTAATTTACTTATTTTTATAATCTAAGGTATTATAGTGAGCAATAGCTTAATGAGGGAGAAAGTCAGGTTCCTCCCCATAAGGATTCGAAAGATTCTCAAGAAAGAATAAAGTGCATGCAAAACTATTTTCTGTATCCACAAGATCATTCTAAAGCCAATATTGAGTATGTTAACTTTTCATCCGCATCACAAACATTCTCGGATAGTGGTTCTATTCATGATTGGTACACTATGGATCCAAAAAGTTGGCGGGTTGTTTATGGATCAAGTGCACCACTACTTCAAAATTCGGCTTTGAAGTTACTTGAGCAACCATCATCATCTTCATGTTCCGAAAGAAATTAGAGTATTTAATTGTTTATTCATTCCTTGATAAGGAACAAGATGGCTCCAAAATGAGTGGAGGATCTGGTGTTTATTCATAATAGCTTTTATCTTCTTTCAATGAGAACTTCAGAATATATTAAAGGCAAGTGTAAGATCTGATATATTTGTGGAGATAAGTTTGATTCCCTAGAAGAGGTTGGAGAGTTGAGATAGTATAACTTTCACTTGATGAACCGAAGTTGGAGAGAGTTTTCATGAATGGTAGTAAGCACAATACTTATGGCAGAGATGGTGATGATGGCCATGTAAGTGGTGACTAGGTGTTATAAGTTTAGAACTTAGAATTTAAGGTATTTTTGGTTTGATTTGGAAGAGCTAGAAAGATAAATTTTTGGTAATAGGTATATATTTTGTATTCAAACCAATGGTTGTCTATATGACTAGATATATTGAAACTAATTTTATGATATTGTCTTATCTCTTTTATAATTATTTTCTTACAAAATACATTCCCAGACATGCATTTTAGTATTTGAATTGTCATTTACATAGAAAAAAATAAAATAAAATTAGCTAATGTGTCAAACGTCGTCCCATGTCTTAATATTTTTGAAAATCACGTGTTACCATGTCCATGGCTCGTCGTGTCGTGTCGTACCCATGTCTTGTGTCATTGTCTGGGCTTCTTAGTCCAATTGAGCCTCTATCTTAGGGATATCCAATGGCATCATCAACCTTGAGGTTTGTGATTTTTATAGAGGGGTTGCATAACTATGGTGGTAGTAACGACTGGGGTAACATTTAACGTTTTCACCAAGTTAACACTCTAAGTGCATAAATTTAGAGTTTTAATTAGCATTTTAAGTAGTATTTTGTGACACATTAGTAAAGTTAACATTTAGGTTCAATTTAGCTACAACGGTTGATGAAGGTTTTAGCGTTTTAACCGGTCAAAATGTTATTTTATCAAGTTTTAGATATTCAGTAAAAGTACGATTAAAATTAGACAATAATGTCTAGGCTAGAGTTAAGATTTATTTGACGTTACCAATGTTAACTTCGAAGGAATTTGATAGCGTTTTGAAATTTATATTCCTAAAATACCCTCAAATTTATATCCTTATTTACAGCTACTGCCACTAATATAATAACCAAGTCTCGTGATTCATCAATAAAGGAAAACAACAGCCCTCAATCCTCATGATATCCTTCTCAATGCTCTAGGCTCCTCAGGTTCTTCTCTATTCCTAAGACACTGTGAATCCCTAAGAAGTTGAGACACCATTGAAAAATTGAAGCTCTTTGATCATTAATTTGATGATACTATTATTTAATTTAACTACTGTGAGTTGACTTTTTATACTAAAGGGAACAGTGCTGTTCATGTTAATATGTTCATTAGGTGGCCATTCGGATCCTTTGCAAAGTGGAGCGATTTCTAGTGTACATCTTGTTGGAAAAATAAGGAACAACAATGGATGGGTAAACCGGGTATAGAGAGAGAGTCGCACGCGCACCTACTCTCCTTAGACTTTTGTATCGACCGTACAAAGTCTTAGGGATAAAACTCTGCTAAGGAAACTCTAAGTACGTAGTTTCAAACTTCCAATGACAACTCTAGAAATGCTCGAGACCAAGACTAGAGAGGCGTGTTTGATTGAATGAGAATAAACCAACAACATGATTCACTTGTCTCTTGTCTTTCTCTTCTTTCTTTTAATGGCAACGATGACACATCCTATTTATAGGCCTTTAAAGAGGCACTTGGATAGGATTTGGAAATGGATAATCATCCTCAATGAATAAGGATTAAAATCATCACTAATGGATAGACTTGATAACCACCATTAATGATAAGAATTAGATAAATGATGATAATATCAAATAAGATCATCATTATCCAAAACAGGGATGATTAGGAACTTATCCACTTATAGTTCCTAACCCTATACACTTGAAATTATCCAACAATCCCCCGCCATTTCGAGTGTATGAGATTCATAAACCAATATCTCAATACACCCCCGCCATTTGTGAATTCAACAAACACTCAACCATAAACATCAAGGAAGTAGGGAGTAAATTGCATATCATGAGAAGTGTCTCGCGACTTGAACTTTCCATGTGGTGAACATAATTTCAATTAGTCCAAATGATGTAGTAGACAAGCTTTGAACTATACATTTTTATTGACTAATTGGATACATTACACCGATACAACCACTCAACTATTGTTCTTGAACTTTACGACACTGTTAACCGCCATGTGTCCATATCCTCTCGTAAGCGCATAGAGCCAAGCCCAATAGCCCTTTGAGGCGGCTACACCTCACGCTTACATAGGTAGACTGCACCTATATGCTCTTGTAATTGAGCACCCATCTAAAACACAGTTTATTAAGAGTATAACAACTCATCCTCTTATCATTACAGTTAGTCAAACACTTTCTTACCTGGGACGGTTTAAGTATGTGCTTCCAACCGCTATACAATGGAGTCACCCACCTTGAGCTTGACATCAAGTCAAGAATCAAGTAGGGGCACCATTACCAGTAATTGTTAAATTTGGGCTTATTCCCATCCTCCTTGATAATATTATAAAATAATATCACCAAATCCTTGTTTAGTCCTTTACTCAAAGGATTAAACCGAGGTTACTTTAACTTCTTGAAGATAATGACTTACTTCATCCTTAACTAATAAAGATCACTAGATAAGACAATATCTTTCCATGATCATGATTAGACTTTGAAGACAGTCATGCTTAATAACACTTGAAATTAAACTTGAATACTTAAATATATCAACCTTATACATACAACTAAACCATTGTACTATAGTTTGATATTGATTAAGAAACTTTACTCCCACAATCAATATGATTAAACCATCATACCGTAGGCGCTTTGCAATCAATATGACTTAAACTTTCATATTGTAGGCATTTTAGCAATCAATATTGTAGGCTTTAGCAATCAATATGATTAAACTATCATATTGTAGGCTCTTATAAGCAATCAATATTGTAGGCTCTCAAGAAAAACCTCACACTAAACCGCGTACTTAATAATGGAACCATAATTAACTTGTAAACTTTAATATTATATACATTTATAAATTTCAAATAATTGGGCCCCAGAGACTTACAAAAGTTTATAATATTCTTAACTTGAATCTTGACATGTATTAAACTATTACATCTTAAACTTAATATAAACATTATTATTAAGTTCACATGGAGAATAAATTCCTAACTTATACAGTTATGGTACTTAAGATTCTCCATCTTATATGTAATTAAATTATTACATATAAAAACTTGTTACAAACTCATACTTTCATGTAATTAGAGCTTTTATCACATCTCTTTTAATTTAATTGGCTACAAAAATGAGAGTACACTCCTCCATGATCTTAAAGACTATCTTATAGAGAATATTATTAACTTATAATATGAAAAAACCTCCACAATAAACCTACAAAAATATTCTCTTCATGATTACTGTAGGAGGCAAAAATTTGTCGGCAAATCAGAAAATGACACGTGGAAAAGAAATTAAAATTATTTGTCCAATTATTATCCGCCACATGTAAAATTAAATACGGCGGTCCATTTAAATTAAATTTTAAATGGAAGTGTACCTTGGCCAATACCATCGTGACACGTGTCAATTATGATGCTGAAAATAGTAATTATTTCTTTATTTTAAATAAAGAGATAATTAATTAATTTGGGCACAAGCCCAAAGCTCGACTCAAACCCTAGGCAACCATAGCCCTCCAGAGGCTATAAATAGGGGTCCTCTCCCTCATTTTCAACACACTCGGCAGTCTACACCGGCGGCATTCGACATTCTACACTTCAGAGAATTTAGAGGCTCGGACTGCAAGCGGCCTCCAGCTATCAAGCGCCAAGGATCAAGGTCGACAAAAGTTCGAGATCAAAAGCTCCAAGTTTTCTGCACGTCAAGGCACTAAATTTGTGTTTACAAATTTGGCACGCTCGGTGGGACCACTCTGCCTCTCATTTCTTTCTCCAAGAAGTTCAAATTCATCTTCAACTCAAGCGACGCGATGGCACCCAAGAAAGTTGTCTCTCAACCCTCAACAAAGTGGAGCGTTCAAGCTTCATCCCAAGGGTCGACGACTACGAGTGCTACATCAAGCGGAGTAATGACTCGAAGGATGGCGAAGGCTGCCGCCGCTGCTGCTGCAATTTCTGCTCTGCTAGAAAAACCAACTACCAAGGCACCAACCCCGTCACGGAAGAGTCTGGTTGTTGATTCCTACCTTCAGGGAGTGCCTCAAATGACTCCTCGCTCTCGGAGGCCAAGCACTGCAAATACCTTCGGCTCAGTCATGACTACCCCGCGTGGAATGGACGAAGTCCAAACTCGCAACAACCCGATCTTCGAGTCTGAGGACTTTGAAGGCCAAGACTACTCCAGCAAAGATTCTCAAAAAATTACAATTTGGTACCCCATGTTTTCTGGCAATAATTTTTTGGTACCAAACTTTTCTGTAATAATTTTAAGGTACCCTATGTTTTTGTGTAATAATTTATAGGACCCTACTTCTGCCGGAAAATGGCCGGCGGCGACATTTGGCGCCAAAAATGCGGCTTGGGATTTTTTTTTTGGTTTTCCTTATAATTTTGTGACCATTATACCCTTTTGATTTTATATAAGTGTGAATACCTCTCAAGGAACTCCTCTCCTTGTTCGATCATGCGCACTCTGTCTCTTCTCCTCTCCTTTGTTCCATCTCCTCTCCCTTGTTCGATCTCTTTCATATATTCCATTTCCAATATCAATTGAAACCCTAATTCAAGTGAATACCTCTCTTGTTGCTCATCTCCTTCACTTTTTATCCTTTCTTGAATTTGTTCATTGTTGTAGTTCAACCCTAATTTCCATTCTTCTTTGGTTTTTGTTGTAGTTCCCAAAAAGTTAGGGTTTGTTCGAATTTGAAATCGATTGTGGGAACCCATTGTGGTTGTGGGAACCCATTGTGGTTATTGTTGTAGTTCCCAAAAAATAGACGAACCAAACCCATTGTGGGGAATGGATGGAAGTTCGAGTTCAACAACTGATGCATTAGCTGTTGTGGGCGACGACAATTTGTGCAAAAATTGCAGAGTAGTAGGGACTAGGAAAGTGTCGATCAGTGCAAACCCAGGAAAGCCTTACTTGAAGTGTTCGAGGTGCAACAAGTTCATAAGATGGTTGAGCGACAAAGAAGACCAACAGGCTGTGGTGGTGAAGTTATTGGAGGACATCAAGGCTGAATCTAGTAAGAGAGCCGAGCATGATGGGTTGGTGTTGAAGATGCTGACTGAGATGAAGGCTGAGATGAATGAAAGTAGAGTTGCTGTGAAGATGCTTGAGAAAGGTCAAAGCATGTTTTACTTGTTTGTTATGTCTACCATTGTTGCACTTGTTATGTTTGTTGCGTTTGGGAAAAAGTAATTATCTAGTATGATAGTAAATTGTTGTAATAGATCTAGTGGCTTAGTATGGGGAACTTAGTTTTTGTAGTGTGAATCGTTATTATGGTGCTAATGTACGTTGCAGTTTGGTATGTATAAGCATTCTCCATAATCTATTTGTGTGCCAAGTATCCATTTGTGTGCCAAGTATCAACTTAAGTATCCATTTGTGTGCCAAGTATCAAATGCTTGGACATTCATTTTGCTAGTAACTTAGCTGTTGCTGGTGCAATTGTAAATATCAATTGATGACCAATATAAGCCATTTCTAACTTAAGTTGATACACAACCATAATCTACTAATAACTATTTGGATTCAACAGCCATAAGTCATACTTAAGTTGAACATATTGAAATAGATACACAACCATAATCTTGTAATAATTATGTTCATACAAAAGCCATAAGTCATACTTAAGTTCAACATAAGTCATACACAACTGCTAGTTCTTAACCCAAAATCAGCAGGCTCAAATTAGAAGCCTATCACTTGGAGACCTTTCTTTTCTTCTGTGGTGGGGCATGGCTAGGTTGTTGGGATGTTGTTGCCCTAGTCTGTGGTCTGTGATAGGAGTGCACGGAAGATGCTGGTGGAGCATGGCTAGGTTGTTGGGATGTTGTTGCCCTAGTCTGTGGTCTGTGATAGGAGAGCACAGAAGATGCTGGTGGAGCAGTTGAAGGTGCAGAGGATGGAGCAGAATGCTGCTTTTTTGGCCTTCCAACTGGTCGTTTTGGTCATTAATATGACTTGCATACCATCAACATCCATTTTAGGAGCTGCAACAAAGTATGGGAACAAATATTTAGCAACCCAAGTAGATGTAGCCATTGGATTGTGCTCTAGCCTTTCACAACAATGCCCTCTTTTGATTGACCTTACAATCCATGTGTTTCTACAAGCATACTGGCTTGCATGAAACCTCCAAAAGCAAGAGTCATCCTTGCATTCCACTGTGTATCTAGTCTTCTCATGCTTAACCTTCTTTACTGCAAAACCCTCCTGCAAACAGTACTCCCTAAACACATCTAGCAACTCCTCTTTGGAACTGAAAATGTGCCCAGGCTTCAAACTCACCTTCTTATCCCTATCTCTAATCCATACAGGTTCCCTTGTATGCCTAGCAAACTTGTTGACTGGAAGGTTGCTATCACATTCTTCATCAATGATCTCTGCACTTAGCCTTTGCCTTCTTTGCCTCGAGCTTCTAGATCTACCTCATCATCATCTTCATCGATCTTTGAAAGTTTCCTCCTCCAAAGATGTTTCATCATCATCTTCACTTACTTGGTCACCGCCTCAAAGTCATCATCCTCACTGCTATCCTCCTCACTGACAGCATTCTCTTCAGGTAGAACAAACAGGGCCCCTTCATTAGCTACTTCATCAGGTTCTAATTCCCAGTCACGCTTATCCTCACACTCAGCTCTAGGTTTCAACAGTGAGCTTACATCCAAATATCCCCAATCAGAAATGCCTATGTCAGAAAGGCACACATCAATATCTTCCCAATCAGGTTGTGATGAGCTTGGTTTCTGAGCTCCAGTAGCAGTGGATCTCTTGCTGGTTGAAGGCTTAGATTTGGATGGGGATGGTTTTGTAGTTGAATGTGGAACCTTGGGTGGTTTGGAAGAGCTTGGAGGCAAGGTGTAGAACAAGGTTTTGCTTCTATTGGAAATTATATGTGGATTGGATTCACTGGTGGGTTTAGGTGATGCATTCTCTTCAGTTGGATTAATGACTGGAGAATCTTTGTGGGTTTGGGAACATTGGGTAGGTAGCATTTGTTGGCATGCTGTTGGTGATGGGGGACCACAACCAATATCCTTTGACTTTGACTTTGACTTTGACCCCTCCTTACCTGATTGTGGGCTTGACTTTGGGCTTGAATGGGCCTTCAAACGTGGGGACTTCCTTGCTAGAAGCGATTGGACTCCCACCTCAACACTTCCAGTGGGCTTGGCGGTGTCGACAACATGAGACCTTGTGACAGTCTTCTAGGAATCATTTTTGGTGGCCTTATGCTGGGTTGTGGAGGGGTAACAATCAAAGTGTCAATCCATTCTTCAGCTGCACTCAAATTGACTTCTTGACTCCTTCCTTCTTCCCTGACATCTGTTTCATCTTCATCAATAAAACAAATGGCATCTGCCAAGCTCCTCCCTTGTGACCTAGTGAATGGTCTCCTAACCTCCTTCTTTACCTTCTTCACCTCCTTCTTTACCCTCTTTTTTACCCTTCAGTTGACCCCCTCATGTATCTTCACTCCCTTTTCAACCTTAACTGACATAGCACGATTATCTCTAGATGCATCCCTTTGTACATCCGTGTCAGTTGAATCACAAATGTACAATGGAATGTATCTCTGCCTAACATCCTTCCAGAGCAACACCAAAGTAACCCAATCAACAATCCCTCCCAAAGGCCACCTCTGGTTTTCTTTACCTGGGGGATGCCATATAAAACTCACATTTTCTGGAAATGGGCCCCCAGATTTCCTTGCTTCTTCCCTGACATCCCTAACCAGCGTATCTGGGTCGTACTTATGCAAATACACATCCTGCAACGTGTACATGCGGTCCTTGTAGTGTACCACCAAATTCGCCACGACATTCAACTTACCCTGAATGGATTTCAAATTTACATCAGATTAACTTCGAACTCAATTCAACATCGATTGTGCTAAATAAACCCTACAAATACGAAACCAAACTCATTTTTGAAGTTCAAAAATCAACAAAATTTTCTAACTAATATAACACAATTAGGGTTTACAATTTGGTGATTCAAATTCGAAACACTTACCAACACTGATAATCCGTCTGACTTAGTCGTCATCTCCTCGCTTGATTTTGTGGTTCTACTCGAACAAATGCTTCCACTATTCACGAACGCTTTCAGATTTTGGAATTTAGGGATTTAGAGAGTGAGTGTTAGGGAATACGATTTTGGATGCAGAGAGTTTGGATGGAGAGAGAAAAATTGCAGAGTTTGGATACAGCAATTGCAAGTAATATGCGCGCTAAAAGCTAAGGGCAAATCGGTCAGTTCAATGATTCCGGCAAGTGTCCGACGGAGTAGGGTCCTATAAATTATTACATAAAAACATAGGGTACCTTAAAATTATTACAGAAAAGTTTGGTACCAAAAAATTATTGCCAGAAAACATGGGGTACCAAATTGTAATTTTTTGGAAGATTCTTCCCCAATGACTGAAGAAGAATCTATCTTCTCGGAGGCTGAAATTGAGTCTACTCAAACTGTCATCATGCCAGTGATGACAACTGGCGCTTCCAACATGGAAGAAAATATTGCAGAGTTGGAGGCTACACTGAGAACACTTGTTAGGGAAAACGAAGAAAAATACAAAAAGCTCAACGAACAAAGCGAACAGACTGATGAGGAAGATAGAGAAGCGCCCTTATGAAGAGTCTGATGAAGAAACTGACAAGGAGGAATCTGACAAAGAGTCTTCTAAGGGTGATGGTGACGGTGAAATAAAGAAGATCTCGTCTTCAGGATCAATGACTGCGGAAGAGATCCAGAGTATGATTGCCAATGCAGTAAGGGCTCAACTCGGAGAGGCATCGAACAAGAGTCACTTGTACACAAAGCCCTACACGAAGAGGATCGATGCGCTTCGGATGCCACTCGACTATCAACCCCCAAAGTTCAACCAGTTTGATGGAAAGAGTAACCCCAAGCAACACGTTGCGCATTTCATCGAGACTTGCAGCAATGCAGGGACGGAAGGAGATCGACTGGTGAAGCAGTTTGTTCGATCATTGAAAGGAATAGCATTCGACTGGTACACGGATTTGGAACCTGAGTCTATCAACAGCTGGGAAGAAATGGAGTGAGAGTTCCTCAACCGGTTCTACAGCACTCAACGTGTTGTTAGCATGACAGAGCTGACGAATACTAAACAATGGGAGGGGGAGCCAGTCCTTGAATACATCCATCGTTGGAGGGCTCTTAGTCTTGAGTGTAAAGATCGCCTCTCTGAGGCTTCGGCTGTCGACATGTGCACTCAAGGTATGCACTGGGACCTGCTCTATGTCCTCAAAATGGTCAAGCCAAGGACCTTCCAGGAGTTGGCAACCAAGGCACACGACATGGAGATTACCATAGAGAATCGACGGGGAAAATCTTCATCTTCGTCCGAAGCAAGAAAGGGTACTAATGAGTACAAGAAGAGTGTGAAGCCAGTGAAGACTTCAAAGAGGGAGTCCATGTCTGTTTCAACTTCAACTGAGGAGCCAGTTCGAATCTCTGCCAAGCCCAAACAAGAAAGCAGAAAAACCACATTCTCGAGGAATGATGCTAAGAAACGTCCTACGTTGAAAGAGCTACAAGAGAAGAAATATCCGTTCCCTGATTCAGACTTGTCGGGAATGCTTGATGACTTGCTGGAGAAGGGTGTTATCGAGCTCCCGCAACCAAAGAGGCCAGAAGAAGCGGGAAGGACAAACGACCCGAGGTACTGTCGCTATCACAGGGTAGTTAGTCACCCTCTCGAAAAATGCATTACCCTGAAAGAACGCATCATGAGGTTAGCTGAAGAAGGGAGGATAATATTGGACTTGGACAACAACGTCGAGACTAACTGTATTTCGGCACACCTGGCTCCATATGACAGAGAAGATCTTATGATGATCCAGTTCGGGAGCCAAGAACCAGCTTTTATCCCCATTTTAGCTAGGGCCTCTCAAAGAAAACACACTGAGGTGCCATAAGGTCTAGAGGAGGAGGGAGGATGGACTCTCGTCACATGGAGGAAAGCTAGGAAGAACAAAAAAGTTCAAGTACCATCATCTCGCAAAAGAAAGCAACAAGGAGGGGAAAGAAGTTCCCAACCGGCTAGACAAGGGAACAGGATCGACAGCGCTAGGAAGTAGTTGGTCAAAACCTCTGGTCCGTTCGAGCAAGATTCACGTCGCCCTCTTACCTTAGGTGAATATTTCCCATGGGACGTCCTAAGAAAAACTGACGAAGCCATGGTGAACATGGTCTCCTCTTCCGAGCTTGAAGATGAGGACAACGAAGTGAAAAACCAAAACCGTCTTCAGGAAGCTACTGATAAAACTCTAAGGGTTGTGGAGGCTTTACCAGCACGAATGGCATGAGAGAAAATCTATCATCTTCCTAAAGAAATGCGTCATCATATTGCCATTGCATTGCAACATCCAGAGCTTTACGCCGAAAAGGTCCAAGATGTGGGAGAATCGTCTAGCACTTTCATGCAGTGTGTTTCTTGCAACACATCTATCATCTTCACTGATGATGACTTACTCCTAGGCTCCAAGCTCTATAACCGTCCTTTATTTGTATCTGGATACATTCGTGGACATAAGATCAAACGCATTCTGGTTGATGGAGGATCTGCGGTGAATATCATGCCGAAGTCGACGATGTCTGAATTGGGGATCACAATTGAAGAGCTCTCCAAGAGTCGTACAATGATACAAGGGATCAACCTCGAAGGTCAACGAGCACTTGGGATGATTCGGATTGAGCTATCAATGGGCGACTTGTCTACAACTTCAATTTTCCACGTCATCGATTCCAAGACTTCCTATAAGTTATTGTTGGGGAGACCATGGCTACATGAGCATGGCATCGTAGCCTCCACTCTACATCAATGTTTGAAGTATTATAGAGGCGGGGAAAGAAAGTTTGATGGTGATGTTAAGCCTTTTAATAGGGCTGAATCCCACTTTGCAGATGCAAGATTCTTTGAAAAGACTGTGACGTTTAAGGAGGCGATGCCCTCGTCAATTGCCTCCACAGGCAAAAGGATCTTGAAGAAAGATGTTGAGGTAGTGACGGACGATATACGGGAGGTACCGCATGAAGAGGAAAGGTTAGTGGCACTCTCCGAGCTGGCCAATAAGCAAGTTGCTCCATCATCTGGCGCAGTGCTACTAGTTCTAAGGTACATACCTAAGTCTCGCCGAAAGGAAGGGGAATCTCCTTTTTGCCGAATATACAACTGGAAGCTCGAAGAACGCGTCTAGCAAGAAAGTCAGTGAAGAGGGTCTGAGTGCACTCAAAGCAAATGCGGTCATCCCTATCCTCCATCCACGACAAAACAAGACAAAGAAGCCACCTCTCGCCGGGTTTGTGGTGTCGTCTAAAGAGGGTGGCGATCTACCGACTCCAAGGACTAAGGAAGGGTTTGACCCGAAGGCGTACAAGCTTATGGAAAAATTTGGGTATGACTTTCACAATCCGGCGCCCTTAGGGGAGGTAATTGAGGCCAAACCTTATAGCCTTAATGACACACAGAAGAAGATCCAGGAGCAAGGAGGTTCGGTAAGGGTCTCTAAGGTTGGTCTTGGTTATGAGCCAATACAACCAGTTAGAATCTCAGCGCGAAGAAAGGAGAAGAGATCTGAGGTTCAGTAAATTACAAGTGAAGAGGCTGATGCCAGTGAAGAGAAAAGCACCCATCCTATGCCAAGGTCCTCCGTATTCGATAGGATACAGCCAGCTACTTCTAGTGAACGCCCCTCCGTCTTCACTCGAATAAGAGACACACCTAACAGAAGGAGATCTGTTTTCAGCAGAATCAAGGGTCATTCTCAGCAAAAGCCTTCGGTGTTCACAAGGATAAAAGCTAGTGAGGAACTATTGGAGCCACAACTTTGTCAAGGAGACACTTCCGTGTTCGGACGCATAGGAGTCACAAACGACGTTCAAAGCTTCGTCCCTTCTCGCATGAAGCGTCTCTCTACCTTGGATATAAAGACAGATGGTTTCCTTAGAGTCAAGAGGCGTACTGTGGTTCTTACAGGTCACCAAGTAAATACCAAATCTGAAAAGGAGTCCAGCAAAGAAGAAGTTGTGTCAACCAATCATATTACCATCACAGAACACCAAGATCCTGAGGATGAAATAGAGCTTGCTGAAACTCCTAAGACTCTTGAAGATGGGGGGCAAGCAACGGTCGACGATTTGAAAGAGTTAAATCTTGGAACAGTAGAGGAGCCTCGCCCCATCTATGTAAGCTCTCTGCTCTCGTCGGAAGAAGAGGGGGAGTATTTCAGACTCCTTTCGGAGTATAAGGATGTATTTGCTTGGAATTACAAGGAGATGCCGGATTAGACCCGAAGGTTGCTATTCACCGCTTAGCTATAAGGAAGGGCGTCTCACCCAAAAAGCAGCCTCAACGGAGGTTCCACCCGGAACTAGTTCCAGAAATTGAAAAGGAGGTCGACAAGCTCATCGAAGCAGGATTCATTCGGGATGTGAAGTACCCGACATGGATTGCAAACATTGTCCCAGTAAGGAAGAAGAACGGACAACTTCGCGTCTGTGTGGACTTTCGCGATCTTAATGAAGCCTGTCCAAAAGATGACTTTCCCTTACCCATCACTGAACTTATGATTGATTCCACCACGGGTCACGAAGCCTTGTCATTTATGGATTGCACCGCTGGATATAATCAAATCCAGATGGCACCAGAAGACCAAGATGCGACTGCATTTCGGACACCAAAGGGCATATTTTGTTACAAGGTAATGCCATTCGGCTTGAAGAATGTCGGAGCGACATATCAGAGAGCGATGTAGAAAATATTTAGCGACATGCTTCATAAGACGGTGGAATGTTATGTCGATGACTTGGTGGTTAAGTCAAGGAAGAGGGCGGATCACCTTCAGGACCTTCGTCAAATTTTCGAACGGTTGAGGAGGTGTCAACTTAAGATGAATCCTCTTAAATGCGCATTTGGTGTTACCTATGGAAAGTTTCTAGGCTTCGTCGTTCGCCATAGAGGAATTGAGGTTGACGAAGCAAAGATTAAAGCGATCCAGGAAATGCCAGAACCTAGGAATCTCAAAGAGCTCTGCAACCTTCAAGGTCGACTAGCCTATATTCGAAGGTTCATATCAAATCTCGCTGGTCGTTGCCACCCTTTCAGCCATCTCATGAAGAAGGGTGCTCCTTTCAAGTGGGATGACTTGTGTCAAAAAGCTTTTGATTCCATCAAGAAATACTTATCAACCCCTCCGGTCTTAGGAGCACCGATCCCTGGCAAGCCCCTCATACTTTATGTTACGGCGCAGGAGAGGTCATTGGGGGCATTGTTCGCTCAACACAATGAAGAAGGAAAGGAAAGAGCGTTGTATTACCTAAGTCGAACTCTGGTCGGAGCTGAGTTGAACTATTCTCCATTAGAAAAGATATGTTTAGCCCTGGTTTTCGCTGTTCAGAAGCTAAGGCACTACATGCAGTCTCACACTGTGCAGGTCATCTCTAAGGCAGATCCTATCAAGTACATCTTGTCAAGACCGGTGTTGAGTGGTCGTCTGGCAAAGTGGGCTATGATCTTGAAGCAGTACGATATTGTCTATGTCCCGCAAAAAGCAATCAAGGGACAAGCATTAGCTGACTTCTTAGCCGAGCACCCGATTCCTGACAGCTAGGAGATAAGTGATGACTTGCCAGGGGAGGACGTGTTCTTCGTAGACATCTTTCCATCGTGGGATATGTATTTTGATGGAGCTGCGAGGCATGATGGCGCTGGAGCAGGGGTTGTCTTTGTTTCTCCTGAAAGACATGTTCTAACATATTCGTTTGTTCTTAATTATGTTCAAACAATATGACGGAATATCAAGCATTGGTCCTGGGACTTCAAATGGCTACTGAAATGGGGATAAAGGAGCTCAACATCTACGGTGACTCACAGTTGGTCATTAAGCAGCTTATTGAAGAGTATGAAGTTAAAAAAGAAGACTTGGTGCCATACCACAGGCTGGCGTCGCAATTATTAGATAAATTGGACATAGTCAAGGTAGAGCATGTTCCAAGGAGTTCCAACAAGATGGCTGACACACTCGCTAATCTGGCGGCCACTTTAGCACTGGGGGCAGAAGAGAACATAATGATCCCGGTATGTAGCAGATGGGTCGTAGCGCCGCCAGACCAGGAGTTAGAAGAAGAGGTTAATGCAATCTGTGCTCTTGAAACCGAGGTGGAGGATTGGCGCCAACCCATCATGGACTACTTAAAACATGGAAGGCTATCTAGTGATGCTAGGCATAAGACAGAAGTCCAACGGAGAGCCTCTCGGTTCTTCTACTACAATGGTACCCTCTATCGGCGCTCTTTTTCAGGACTTTGGTTAAGATGTCTAGGCTTGGACGAGGCAAAGCAAGTGATGGAGGAAGCTCATTTAGGAGTATGTGGCGCACATCAATCAGGTCCTAAGCTTCAAGACCGTGTCAAGAGGATGGGATACTATTGGCCCACGATGGTACAAGATTGCATGAACTATGCCAGGAGGTGTGACGCTTTCCAGTTTCATGCAAACTTCATACACCAGCCTCCGGAACCACTTCATCCTACGGTGGCATCATGGCCGTTTGAGGCATGGGGTCTTGATGTTGTTGGACCAATTACGCCTAAGTCATCGGCTAGCCATTCTTACATCTTGGCCGCCACAGACTACTTCTCCAAATGGGCAGAGGCGATTCCTCTTAGAGAAGTCAAGAAGGAAAATGTAGTTGACTTCATAAGAACACACATCATCTACCGGTATTGCGTGCCCAAGTACATCATCACTGATAATGGCAAGCCATTCGTCAACAGTTTGATGACGAGTTTTTGTGAAAAGTTCAAGTTCGCTCAACACAAATCATCAATGTATAATGCTCCTGTAAATGGCTTGGCAGAGGCTTTCAACAAGACGTTGTGCAGCTTACTCAAGAAGATCGTCTCAAAATCTAAGCGGGATTGGCATGAGAAGTTAGGAGAAGCTTTATGGGCATACTGAACGACTTACAAGACGCCGACCCAATAAACACCCTTTGCTCTCGTGTACGGGGTAGAAGCTGTGCTCCCCTTAGAGATCCAAGTTTCGTCACTTCGTGTTGCTATACAAGAGGGTTTGGTCGAGGATGAAAATCACAAGCTTTGCCTAGAGGAGCTAGAGGCTCTTGATGAGAAGAGACTTCAAGCACAACAGAAGTTGGAGTGTTATCACGCTCGACTGTCGCGAGCTTTCAACAAAAAGGTTCGGCCACGCTCGTTCAGTGTTGGAGATCAAGTACTAGCTGTGAGAAGGCCTATCATTGTCTCGCGCAAGTCTAGAAGCAAGTTCACTTCCAAGTGGGATGGCCCTCATGTGGTGCGCGAAGTCTACACAAATGGTGCCTACAAAATAGTAAACGCAGAAGAAGTACAGATTGGACCCATCAACGGGAAGTTCCTGAAGCGGTACTATCCTTGAAGTTCAACAATCGTAAGCTCCTGGACAAGAGCCTAAACTGTTCACCAAAAAAAAAAAAGAGTTTATTTTCAGTTCATTTCTAGAAATGTAATACTCCTGGCCCGCAAGAGTATAAACTGTGTACGGCAAAACAAAAACAAAAAAATGTAATACTCCTGGCCCGCAAGAGTATAAACTGTGAACGAATAAATAAATAAAAGTTCTTTCTTTCTCCTACATGAACTACGTATGGCTTGATCTTTTTGGGATTTTGCATTCTCTTTAGATACGTAGGCAACTTAGGCGTATGCCTGGTACAACCGTAAAAGAAAGTTAAATGAAGTTTGTTTAGTTTACAGTGTTGTCATACATGTTATTGCATAAACTAGAAATTGGAGCTATTTTATTGCAATATAACTAACACTAACGATAACATACGATAAAATAAAAAAGAATAAGGTAACAGTCCGCTGGAAAAAGCCAAAGAAAACAAAAAGATCGACAAAATTCGAAGTAAAAAAAAAACGCTTAACAAATCTCAAGCGTCTAATCTCTTCAAGAGCTCTTGGACACGTCTCCTCGCTGTCACAACTTCAGCCTTCTCCTCTTCAGTAGCTTGTGGTGTCTCCAAAGCACCAAACTCCCGCTCAAGAAAAAACACCTTGTCTTTAGCCCTCTTAAGTGAAGCATCAGTCTCAGCCAGCCTGCCATGCAACTGCTGCTCTTCTGCTTTCACTTCCACAAGTTCAGCTTCAAGTGTCTTCCTAAGCTTATGGGCACGAGATATGGCGGAGGTTTCTTCGTCAAAGCGCTTGTCAATCTCTACAACCGAGGCTTGGGCCGCTCGGAGTTCAGAAGATAAAGTTTCCCGTTTGGCTAAAGTCTCTGTTGTAGGGATTCGCCTCTCCACTTGAGCTTCTAACTTAAGGCACCGTTCAGCTCCTTGCAAATATGTTTCGACAAGCTTCTTTAACTCCGAAGGATTTGCGTCAAGAGACGACAAGGTTCCATAGAACTTCTCGGCCTCTGATTTCAGGTGCTTAATATCATATTCCGTCCGTGGAATATACCTCTTTAATTGCTGAAGAAACCGTCGTCGCACCTCACCAGCCAGGCCATGGGAGATTTTTCCAGGAATTTAGGCGGAAGCAGACGGAGTAGGAGAATGAGCCCGATTGTCGTCATGGACCGGTGGGGGCATTACGTCAATTGATGCAGTTGGCTCATGACTCCTTGCGAGCGGTGCCGTCAAGGTGTTCTCACTTCCATCATCACCGAACATTTCTTCAAGCAGCTCCTTGCTCGTTGGAGTCAACTCCTGCACAGGCAAGAAAAATATCAGTTCATCTACGTATTCGTCATCAGCAAAAGAAACAAAGGGAGAAAGGGATTGGTTGATGAGTTATAGACTTGCCTTTGCTCTGTTTTTTTACTTAGATAAGCTAGTCGCGCTGTTTGATTTACCCCTGGACCTTGCCGCGATATCTAAGCCTTTCAAAGCCTCAATTTTCTCCCTCCCAGGTGAATCATAAGAACTCTTTTGAGGAGACAAGTCCGGATCAATAGAAGAGGTACCATCTCCTTCCTCCCTAAGATCATCAACAGGAGGAACCACTTGAACAGTAGGGGGCATGACAGGCTTATGTGCTTTTGCTTTTCCATCGGTGACAACCAGAACAGAGGCATCGTCATTAACCTTCGCCGTACGAGCCTTAGGTGGCGTTGTATCGACATGAATGAGCTTATTAGTCTCCGAAGAAAAGAGATCCTGGCGATAAGATTTCCACCAGTTGGCATACTCTACTGTAACCAACATGGACTTTGGGTCCGGTGTATAGGGAATAGTCACTGTGGATCTCAGCCCATGCTTTGTCAGATTATACCAGTAGCATGCCGCGTCTTCTAAAGTACCACCGCGAACAGTCTTGCTGGGATCACTAAGCACATCCTGATAAAAACCAATTTGACGCCCGAATTTACAAGGGAAGTATGATTCTATTACGATAGTCCTCCCTTGACGTAGCGTCAGAAAACCGCTACGCATGCAGACCATGTAAGCTTTCTAGCCAGGGGACAATGCAGGAGTGTCAGTCAGTTCCCGACAGGTATCCCTCAAATCAGCAGTACAATATACACGTGACACCTCAGGACGCCTGAGTAATTCACGTGACCTCTGCCGATCAAATGTTTTGTCCATTCTTTCTCCTGAAAGTTTAACCATCTTGGGAGAATGCTTGTCATTGAACTTAGGATGCTCGAAATGAGTCTCGAAATAAGTGTCCAGCCAGCCATAAACATACTGCACAGGGAAAACAACCTCCAGTTTACTTAAATTCTTAGCAGAGGAGATCTTGTGCAAACCTTGGTAGACACTAGCCAAAGTTGGGATGGCCAAATTCACACATTGCCCATGCGCAATCCGGCTGGCAGCCTTGAACACACCAGGGGGGATGAGGTTAAGCTTGTCAGTTGGTAGTACAAAGCAACATAACCAACAAGATATAAGGGCTGCCAGGTAGACTTCTTCAATCAGTGACTCGGGAACGCCAAGAAGAACAAAAGGATCCTTTTCCTTCTTGGTCCGTGCTGGACGTTTAGCGATGGACCCAGGAGGACAGTAAGTCTTCGGTGGAACTCCTTTCCGTCTTCTATTATCTCGTGGGGGAGGGGTTGCGTAATTCTTCGAGCCACGATACCCGAAACGCACCCACTCGCTAGCAGGAAGTTGAACGATGCCATTGGCATCTTGACATTGATTACGGAAAGCAGAAAAAAGATAGACAGGACTTTGGTATATCGCTATCTTCTTGGCCGGCGGACAACAACGCTTGGGCAGAAGGAACAACTTCTTCATAGTAAGACCCAGTGGCCGGAAGCTCAGCTATTTTCCACATGTCCCACAAGGAAATTGACATTTCTCCTTCATCTGTGCAGAAGGTGTTAGTAGTAGGCACCATAATTCGTAGAAAGTCTTGAAAACATGGAGGCTGAGGTCATAGGAAAACAAAGACGCATATAATCCGTTGTAAATCCTCCAGTCCATGAGTTTGTCTTTATTACGACCAAGAACATCCTCAAGCCACTCCCAGTAACATGGAATATAGTAGTTGTCGATAGGCGAGAATGTCCCCCATGTTATTGACCCGTCTGCAATACGATGGTAAAGCAAGGGCGATGATTTTTGTACTGGGACTGAAGATCCAAAAAAAGAAGAAATAAGCTTTAGAGCTTTATAGTTGCGTGTGACGGTGCCGTCTGAGTTTAGTACCTCGCGGGTAGAAGTGACACTCCAATGAGAATCCGTGAGCTTATGGTTGAGCAAGGATTTCTTGGAGGGTAGCGGCGTCGGCACATCAACTCGGAGTGTTATTCCATCTTCAATGGCGTCGTCTTTCTTGTCCAAAATGGTGACATATGGCAATTTCGAAGACGAGTCAACAAAGTGCACCATGATCTCTATCGACGATGTAAAAAGCCTGAATATCGCAGGGGAGTCCTCAAGGCAGGGCGAAGTGACGACACTATCGACCCAGACAGTCCTGAAGAGAGTAGTCTAGGACTACTCGTCTACGCCAAGAGCCTGGCGGCAATGAAAGCAATGATCGACACAGGCGATCTGAAGAGAGTAGTCTAGGACTACTCTACGTCAGTACGCTGAGGAGTGGCCCACGAAAGCAGCGATGACACAGTCGACCTAGACAGTCCTGAAGAGAGTAGTCTAGGACTACCCTACGTCAGCACCCTGAGGAGTAGCACAGAAAGCAGAGAATACGACGCAGTCGACCCAGACAGTCCTGAAGAGAGCAGTTTAGGACTACCCTACGACAGTACACTGAGGAGTAGAAAAGAAACCGACAATGGCAACAGACAACTTCAAATAAATAGCATCAATTGTCACAACTCCCTACAAAAGAAAAATAAGAAAAAAAAAGTGATGAGTCAAGAAAAATAAAATAAAGAAGAAAATTTTTTTGACGAAAGGGTTATACAAAATATACTGTACAAATTAACTGTTATATATATATATATATATATATATATATATATATATATATATATATATATATATAAACGATATGGGAACCATCAACTGATCAACCTACTGATGGAGTAATGGTTTCCTTTGAATTACATATTTGTATAATATATATATATATATATATATATATATATTTTAAGGGAATCTATCACATCGCCACCGTCACTTGGATGAATAATTGAAGACTCCCTTTGTACTGAGAATATGTCATCGTGGGGCCCGCACACAAAAAAGAAATAAAAAAAAGAGAAAAAGAGAAAGGAAAGGACATAAGCCACGTTAGGTACACAAAGGTTGAAATACAAATATTAGTTTGCCTCAATAATTGATAAAGGTCAATCCAATTGCATCCTTCACCGTCATCCTTTCCTCTCTACTCTCTCTCTTCAACATCAAAAATCAAAAGCACAGGCTATCAAGAATCGGTCAAAAAAACAAATTCAGATCAAAATCATGATAGTCATCAAGATTAGTGACTATCAAATTTCTATCCACCCAGGGAAGAAAATAGAGACAGAAAGAAGAAGAAAAAAAAATTGCAGTTTGAGAAATTCAACAGCAAAGCTATCAAGGATCGGTCATAAAAAACTCAGATCAAAAACATGATAGTCATAAGATCAGTGACTATCAAAACTCTATCCACCCAGGGAAGAAGGTAGAGACAGAAAGAAGAAGAAGAAAAAAAAAATTACAGTTTGAGAAATTCAACAGCAAAGCTATCAAGGATCGATCATAAAAACTCATATCAAAAGCATGATAGTCATCAAGATCAGTGACTATCAAAACTCTATCCACCCAGGGAAGAAAGTAGAGACCAAAAAAAAATTTTGTAGTCTGAGAAATTCAATAGCAAGGCAAAACGATGAAGAAAAAAAAATAGTGAAAAAAAAGAGAGAATACGGGGAGAAGAAATATTTTTTAAGAGGGTTGCAGATGAGTCACGGTAACTCAAACAACCAACAGTACCATGGTTATGGAGTTTCTCAAAGGAAGAAAACAGGGGAAGAAAGGGAAGCAGTATAAAGATTACTGGAGAATTGGATTCAATAGGCAATGAGTTGAATAATCAGAGACAATGGATCAATTTATAGTGGTTGATCCAACATGTTTCCTACTCCACCTCCAACTCTAAATCTAAATCTGATCCCAACTCCAATTTCAACTCCAACTCTGACTCTGATTGTGATTCTAAAAATTTTATCTAATTAATTTTAATTTTTTTTAGATAAAATTTTATCCAATTTAGAGAGATATGGAATAGGGAAGAGCCACGCTTACGTTGACGTTGGTTGAAACAATAATGTATATATATATATATATATATATATATATATATATATATATATATATATATATATATAAACTCCACTGTTGATGGCCCCGTTAGCCCCATCTGATGATTACTTTTATATATATAAACTCCACCGTTGATGACCCTGTTAGCCCCATCTGATGATTACTTTTTTATATATAAACTCCACCGTTGATGGCCCAGTTAGCCCCATTTGATGATTACTTTTTTTCCCCCTTTTCTTTCTCAATTAATCAACAAAATGGCATTACACCAAGAGGTGTTTACAAATAGAAAGAGAGGGGTTGACCAAGGACTTAAAGTAATAAGCCTTGGAGGAAGACCCATGTCGAGTTACAAATAATTAATTAAATATTCGAGACTCAACCGCTTCAAACACTCAAGATTCGTGTCCGCGGGTGACTCTCGAAGGGGGAATTTGTAGGAGGCAAAAATTTGTCGGCAAATCAGAAAATGACACGTGGAAAATAAATTAAAATTATTTGTCCAATTATTATCCGCCACGTGTAAAATTAAATACGGCGGTCCATTTAAATTAAATTTTAAATGGAAGTGTACCTTGGCCAATACCATCGTGACACGTGTCAATTATGATGCTGAAAATAGTAATTATTTCTTTATTTTAAATAAAGAGATAATTAATTAATTTGGGCCCAAGTCCAAAGCCCGACTCAAACCCTAGGCAACCCTAGCCCTCCAGAGGCTATAAATAGGGGTCCTCTCCCTCATTTCAATACACTCGACAGTCTACACCGGCGGCATTCGACATTCTGCATTTCAGAGAATTTAGAAGCTCGGACTGCAAGCGGCCTCCAGCTATCAAGCGCCAAGGATCAAGCTCGACAAAAGTTCGAGATCAAAAGCTCCAAGTTTTCTGCACGTCAAGGTAAAGAACTACAATTGAGTTCTTCAGCTAGACCGACATTCGAGATCGAGATCAAGCGTCCGCGCCTTCGGCTCGCCTAAATTTTAGGAGATTGAATCAGAGGATCATCATTATTGTATTTGATATAGAGATTGTACCCGCTTACATTCAAATATCAATAAAAATTAATTTGTTTCTCATATTTCTTGTTTTTATTTATTTCAGGCACGAAATTTGTGTTTACAATTACATCCAAATAAATAACCATGGGTTCATAATCATACACTTAGCCAATTTAAACTTAATTAAATCCACCTATAATAACACATAGCATGGACTTATAACCATTTAAATATACATATAAAAAAAATATACATTTCATTTCTTGTAGCAAAACTTATACTTGAACATATGCATACTTGAATAATACATATAATACTTATTTAATTCATAGACTAACACTTATAACATGATCACCTTGTACTCAAATAAAACAATATAATACATATTATCATCTTGTCTCATGATCTCAAAACATAGTCTATATAATTAAATATATGTACTATTAAAATCATGCAACATCATCAATATAATATGTATGAATAAAGCATACATATTTTCTTAATAATCACATATCTATATATTTATGATTTAATATGTGATCAACAAAGAACACCTTATCGTGTGTCTTATACATGCAAAACCACAATTATGTATGTTCAGTTTGCGGATAATACCAAAAAGGTAGCCAAAGTTATAACCACAAACATGATCTACCAAAACATGCATGTATACGTACTTGATCATGTCATTATCCAAACTCACAATCATAGTAAACATGGAGAAAACTAAGCAGTTATTGATAGTTATAAACACACTTATTATCAATGCTTGAACATCGGACAATCATCCAAGGATACGACCCAGGTCCTTTTTAATACACTCATGCATGATCCACTATGATATATTTCTTAACCATAGAACCTACACGTATCATGCCATATGATATATCCATATGAAAGCCCATATCATCTATGCATGCAAGATACACATGTCAACATTGCCATGTATTAACAATTACTCATTTCATGCATGATTCCTTGGTGTAATTAACCCGCACTAGGAAAGCATACAAAACGCCATTTACCTTACAATTTAATGAGCAAATCACAATCATGAATTCAATTGAAACTTATTAAATTACTTATCTTTGATCATATGAAATCCTATTCAACAATGAAGTGCAACCATGAATTTGATTTGATCAGCCAATCCATACGTATTCATCAAATTCATTCAGGAATATCTCCAAACTTGATCTTAATCTTGTCATTCCACCAGACTCTACTCGATTTCTCCTTGTACAAAAGTCAAAGATTGTTGGAAAAATAAGGAACAACAATGGATGGGTAAACCGGGTATAGCGAGATAGTCGCAGGCGCACCTATTCTCCTTTGACTTTTATATAGACCGTACAAAGTCTTAGGGATAAAACTTTGCCAAGGAAACTCTAAGAACGTAGTTTCAAACTTCCAATGACAACTTTAGAAATGCTCGAGACCAAGACTAGAGAGGCGTGTTTGGTTGAATGAGAATGAATCAACAACATGACTCACTTGTCTCTTGTCTTTCTCTTCTTTCTTTTAATGGCAATGATGACCCATCCTATTTATAGGCCTTTGAAGAGGCACTTGGATAGGATTTGGAAATGGATAATCATCCTCAATGAATAAGGATTAAAATCATCACTAATGGATAGGACTTAATAACCACCATTAATGATAAGAATTGGATAAATGATGATAATATCAAATAAGATCATCATTATCCAAAACAGGGATGATTAGGAACTTATCCACTTATAGTTCCTAACCCTCACTACTAGAATTTTGTTCATTTGTGAAGGGAAATCCCGTCACAAAAAGTGTAGAAACCCGTCGTAAAACGTTATCTACAACGGAAATGAGACCCGTCGGGCGCCGTCACAAAAGCTTTCGCCGTAAAAAGTTTTTTACGACCACTCCGTTGTAGAAGATGGGGACATCAATTACGACATGTTATTTTTCCCGTTGTAGATGTCTTTATCATTTACGACGGAATTTTTGTCACTTCTGTAAACTATTTGCCATTTACGGCGGGTTTTTTTCCCTTCATTAAATGCTCTATCTCATTTACGACGGACTTTTTCTCATTTATGACCAGTTTTCTGGTCCATTTCTTCAATTAATTTTCACATTTACGACGGTTTTTGTTGTCCCTTCCTTAAATATTTTTCTTATTTACGACGGAATTTTTCTCATTTATGACAGGTTTTTTTGTCCCTTAAATTTTTTTCCATTTACGACGGGTTTTTTCACCTCAACTCAGTTAATTAGTCACCTAAAATTGATTATTACCATAACATTTCTTCCACTATTTTTTTACCATTTGTGAAACTTGGACATTATATAATTAATTCGAAAACCAAAAATGGCTCATCACCCCTAAAAATTTGAAATAGCATACAAGTCATATATTTCCCAGTCAAAATCAAAACCAACACACAAATAATAAAACATTCTCCAATCTCCATGTTATAGATATGTAGTACATATTAAAGTCTGAATCATAAGTCATTCATAAGACGGTAAGTGTAATGTTTACACCGCCAAATTTGCATTGTAACATAACCAAAATACATGCAAAAACCAATACATCCAGAACCCCAAAACACATCCTGTTAGTTGATGTACTTGATAATATCCATAAATCCAGTACCTTATGTACCCCAAAAAATTCTGTAGATTATGTGTAGCAGTCAGCAACCAAAATGTCCATATCTACTCTTCATGCATACCTGCAGATATGAGCAAAAAGATTTTATAATTAACTCTTTGTACATACATAACTGCAAATACCAAAATACCCCACTAATACTGTGTTCTAAAAAAATAAAAAAGGTTGCTTGCATACTACCTTTTGTATCTTTTGACTTTAAACAACTCTTTGGGCATAAAATAAACACATAATAATACCAACTACCCAAAATTACAATTTGACAGCACTTTAAAGAAAATACCATTCCACCAATTATACAAAAATCAAAACGCCTACTTCCATAATTCCATTTCTTAAGAAACTCACAATTCACAATCAGAAAAACTACAAAGATTTACACAGCTAAACATAGCCCAGCAAGGTTAGAACCAAGATACATTAGTTTGGATAGTAGAAAATAAGTGCAAAACATAACTCAGCAGGGTTAGAATTACCAACAGGGTCCAATCAACTTGCTCATCCCCCCCCCCCCCCGCCCCTTTGTATTTCCTTCTTATACCCCCCATTGCACAACCAGTGAAGATGACAACAAATTAGATTGCACTGGAACTGGTTTTGGGGAGGAAAATGTCAACAAAGACCCTGCTACTGTGATACACAACAATTAGTGTAAAACCTCGAGTATTAGGAAGAACGAAACCGTTAGGATTATTACCGAACTGTTAGGTCTAAGTTTAAGTTTCGAGGACGAAACTTCTTTTAAGGAGGTAATGATGTAAAACCCCGAAAATTTCAAAGATGTTGACCGTGACGTCATTAGTAAATTAGGTTGACTTCGTTATTTATTTTATTATTCGTTTGTGTTTATTTTTGCTAACACTTGAGCTCGTAGGTTTGTGAGGGACTAACAAGGGTATATTGGTAATTTTTGTGCGTCTAGTATTATTAGTTTTACTCTTTTTATTATTGGTATTACTATTAATATTATTGTGTTATATGAATAATTACGTGAATATTATTTGTTATGTGATTATTATTAATGCTATTATTATTAGTGTTATTATTATTATTATTACTATTATTATTATTATTAGTTTGTTTTTAGAAAAATCAGATTTTAAAGTTGGGTTGGGTTAAGATTAAGAATAGACTAATTGGGCCTAAATATGTGTTTAATATAAAAACCTCCCTCTCTCAAAAACCCTAAACCTAACAATCAAACCCTAGCCTCTCATCCTCTCCTCTCCCCCTCTCTCTAGCCGGTGCCCCACAACCACCGCAGCTGCCGACCGCCGCCTGCGCCACCGGCAGCCACCGCAACCACCCTCCTCCCTCTTTCTTTCTCTTTTCTCTCTTTCTTCCCTCTTTCTATTCCCCTCTTCGCCTCGCTCGATCCGCCACCCACAACCGCCACCATCGTCGGTCGTGGCCTCGCCGTCACCACCAGACGACCACCGCCGTCGCACCACCTACCGGAGTCGCCGTTGCAGCAACCAAACGTGCAGGACGAACACCTAGTCGCTGCTATTGCCGTGAGTTGTGCCCAGACCAGACGCCGGTGACGACCACCGACCCCACTCTGACCGACGACGACCTCGACGCCGCCGCCTCGACCGAGATGCCTTTTAAATGTGTTTTAATGTTTTCTAATCTATTTTGAGTATTGCATCCCGAAAGGGGACTTTATGTGGAAATGTGACCATCTGTTTTGGATAACTGTTTATAATTGTTCGTGCTTTGATTTTTATGAGTTAAGAAATTGGATGGTCTATTATTAGTGGTTTTATTATTGGTTTTGATAACCTGGGTTGGGTTTGACTTGAGAATTGTGAGTTAAGTTTGAATAATATACTTTTAATTCAAAGTGAAACATTAAGCGGGTTTCGGGGTATAACCCGGAGTACAGGATTTGGAATCCTGCCGGGTTATAGACCAGGAGATCAGGGCTTCTTCCCTGATATAGGATAGTGGATATTTTGATGCCTGTGGTAGGCGAATATTTTTCTGCCTGTGGTAGGCGAACTCTTTTGATGCCTGTGGTAGGCGAACTCTTTTGATGCCTGTGGTAGGCAAACTCTTTGATGCCTGTGGTAGGCGAACTCTTGATGCCTGTGGTAGGCGACTCTTTGATGCCTGTGGTAGGCGATGTTACTCTAAGGGATGTGGTATCCCGCCCACATAATAAAATATGGATTGGTTGGTTGAGGAAAACAGTTAAGGGTTCAAAGGTTTGTGAAATGATTTGACTTGTTCTCTCTCCCTCAAATGAATTGAAATGAACTTGTTTTTTAACGTTAGGGATAGACATTATTGAGATTTTCCCCTCATTTTTGAAATGTTTTGTTTTCAGGTGAAGATCTATATGCTGGGGATGGGAATTAGAAGTGAGGACGTCATGTTTAGAAGTCGTTGATTATATTGCCTTTCTTTTATGAGAAACTTGAAGTTAGTTTTGACGTTTACTCCTAAGTATGAGTTGTTAGTTTGGTTTACCGTTATCAGACAGTTGTAGTTTTCCTTCTCGCCTTGTATTCCTTCGGGGATATGGCAGTGACGCCCCATAAGAATTTTGAGTCTTCCGCTAATTTTGTCTGTTAACGTTAGTTTGACTTTGACTTTTCTATAATTGAATTTCCGGGGCGTTACAGAATGGTATCAGAGCTCTGGGTTGCGATCTAGTAGCTCCTCAGAGTCCTTTAGGTTTAGTTGGACCCTAGGAAGCTAAATTCGGAGTGATGAGTGTAGGAGGGGAAAAGGGTTTATGCTTTCCTATTATTACATGATTATAAATCTTTTTGTGCTGCTAATATGTTCTAACCCTGTAAGATGGCTCAACGCACACAATGTTATCAACACCCCACCCCGTGTTTCCATCGTTATACCCCCATTCCTCCCGGTGGGTACCTGGGAACTCATATGATAAACTTCTATGACGAGATTGACAAGTACACCAAAGATGTTTCGAACTCATGTCTTCGTGGTAACGAGGAAAGTCAGGCGAATGCATTTTTTCTCACGCTTCGGGAAGACCCTTGGTGGGGCCATACTGTACCATTATTGCTACCACCCCCACTTCCGGTCAAGGAGTATCCCCACCCGTGTTGTTGGTGTAAGAGGTACCGAGTGGAGTCAGGGCACCGAATCCCGGAAGTCTTCTCCAAGATTGTCGAGATTTGGAAGCGTGATGTGGAAGAAGTTCAGGTGAACCCCGCCCCAGCACCTGTCATGAACATGGATCCCAAGAGTGACCCAGAGGAAGATCCGGAGAAGGATTCTATGGAGGATTCTGTGCAGGGTTCTGAGCCCGAGGTAACCTCTAGAGTTACAGCCGCACCTGCCGATGAACCCGAACAGGAGACTGAACCCGAGGATGAGGTTATGGTGGATAGGGAGACGGAAGAAGATCCCGAGGAGGACTCGGGAAATGAGTCTGATGATCCAGAGTGGACTCCGGTTTCAGCTAGGAAGAACCCTCTATGTAGGAAGATTATATGGGTGGGATAGTAACAATAGTGTTAGGATTGGGTTGCTATAGTTGCTTATACGTGGTTATTTGACTGTGATATATTCTTGAGTGTGGTGTGTTATTTTTCTTTGTGTGTTAACCCCAAATAGGGGATAGATATACATGTTATGACGCTGGTATGCAAAGTATTATAAATAATAGTCTTAATTTTGGGGATGTTAGTATATATATGTTCTTCTTTCCTTTCAAATGATGTGTGATGAAAGAGTATGTGAAAATGATGCTATTGCATGGGTTTATTTGTAGAAATATGTTACAGTTTTGTATCTGATTTAGTTGGGTTGATTAGCTTATCCCTAGAGTTGGTGAATTGCGCTGAGCGCTTAAAACCTTAAGTAGTCTAAATCGATCTCTTTGAACCAGGATGTCGGACACAAATGGATCTCACCCTAATAACGTTACTCGAGAGCGTACACCAGCTGCGACCGAACATCGCCCTCAAACCGCGACTGAACTGCGCCAACGTTTGGCTCATTTGATACCAGGGTCGAGTACAACAACACCGGGGAACGACCTTACTAGCATGCTGATGATTGAGATGCTGAACAAGCACGAGGACCTACTGAGGAAAGTGGTGGATCGACAAGGAGGAGGGAGGGAAGATGATTCCTCCGCTCTTCTCCAAAGGTTCAATAGCTTCAACTCGCCCACTTACAGAGGGGTAGCTGACCCCAAGGTCTTTGAAGATTGGGTTAGAGAAATTGAAAATATTTTTGACACAACCCGTTGTCCCGAGGAGCTAAGGGTGGACTTTGCTGCGTACCACCTGAAGGAGGAGGCCGATCTTTGGTGGGCCAGTGTGAGGGAGATACGGACTGAACCGGGTTTTGACTGGAACCATTTCATGGTTGTGCTGAAGGATTGGTTTTATCCTATGTCCCTTCAAAAGGCGAAAGAAAAGGAGTTCATGAACCTACGCCAAGGAGAACTTAGCATGCTCGCTTACTCAACTAAGTTCACCGAGCTATCTCGGTTTGCATCTGCTTTGGTATCCAGCGACCAGCTAAGGATGGATCGCTTCTGGGATGGGTTTAACTGCAAGATCCAGGATCGGATGTCATCACGTGAGTTCACGTGTTACCAGAACATGCTGAATGTTGCCCTCACTGTAGAAAGGGTAATGCACGATATGGAACGACAACTTGGCATACAAGGGCATAAGAGGAAAGAGTCACCCCGTTTCAACTCACCCCCATCTGACCAAGAGAAGAGGTTCCGCCCCAACCACTGGTAGGGTAACCAGTCTTCGGGACATAAGCCATCGCACATGCCAATATGCAAGATTTGCGGACGACCTGGCCGTTACCCTCGGGAGTGCAGAGCGAGGATTGTAAGAGGGGGATGTTTCAAGTGTGGAAGTCCCCAGCATCATATAAAGCAGTGCCCTCAACTGACCTCAGGGGCAATAATAATGGAAATAACGGAAACTGGAGAGCCCCGCAGTCAACGTATCAAAATCGGGGAAGCCATAACGGGAACCAAAGGCCGCAATAGCAAAACCGGGGTGGTCCCGGTGGAAATCAGAACAACCAAGGAAGGCCAACAAACCCGCCTCGTCAACAGCAACAACCGCCGCGTAACGCAGGAGGGCGGGTGTATGTGATGAGGAAGGATGAGGCTGAGAATGAAGCAGACGTCGTAACGAGTACCTTCTCTCTCCACCTCTACAATGTCTCTGTTTTATTTGATTCTAACGCTAGTCATTCTTTTGTTAGACGAGCTATAGTAGAGAAGGCTAAGATGAAACCCTCGGAGGATAGTAAGCCTATATCGGTTGCCCTACCCACCGGGGATACCATTAGATGTGGTGAATTATATGGGGGATGTCCTATAGTGATAGCAGGTCAGGAATTTGAGGCAGACCTTTATATGTCTGACCTAATGGAGTTTGATATTATTTTGGGAATGGACTGGTTAGCAAAGTATAGAGCTCAAATAGATTGCTACAAGCAAAAGGTGACCTTAGTAGGACCGAATGGAAGGAAGGTAGTGCATTGGAGTGATAGGCATCTTCAGAGTGTAAGGATCATCTCTGCCCTCAAGGCTCAGAAGTTGTTGGGCCAAGGTTGTGAAGGGTTTTTATGCAACGTAGTTGACACCAAGGCGGAGGAGCCTACAATTGAGAACATTCCGATAGTCCAGGATTTTCCTGACGTCTTTCTGGAGGTGATTCCGGGAATGCCTCCACTCAGGGAGGTGGATTTCTGCATTGATTTGGAGCCCGGGGCCGCACCTGTTTCAAAGGCCCCATATCGAATGGCGCCCGCAGAGCTTAAGGAGTTGAAGACCCAGCTGGATGAGCTGCTAGAAAAGGGATACATACGACCCAACACATCACCATGGGGAGCACCCGTACTGTTCGTGAAGAAGAAGGATGGTAGCATGAGGTTATGCATCGATTACCGAGAGTTGAACAAGATTACCATCAAAAATCGGTACCCTCTACCTCGCATTGATGATCTCTTTGACCAGTTGCGAGGTGCAACGATGTTTTCGAAGATAGACCTGAGATCAGGTTATCACCAGTTAAGAATCAGAGAAGAGGATATCTCTAAAACTGCTTTCTGAACTCGGTATGGTCATTACGAGTTCGTAGTAATGCCGTTTGACTCACGAATGCCCCAACCGCTTTCATGATTTAATGAACAGTGTGTTCAAGCCATTTTTGGACAAGTTTGTGGTGGTGTTCATCGATGATATATTAGTGTACTCAGGGACACGAGAGGAACATGCAAACCACCTGAAAGAGGTGCTGACAACCTTACGGAACAATGAGCTCTACGCGAAGTTTAAGAAATGTGAATTTTGGTTGGAGAAAGTGGCATTCTTAGGACACGTGGTGTCTAAGGAAGGAGTGGCAATGGATCCTCAAAAAGTGGAGGCTATCACTAAGTGGCCAACACCGAAGAATGCCACCGAGGTTAGGAGTTTTCTAGGTTTGGCAGGCTATTATAGGAAATTCGTTCAGGATTTCTCAAAAATTGCTAACCCATTGACCAATCTGACTCGGAAGTCAATAAAGTTCACGTGGTCGGAAAAATGTGAGCAAGCATTCTAGGAGTTGAAGAAAAGACTTACCTCGGCACCTATTCTCGCTCTACCTCAAGGAAACGAGGGATTTATCATCTACAGTGATGCATCACATGGTGGATTGGGTTGTGTACTCATGCAGGATGGGAAGGTAATTGCGTATGCATCCAGACAACTGAAGACACATGAGAAGAACTACCCCACTCATGACTTGGAGTTGGCGGCAATAGTTTTTGCACTTAAGATTTGGAGACATTACCTTTATGGAGTACACTGCGAGGTATTCACCGACCATCAAAGTTTGAAGTACCTTTTCACACAAAAGGAGCTAAACCTTAGGCAGAATCGATGGTTGGAATTTCTGAAGGACTATGATGTGAACTTTCAATATCATCCCGGAAAGGCAAATGTAGTGGCTGATGCCCTGAGTAGAAGACCTTATCCTGTTGTGAACCACTTGATGATGATGTCGCACGAGCTGTGCGAGGAGTTTAGGAGATTGGAGCTTAACGTGGTGACACCAGGAAGGAAAGCTGTATTGAATACTATGGAGTTGCAACCTACTCTCATGGAGGACATCAAGAGGACTCAAGAACTGGATTTGCAACTTGTCAAGATACGGGAGGAAGTTTTGCAAGGGAAGGCCCCTGGTTTCGTGATTCACGAGGATGGTACATTACGGTTCCATAACCGCATCTGTGTACCTAATATGGAGGAGTTGAAGAGGAAGATTTTAGAAGAGGGGCACAACACACCATATTCTGTGCACCCAGGGGGAAATAAGCTTTACAAGGATCTAAAGTAGATGTTCTGGTGGAGTAATATGAAACAAGAAGTGGCAGATTTTGTGGCGAAATGCCTCACATGCCAACGGGTCAAGGCAGAACATCAACGACCTGTCGGACTTCTGCAACCACTGGACGTTCCTGGGTGGAAATGGGACTCGATATCAATGGACTTTGTTGTGGGTTTGCCAAAGACCAGGTGGAAACACTATGTGATATGGGTAATTGTAGATCGCTTGACCAAGTCGGCTCATTTTCTAGCCATCGCCAACAACTGGTCCCTGGATCAGCTAGCTCAAGCTTATGTAAGAGAGATCGTAAGACTACATGGAGTCCCCAGTTCAATAGTCTCGGACAGAGACACTAGATTTCAGTCTGGTTTTCGGAAGAACTTACAGGAGGTGTTTGGTACCAAACTCAAGTTTAGCACCGCTTTCCACCCAGCTACTGATGGGCAGACCGAGAGGACTATTCAGACCCTCGAAGATATGCTATGGGCATGCGCACTAGATTTCAAGGACTCGTGGGATGACGAGTTGACTCTTATTGTGTTCTCCTACAACAACAGTTATCATGCTAGTATTGGGATGTCACCCTTCGAAGCTTTATACGCGAGGAGATGTAGGACTCCCCTATGTTGGCAAGACATTGATGAAGCTCTAACGATCGGACCGGACCTAATACAGGCCGCTACTCAGAAGGTTCGGATCATTCAAGATAAGATGAAGGCTGCACAAAGTCGACAAAAGAGCTATGCTGACAAGAGGAGAAGACCTTTAGAGTTAAAAGTGGGAGAATACGTGTTTCTACGGGTTTCACCCACAAAAGAAGTTATGAGATTCGGACAGTCGGGGAAGTTGACACCAAGATTTATCGGGCCGTATCCAATCTTGGAACGCATTGGGGAAGTTGCTTACAAGTTACAGCTGCCGGGATAACTTTCAAGAGTGCATAATGTCTTTCATGTGTCACAACTCAGGAAATATGTCCCAGACCCAACTCATGTGATTGATCCTAAGCCGCTTCAGCTACAAGAAGATTTGAGCTATGAAGAGCAACCGTTGGAAATATTGGATCGCAGAGAAAAACAACTTCGAAGGAAAGTAGTTCCCCTGGTGAAAGTACGATGGGCAAATCATACCACAACGGAAGCAACCTGGGAAACAGAAGAAGAGATGAGGACAAAATACCCTCACTTGTTTCACTCTTAAGGTATGTCAAGTTTCGAGGACGAAACTTCTTTTAAGGAGGTAATGATGTAAAACCTCGAGTATTAGGAAGAACGGAACCGTTAGGATTATTACCGAACTGTTAGGTCTAAGTTTAAGTTTCGAGGACGAAACTTCTTTTAAGGAGGTAATGATGTAAAACCCCGAAAATTTCAAAGATGTTGACCGTGACGTCGTTAGTAAATTAGGTTGATTTTGTTATTTATTTTATTATTCGTTTGTGTTTATTTTTGCTAACACTTGAGCTCGTAGGTTCGTGAGGGACTAACAAGGGTATATCAGTAATTTTTGTGGGTCTAGTATTATTAGTTTTACTCTTTTTATTATTGGTATTACAATTAATATTATTGTGTTATATGAATAATTACGTGAATATTATTTGTTATGTGATTATTATTAATGCTATTATTATTGGTGTTATTATTATTATTACTATTATTATTATTATTAGTTTGTTTTTAGAAAAATCAGATTTTAGTGTTGGGTTGGGTTAAGATTAAGAATAGACTAATTGGGCCTAAATATGTGTTTAATATAAAAACCTCACTCTGTCAAAAACCCTAAACCTAACAATCAAACCCTAGCCTCTCATCCTCTCCTCTCCCCCTCTCTCTCTCTAGCCGGCGCCCCACAACCACCGCAGCCGCCAACCACCGCCTGCGCCACCGGCAGCCACCGCAACCACCCTCCTCCCTCTTTCTTTCTCTTTTCTATCTTTCTTCCCTGTTTCTCTTCCCCTCTTCGCCTCGCTCGATCCGCCACCCACAACCGCCACCATCGTCGGTCGTGGCCTCGCCGTCACCACCAGACGACCACCGCCGTCGCACCGCCTGCCGGAGTCGTCGTTGCAGCAACCAGACGTGCAGGACGAACACCCAGTCGCTGCCGTTGCCGTGAATTGTGCCCGGTCCAGACGCCGGTGACGACCACCGACCCCACTCTGATCGACGACGACCTCGACGCCGCCGCCTCGACCGACCGCCCACACTCGCCGGAAATCGTTGCCCTAGCACCCTCTAACGCCCAAGCTAACTCGCGTCGTTAGTGAGCTCAAGTGTGTTCGTTTTGCTGTGAAGTGAAGCTAACCAGGTAATGTCTATTCTCTAATCCCCACCGGGATGCCTTTTAAATGTGTTTTAATGTTTTCTAATCTATTTTGAGTATTGGATCCCGAAAGGGGACTTTATGTGGAAATGTGACCATCTGTTTTGGATAACTGTTTATAATTGTTCGTGCTTTGATTTTTATGAGTTAAGAAATTGGATGGTCTATTATTAGTGGTTTTATTATTGGTTTTGATAACCTGGGTTGGGTTTGACTTGAGAATTGTGAGTTAAGTTTGAATAATATACTTTTAATTCAAAGTGAAACATTAAGCGGGTTTCGGGGTATAACTCGAAGTACAGGATTTGGAATCCTGCCGGGTTATAGACCAGGAGATCAGGGCTTCTTCACTGATATAGAATAGTGGATATTTTGATGCCTTTGGTAGGCGAATATTTTTATGCCTGTGGTAGGCGAACTTTGACTCCTGTGGTAGGCGAACTCTTTTGATGCCTGTGGTAGGCGAACTCTTTGATGCCTGTGGTAGGCGAACTCTTGATGCCTGTGGTAGGCGACTCTTTGATGCCTATGGTAGGCGATGTTACTCTAAGGGATGTGGTATCCCGCCCGCATAATAAAATATGGATTGGTTGGGTTGAGGAAAACAGTTAAGGGTTCAAAGGTTTGTGAAATGATTTGACTTGTTCCCTCTCCCTCAAATGAATTGAAATGAACTTAACTTGTTTTTTAACGTTAGGGGTAGACATTATTGAGATTTCCTCCTCATTTTTGAAATGTTTTGTTTTCAGGTGAAGATCTATATGCTGGGGACGGGAATTAGAAGTGAGGACGTCATGTTTAGAAGTCCTTGATTATGTTGCCTTTCTTTTATGAGAAACTTGAAGTTAGTTTTGACGTTTACTCCTAAGTATGAGTTGTTAGTTTGGTTTACCGTTATCAGACAATTGTAGTTTTCCTTCTCGCCTTGTATTCCTTCGGGAATACGGCAGTGACGCCCCATAAGAATTTTGAGTCTTCCGCTAATTTTGTCTGTTAACGTTAGTTTGACTTTGACTTTTCTATAATCAAATTTCCGGGGCGTTACAATTAGTGTCAATTGTGTCACTTCTACTTCTCCAAAACAGTAGAAAACAAGTGCAAAGCACACTTTAATACCTCATCAAATTCAATCCAAATCACTCCCAAACAAATTTGAAACATTCCACTACTCACTCAAGCACAACCCAACACCAAATATATACCAAAACACATAGCCCTACGGGGGATGTTTGGACCAAAAAATGCACAGCCCTAGAAGAAGAGAGAAGCTGCACTTACCTAATTCATCACCAAAACACTAACTAGCATTATGAAGATGGTGACCCGGTTGATTGACCTTGATTGATAAGGTCCTTCATTAACTTGATTTCATTGTAAACTAATCCCATATTTTTTTGGTGAGTTGTTTCAAGATCAGCAATCTTTTTTTGATGCATTTCTTCACGACCCTCAACATTGGCCAGTTGCTCTTTCATCTCAGCAATGATTTGGTCCTTTTGTTGAAGCTCTGCTCTTAATTCTGCCTTACTTGGTAGAGGACCCCTAAAGTCTAGAGGTGTCACCCCTTCTCTGAAGCAAATGACACGACCCTTTGTTTGAAGCCCAAAACAATTCTCCACCGTATCAATAACAGAAGCTGTTGGATTCTTTTCAGATTCTTGCTGAATTTCATCCTATATTCAAAGTACAATATACAAATATAGATGCATAAATGAAAATCCAAAAGCCTATTGTGGGTAGCTGCGGTGAGAGTGAAATTACCCCAAAAGCGGTCATCGCAAATTATCCGTGTTTCTTGAGGAGGACGACGGCAACAATGGCTGTTGTGGGTAGCTGTGGTGGGTTCGAGACGACAATCGCTTCTCAGTCAGCTCAGAGATTAGGGCATATGGTGAGATGAAGTAGAAAGGAGGCACATATAATATTTTTGACGGAAACAAAGTAAGTAGGGCGCCTTTCTTTATTCCATTTAATTTTTCACGAAAAAATTAGCCCACCTTATGAAAATGTACATTGCGCCAATTTGCGGTAATTACGACGGGCCACATAAATCATTTGTGACTGGATTTCAGACCTGTCGGTGACGTCACATATTTAAGATCGGATAAAAATTCCGTCCTAAATAGTATGCTTTACTACGACGGGATATGTTGTCCGTCGTTTCACGTGGTCGTAAATAAACAAATTTTTAATAGTGCCTATACAATTGAAATTATCCAACACATCTTATTATATGACCACTAACTTTTTAAAATTACAAGTATGATCGTTGTAGCTAGTCTTTTTTAGAATAACTCTTAGTTGAATTATTAGTGTTTTAGTGAGAAGTTATTACTGTATAAACTATCATTTAGTACCAACAGAAAAAGTCAACACCAACCATTTAACACATATAGGGAGAAAAAGTAAAAGAAGGTTTTACTGGAGTTATACTGGTTAAAAGGAGTGGAGGGGAAAATAAAGGATATAATGAAGCAGTAAAAGACGATTGATGGAATGGGTAAAGGTCTGAAGTAACATTACAATGTTTGCCTGAGGGAGAGCACACAAGCAAGGGTGGAGAATTGACACCTCAAACTCTACTCTTTTGTGCGTTGAGTAAGATGTGAAAATGGTGTGGTGTGGTGAAATTATAAAAAGTGTGGTGAGTTGTGGAATGATGTGGTGAATTTTGTGAAAGTATGGTTGATATCGTAAGTTAGGAGAGAGAATGTGAAAAGTAATGAAGAAAAGTGAAGAGAGAAAAAAAGTAAGAAGATATATTAGTAATGATCGTGAGTCCCGCAACTGTGAGTTTGAACTTGGCGAATTGGATGATGTGGAATCTATGGACCCCTACCAAGAGAGTCAAAATTTATCCCTTTATTTAGCTAGCTTTCCAATGGTGAGCATGAGTTTGACTTATATTAATTAAAAAAAGTAAATGTGTCCTACTTAATAATATAATTAATTTAGTTATATTGATAAAAAATGATGTAGATGAGGAGAAAGAGAAAAAATATGATTAAAATATTAGTGTGTTAAACTCGCTTTCAAACTCGTCTCGCGAGATTAACGACGAGATTCTCTTGAAAAGAGTCTCATTTTCACCACTGAAATGTCCTACACGTCTTCATTTCATTATCATCTTATGCCATGTCAGCAGTGAGTCAAATTTAAACTAATCGTTACGGATACTCTGATATAATATGGTAAATTGTGGAAGAATATTGAATGATATAATAAGTTATGGTACCCCCACTGCAGCGCACAAAAGAATAGGCCTTAGTATGTCAAAGCAACTTGGCAGAATACAGTAAATGATAGTTGAATTTTCATGAGGCCATTCTATCAGAGCAAATACAATTGCAATTCTAAACTTTGAAATGCAAGTGGGGTCCACTCCTTCCACATTATCCATCAATTCTTATTTTTTGGAACTTCATTCCATTCATCCTACAAAAATAAAAATTAATTCATTCCTACTTTTACTCAATAAAATATTTATTTGTGGAATCCACTTTATTTAAAATATACAAATCAATAGTTTTATATTATTTTAAATCTATGTGAAGACCATGTGTCAAAACACTGGCTGATCTATGGCTAGCCGGACGGTGGCAACAGCCACCGTTAACGTTAAAAAAATTAATAAATTGGTATAATTTAGAATAAAAATTATAAATTTTATGTTTATCATATAAAATAACAGTGTATTGGCCACCCTTGATTAGACGCCCCTGTGTCAAAATTTGATTGGAAAAGATAAAAAGAAAAATAGGGGTGCAAGTAGGAACTCTGCAACATTTTGGGAACGTATTCTCAATTTTCTTGTTCCTTACTTATTGAAGCAAAACGAAACTAACTGAACATATTCCAATGTTTAAAAGGTAACGGTTGTACATGGTCTTAGGATACTATGGTGCATTGGTGTGGGAGGAAATTTATGTTGGGAGATCATACTATTATATAGATTTCGACATAAGCGCAATATCCATTGCATCTTCTCCTACTATTTATTGAATAAAGTAAATGTTTATCATAAAGCTAATACTTATTGTAGTTGAAAAATGTTGACATAAATAATGAAGATGATGAGAATGGCACCCATAACAATAATTAAAACACCAACAACAACAACAATAATAATAATAATAATAATAATAATAATTATTATTATTATTATTAACAATAATAAAACATAATAATAATGACAATAATAACAATAATAATAATAATAATGTCTTTTTAGTCATTTTACATTTATGAGCTACTTAAACCTTCAATTTTACTGATCAGATTCTTCACAAACAAGTATTTCGTCACGGGCACGATGGAGCGAAGAAACCCAGGCTGAGCCATCATGGTGTCGCGGGCACGACACACTTGTCTCGGGCGCGACCTCAATCTGCCCAGAATTCCCCTTTTGGGCCAGAAGGCCGTCGCGGGTGATAAGTGATTTTTATATAGTGTTTTTAGAGCTCAAATCACATCTATTTCATGCTTTTTATACCCGAAACTCCGTATTTTTTATATCAATTCCTGTGATTTCTTCACTTGGTTGCGAGATTGGTACATTTTGCAGGAAATAATGGAAATACATTGAA
Source organism: Portulaca oleracea (assembly GCA_029582165.1). NCBI lineage: Eukaryota > Viridiplantae > Streptophyta > Magnoliopsida > Caryophyllales > Portulacaceae > Portulaca > Portulaca oleracea. The sequence goes on from CM055876.1 coordinate 15,045,365, forward strand.
AAAGGGTTAGGACGGGTGTGGTGTAGAGTTTTCTTTTGCTAGTGTCGAACACTTTCTGGATTGTGGGAGTCCATGAAGACTCCTTAGAGTTTAGTAACTCGGCTACAGGGGATAGAATACTTCTGAAGTTCTTCACAGACCTCTTATAGAAAGAAGTCAAGCCGTGGAAGATTCGATCACCAAGAATACTGGTTGGAGTAGACCACTCCTTGCTAGCTTTGACTTTTCCTTCATCAACTTTGATCGTTTCTGTTGAGAATACATAGCCAAGAGAGACTATGTTGTTGATGGAGAAGTAACACTTGAACAGAATACCATGCAGCTTCACGTGAGCCAAGGTCTTTAAAACATATTGAAGGTGAAAGATGCGACCTTTCTCACTTTTGCTATTCACAAGTATATCTCCGAAGTAGATAACGATACACTTGCTAATAAGGGGCTCCAAAACCTGATTCACCAATCTCATTAAAGCATAAAGAACATTAGTTAGTCGAATAGCCATGACTAACCATTCATAGAGATCTCCTTTGGTTTTGATAGAAGTGTCCCCTTCTTGAATTCGAACTGGATCAGTGGAGCGTGGCGTAGTGGGAAGAGATTGAATATCTAGCTTGAGAACCTTGAATCAATAATCAACAATAGCTTGGAACACCAAAGGGATTGGATATGACCTTGGATAAAGGAAAGTCCACCACCAAAGGCCTAACACCCCACCATGATCATCATAAAGGAAATTCCACCAAATGATCAATAAAGGAATGACTAGAAACACCACCACTTAATTAATGGATAAAGTAATCTAGATTTTGAGAGAAGTTTAGGGAAGCCCTAACCAATGCATAAGCATCTTCATAATTCATCAAAAGCTGCTGAAAAAATGAGATAACAAGCTATTTATAATAAACTAGGAATTAGGCTAAAACAGGGCAAAAAAGACGAAAATACGCGTCCGTCTGAGGGTCGCCGGGCGAGCGATGGGTGGCTCGGCGTAGCCGTCTCGACCGCCTCGCTGGCGTTAAGATGGGTCGCGGGCGCGACATCTTGCCGCTCGGGCGAGCGCCAGCTTGTTTCTTCGGCGAGCGTGCCTTCGTCCACTGGCGCCCGTGACAAAACAGGGCAGAATGGTTGCTCGGGCGAGCAGATGATTGGCTCGGGCGAGCAACGCTTCTGGGCAGTTTTCCCTGCCGACTTCAAATGCGTATAACTTCTTCATCCGAACTCCGTTTTAGGCCCGTAAGATATCGTTGGAAAGCTCTCAGTGTGTACTATAAGCTTCATCAGAGTTGTATTGAAGGAGTTATGACCCAAAACGTGAAGGCGCGCGCATTTCCAACCTCTGATCGTCTTTCCCCTTGCAAGTTATTAACTTGGTTACTTCCGAGACTTGATATCAACACGCCCTTCATTCCCGGGATGACCCAATCCGGTCCCGAGGCCTCCCAGGTCGTCGACAAGTCCCGAGCCTCTCCTTACTCCAACAAGGATGGCTCGCCGAGGCCACGATAGTGTGATGCTCACCATCCCGCCTTTTGTAAAGGTGTAACAGTTCCTGAAAATGAGTGGGTGAGCGGTTTTAGTCCGGTGATGATGGGTCGGGATTTCATCGATCTTATCTTTAACCACAATCCCGTCTATGAAAGCTTGGCACCGAACCCGACACTGAACCCGATACGGTTCAATCAGGATACCCACTTCTTGGACCAATCTCTGAAACGACTCGGGTTCCATCTAGTTCGTCCATTAGATCTTCAATTTTAGGAAACCTGTACTTGATAGGACTCTTGTTGATGCACAGACGTTGGTTTCCAACTTCCTTCGTTTCCACAAGGGTAGGGGTGTCACATGGAATGCAGCTTTCCCTAATCACACCCTTGGTTTGAAGATCGTCAACTTGCTTTTGAACCTTTGGAGGTTCACTAGGGTTTTCGTGAGTTGCTTTGATAGGTGTTGGGACCAAATCAGCTTGAACATCACGTTGAGAAGGGTGGATGACGAGAGGGTTGCTGTGGCTTGGATTTTTGTAATATTTAACTGTTATCCACTGGTCAATCCATTCTTTTTACGGAATAGGGCCTACTATCTACTAAACGAGAGATTGTTAACTATGTAAATTGAGCTCATAACCTCTCGTTTAAGATGTAGCGGACTGCTAGGAATGAAGATTGGACTCTTGACCTCATGTTTGAGAAGCAACTGGAGCGTTATCAATCGCGTGGAGGGAGATTGATTGCTTGAGTATTGAAGAAAAACAAGGGGAAGAACTTAAACAACAATGGAGATAATAGAAGACCTTGGAAAGGAATGTCCACCACCTTAGTCTAACATTTCACCATGATTAATTAGGAGTAATCCACCATTAACCATTAAAGAAATGACTTGAACACCACCAAATTATACTTGGATAAAGTAAACAAGATTTTTGGGGAAGAGGCTTGGGGAGAACTCATATATTTCATATCATAATATCATAAGTTGTCTTGGGAAATGTGAAAACAGGGTATTTATATTAAGCAGCAAAATTAAGCTAAAACTCAGCACAAAACAAAACAGGCACGCGCGTGTCACAGCACCGTCGCGGAAGCGACGCAGGTAGTCGCGGGCGTAACGCCATTCTGTCTCGCCAATCCCTCATCCTGCTGTGGAGTGTCGTGGGCGCTACGGGTTGTGTCACGGGTGCGACGGCTCGACCAGAAGATTGTCAAAATGGGAAAAATCACAAAGAAAATAAAAAGGAAGTTGAAGACAAGTAGAGTTGAAGGAATGAATGGCCCAACAGTCGTGGCCTAGCCCAATTTTGGGTGGAGAAATCCCTAAGCCGCCCTAAAGCGTCGACGTCTGCCAGCGCCTAGACACGGAGAGCAATCCTCACGAGCCAAACGCTGCCAGCGCCCAGAGGGACGCTGCCAGCGCTTTGTTCCCTAATTCTCCCATATTTAAGGGAAACGCGCCTGCCATTTGAAAAAATAGGTGGGACGGACTGTTTAGACCCAATTCTGTGTCTATATACCACCTAAATCCTTAGGCTTTAACTCGTTTCGTGGTTTAATTTCATAAGTTTTTAATGCGTTTTGGTTATTTTTGTAGATTTTGGAGCTTTCGCCGAAAACGTAGCAAAACGGGCTTTTTTTATAGCATTTTTGGTGATTTCCCGAGCCAAGCCGGACTGGAAACCGAGGCGGAGTCGACCCGGGACCACACTCCCAACCTTTGGTGTCAATTAGTGATGTAACGCATGCTACGACCCTCGAATCGAGCGTTAAATGCTTCGGAAAGAAGGAAGAAACAAAGGGACGAAAAGAGTAGGGTAGCCCCCGCCACCCTGAGCGTAGCACCCGCTACCATAGGGGGTAGCGCCCGCCACCAGAGAGGTCGCACCCGCTATCTGTGCTCAAAGTCAGCAGGGATTGTCATCTGAGGAAGGTAGCGCCCGCTACCGTATGGGTCGCGCCCGCGACCTCCTGATACCGAGTGAGACCGTGCCCACGGTCTCCCAGACCGTACCCACGGTCTCTCGAAGCTCGAAATCGCCCGACCTTTTTCGTTGGACAGAACATGACCGTGGCCACGGTCTCCTATACTGTGAGCACGGTCTCCCTATGTCCTACGCGTGTTTTCGGCTTGAAGTGCTGCGTTTTGGCCAATGATTTTCACTTGTATCTATATCCCTTGTGAACGATTTCTTGGCATCTATCGAGGGTTAGACTTGGACATTATTTTCAGCTTGTAATTAGTGGTTTTTAGAGGGAGATTAGTGAGAGATTAATCTAGGGTTTTGGAGATTTGTATTTATTATTGAAGATTTGGGTATCCAAACAATTGAAAGATTGTTGGATCATCTTTTTATTGCCTTCCTTTGTTCATCTACAGCACTTTGATAAGTTTTCTCTTCCCTTAACTCCTTTATTAATTACTTTGCTAATTACTTTGCTTGTTCTTGATTGCTTTGCTTGCTATTTCATTGTTCTTGCTTGTTTATGGTTGTTTGATGTTAGAAATCATGTTTAGGTTTGGGTTGGATGTTGTTAGCTTAGTTTTTATCATGATTAGTGGCTAGAAACCCTATGGGTTAGGGGGTAATTAAGGGTGTGAATGGGTGATTAGGTTTAGGTTAGCAATTTTAGTGAGTAATTAGTTGAGAAATCAACTTCCTAATCCTATCCTTCCCTCAAGTGGGATGTATTTGGGTGCGAAAGCATCCCGAATACATCCAACGCTTGTTAGAAGGTAGGAATTAGGATAGTTAGTATTCTAGTTCGCGAAAGCGAATAGAAACTAACTAGGAAATTCCGTTCCTTGAACTCCCCTGGGTCTGTCGATGGACTTTGGGGAAGTTAATCCGGACTATCCTTGAAAGAGGAAGCCCGGTAGGTATTTTCTAACGGAGTTACCATTTGATTTCCCCTTCTCGCTACTCTCTTGTTGCAAAACCCATTTCCTCATCCCCGTTTGCATCCCGAAAAGCCTTCGAAGCCCATTTTCCATTCCTTGACCGACCTTAGCTTTGTTTCTTGCGTTGTGATCCTTTCAAACCAATCCTTACCTTAGCAATCTTATCCTGACCGTTGACCTAGATTCTTTGACCAAGGCCGCCAGCTCCCTGAGAGAGAACGACAATACCGAGGTCTAACAAACCGCTTTACACAAAATGGCGCCGTTGCCGGGGAGCCAGCGCCCTTAGTTTTAGTTTCTTGGTTTTTGGTTATTTGAGATTGCTTTCACGCTAGAAATTAGTTTGTGCTAATCCCGATGAATTTGACGCTTCTATTGGTCCTTGTTGGTTCATGTAGGTACGCCCTAATGTTCTATCGAGCATCGTAGGAGGCCTCGAGTCCAATGAGTGAAGTCCAAGCTGATTCACCCAGTACCCTTCTATCATATGCCGTTCATCTTCGGGTACGGGAGGCAGTCCTATCATTTTACCACCATTACCACCCGATGCTGTGTTCGAGTTTAAACCGTACTTACTTGAAGTCTTCGAAAGAAACCCGTTTCATGGTGACGATGCTGCTGGAAGTCCCATTACTCATATTGATAAATTCGAAGATCAGATTAGTTTCATACACATTCCAAAGATATCACCAGAATTTTTGAAGTTGAAATTCTTTCCTCTCACTCTTGCGGGCAAAGCGAAGATATGGTCCACCTGATTTTTATTCTTCATGGGAGGCACTCAAAGGAGATTTTCTTCACCGTTTCTTTCCGGGGGAGGAGACACACCGACTTCGAGCAGAAATTTTAAGTTTCAAGCAAGGGCCGGAAGAGAGTCTTTTCGACGCTTGGGGGAGATTTAAGAGTCTTCAACGACAATGCCCTCATCATAATTTACCGGATTGGATGTTGCTTCAACATTTTTATCATGGGCTCCGTGGTCCTCTTAGAGAATCTGTTGATCATGCATCTGGAGGGATGTTTCTAAAGAAAACTGCGGAGGAAGCCAACATTTTTCTTCACGAGCTATCTCAGAATGTTCCTAGTTGGGGAGACGGCCAAAATTCAGGAAATGGGGACTATTCTTTGGAACACAACCCCATTATCAAATTCCTAATGGCCACCGTTCTCGATTTGCAGAAGAAGATGGTGGACGATGAGGTTTCCAACCAGTTGAACTTAGCCCGAGGTATGCAACCCTTTGCATCCACATCTATTCCCATTGTGCATGTTTGTAAGTTGTGTTCTGGTCCACATCTCGAGCATCAATGTGTAGAGTATCGTCAAGTAGAACATGTGAATGTCGTTTATTCCAACCAACTTTATTCCCATTCTTATGAAGATGATGATCCCGGTTACACTACATTTGCCAATCCTATATTTGATCCTGTTTCTCAATTTTATGACCATCATGCACATTTTCAAGAGGAGTTCTCACATCAAACCAGCCCACAACCCCAAGTTTCTCAACCATCCCAGGATTCTATGATTGAAAAGTTGTTGCAACAAATTAGGACCAATCGAGAAAGTGATGGTGCTCGCCTTAGAGACCTTGAAACCCAAATGACCCAAGTATACTTTTCTCAACCCATTCAACCTCAACCCATCCAAGGGGAGCAAGTTGAAGCCATTACCCTAAGGAGTGGAAGAAAAATTGAAGAACCTATGGTAGTGGAGGAGAATGTGGAGAAGGAGAGACTTTTGGGTGACAAAGAGGGTGATGTGGTAGATGTCTCGGAGGAGGAAGATTTAAGGGAAAAGCAGGAGATTGAGTTAGGCTTGGGTAAGGGAGTCGTGGAGGATAGTACTGAAGAAGAGGATTTAGAAGTTGAGCAAAACATAGTTGAGGAAAAGAAGGATGATGTTGTGGTTAATGAGGTCGAGGATGAAGAAAAAGAGAAGTTGGAAGAGAGGGTAGAGATTGAGAAAAGACGAGAGAAAGGGAAGGAAGTCTTGAAGGAAGATATTCATGAAAACCTTTTGGAGAAACCCATTCCATATAGACCACCAGCTCCATTTTCCAAGAGATTGGTTTAACACAAGAATGATGAGAAATTTTCCAGATTTATCGATATGATGAAGAAGCTCCAAGTTAATATACCATTTCTAGATGCTATGGCGGAGGTCCCTTCTTTCAAGAAACATCTGAAGGACCTTTTGACAAACAAGAGAAGTATCAAGGAGTCGTCGACCGTTCATCTTACGGTTAGTTGCAACGCCATTATGGGAAGCAAGTATCCTGAGAAACTAGCCGATCCCGGTAGTTTCTCTATTCCATGCTTAATTGGTGATATGAAGATTGATAATGCGTTATGTGACTTGGGGGTAAGTGTGAGTGTCATGCCGCACTCTATATGTAATAAGCTGAACATTGATGACTTGACCCCTACAACTATTAATTTGCAACTTGCGGACCGGAGTGTTAGGAAGCCCCTAGGAATATTAGAAGACATCCTGGTTCAAGTGGGAAGTTTCCTTATCCCTTGTGACTTAGTTATTTTGGAGATGAATGAGGATTGGAGAAATCCTATTATTCTTGGTCGACCCTTTCTAGCCACTGCAGGAGCTACCATAGATGTGAAAAGAGGCCGCCTGTCTCTTCATGTGGGTCGAGATTATATTGATTTTGACATCGACCCTTCAAGAGTGAAATCTCCCAAAGAATCTCATTTTAAGGCCGATGCGGTGGTAGACATCTTGGATGAACCCCAAAAGGAGTCTTAGTTTCTTGAAGTTGAGCCCGATGATTGGGGAGAAATTAAATATCTAAGGGCTTCGCATCCAAATATAAGTGAATTTGAGGATATTTACCATGATCATCCTGTCAAGATCATTCCATGGCGGAAGGAAATTTCTTTGAGTGAAACCTATGTTGAGTGCAACAAAGTCAATAAGCTGATTTTCAAAGGTCCTAGGCCCGCTAGGAAGCGTTGGAAGAGAAGAAGGAAACGTTGGTGGAGGAAGCCAAAGAAAATGCTATCCGGATATCCTAGGCGGATGATTGGACCACCGGAAGAGTGTCCCGTGACATTCATGAACCTCTTTGAGAATCATGGGAAAAAGAGGAAGAAGAATTGGTGGAAAAGGTTGATGATGTTTTTGGTTTGTGTCCCGAGGATCCCAAGAATCAAGTAAGTATTTAGGTCGAGCTAGGGACCTAAAACAAGCGCTCTATGGGAGGCACCCCATAATTTTTGAGTTTCCTATTTCAATTTTGCTAGTTTTTCTTATTTTTCTTATTTTACTTCTTTTTCTTCTTTTTAATTTTTCCTTTTCCTTTTCCTTAGTTTATAGTCCCTAGTGTCTTATTTTAATTTTTGTTTTGTTCTTTTTCTTTTATGCATGCGAACACTCACACTTAGTATGTTTTTCTTGCTTATTCCTAACCAAAGTGTGACGTTTTTCTTGGATTGCGGATTGGGTTTGTTATTTATTTGAAGACCCTGAGGTAACCTCTTTCCGCACTCTTTGAATGTGTACATAATATTGATCCTTGTTGCATGCTTGATTTTTCTTTTGGGTGGCGAGCCCCTTTGAGTGTTTGTGTTGGGATTATATTGCTGTTGGAGCCGTGTGGGCTCGGGTCGCCACCACCTTTATATGCTAGTTGTTCTTGTTTATTTGTTTTTGTAGGTTCTCTACCCTTTTCTTGTGACACCTTCCCACAATGAGGACATTGTGGCGTTTTAAGTGTGTGGGGGGGGGGGGGAGATATTCTGTTTCAAGGATAGATCACCTAGTAGTTTTGATCTTTGTTTTCTTAGTTTTTGCTTAAAATTTGAAAAATTTTCGTGTGAAAAAGGAGAAAAAAAGGAGTGAAAGCCTTAAAAGTTTTTCTTTCAGTTTTGTTTTTGCTTTGTTTTTGCTTTGTTTCTTGGGTCTTGTTGTCGAAATTGAGAAGCCGTTCTTAAACTTCTTTAAAAAGAAACCGTCTGAAGCTGCTGACTGTCTCTGCACGAGTCATGACTTATTACTTTAGATGTCCTTCATTGAGTTTCTAGCGAAACCCCCGATTCCTTTCACGTTCTGGTTGAAGTCGGGAGATTCTAGGGGTTTGTGTCCGAGCTTGTTTTGTTTCCCTTTTTTAGCAAATGCAAAGTCAAAAAGAAAGAAAAAGAAAGAAAACCTACAATAACCGGATTAAGTGGAGCGTGTCGCTGAATGACATCAACCACAATACACTTAGCCAACCTACACGGGCCCGGTATTAGCGGTACGACGCTATTACCCCTTAAGCTCCTCCCATATTGAATTCTCGGTGGAGGTGTGTATGGAAAAGACTGTGTTGGGAGGGTAAACCCCATATTTGGGCCGTCCAATTCCCGAAAGTAAGGCTAATATCGACTATAAAAAGAAAAGAAAAAAGAGAAAAAGAAAAAGCAATTTTGTTGGGATTACCCAACCCCAAAAAGATAAGTTTGAGCGTTAATAAAGCGTGGGGCCTCTCCTTGCAACACCTACGGCCCTCACCAAGCCAAGGGCGACCAAATGCGAGGAAGGGCAACACTTCTCTTGTTCATTTCGTTGTTTTTGAGTTCGGGCATGAGTCCTTGGAGTCTTTTGGATTCCGTTAGAACCCACTAGCACTTACGCACATGGGGTTTTGCTTGACATTAGGTGTAGGACATCAAAAATCTCAAAGATTGACTTTTGCTTAAGATAGGTGTTTGTGAGACGCTCATCACGGTTCCTTCTTTTCTTTCTGTTTTCCTCGGTTTTGTTTTCACTTTCCCTCTCTCCTTTTTCTTTGGCTTTTGTGGGTATAGCCGCTACAAACCCTCACGAGTCCATCTTGTCCACTCGGGCTGCCGGGGGGTTCAAAGGGCTTGGTGCATACGCTAAATGCACTCGTCTCCTCCCACGACAGAAGAGTTGGTGTTTAGTTTTCTTATTTGTCTTGTTTTGTTTTGCTCGGGACGAGCAAAAGTTTAAGTGTGGGGGGGTGTTTAGACCCGATTCTGTGTCTAAATACTGCCTAAATCCTTAGGCTTTAACTCGTTTCGTGGTTTAATTTCATAAGTTTTTAATGCGTTTTGGTTATTTTTGTAGATTTTGGAGCTTTCGCCGAAAACGTAGCAAAACGGGCCTTTTTATAGCATTTTTGGTGATTTCCCGAGCCGAGCCGGACCTGAAACCGAGGTGGAGTCGACCCGGGACCACACTCCCCTTTGGTGTCAATTAGTGAAGTAACGCATGCTACGACCCTCGGATCGAGTGTTACATGCTTCGGAAAGAAGGAAGAAACAAAGGGACGAAAAGAGTATGGTAGCCCCCGCCACCTGACCGTAGCACCCGCTACCATAGGGGGTAGCGCCCGCCACTAGAGAGGTAGCACCCGCTACCTGTGCTCAAAGTTAGCAGGGATTGGACCTCCTGATCCCAAGTAAGACCGTGCCCACGGTCTCCCAGACCGTACCTACGGTCTCTCGAAGCTCGAAATCGCCCGACCTTTTTCGCTAGACAGAACATGACCGTGGCCACGGTCTCCCAATGTCCTGCGCGTGTTTTCGGCTTGAAGTGCTGCGTTTTGGCCAATGATTTTCACTTGTATATATATCCCTTGTGAACGATTCCTTGGCATCTATCGAGGGTTAGACTTAGACATTATTTTCAGCTTGTAATTAGAGATTTTTAGAGGGAGATTAGTGAGAGATTAATCTAGGGTTTTGGAGATTTGTATTTTTTATTGAAGATTTGGGTATCCAAACAATTGAAAGATTGTTGGATCATCTTTTTATTGCCTTCCTTTGTTCATCTACAACACTTTGATAAGTTTTCTCTTCCTTTAACTCCTTTATTAATTACTTTGCTAATTACTTTGCTTGTTCTTGATTGCTTTGCTTGCTATTTCATTGTTCTTGCTTGTTTATGGTTGTTTGATGTTAGAAATCATGTTTAGGTTTGAGTTGGATGTTGTTAGCTTAGTTTTTATCATGATTAGTGGCTAGAAACCCTATGGTTTAGAGGGTAATTAAGGGTGTGAATGGGTGATTAGGTTTGGGTTAGCAATTTTAGTGAGTAATTAGTTGAGAAATCAACTTCCTAATCCTATCCTTCCCTCAAGTGGGATGTATTTGGGTGCGAAAGCATCCCGAATACATCCAACGCTTGTTGGAAGGTAGGAATTAGGATAGTTAGTATTCTAGTTCGCGAAAGGGAATAGAAACTAACTAGGAAATTCCGTTCCTTGAACTCCCCCGGGTCTGTCGATGGACTTTGGGGAAGTTAATCCGGACTATCCTTGAAAGAGGAAGCCCAGTAGGTATTTTCTAACGGAGTTACCATTTGATTTCCCCTTCTCGCTACTCTCTTGTTGCAAAACCCATTTCCTCATCCCCGTTTGCATCCCGAAAAGCCTCCAAAGCCCATTTTCCATTCCTTGACCGACCTTAGCTTTGTTTCTTGCGTTGTGATCCTTTCAAACCAATATCCTTACCTTAGCAATCTCATCCTGACCGTTGACCTAGATTCTTTGACCAAGGCCGCCAGCTCCCTGAGAGATAACGACAATACCGAGGTCTAACAAACCGCTTTACACAGACGAAAAACATCAAAGAGAATAGAGAGTTTTTGAGAGCTTTTAGAGTAGTTTTTAGAGTGTTTTCTTCCCATTTTAATTCTCAAACATTGTTATTAGTTTAGATCGTTGTAAGTGATTGAAAAACACGAAAGAGATTGATTCGAGTGACACGAAAAGATCGATTCCGCCACTTCAAACACCGGTTATTTCTATTTTATCTCTATTTTTTTCCAATTATTGTTTAGCTTTTACGATGTTTACTTCTAGTATTATGAGTAGCTAAATTCCTTCGTTTGGAGGATAAACTCGATGTCCTTTGGTTGATTTTGAATGCAAACTTGGTGTTAAGTTATCCTTTTATTCGTTTAATCTGCGTATATTGTACTCCCTCCGTCCCAAATTAATTGACATTGAGCTATGTATTAATTACTAACAAATTACAATGAGTACCAATATGAAATTATCGTCATTAGAAAGTTGTTTTATTAAAAATTACAATAGAGGTAGTTTCATATTGTAACTCATTGTAATTGATGAATAATTAATGGTCAAAGTTTAGTTAAAATGTCAATTAATTTGGGACGGAGGGAGTATGTCATAGTAAAATCTAGCTAACCGCCTTTTACTTGGTATTAGATTCTTGATGATATGACGAAAGTTTGAGTCTTGAATTGGAAAAGCGTAGATTGAATAGGTTAGAAAATAGTTAGAAATAATGATTCTTACCTAGGGTCAATTATAATAAGTTCTTTACCTTTGATTAGATTAAATAGTTATAAATAATGTTTAGTTTAATCACTGTAGCTCACTTCGAATCGAAAGATTGTTGTGAAAGGGCTTAGAAAGATTATAGACTCCGAATTATCCTGTTACTTACACCGCGATTGCTGATAAATTGTTTGATTGGCTAGAGTGGACTCCCCGGACACCTTTAATCATCTGTTAAAAACCCTAAAAATTCCTGCTTTCTTCGTTTAGTTTATTGAAGCCTATCACAAACCTTTGATCGACCTAGCATTCTTTGTAGTGAACTAGTTCAGTGCGTTGTTGAACGCAAATCCCTGAGAGAGAATGATATTTATTACTACACAGACCCGTACACTTGCGGTACACAGACACCTTATTAGTTTAGGGCCTGTCAAGTTTTTGGCGCCGTTGCCCGGGATTTGTTCCCCCAACCGCCATTGGATGAACACAGTCTGATGACTAGGTTATTTGTTTTTATTTTTCTTTACCACTTTTGTTTACGCTTGGTGTTCTTGTTTTTGTATTTTTCAGGTTTATGCAAAAAGATTTCTCTTTCGAGTACGATCCCGAGATCAGACGCACACTTCGAGAGAGAAGGAAAAGAGCGAGACTGGAGAAGGAATAAGAAAATCAAGAAACGGACGAAGAAGAGCAAGAATTGGAAAAAGAAGAAGAGATGGGAGAACGACCACGGACATTCGGGCAATATCTGACTCCCAATGTCACCAACCCACAATCGGCTATCAACTTTCCCACCATCCAAGCGAATGACTTCGAGCTACCTTAGTCATTGATCAACTTGGTGTTGAAAGCACCGTTCCATGGGCTGGAAGCGAGGATCCAAACCGACATCTGCAACTCGGACGCCATCAAACTGCGTCTCTTTCCATTCTCGTTGGAAGGTAAGGCATGGGAGTGGCTCGACCCACTTCCACTAAACTTAATCACAACGTTCGATGAACTCGCCAGCACTTTCTTGGCGAAATACTTTCCTCCAAGCAAGCTCACCAGTTTGAGGAATCAAATTTCAACCTTTACACAAGAGCCAGACGAGACGTTATACGATGCTTGGGAAAGATTCAAGGACATTCTTCGACAATGTCCTTAACATGGACTCAAACCATGGGTTCCAGTCCAATCTTTTTTCAATGGAGCAAACGAGTCGACGAGAGGAAGCAGCCTCTCTGCAGCCGGAGGCGATCTTATGGACAAGACTGTGCCTCAGATCACAAGTCTGATAGAACATAATAAGAGATTTAATGCAAAAAGTAGAGGCTTTAGCGACACATAATAAAATTTTAGAAAATCAGATTGCTAATTCAGCAACTCCCTCTACTAGCTTACCACCTCAGCCTGTCCCTAATCCGGGTGCTCAATGTAACGCTAAAACTTGTGAGGAAACGGACCTTAGGTGTGAATCTTTAGAAGCACCAATTACACATGGGGTAGTCGAGACTGATCCTGAACCCGACCTATTGAAGGGAACCATAGCACCCTCAGTTATGCCTAAAAAGGAAGACCTAGGTAGCTTTAAGTTCCCTATTCAGGTAGATGGTAGACCCATCAAATATGCCTTATGTGACACAGTGTCAGGGGTAAATGTCTTACCGAAGTCTTACCTGAGGAAGTATGACCATAGGGAGTTAAGGGTAACCAATATGACCCTCCGTTTAGCAGACAAAACCCTTAGGAGACCTCTAGGGATCTTATATGACATTCCCCTCAAGATAGGAGAACATGTTGTTCCTGTTGATTTCATGGTTGTAGACACAGGTGAAGATCCCGCACCATAGATTATTCTAGGGAGATCCTTTCTTTCGACCGTTAATTGCAAGATGGACATGAAGGGAGGAACGATGATCATTGAGCTAGGGAAGTCAATGACGGAGTATAAAGTACGAGAAGGCACGTTAGCTCCAAGGCATGTCCCAAAAATAATTCAAGATGATGGAGATCGGTTCCAAAGCGGAACAGGACCCTGACGGTTAGGGGTCCATAATGTCAAGCTAACGACGTTAAACAAAGCACCACGGGGAGGTACATCTCCGTCTAATATTCATTACTCCCCTCCTTGTTATTTTATTTCAGTTATTTCTTTCAGTTTTTACCCCTTAGTAATTTTTATTTTGTTGTTTACTAATTTTCCTTTTAGTGTGTAGAGAAAAAGAGGAGATTTAGAAGAATTTTTTGGTTATTATTGAAATTATTATCTCTAACCTAATAATTTTTGAGTTGGTAGATGTTTGTAGGGATTTTTCGCAAAAAATTGCTGAGGGGTGCCATACATTTTTTTTAACTGACTGGCGGGGCACAACTTTTCTATAATACATTCTCGGGTGACATTATATTTAACTAAATGACTCAAGGGTGACATTCCGACTACTTTGGCTGAAATCCGACGAATTATGTTGGAAAAGACGAAAATGCTCTTATTTTTCTTTCTAATTTAATTTTATCTACCCTTCCACCATCTTCCTCTCTTTCCCTCTCCCTCTTCCTCCACCCTCCTGAAGCTCAGCAAACAATGGCAGCCTTCCAACGACTTCGGATCTCTCAACGCCACCTTCGACCCCTCTGACGGCGTCGTTTCCTTTCACCCACCCAACAACAACTCCGTCGCTGCCAATGTCCTCCTCCTCGTTAAGGCGATGTCGTACAACCTCTCCATCTTCACCGTCGATTCCCTCCTCGTCCCTTCTGGGTTCGATCTGATGGCGTCGGAGGCGCGCCCTCCTCCACCGGGGCTCAACATAACCCGAGCTCTCATCGGCGGCTATGACTTCAACGTCGTGGCGTCGATGCTGACGGCGTCGGGGGTGGTGGAAAAGTTCGAGGCGGATGAGGGCGGCGCCGGAATCACCCTCTTCGTACCCACCAACGAGGCCTTCGCGAATCTTCCGGCACCGGTGCAGCTGCATGCTTTGCCGGCGGAGAGAAAAACCCTGGTGCTCAAATTTCCTGTCCTGCATTCATACTACCCTCTCGGATACCTAGAGTCGATCGTGAACCCGACTCAACCGACGCTCACCACCGAGGACAACGACGCCGGAAGTTTCACGCTCAACATTTCTCGGGTAAACGGGTCGGTGGCGATCAACACAGGTATTGTTCAGGCGGTGGTGACACAGAAGATGTTTGATCAGAACCCAGTTGCGATTTTTGGGGTTCCAATGTGTTTTTGCCCAGGGAGATCGTTGGAAAAGAGGGAGAAAGTGGTGTGAGTTTAGGACTTCTTAGGAGCCACCATTGTTTCCGGCTGAGCTTCATGAGGGTGGAGGATGAGGGAGAGGGGAAGAGAGGAAGATGGAGGAAGGATAGATAAAGTTAAATTAGATAGAAAAATAAGGGTATTTTCGTCTTTTTCAACATAACTCGCTGGATTTCAGCCAAAGTAGCCGGAATGTCACCATTGAGTCATTTAGTTAAATATAATGTCACCCAAGAATGTATTATAGAAAAGTTGTGCCCCGCCAGTTAGTTAAAAAAGATGTATGGCACCCTTCAGCAATTTTTTGGGATTTTTTGTATCTCAAATTGTAGGGAAAGCGAGAATGAAACAAAGAAAAGGGAGAAAACGAAGCAAAAATAGGCCAAAAATCCAATATTGATCATCAGGTGGACAAACGATGCGTGCGCCTGGTAAACGATGGTAGCGTCTCTCCAGAGAAAACCAGGTACGCGCATTGTGCAAAGAAACGCTGGCAGCGCTTCTGGGTTGAGTCGAAAATTTTTGCCCGCCTCTCTAGTTTTAGTCGGCCCCTCTTTCAAAATTAAAACCCAACTTCACTCTTTCCTCTCCAAATCCTTGACCCCCAAAGAAAAATGCTGCCATATTTCCCCTCAACCACCTCCTTCTCCTTGTCCTTGCTCGACGCTGGCGCACCTCACCACCACACACCACCATCTTCTTCTCACTTCTTCTTCCTCTCACTTGCACTCTCACACTCAACACCTTCAAGTTCCATTACTCTTCTCACTTCAAAATCAAGGTATGAAATTCTCAAACTCTTTCTCTTATTCTTTGATTATCTCTTTTGATTGTGGTATAATTTTGGTTGAATTCTTGAATTTCTTGAGTTATTTGTTGAGTTTATACCACATACCATATCCATGATTCGAATTTCTTGTTTGTGTTTGATTCTTGGGTTGAGTTCTTGATTAGGGCATGAATCGATTTGGTGAATTTGATCCTTCTTGTTCCAGAATTGAGAAATTTATTATGTTAGATGTACTTTGAGAGTAATATGATGATAAATTTGAGAAATTTAGGTTTAGTTTGAGTTGGTGAATACCTAGTGGTGTTATGCTATGTTTTTGGTGTGTTTGTAGGTTAGAATAATTTCAATTTCAATCCTTAGTATCAAATAAGCATGGGGGAGTATTAGTCTTGATTGTATACATTGTGATCATGCTTCCTTGATGCTTAGTGTTATCTTGGTGGTTGTATTGACTTTTGAATATCCTTTTTAGATGGTAAGAACGAAAAACTCGAGCTACTCCGGACCTCCATCAGGTGATGACAATGGAGCCGGAGGAAGCCAAAAGAGGAAGGCCACGGCGGCTTAGAAAGGGAAGCAAAAGGCTACGCCATCCCGTGACTCGAGGAGCTCAAACCTTTTCAACTTCGAAGGGGACATCAAAGCAAGGTATGATTCACTCTCTAAGAGAGCTCTCATCCCTACTAAATATTTGAGCGAGCCTTTCTTGCGGAATTATGGCATGTTGGATGATGTAATGTGGTTGTTAGGACGTGGGCAAATGGCCCATATAGCTAGACTTGATGAACCAACCTTTAAGGGGCTTACTTTAGAGTTTTTGTCTACTCTTGAGATGAACCTCCGTGGGAGGGATGGGTGCATTCGTTTCCAGCTTCTTGGTGTTGTTAGGGAGATAACTGTGTCTGAGTTTGCTCGTGCCTTTGGTCTCTTGAACGTACATGTAGAGACTCACACCTCGTTCCTATAGACTGGGATGGGAAGGGTTTCTTCCGGAGGACAGCTGGTGTCGATAACTGGGACCCCAACAACTCCCCTTCGTCCCTTATTAGGAACCCCGCATTGAGGTACGCACACCGCGTCCTCTCCTCGACATATTTGGGAGACCCGGTAGCTCAAACAAAGCTACTAGAGCCGACTGCTGCATGTTACACGCCATGCTTGACGCTGACACCCACGCTGACCCTGCTGCCATGTTTGCTTCACACCTTTCGAGCATTGCTACCTCGTCTAACAAGGGAATAGCCATAGGAGGTTATGTCAAACAATTAGCACGCCAGTTTGGCTTTAGACCAGCCAGGAATGCCCCTGACCTTGTCCCAGGTAACATGTTCTTGGATGGAGAGCAATGTAGTTCTTTCAATATGTGCAAATTCGACATGGACTTGCGTTGCCTTTGGATCTACCCTAACAACGTTAGGTTCCCTTTGCCGCACCCTCATCTCTCCCCTCAAGTTGATGAAAACCTACTTTGGATGCCACCTTTCCCTGATTTTGAGCCCCACCAGCAGCTCGAGCCTGAACCCCAGCCTGACCCTCTACCTCACCAACCTCCTGTAGACTACGAGGCGCGTTATTGCGACCTCCGAACAGCCATCGACTGGACTGAGAGCCGTGTGAGTGAGTTGCAGGAGCATTTCGCTGAGTATAGGAGTTAGTCCGATATGCGCTTCATTCGTCTTGATGAGTCGATCGCCAACCTTACCGGCCTTATCTAGGCCATGTTTGACCGATCCTTACCACCACCACCCCCTAGCAAAACCGACCCATCCCCACCGCCCGAGGATCCTTGGTCCTTTGCCCTGCATCTACCCTTTTCACCATTGTCTTCTGCATTAAGAACAATGCAGTGTTTTAAGCATGGGGGAGGGGTTCATATATATCACTTTGTGAATATTTCTTCTTTTCTTCTCTGTTTTATAATTTTTCTTTTAGTTTCGTCTTTCTTTTTCTTGTTTCATGCTTATTTTTCAATTTTTAGTGCGATTTTCAATTTTTAGTGTGTTTCTTTTGTTTGATTGTTCTTATTTTAGTGTACTTTCTAGTTTTTAGTTTGATTGTTTTTTTTTACTTGAGTTTTTAATTGTGTGATTTTCTTAGTTGTTTCTAGTTTTTCCTTTTTAAGTTTTCTTTCTTTAATTTTTCTTCTAGTTTTAAAATTGCATCCACCTAGATTGCATTAGTTAGAAGCATATAGATTTTTCTTTTATTTCTTTTCTTAGTTTGTTTCTTTTTCTTTCTTTTTGCATTCACCTTACCCAAAAATCTAAAAAAATCAGAAAACTAGGAAAAAAGACCAAAAAAATTAGAAAAGACAAGAAAAACGAAAAAAATAGGATAGGATTAGGATTAAAATTCGGAACACCTTCAGTGATGATTTGTAAACCTTTCCTACTTTCAGTTTAACTTGCTCCACTTAGAAAAGTTTGGATGAGAACTCAAAAGTTTTTGAAAACCGATTTCTTCAAATCTTCTAATTTTGAGTCAAGTTATGAAAGTTGTGTTTGACTGCTTTGACTATCTTAGAAAGTATAAATATGCGTGCCGCAAATCTTTGGGCTAAGTTTAGTTGATTAAGCCTCATCCCGTGAGTCCACATTGCCTAAATTATGAATTGATCACTTTTATCAATTCCTTGATTTCCTGAGTGATTCCACCATTAGTTGCATCTCTACAACTTGTTTTGCATCTTGTTTGAAATTACATATTTGCATTGCACACTGTGACAAAGTGATTGAGGCATTCGTTTTTATTTTGTTAAACTACATAGCCAAATAGCCTCCCTGACATGATCTTTACCGTTCTTTTTGCCTCGCCTAGCCTTTGCTTATCCTTCTTTTATGATTGCATCCTGACATTACAAGCCTTGGCCCATAATAATCCTTATCCCTTGCCTTGCTTGGATATGTGAGAGTTTGAGATTTTTAGAGGGAAAAACTGGTTTGGTGTAGTTTTGAATGAAATATGGAGTTTGGGAGAGATTGTGCTCATTGTTTCAATTTGGGATAAACTGAAATTCCCACCTTTTGAATACTTAGTGTTTGGTTATGTTTTTCATATATCATATCGAGGTCGAAGCTATAATTCCATGATTTTCTTCTCCCTGATCACCCACCAAAAAGAAAATAAAAGAGGTATAAAATAAAATAAAAAAAAGAGAAAAAGAGTTCCAAAAAGAAAAGGGTGATTAGGGGGATTCAATTTAAAGTTATGAAAGTTTTGACCTGGTTGTGAAGTTGGAAAAGGTGTTTGTTATCAACGAGGGTGAAAAGTGAGTTCCTTGCATACATTAAGCAAGAAGGTGAGTTAAGAGTGATATTTCACTGGAAATCAATCCAAGCATAGCTCCTAGCTCCTCATACCTAAATTTTACCACTCCTTTCCCCTAAGTTAAGCCTCGTTACAACCCCGAAAAGTCCTCTTGATTGTCACATGTGCATTGCATACCAGTAGTGGAGAGCGAGATTCTTACCCAGCATATGGTAGATTGTTTCTTTTGGTCAAAAATCCACATACATATTCAAATTTGAGTGATTAAGTCTTCATATTCTTTCCTGATGTGAGGTTTGTTCTTTTGACTGGCTTACGTCCATAACTAACCGTGCATATTTGCATTTTTCTTGAGACAGTTGGCGGATTTGTGCATCTGAAGTACTTGTTCTCTTCTTTAGGTTTCGAAAACTTCTTCCTTTCTGTTTTGAACTGAATTTTATTCTCTTCCGGACTAATCTAGGTGATTACTTGTTGAATTGATGTGTTTGATTGGTTAGCCTGAGGGGGTGTTAAAGTTTTGTTCTTTCAACTCTATCGAAAACTTTTGTCACTTCTCCTTCTTCCTTAGTCTTGTTTTCCCTGTTTGAGCCCTTATCCTCATGTTTTCAATTCTAACTTGCTTGGGGATAAGCAAGAGCTAAGCATAGGGGGATTTGATAAGTGATTTTTATATAGTGTTTTTAGGGCTCAAATCACATTTATTTCATGCTTTTTATACCCGGAATTCTGTATTTTTTTATATCAATTCCTGTGATTTCTTCACTTGGTTGCGAGATTGATACATTTTGCAGGAAATATTGGAAATACATTAAAAGCATGGAAATTCAATGAAAAATGGGAAAAATCACAAAGAAAATAAAAAGGAAGTTGAAGAGAAGAAGAGTTGAAGGAAAGAATGGCCCAACAGCCGTGACACGGAGAGCAATCCTCACTAGCCAAACGCTGCCAGCGCTTTGTGCCCTAATTCTCCCATATTTAAAGGAAACGCGCCTGCCATTTGAAAAAAAAAAGGTTGGACGGACGAAAAACATTAGAGAGAATAGAGAGTTTTTGAGAGCTTTTAAGGTAGTTTTTAGAGAGTTTTCTTCCCAGTTTAATTGTCAAACATTGTTATTAGTTTAGATCTTTGTAAGTGATCGAAGAACACGAAAGAGATCGATTCCGCCACTTTGAACACCGGTTATTTCTATTTTATCTCTATGTTTTCCAGTTATTGTTTAGCTTTTGCGATGTTTACTTCTAGTATTATGAGTAGCTAAATTCCTTCGTTTGGAGGATAAACTCGATGTCCTTTGGTTGATTTTGAATGCAAACTAGGTGTTAAGTTATCCTTTTATTTGTTTAATCTGCATATATTGTATGTCATAGTAAAATCTGGCTTACCGCCTTTTACTTGGTATTAGATTCTTGATGATATGACGAAAGTTTGAGTCTTGAATTAGAAAAGCGTAGATTGAATAGGTTAGAAAATAGTTATAAATAACGATTCTTACCTAGGGTCAATTATAATAAGTTCTCTACCTTTGATTAGATTAAATAGTTAGAAATAATTATTGGTTTAATCACTGTAGTTCACTTCGAATCGAAAGATTGTTGTGAAAGGGCTTAGAAAGATTATAGACTCCGAATTATCCTGTTACTTACACCGGGATTGCTAATAAATTAACTGATTGGCTAGAGTAGACTCCCCTGAACACCTTTAATCATCTGTTAAAAACCTTAAAAATTCCTGCTTTCTTCGTTTAGTTTATTGAAGCCTATCACAAACCTTTGATCGACCTAGCATTCTTTGTAGTGAACTAGTTCAGTGCGTGGTTGAATGCAAATCCCTGAGAGAGAACGATATTTATTACTACACAGACCCGTACATTTGCGGTACACTCGAACCCTGATACCTCCTTGCTTCCATTCTCGGGACGGCCCAGTCCGGTCCAGAGGCCTCCGGGGTCGGTGCACCAAACGAGCCTTCTTAGAAGGTCCCGGGGCCCATTCATTGGATGGCCGAGACTAGCCTCGTAACTCCGGAAGTGACCGGGAATTGTAGTTCAAGGCTCGAGATGGACATGGCGACTCGTTTGGCGGAGATCACAAGCGCGGAGAACGGAAACCGGACCTCTTCATCCTCCCCTTCTTGAATAGGATTTGCCATCAAATCCACACCGGGTTCAACATCCTCGATGTAAGACGAAAGATCCCCGATATTGAAAGTAGAGGAGATACCCATATCACAGTAGACACCGAGATTTTGACGCATAAATGATATGAAAAATAAGAGCATAAAAGTAGCTCGATAAATACATGCATTTACATTTATTTTGTGCACCTAAAATCACATGCATGATCATATTTGATTCTTCCTAGATACATGTACATTTTTTATATAAAAATGGAGCCATGCAAACCCTAAAAGCAAGCGTCAGAGGTCGCAAGATCGAATCCTCAAAAAAACACTCAAAAACACTTTAAAAAGTTAGCTAAATAATATACACTCTCCGTCCAGTGTGAATGGCAGCTTCCCTAGGCAAACTCTCTTTACACTCCACCGTCCGTGCATGCATGGACGAAGATGGGTTCCTCCCCTTTGCATGAAGGCCGGACGGCCTTGGTGACTCCGCCCACACGTGGTCAATTGACCACGTGCCACCGTCCATAGTAGCTCATCCCCCTTAGCTGCCTAGTGTTCTGTGCCAGTCCGGAGTCTACGAGGTGAATGCATGCATGTGTATGAATCTCCACTCCCTCCTCCTCCTATAAATACTTGTAAAACCTCGAGTTTTAGGAGAAAAGAAACCGTTAGCTTCCTTATCGGACCGTTAGGGTTAAGTTTAAGTTTAAGTTTCGAGGACGAAACTTCTTTAAGAAGGTAATGATGTAAAACCCCGAAAAATCCAACGATGTTGACCGTGACGTCGTTAATAGAATAGGTTTGACTTCGTTATTTACTGTTGTTCGTAATGTGTTTATTTATGATAACGCTTGAGCTCGTAGGACCGTCGAGGGACTAACAAGGGTAGAATAGTAATTTTCGTAGGTTAATTTTATTATGTAAATAATTACGTGAATATTATTTGTTATGTGGTTATATGATTATTAAAATTAATATTATTATTACTATTATTAGAATTATTAGGAAGAAAATCAGGTTTTTAATTGTTTAGTTGGGTTGGGTTAGGATTAGTTGGGTTAATTGGGCCTAATTATGTGGGTAGTATAAAACCCCCCCTAAACCCTTCTCAAACCCTAAACTAATCCCTCCTCAAACCCTAGCTACCCCCTCTCTCTCCCTCCCTGCTCTCGCGCCACCAATGGCCACAAGAACCACCGCAGCCGGGAAGCACCGCAACCGACCCCCCTCTCTTTCTTTTTCTCCTTCTCTTTCCTCTTTCTCCCTCTCGGTCTCCCTGCCTCTCACCCCACCAGACGCACCTCCACCGGTCGCCCCACCACCGTCGTCGCCGGAGTCGCAACCACCGCAACCACCGGTAACCGCCCTTCTTCTTCCCTCTTTTTCTCTCTCCCGATCTCCCTCCCTCTCCGCTTTCTTCTTTCCGAACGTCCGACCGTCGCCGCCTCTGTCGCCGGCCACGTCCATCACCGCCGCCGTCGCTGCCCGACCACCAGACGACCCTCGAACCGCCGCCCTAACGTCGCCGGAGACACCCAGTCGAAGGGTTTCTTCCCCGTCGAACCTGCTGCTGCTGCTGCTCAAGAAACCCGACGCCGACCACCGACGCTCCAACCACCACCACTCCCGCCGTCGCCTGACGTGCTCGCCGCCCGCCACCGCCTCCGCCGACGCCTAAAAACCACCGAGCCCTAATCCTACGTAAACCCTCAAAACCCTAACCCTAACTGTATAATTCTTGTTTTTCTTTTCTTTTTCCTTTTCCTTTTTTTTTGTTTTATTATTATTAATCTGATTTTATTTTGTAAATTATTATTGTTATTAATATTCTGTTTTTATAATTATTGTATTATTAGTGTTGTAATTAGGGTAATTAATTGTAATTATTTTTCTTGTTGTAATTATGTGTAATTCCTAATTGTTATATGTAATTTGTTTAAATTGTTATTTGTAATTTTATGATGTAAATTGTAATTAGTTTTTAGGTTGTAATAGTTAATTGTTAAGGTTAAATTATTTTATTGTTCTTAAATTTATAAATCATGTTAGGATAGATCACAATGTTATTGTATGCACGAATTCGATAACTAAATTACCTAGGTTAATTTCTTGATTACAATTAGTACTAAATTTTCTTGTTCTTGTTTCGTTAAATTAAATCGCTAGGTTGCTTAATTAGTAACCTACCATTAGTTAAATTCTTGATTTCTTGTTAAGTTATAAAAGAATTAGTTATTCGTTTCTTGATTAGTTAATTACTTGTAACTCGTTGTTTTTCTAAAGTTCTTTTAAATCTTTTATTTAAGAAAATTTCCGTGTTAACCGCTTTTGTTATTTTCTTGAAAATCTTGGTTTATGGTTACAAACCTATAACTAATTTTGTGTGGTTAAATTCTTGAAATCTTGTTAAGTGTTTTATGTTTTAAGAAAGTTATTTTCTTTTGTGACTTAAAGGTTTTAATTAAAGTTTTGATAAGGTGTTTCATGTTTTTTTTAAATTAAGTTTAGCCCTACAAGTTTTAATTGTTGGACCTAAGATAAGTTGGACCTTAGGTATAAGACCGTAAGTATTGTTTTGAGTCCCAATTAGAATTCCAAGACCTTTTGGTAAAGATTTGAACCGGATAAGTAATTAGACTGATAACCGTTACCGGGACAGTTTTATTAGTGTCTAAAGTTTGGATTTCCACGACTAGCATAGATGTCTTTTGACCAAGCCCTTCTTACTGGGAGTTTCTTTAGGTGTTAGGAACCATAGGAATTTTATGGATCGAACGTTTGACTTGTATAACCCGAGTTATAGCCGTTTTACAAAAACCTGTCAGTTCTAGACCAATTAGGAAGATGTGATTTTTAGAGTCCTTCGGGACTGAATTGGACCTAGTCATCAACATGAAAGTTTTAGTAGACATTCTGAGGTTTCCGAAAAGTCCAGAATCAGACCCGTAGGATGTCGGAAAGTCGTTTTATGAACCGTTTTGTGTAAGCGTTATACTCTGTCCCTGCTTGTCTTTATGCATGTAAATTGTTGATTAAATTTCTATGCATGCTTTGTCTTATATTTTCTAAGTGTAATATTTTGATTGATAGGAACCTAAGTGTTCCTAGGGGATGGGTTAGGTAGTTGGTAATTAATACTAACCTCGCTAGAACGCGCGTTGATTAGATAATTATTCTTATTCTAGGCCCGAGTTAGTACGTGCCGGTAGTGAGCTCAAGTGTGCCTTTCGTTACTACTATCTCGTGACATATTCAGGTAATTGTCTATGCTCTAATCCCCACCGGGATGCTCTTTAAATGTGTTTTGATGTTTTATAATCTATTTTGAGAATTGCATCCCGAAAAGGGACTTTTGTGGAAATACGACCATCTGTTTTGATAATCTTTTTGATTCGATTGTGATCTTGGTTTATTTGAGTTGAGAAATTGGATGGTCTTTTATTTAAAGTTTTGTTAATGGTTTTGATAACTTGGGATGGTTTGACTTGAGAGTAGTGAGTCGAGTTTGAATACTGTTTAAATAATTCAAGTGAAAACGTTAAGCGGGTTTCGGGGATAACTCACAGTGCAGTGTAACAACCTGCAGGTTATGGACTGTGAGATCAGGGCTTCCTTCCCTGATATAGGATAGTATTTTGATGCCTTTGGTAGGCGATGTTCTTGATGCCTTTGGTAGGCGATGTTCTTGATGCCTTTGGTAGGCGATGTTTATGCCTTTGGTAGGCGATGTTCTTGATGCCTTTGGTAGGCGATGTTTATGCCTTTGGTAGGCGATGTTCTTGATGCCTTTGGTAGGCGATGTTACTCTAAGGGATTTGGTATCCCGCAAATTAAAATATGGATTGGATGGGTTGAGGAAAGCAGTTAAGGGTTAAAGGTTTGTAAAACGTTTGATTTGATCCTCTCCCAAAATGAATTGAAATGAACTTAAACTGCTTTAAACGTTAGTGGGTAGACATTATTGAGATTTCCTCATTTTCTCAAATGTTTTGATTTGGTGAAGATCTAAATCCGGGACGGGAATTAGAAGTGAGGACGACGAGTTTAGAAGTCCTTGAACCTTTTAATTTGTTTCGTTATGAATTCTTAAAGTTTGTTGAGTTGTTAGTAGTTGCCAAGTTAGCGACAGTTGTGTTTTCCTTTCGCCTTGTATTCCTTCGGATACTACAGAACGCCAAACTAAATTTGAAGTCTTCCGCTAAGTTTTGTCTTAACGTTAGTTTGACTTTGACTTTTCTATAATTGAATTTCCGGCATGTAATGGTATCGAGCTCGGGTTGCGACCTAGTAGCTCCTCGAGTCCTTTAGGTTTAGATGGACCCTAGGAAGCTAAGTTCGAGTGATGAGGATGGGGGGAAAATGGTTCCATGCTTACCTTGAATATTTTGTTTGATTATATCATCGTGATTTTATGTGTAATGCTCTAACCTTGTAGGATGGCACAACGCACACACTGTCATCAGCACCCCACGCCGTGCTTTCACCGTTACACACCCATTCCTCCTGGTGGGTATTTGGGGACACACATGTTTAACTTCTATGATGAGATCGAGCGGTACACCAAGGATGTCCCGAACTCTGCTTCGACAACGAGGAAGCCCAGACTAACGCTTTCCTGCTCACCTTACGAGATGATCCCTGGTGGGGCCATGCATCTTGTCATTGCCGCCACCGCTCGAGGAGAGATACCACATCCGTCGTTGGTGTCGAGGTACGTGGAGTCGAGCATCGAATCCCGGGTCTTTTCTAAGATCGCCGGATTGGGATGCGCTGAGTAGAGAGGGTCCAGTGAACCCACCGCACCACCGAGGATCATGAGGATGACCACAAGAAGATCCGAGGAGGACCCGCCGAGGACAACGCCTGTGTTTCGAGCCCGAGGTAACCTCAAGGGTCACGGTGCACCGCCGTTGAGCCCGAGCATGATATTCCACCCGAGGAGGAGGATGAGGTGGACCGAAACAGAGAAGACCCCGAGGAGGGCTGTGGGGATGAGACGAGTGATCTGAGTGGACTCAGCCTGAGGAAGAACCCTCGATGCAGGAGAATCATCTGAGTGGGATGACTACTATGTGTTGAGTGTTGATGTATAGTTGTTATGTTGATATTTTTGTTAAAATGTGAAATAATCTGAGAATATTGACTTGTTGCCTCTCTTTGGAAATATAGTACATGAATACGTTGGTGTATAGAAATATTGTTTTGTGATCTTGCAAAATGCGATGAGAATTCATGAAATAAACTGTTGACATAAGAAGTTACTTGGTGAAATAGAGTTACGCTTACGTATTGTTTAGCACCCTATGAGAAGACCGGACCAAGTAGCTACCTTAAGTATAATGTTGAGAATATGGATTGGAACCCTTTAAATAGATTAAATCGACCCTTTGAATCAGGATGTCGGACGTGAACGGTACTCAACCTAACCATGGTAATCGGGAGCGCCCACCAGCTGTGACCGAACAGCGCCCTCAAACTGCAACTGAACTGCGCCAACGCCTGGCTCATTTAGTACCAGGGTCGAATACAGCAACACCGGGGAATGACCTTGCTAGCATGCTAATGATTGAGATGCTCGGCAAGCACGAGGACCTACTGAGGAAAGTGGTGGATCGACAAGGAGGAGGGAGGGAAGATGACCCCTCCGCTCTTCTCCAAAGGTTCAACAGCTTCAACCCGCCCACTTACACAGGGGTAGCTGACCCCAAGGTCTTTGAAGATTGGGTTAGAGAAATTGAGAAGATTTTCGACACCACACACTGTCCTGAAGAGTTAAGGGTGGACTTCACGCTACCACCTGAAGGAAGAGGCCGATTTGTGGTGGGCCAGTGTGAAGGAAATAAGGACTGAACCGGGTTTCGACTGGAACCGCTTCAAGATTGTGCTAAGGGATCGATTTTACCCAATTTCCCTCCAGAAGGCAAAAGAAAAAGAATTTATGAATCTGCGTCAAGGGGAAACTAGCGTGCTTGCCTACTCTGCAAGGTTCACTGAACTATCTCGTTTTGCATCCGCTGGTAGCCACCGAACAACTAAGGATGGACCGCTTCGACGGATTGAATCGCAAGATTCGTGGATCGTATGTCATCACGGGAGTTCACGTCTTACCAGAATATGCTGAACGTTGCCCTCACTGTAGAAAGGGTGATGCATGACATGGAACGACAGTTAGGCATACACGGGCAAAAGAGGAAAGAACCACCCCGCTTTAACCCACCTCAACATTTTCGGAGAAGAGGTTCCGCCTAGCAATCGGCAGGAAATCGGTCTTCGGGCGTAGACCGTCGAATACTCCAACTGCAAGTTTGTGTCGACTGTGCCATTATCCACGGATTGTAGAGTAAGGAACGTGCGAGGAGGATGTTTCAATCGCGAAGTTTCCAACATCAGTACGCTGCCCTCGCAGCCCAACAGGGGGCCGAAATGGAGGGAACAATGGAAGCAACGGAAATAATGGGAACAATGGGAATTGGAGAGCTCCGCAGACGACATATCAAAACCGGGGAGGCTATAATGGGAACCAAAGGCCACAACAGCAAAACCAAGGTGGATCTGGTGGAAGTCAGAATAACCAAGGGAGGCCAGCAAACCCGCCTCGTCCAAGAAAGAACCGCCACAAGAACTGAGGAGGACGAGTATACGTAATGAGGAAAGAAGAGGCTGAGAATGAAGCAGATGTTGTGACGGGTACCTTCTCTCTCCACCTCTACACTATATCTGTTTTGTTTGATTCTGGTGCTAGTCATTCTTTTGTTGGAGAATAGTAAGCCTATGTCGGTAGCCCTACCTACCGGGGATACCATTAGTTGTGGAGAGTTATATGGTGGATGCCCTATAGTGATAGCAGGACAGGAGTTTGAGGCTGACCTCTATATGTTTGACCTAATGGAGTTCGACGTTATTTTGGGGATGGACTGGTTAGCAAAATATAGAGCTCAGATAGATTGTTATAAGCAAAAGGTGACCTTAATGGGACCAAACGGAAAGAAGGTAGTACATTGGAGTGATAGGCACCTTCATAGTGTACGGATCATCTCTGCCCTCAAGGCCCAGAGGTTGTTGGGTCAAGGCTGTGAAGGATTTCTATGCAACGTAATCGACACCAAGGCGGAGGAGCTTGCGATTGAGAATATCCCAGAGTACGGAGTATCTGATGTGTTTCCAGAGGAGATTCCGGTTTGCCCCCAATCAGAGAGGTAGATTTCTGCATCGATTTGGAGCCCGGGGCCGCACCTGTTTCAAAAGCCCCATATCGCATGGCGCCCGCAGAGCTTAAGGAGTTGAAGACTCAGCTGGACGAGCTGCTAGAAAAGGGGTATATCCGACCCAGCACGTCACCATGGGGAGCACCTGTATTGTTCGTGAAGAAGAAGGATGGTAGCATGAGGTTGTGCATCGATTACCGGGAGTTGAACAAGATTACCATAAAAAAAACGTTATCCTTTACCTCGTATTGATGATCTTTTTGACCAGTTGCGAGGAGCAACAACGTTTTCTAAGATAGACCTGAGGTCAGGTTATCACCAGTTGAGAATTCGCGAGGAAGATATCTCTAAAACCGCATTCCGGACTCGGTATGGTCATTATGAGTTCGTGGTAATGCCTTTTGGGCTTACAAATGCCCCAGCCGCCTTCATGGATTTGATGAACAGAGTGTTCGAGCCGTTCCTGGATAAGTTTGTAGTGGTGTTCATCGACGACATATTGGTATACTCAGGAACACGGGAGGAGCATGCGAATCATCTGAGAGAAGTGTTGACGACTCTACGAAGCAACAAGCTTTATGCGAAGCTTAAGAAGTGTGAGTTTTGGTTGGAACAAGTAGCGTTCTTAGGACATGTGGTGTCTAAGGAAGGAGTGGCAGTAGACCCTCAAAAGGTGGAGGCCATCACCAAGTGGCCGACACCGAAGAATGCCACGGAGGTTAGGAGTTTTCTGGGTTTGGCAGGGTATTATAGGAAATTCGTGCAAAATTTCTCGAAAATCGCCACCCCGTTAACCAATTTGACTCGGAATTCAATGAAGTTCGCATGGTCGGAAAAATGTGAGCAAGCATTCCAGGAGCTGAAGAAGAGGCTTACCTCGGCCCCTATTCTTGCTTTACCTCAAGGGAACGAAGGTTTTGTTATCTACAGTGACGCATCACATGGTGGATTAGGTTGTGTGCTCATGCAGGATGGGAAGGTAATCGCATATGCATCCAGGCAACTAAAGACGCATGAGAAGAATTACCCCACTCATGACCTAGAGTTGGCAGCAGTGGTTTTTGCGCTTAAGATTTGGAGGCATTATCTTTATGGAGTACACTGCGAGATATTCACAGACCATCAGAGTTTGAAGTACCTTTTCACGCAAAAGGAGCTGAACCTTAGGCAGACAAGATGGTTAGAGTTTCTAAAGGATTACGATGTGAATTTCCAATATCATCCCGGGAAGGCAAATGTAGTGGCTGATGCCCTGAGTAGAAGACCGTATCCTGCTATAAACCACTTAATGACGATGCCGCACGAGTTGTGCGAGGAGTTTAAGAGATTGGAGATTAATGTGGTAATACCTGGGAGGAAAGCTGTATTGAATGCCATGGAATTACAACCTACCCTAATGGAGGAGATCAAGAGGACCCAAGAACTGGACTTACAGCTTGTCAAGATACGGGAAGAAGTTGTGCAAGGGAAAGCCCCTGGCTTTGTGATCCACCAAGATGGTACATTACGGTTTCATAACCGCATCTGTGTACCCAATATGGAAGAACTGAAAAAGAGGATTCTAGAAGAGGGACACAATACGCCATATTCAGTGCATCCAGGGGGAAATAAGTTGTACAAGGATCTTAAACAGATGTTCTGGTGGAGTAATATGAAACAAGAAGTGGCAGACTTTGTAGCCAAGTGTCTTACTCACAATGAGTCAAGGCAGAGCATCAACGATCACCGGACTTCCAGAACCGTTAGACGTCCACGAGTGGAAATGGGATTCGATATCAATGGATTTTGTGATAGGTCTACCAAGGACCAGCGGAAACACAATGCAATTTGGGTGATTGTAGATCGTTTGACCAAGTCACCATTTCCTAGCCATCGCCAACAATCGTCCCTAGATCACCTAGCTCAAGCCTATGTAAGGGAGATTGTAAGGTTACACGAGTACCCTTCTATAGTCTCGATGCAGACACCAGATTTCAGTCTGGTTTTTGGAAAAAGTTACAAGAGGCGTTTGGCACAAAGCTCAAGTTCAGCACCGCTTTTCACCCAGCTACAGATGGACAGACAGAGAGGACCATCCAAACCCTCGAAGATATGCTGCGAGCATGCGCTTTAGATTTCAAGGACTCGTGGGATGACGAGTTGACTCTCATTGAGTTCTCATACAACAACGGTTACCATGCTAGTATAGGGATGTCACCCTTCGAAGCCTTGTATGGAAGGAGATGTAGAACTCCCCTATGTTGGCAGGACATCGATGAAGCTCTAACGATTGGACCGGACCTAATACAGGCCACTACTCAGAAGGTTCGAATCATTCAAGACAAGATGAAGGCAAAGACAAAGTCGATAAAGAGTTATGCTGACAAAAGGAGAAGACCTCTAGAGTTTGAAGTAGGGGAATATGTGTTTTTGCGTGTTTCACCCACGAAGGGAGTTATGAGATTCGGCCAGTCGGGAAAGTTGACACCAAGGTTTATCGGGCCATACCCAATTTTGGAACGACGGAGAAGTCGCCACAAGTTACAAATACGGAGAACTCCCAGAGTGCACAATGTCTTCCATGTGTCACAACTCAGAAATATGTTCGGACCACCCATGTGATTGATCCCGAGCCGCTTACCGCAAGAAGATCTGAGCTATGAAGAGCAACCGCTAGAAATACTGGACCGTAGAGAAAAACACCTTAGGAGGAAAGTAGTTCCCTTGGTGAAAGTACGATGGGCAAACCATACTACAACGGAAGCAACCTGGGAAACAGAAGACGAAATGAGGAAGAAGTACCCTCACTTGTTCCAAGCCTAAGGCGCGTCAAGTTTCGGGGACGAAACTTCTTTTAAGAAGGTAATGTTGTAAAACCTCGAGTTTTAGGAGAAAAGAAACCGTTAGCTTCCTTACCGGACCGTTAGGGTTAAGTTTAAGTTTAAGTTTCGAGGACGAAACTTCTTTAAGAAGGTAATGATGTAAAACCCCGAAAAATCCAACGATGTTGACCGTGACGTCGTTAATAGAATAGGTTTGACTTCGTTATTTACTGTTGTTCGTAATGTGTTTATTTATGATAACGCTTGAGCTTATAGGACCGTCGAGGGACTAACAAGGGTAGAATAGTAATTTTCGTAGGTTAATTTTATTATGTAAATAATTACGTGAATATTATTTGTTATGTGGTTATATGATTATTAAAATTAATATTATTATTACTATTATTAGAATTATTAGGAAGAAAATCAGGTTTTTAATTGTTTAGTTGGGTTGGGTTAGGATTAGTTGGGTTAATTGGGCCTAATTATGTGGGTAGTATAAAACCCCTAAACCCTTCTCAAACCCTAAACTAATCCCTCCTCAAACCCTAGCTACCCCCTCTCTCTCCTCCTCGCTCTCTCGCCTCGCCCACACACTGGCTGGGCCACCAAGAACCACCGCAATGAAGCACCGCAACCGACCTCTCTTTCTTTTTCTCCTTCTCTTTCCTCTTTCTCCTCGGTCTCCCCGCCTCACCCCACCAGACGCACTCCACCGGCCGCCCCACCACCGCTGCCGCCGAGTCGCAACCACCGCAACCACCAGAACCTCTTCTTCTTCCTCTTTTTCTCTCCGATCTCCTCCTCTCTCATCGCTTTCTTCGAACGTCCGACCGCCGCCGCTCGCCGGCCACGTCCATCACCGCCGCTGCCGCTCGACCACCAGACGACTCGAACCGCCGCCTAACGCCGCCGAGACACCCGGCCAAGGGTTTCTTCCCGTCGAACTGCTGCCGCCGCCGCCAAGAAACCCGACGCCACCACCGACGCCCAACCACCACCACTCCCGCTGTCGCCGACGTGCTCGCCGCCTCCCACCGCCGACGCCGCCCGAAAAACCACCGAGCCCTAATCCTACGTAAACCTCAAAACCCTAACCCTAATCAGATAATTCTTGTTTTTCTTTTCTTTTCCTTTTCCTTTTTTGTTTTATTATTATTAATCTGATTTTATTTTGTAAATTATTATTGTTATTAATATTCTGTTTTTATAATTATTGTATTATTAGTGTTGTAATTAGGGTAATTAATTGTAATTATTTTTCTTGTTGTAATTATGTGTAATTCCTAATTGTTATATGTAATTTGTTTAAATTGTTATTTGTAATTTTATGATGTAAATTGTAATTAGTTTTTAGGTTGTAATAGTTAATTGTTAAGGTTAAATTATTTTATTGTTCTTAAATTTATAAATCATGTTAGGATAGATCACAATGTTATTGTATGCACGAATTCGATAACTAAATTACCTAGGTTAATTTCTTGATTACAATTAGTACTAAATTTTCTTGTTCTTGTTTCGTTAAATTAAATCGCTAGGTTGCTTAATTAGTAACCTACCATTAGTTAAATTCTTGATTTCTTGTTAAGTTATAAAAGAATTAGTTATTCGTTCTTGATTAGTTAATTACTTGTAACTCGTTGTTTTTCTAAAGTTCTTTTAAATCTTTTATTTAAGAAAATTTCCGTGTTAACCGCTTTTGTTATTTTCTTGAAAATCTTGGTTTATGGTTACAAACCTATAACTAATTTTGTGTGGTTAAATTCTTGAAATCTTGTTAAGTGTTTTATGTTTTAAGAAAGTTATTTTCTTTTGTGACTTAAAGGTTTTAATTAAAGTTTTGATAAGGTGTTTCATGTTTTTTTTAAATTAAGTTTAGCCCTACAAGTTTTAATTGTTGGACCTAAGATAAGTTGGACCTTAGGTATAAGACCGTAAGTATTGTTTTGAGTCCCAATTAGAATTCCAAGACCTTTTGGTAAAGATTTGAACCGGATAAGTAATTAGATCAAAACTGCTATCGACAGTTTTATTAGTGTCTAAAGTTTGGATTTCCACGACTAGCATAGATGTCTTTTGACCAAGCCCTTCTTACTGGGAGTTTCTTTAGGTGTTAGGAACCATAGGAATTTTATGGATCGAACGTTTGACTTGTATAACCCGAGTTATAGCCGTTTTACAAAAACCTGTCAGTTCTGGACCAATTAGGAAGATGTGAGTTTTTAGAGTCCTTCGGGACTGAATTGGACCTAGTCATCAACATGAAAGTTTTAGTAGACATTCTGAGGTTTCCGAAAAGTCCAGAATCAGACCCATAGGATGTCGGAAAGTCGTTTTATGAACCGTTTTGTGTAAGCGTTATACTCTGTCCCTGCTTGTCTTTATGCATGTAAATTGTTGATTAAATTTCTATGCATGCTTTGTCTTATATTTTCTAAGTGTAATATTTTGATTGATAGGAACCTAAGTGTTCCTAGGGGATGGGTTAGGTAGTTGGTAATTAATACTAACCTCGCTAGAACGCGCGTTGATTAGATAATTATTCTTATTCTAGGCCCGAGTTAGTACGTGCAGAGTGAGCTCAAGTGTGCCTTTCGTTACTACTATCTCGTGAGATATTCAGGTAATTGTCTATGCTCTAATCCCCACCGGGATGCTCTTTAAATGTGTTTTGATGTTTTATAATCTATTTTGAGAATTGCATCCCGAAAAGGGACTTTTGTGGAAATACGACCATCTGTTTTGATAATCTTTTTGATTCGATTGTGATCTTGGTTTATTTGAGTTGAGAAATTGGATGGTCTTTTATTCAAAGTTTTGTTAATGGTTTTGATAACTTGGGATGGTTTGACTTGAGAGTAGTGAGTCGAGTTTGAATACTGTTTAAATAATTCAAGTGGAAACGTTAATAGGGTTTCGTGGGATAACATTTTGTGCAGGTGTAACAACCTGCAGGGTTATGGACCAGGAGATCAGGGCTTCCTTCCCTGATATAGGATAGTATTTTGATGCCTTTGGTAGGCGATGTTCTTGATGCCTTTGGTAGGCGATGTTCTTGATGCCTTTGGTAGGCGATGTTCTTGATGCCTTTGGTAGGCGATGTTTATGCCTTTGGTAGGCGATGTTCTTGATGCCTTTGGTAGGCGATGTTTATGCCTTTGGTAGGCGATGTTCTTGATGCCTTTGGTAGGCGATGTTACTCTAAGGGATTTGGTATCCCGCCCGCAAATTAAAATATGGATTGGATGGGTTGAGGAAAACAGTTAAGGGTTAAAGGTTTGTAAAACGTTTGATTTGATCCCTCTCCCCAAAATGAATTGAAATGAACTTAAACTGTTTTAAACGTTAGGGGTAGACATTATTGAGATTTCCCCCTCATTTTCTGAAATGTTTTGATTTCAGGTGAAGATCTAAATGCTGGGGACGGGAATTAGAAGTGAGGACGACGAGTTTAGAAGTCCTTGAACCTTTTAATTTGTTTCGTTATGAATTCTTAAAGTTTGTTGAGTTGTTAGTAGCCAAGTTAGCGCATAGTTGTGTTTTCCTTTCTCGCCTTGTATTCCTTCGGGGATACGGCAGTAACGCCCAAACTAAATTTGAAGTCTTCCGCTAAGTTTTGTCTGTTAACGTTAGTTTGACTTTGACTTTTCTATAATTGAATTTCCGGGGCGTTACAAAACTACTCCTCTACAAGTCATTTTCACTCATAAACTTCATCTTATTCTCATTCACTCTCTAATTCATTCTCTCATCTCTCATCTCTCAATTCTCTCTAAATTCTCTCTACTTCTTCTTATACTTTTATACTATATCCTTCCTACATTCCTACATCCACTACTTCTATCACCTTTCCACCACTTCCTTACCTCCATAATCTCCTATTCTATCCTCAATTAAGCCTCTAAACCCCCATCCTATCCATTCTTACATAAACACCACAAAAGCCTAGCCTAAACACATTCAAAAACTATAAAAAGAAGCTTTCCTACCACCCTTTCTACCCTCTCTTTAATCCCTTTTTCTAGCATCTTTTCTATCATCATCTTGGCACTTTGAGAGCAGTTCTCTAAGAGCATCAAAGAGGATTCATCAAGCATCAAAAGGTTAGGCAAGGCTTTTTCCCAACAAGAGTAGCAATGTAAGCTTTTAAGTGTTCTTCCTTTCTTGTAAATAATTGGGCATTTGTACCTCTTTTTGTATATTACATTCTTGTTGCATGATTCAATGAAATAATTCTATAAAGTATTCCTTCAATTTCCTTCAAAACTATATTGAAAGCACATTTAAAACTTTTTAATGTATACAAGGTCCCGAGATCAGAGTATTGACCTCACAGTACACCACATTAACACAACTCGCACACAATCTGGCCTCAAAACAGAGAATCAAACACAAATGCATCCAAAACAGACCTCACAGAGACATTCAATTACAACCTCCTCCAAAAACAGAGTATGAACACCAAGGAACAAATGGATGAAATGGATGATGATAAATGATGATCGGATGAACAAACTTACAATCAAACAGTAATCGATGATAGTCTTGAGGCTCAAGCTGATACAGACCCACTACAGCTAGAACATCAAGGGCAATGGACTGGATGACCTCAATGGATATAGGCACACCACCATCGAGATTACCAAGCTCTACACCCACCACAAGGATTTCCCAATCCTTGCTACTGTAGTAGAATTAACCAAAATGAGAATATAACGTCACTCACAAACAAGAGGCTCAATCAAGGCACTCAAAATGCTATTAAATTCACTGATAGATGGTCCTCACAAGCTGCCGATTACAAGCTATATAAAGCTAGGGTTGAGCTGGATGATTAAGGGTTTCCCCTTGCTCAAGAAACTCACTAATTAAGCATTAAACTACTTAACTAACTTAGCAAGCTAATTAAGCCTCATTACAAACTGGACAAATTCAAAATAAAATGAAATAAAATCTAACAAACGCGTCTTCCTTTATTACAAACGGTTATATCACCTCACAAGCTGGAAATGGCCTCAACAGCTTGGAAGTGAGTTTTCATGGAGGACCTAAATACAGGACCACCTCACAGAACTGGAATATCCTCAACAGTTCCAGAAGTGATGTCTTCATAGAGGACCTCAGAACTGACAAACATCTTCACTGAGCTGGAAAGTCCTCAACAACTCTAGAGTGAAGTCTTCAAAGCACTGGTGAGGACCTCAATCCAGAGATATGGAATTGAGAAATAGCCTCACTGGTTGGCTGCTGCTGTTGGTGATGATGCTGCTGTTGTTGGACGACCTCATGGGTTGTTGGACCATCATAAAACACTCTTGGATGTCAGTGTTAGATGTGGTTGATGATGGCCTCAATGCTGATGTTGGTGAGGTCGTTGCTGCTCCTGATGCTGGTTCTGATGGAGGACCTCCATCATCCTCCCCAGGTTGAGGAAAGTTTGTCCTGAAACTTGGAAGGTCTTCCTCCTCTAGAAAGAAATGCCTCAAATCTACAACGTTGAATGTAGCACTGCCTCCATAGTCTCCAGAAAGGTCTAACTTGTAAGCATTGTCTCCAATCCTCTCTAGCACTTCAAAAGGTCCTTCTGCTCTTGGGGTCAACTTTCCCTTCCTCTTGCTTGGAAATCTGTTCTTTCATAGATGAATCCACACTAGATCTCCTGGATTGAAAATCATTTTTCTCCTATGCTTGTTTGCTGATGTAGAAACTTGTTCAGAATACTTGATGATCTTCTCCCTGACTTGCTGGTGAAGCTTCTTGATGTCCTCTGCATGTTTACCTGCTTCATAACTAAACCTCACAGAATTTGTTAATGGGGATAAATCCAAAGGAGTTATAGGATTTCTACCATAGACAACCTGGAATGGGGAAAGGCCAGTCGCCTTTGATGGTGCTCTATTGAAAGCAAATTCAGCATGAGACAAGAGGGTGTCCCATCCTGTTTTGTTTGTGGATATCAGTGACCTCACTAGTGTTCCGAGTGTCCTGTTTGTGACCTCTGTTTGCCCATCAGTTTGGGGGTGACAAGCTGTGCTATACTTCAATTGTGTACCCAACTTCTTCCAAAGCGTAACCCAAAAATGACTTAGGAACTTCACATCCCCATCTGAAACCATGCTCCTGGGAACTCCATGTAAACTCACTACCTCCTGAAAATACAATTCAACTATCCTCACAGCATCATAAGTAGTTTGACATGCAATAAAGTGAGCCATTTTACTGAATTTATCCACAACTACCATGATTGAATCTTTCCCTCTTTGAATTCTTGGTAGACCAACAATGAAGTCTAGGTTGATGTCCTCCCAAGGACTGTTTGGAACTGGCAAAGGTGTATATAGCCCTTGAGGTAAGCTATGACTCTTTGAAATCTGACATGTAGCACACCTCCTGACCCAATGCTCAACATCCTTCCTCATTTTAGGCCAACAATAATGTTCCTTCAGCATAAGAAGGGTATTCTCAACACCAAAATGTCCTGCCAAGCAACCTCCATGAACTTCAGAGATCAACAACTCCCTAAAGCTGCTCCTTGGAATACATAACCTTGCTCTTTGAAAAGAAATCCCTGGTTTATATGGTATAGAATTTGAGGATGTCCCTGACATTTCTGGTACAACTCTCCAAAATCTTCATCATTCTCATACAAAGCTTACAACTGTTCAAAAATCAAGCACTCTTGCATCCAAAACTTGCAACAACAAATACCTCCTGGATAATGCATCAGCTCCTTTGTTAAGCTTCCCAGATTTATGATGGATCACAAAATGAAATTGCTGCATGAACTCCACCCAAGTAGCATGCCTAGTGTTAAGTTTGTGCTGCCCCTGAATGAATTTGAGGGCCTCATGATCACTGTGCAGAAAAAATTCAGCTCCAATAAGATAATGCCTCCAATGTTGCAAAGCTCAAATGATGGCATAAAACTCCTTATCATATGTATTGTACTTCCTCTTGGCCTCATTGAGTTTCTCACTGAAATAAGCTACAGGTTCTCCTTCTAGAGTCAACGCTGCTCCAATGCCCACGCCTGAGGCATCACACTCCACTTCAAAGACTTTGGCAAAACAAGGTAATGCCAAAACTGGTGCTGAGGTTAACTGTCTTTTGACCTCCTCAAAAGGTTTCTGTGCAGCTGGTGTCCAAGTAAAGCTCTTCCCCTTCACTAATTCAGTCATAAGAGCTAAAATAGTACTGAAGTTCCTCACAAACCTTCTGTAAAAAGATGCCAAACCGTGAAAACTTCTGATTTGCTGGATTGATGTAGGAACTGGACACTCTCTGATGGCTTTAACCTTCTCTTCATCCACTTGAATACCCTCTGATGTCACAATATAACTAAGGAATATAACATGGTTAGTGAAGAATTGACACTTCTTGAGGTTCCCATACAACTATTCTCTACTCAAGATCTCCATAACACTCCTCAAATGTTTCACATGATCCACTTAAGACTTGCTATAAATGAGTATGTCATCAAAATAAATAACAACACACTTCCTAATCAAAGGTTTCAGAACTTGGTTCATAAGCCTCATAAATGTTGAAGGTGCATTTGTCAAACCAAAAGGCATGACCAACCACTCATACAGACCTCCCTCATAAATGTTGAAGGTGCATTTGTCAAACCAAAAGGCTGTCTTCCACTCATCTCCCTCATAAATTCTGATCTGATAGTAACCACTCCTCAAATCAATCTTTGAAAACACAATTGAGCCATGGAGCTCATCAAGCATATCCTCAAGTCTTGGGATAGGATATCTATACTTGATAGTAATCTTGTTAATGGCTCTACAATCAATACACATCCTCTGACTTTCATCTTTCTTAGGAACCAACAAAGTTGGCACTGCACAAGAGCTCAAGCTCTCTCTGATCATTCCTTTCTCCAACAACTCATCAACTTGCCTCTGGATCTCATTGGTTTCAGCTGGGGTCGTTCTATAGGCTGGTTTGTTTGGTAAGACAGATCATGGGATGAGGTCAATTTTATGTTGGATGTCTCTTTTAGGGGGTAAACCTGATGGCATTTCTTCTGGAAAAATATGTATGTACTGGTTTAGGATGGGTTGGAATAAAGGATGGTTATTTTGTGGGGCTGGCTCATTTTGTGAGGCTGGTTCTTCATCAAGATCAAGCAAAAGTAACTCCTTCTGTTCACAGAGCTCA
Organism: Portulaca oleracea; assembly: GCA_029582165.1. NCBI lineage: Eukaryota > Viridiplantae > Streptophyta > Magnoliopsida > Caryophyllales > Portulacaceae > Portulaca > Portulaca oleracea. The sequence continues at coordinate 15,084,628 of CM055876.1, forward strand.
TGATATTCAGCAGGTAAAATCACATCAAGGGATGGTTCAACAATCATGTTCTTGGTTCTTTTTGTGTGCTGGGATGGTTTAAGTGGGGTGAGGACAATTGTTTTGTGGTTTAGGTTAAGGGAATATGTATTGGCTCTTCCATCATGGTTAACAGATCTATCAAACAACCAAGGTCTTCCCAACAATAAATGACATGCATCCATAGGTATAACATCACACCATACTTCATCTTTATAAACAGAACCAATTGAAAAATTCACAAGGCATCTAGATGAGATTTTGATACCTCTGCTTTGACTTAACCACTGGATGGTGTAAGGTGCTGGATGAGGACAGGTTCGCAAATTCAGCTTTTGCACCATAGTCTGTGTAGCTGCATTGGTACAGATGCCTCCATCAATAATCAAGGAACATATCTTCCCATGAACAGTGCATCGAGTGTGAAAAATATTCTCCCTCTGCTCAGCTTCCTCATCAACTGTTGTACTGTTAAGGACCCTCCTGATCACCAATATTTCACCTTCATCAGGTCTGGCCTCAACTTCCTCTTCATCATACACAGGATCTCCTTCAGGTTCATCAAACTGTTCCTCCTCAACAACTGACTCAAGTTCAACAAACAGTGCTGTTTGATATTCTGCTAAGGTCACTTCCCTTCTGTTTGTACATTCTGAGGCTAGATGTCCAAGACATTGACATCTAAAACATCTCCTGTCAGGAAATGGTCGATTAGTAGGGACTGGGGTTCTTTGTAGGGAATTTTGGGATTGTGTTTGAGGTGGTTTATGGGTTGGATATCTGGTTTGTGGTTGTGGGGTTGGGTAGGTTCTTTGAGGTGGGTCATAGGATTTGTGGTAATGGTCTGATTTGGTTTGAGGATAGGTTTTGGTTGGATACTTGCTACCATACTCCTTCCTTTGGGCCTTCTTCTGCTGTTCCACCTTATGAGACAAAGAACTCAGCTCATCAAGTGAATTATACCCCTGAAGCTCAACCACATTTCTGATGCTTTCATTCAACCGTACAAGATACCTCACATATGTCTGCACCTCATTTTCCTTCATGTTACACTTCCACAGTAGATACTCAAACTCATTGGTATAGTCCTCAATATATTTGCTACCCTGGACCAAGTGTTGGAGCTTGAAATAATTTTCCTTCATGTAACTTTCAGGTAGGAATTTCTCCTTGAGCTTCTGCCTCATTTCAACCCATGTACTGACTTTAGGTTCATTTATTTCTTCTCTTCTTCTTTGCAAGTTATTCCACCATGTAGATGCATATTTCCTCAGTTTCAATGCAACCAACTTCACCTTATTCTCATCAGACAACTCCCTCAAGTCAAACACCCTCTCCACTGTTTGCAACCAATCCAAAAATACATCAGGATCCAACTCTCCTCCATATTCTGGAATATCTATTTTGAAACCCAATTTCTCAACTCTTCAATTTTCCCTCCTTTCTTCCCTCTCACTCCTACTCCTGGATTCACTAACACTACTCCTAGGTGACCTCCTTACATACCTCCTTCTTCTGTGATACCTAGGTCTTCCTCCTCCCCCTCCAGATCCACTAAAAGGGTTCTCCTCTTCTTCTTCTTCAAATTCTACATCAGATTCTCTATTCATCTCCTCCTGTGCAACCTCATATAATATTGCAACTATTCACTCATGATTTTCATTCTCCCTTCCATTTCCTCCTTCTCCCTCAAGGCTTGTTCTGCTACTTCTTGAGGTGTTTTACTACAGCCCGACATCATGAACTACACAAATAACACAAACAGACCCTCCTCCAAGATGAAACTCAGCTCTGATAACAATTATGATGTATGCAAGGTCCTAAGATCAGAGTATTGACCTCACAGTACACCACATTAACACATAACACTCACAATCTGTCCTCAAACAGAGAATCAATTACAGATACACCCAAAACAGACCTCACAGAGACAATCAATTACAACCTCCTCCAAAAACAGAGTATGAACATCAATGAACAAATGGATGAAATGGATGATGATAAAATGATGATCGGATGAACAAACTTACAATCAAATAGTAACCGAGGATAGTCTTGAGGCTCAAGACGATACAGACCCACCACAGCTAGAACATCAAGGGCAATGGACTGGATGACCTCAATGGATATAGGCACACCACCATCGAGATTATCAAGCTCTACACCCACCACAAGGATTGCCAAATCCTTGCTACTGTAGTAGAATTAACCAAAATGAGAGTTTAACATCACTCACAAACAAGAGGCTCAATCAAGGCACTCAAAATGGTATTAAATTCACTGATAGATGATCCCTCAAGCTGCCGATTACAAGCTATATAAAGCTAGGGTTGAGCTGGATGATTAAGGGTTTCCCCTTGCTCAAGAAACTCACTAATTAAGCATTAAGCTACTTAACTAACTTTGCAAGCTAATTAAGCCTCATTACAAACTAGATAAATTCAAAATAAAATGAAATAAAATCTAACAAACGCGTCTTCCTTTAATACAAACGGTTATATCACCTCATAAGCTGGAAATGGCCTCAACAGCTTGGAGTGAGTTTTCATGGAGGACCTCAATGCAGGACCACCTCACAGAACTGGAATTTCCTCAACAGTTCCAGAAATGATGTCTTCATAGAGGACCTCAGAACTGACAAACATCTTCACTGAGTTGGAAAGTCCTCAACAACTCTAGAGTGAAGTCTTCAAAGCACTGGTGAGGACCTCAATCCAAAGATATGGAATTGAGAAATAGCCTCACTGGTTTGCTGCTGCTGTTGGTGATGAGGCTGCTGTTGTTGGACGACCTCATGAGTTGTTAGACCATCATAAAGCACTCTTGGATGTCAATGTTTGATGTGGTTGATGACGGCCTCAATGCTGATGTTGGTGAGGTTGCTGCTCCTGATGCTGGTTCTGATGGAGGACTTCCATCATCCTCCCCAGGTTGAGGAAAGTTTATCCTCAAACTTGGAAGGTCTTCATGCTCTGGAAAGTAAGGCCTCAAATCTGCAATGTTGAATGTAGCACTGCCTCCATAGTCTCCAGAAAGGTCTAACTTGTAAGCATTATCTCCAATCCTCTCTAGCACCTCAAAAGGTCCATCTACTCTTAGGGTCAACTTTCCCTTCCACTTGCTTGGAAATCTGTCCTTTCATAGATGAATCCACACTAGATCTCCTGGATTGAAAATCATTTTTCTCCTATACTTGTATGCTGATGTAGAAACTTGTTCAGAATACTTGATGATCTTCTCCCTGACTTGCTGGTGAAGCTTCTTGATGTCCTCTGCATGTTTACCTGCTTCATAACTAAACCTCATCCTGTTTTGTTTGTGGATATCAGTGACCTCAATAGTGTTCCGAGTGTCCTGTTTGTGACCTCTGTTTGCCCATCAGTTTGGGGGTGACAAGTTGTGCTATACTTCAATTGTGTACCCAACTTCTTCCAAAGAGTAACCCAAAAATGACTTAGGAACTTCACATCCCTATCTGAAACCATGCTCCTGGGAACTCCATGTAACCTCACTACCTCCTGAAAATACAATTCAGCTATCCTCACAGCATCATAAGTAGTTTGACATGCAATAAAGTGAGCCATTTTACTTAATCTATCCACAATTACCATGATTGAATCATTCCCTCTTTGAGTTCTTGGTAGACCAACAATGAAGTCAAGGCTGATGTCCTCCCAAGGACTGTTTGGAACTGGCAAAGGTGTATATAGCCCTTGAGGTAAGCTATGACTCTTTGAAATCTGACATGTAGCACACCTCCTGACCCAATTCTCAACATCCTTCCTCATTTTAGGCCAACAATAATGTTCCTTCAGCATAAGAAGGGTCTTCTCAACACCAAAATGTCCTGCCAAGCAACCTCCCTGAACTTCAGAGATCAACAAGTCCCTAAAGTTGCTCCTTGGAATACATAACCTTACTCCTTTGAAAAGAAATCCCTGGTCTATATGGTATAGATTTTGAGGATATCCCTGACATTTCTGGTACAACTCTCCAAAATCTTCATCATTCTCATACAAAGGTGATGTATGCAAGGTCCTAAGATCCGAGTATTGACCTCACAGTACACCACATTAACACAACTCGCACACAATCTAGCCTCAAAACAGAGAATCAAATACAAATTCACCCAAAACAGACCTCAACACAGAGAAACAACTATAAACTCCTCCAAAACAGAGTATGAACACCAATGAACAAACGGATGAAATGGATGATGATAAGATGATGATTGGATGAACAAACTTACAATCAAACAGTAACCAAGATAGTCTTGAGGCTCAAGATGATACAGACCCAACAAAGCTAGAACATCAAGGGCAATGGACTGGATGACCTCAATGGATACAGGCACACCACCATCGAGATTATCAAGCTCTACACCCACCACAAGGTTTGCCAAATCCTTGCTACTGTAGTAGAATTAACCAAATTGAGAGTTTAACGTCACTCACAAACAAGAGGCTCAATCAAGGCACTCAAAATGCTATTAATTTCACTGATAGATAATGACCTCAAGCTGCCGGTTACAAGCTATATAAAGCTAGGGTTGAGCTGGATGATTAAAGGTTTCCCCTTGCTCAAGAAACTCACTAATTAAGCTTAAGCTACTTAACTAACTTAGCAAGCTAATTAAACCTCATTACAAACTGGATAACTTCAAAATAAAATGAAATAAAATGAAATAAAACTCTAACAAACGCGTTTTCTTTATTACAAACGGTTATATCACCTCACAAGCTGGAAATGGCCTCAACAGCTCGGTAGTGAGCATTCATGGAGGACCTCAATGCTGGATCAACTCACAGAACTGGAATATCCTCAACAGCTCCGGAAGTGATGTCTTCATAGAGGACCTCAGAACTAGCAAACATCTTCACTGAGCTGGAAAGTCTTCAACAGCTCTAGGTGAAGTCTTCAAAGTACTAGTGAGGACCTCATTCTAAAGAAATGACCTCACTGGCTGGCTGTTGTAGTTGGATGACCTCATGACTTGCTGGACCAACATATAGCATCCCTGGATGTCAGAGTTGAGTGTTGCTGATGATGATGTCGTTAATGCTGGTGTGGATGAGGTCATAGCTGCTCCTACTGGTTCTTGCTCACTTGGTGCTGAACTTTGGATGCTTGATGGAGGACCTCCATCATCCTCCCCAGGTTGAGGAAAGTTTGTCCTCAAACTTGGAAGGTCTTCATGCTCTGGAAAGTAAGGCCTCAAATCTGCAACGTTGAATGTAGCACTGCCTCCATAGTCTCCAGAAAGGTCTTACTTGTAAGCATTGTCTCCAATCCTCTCTAGCACCTCAAAAGGTCCATCTGCTCTTAGGGTCAACTTTCCCTTCCTCTTGCTTGGAAATCTTTCCTTCCTTAGATGAATCCACACTAGATCTCCTGGATTGAAAACCATATTCCTCCTATGTTTGTTTGCTGATGTAGAAACTTGCTCAGAATACTTGATGATCTTCTCCCTGACTTGCTGATGAAGCTTCTTGATGTCCTCTGCATGTTTACCTACTTCATAACTAAACCTCACAGAATTTGTTAGTGGGGATAAATCCAATGAGGTTATAGGATTTCTACCATAGACAACCTGGAATGGTGAAATTTGATGGTGCTCTATTGAAAGCAAATTCAGCATGAGACAAGAGGGTGTCCCATCTTGTTTTGTTTGTGGATATCAGTGACCTCAATAGTGTTCCAAGTGACGTGTTTGTGACCTCTGTTTGTCCATCAGTTTGGGGGTGACAAGCTGTGCTATACTTCAATTGAGTACCCAACTTCTTCCAAAGAGTAACCCAAAAATGACTTAGGAACTTCACATCCCTATCTGAAACCATGCTCCTGGGAACTCCATGTAACCTCACTACCTCCTGGAAATACAATTCAGCTACCCTCACAGCATCATAAGTAGTATGGCATGCAATAAAGTGACCCATTTTGCAGAATCTGTCCATAACTACTATGATTGAATCTTTTCCCCTTTGAGTTCTTGGTAGACCAACAATGAAGTCTAGGCTGATGTACTCCCAAGGACTGTTTGGTACTGGCAAAGGTGTATATAGCCCTTGAGGTAAGCTATGACTCTTTGCAATCTGACATGTAGCACACCTCCTAATCCAATGCTCAACATCCTTCCTCATTTTAGGCCAACAATAATGTTCTTTCAGCATAAGAAGAGTTTTCTCAATACCAACATGTCCTGCCAAGCAACCTCCATGAACTTCAGAGATCAACAACTCTCTAAAACTGCTCCTTGGAATACATAACCTTGCTCCTTTGAAAAGAAATCCCTGGTCTATGTGGTATAGACTTTGAGGATGTCCCTGACATTTCTGGTACAACTCTCCAAAATCTTCATCATTCTCATACAAAGCTTTCAACTGTTCAAAACCAAGCACTCTTGCATCCAAAATTTGCAACAATAAGTACCTCCTGGACAATGCATCAGCTCCTTTGTTAAGCTTCCCAAATTTATGATGGATCACAAAATGAAATTGTTGCATGAACTCCACCCAAGTAGCATGCCTAGTGTTGAGTTTATGCTGCCCCTGAATGAATTTGAGGGCCTCATGATCACTGTGCAGAATGAATTCAGCTCTAATCAGATAATGCCTCCAATGTTGCAAAGCTCTAATGATAGCATAGAACTCCTTATCATATGTACTGTACTTCCTCTTGGCCTCATTGAGTTTCTCACTGAAATAAGCTACTGGTTTTCCTTCTTGAGTCAACACTGCTCCAATGCCCACGCCTAAGGCATCACACTCCACTTCAAAGACTTTGGCAAAACAAGGTAATGCCAACACTGGTGCTGAGGTGAACTGTTTCTTGACCTCCTCGAAAGCTTTCTGTGCAGCTGTTGTCCAAGTAAAGCTCTTCGCCTTCACTAATTCAGTCATAGCAGCTAAAATTGTTCTGAACTTCCTCACAAACCTCCTGTAAAAACATGGTAACCCATGAAAACTTCTAATTTGCTGGATTGATGTAGGAACTGGCCACTCTCTGATGGCTTTAACCTTTTCTTCATCCCCTTGAATACTTTCTGATGTCACAATATAACCAAGGAATATAACATGGCTGGTGAAGAATTGACACTTCTTGAGGTTCCCATACAACTGCTCCCTACTCAAGATCTCCATAACACTCCTCAAGTGATTCATATGATCCTTCTCAGACTGGCTATAAATGAGTATATCATCAAAATACACAACAGAACACTTCCCAATCAAAGGTTTCAAAGCTTGGTTCATAAGCCTCATAAATGTTGAAGGTGCATTTGTCAAACCAAAAGGCATGACTAACTACTCATACAGACCTCCCTTAGTCTTAAAGGTTGTCTTCCACTCATCTCCCTCATAAATTCTGATATGGTAATATCCACTCCTCAAATCAATCTTTGAAAACACAGTTGAGCCATGGAGCTCATCAAGCATATCCTCAAGTCTTGGGATAGGATATCTATACTTGATAGTAATCTTGTTAATGGCTCTACAATCAATACACATCCTCTGACTTCCATCTTTCTTAGGAACCAACAAAGCTGGCACTGCACAAGGGCTCAAGCTCTCTCTAATCATTCCTTTCTCCAATAACTCATCAACTTGCCTCTGGATCTCATTGGTTTCAGCTGGGATCATTCTATAGGCTGGTTTGTTTGGTAAGACAGATCCTGGGATGAGGTCAATTTTATGTTGGATGTCTCTTTTAGGGGGTAAACCTGATGGCATTTGGCTCTTCCTTCATGGTTAACACTTCTATCAAACAACCAAGGTCTTCCCAACAATAAATGACATGCATCTATAGGTATAACATCACACCACACTTCATCTTTATAAACAGAACCAATTGAAAAATTCACAAGGCATCTAGATGAGATTTTGATACCTCTACTTTGACGTAACCATTGGATGGTGTAAGGTGCTGGATGAGGACAGGTTTGCAAATTCAGCTTTTGCACCATAGTCTGTGAGGCTGCATTGGTACAGCTGCCTCCATCAATAATCAATGAACAAATCTTCCCTTGCACTGTACATCTTGTGTGAAAAATGTTCTCCCTCTGCTCAGCTTCCTCATCAAGTGTTGTACTGCTAAGGACCCTCCTGATTACCAACATTTCACCTTCATCAGGTCTAGCCTCAACTTCCTCTTCATCATACACAGGATCTCCTTCAGGTTCATCAAACTGTTCCTCCTCAACAACTGACTCAGGTTCAACAAACAATGCTGCTTGATATTCTGCTAAGGTCACTTCCCTTCTGTTTGTACATTCTGAGGCTAGATGTCCAAGACCTTGACATCTAAAGCACCTCCTCTTAGGGAATGGTCGATTGGTAGGGACTGGGGTTCCTAGTGGGGGGTTTTGGGATTGTGTTTGAGGTGGTTTAGGGGCTGGATATCTGGTTTGTGGTTGTGGGGATGGATAGGTTCTTTGAGTGGGTTATGGGATTTATGGTAATGGTCTGATTTGGTTTGAGGATAGGTTTTGGCTGGATACTTGCTCCCATACTCCTTCCTTTAGGCCTTCTTCTACTGTTCCACCTTATGAGCCAAAGAACTCAGCTCATCAAGTGAATTATACACCTGAAGCTCAACCAGATTTCCGATGCTTTCATTCAACCCTGCAAGATACCTCACATATGTCTGCACCTCATTTTCCTTCATGTTACATTTCCACAGTAGATGCTCAAACTCCTTGCTATGCTCCTCAACAGATTTGCTACCCTAGACCAAGTGTTGGAGCTTGAAATAATTTTCCTTCATGTAACTTTCAGGTAGGAATTTCTCCTTGAGCTTCTGCCTCATTTCAACCCATGTACTGACTTTAGGCTCATTGATCTCTTATCTCCTTCTTTGCAAGTTGTTCCACCATGTAGATGCATATTTCCTCAGTTTCAATGCAACCAACTTCACCTTGTTCTCATCAGACAACTCCCTCAAATCAAACACTCTCTCCACTGTTTGGAACCAATCCAAAAATACATCAGGATCCAACTCTCTTCCATATTCTGGAATATCTATTTTGAAGTCCAATTTCTGAACTCTTCTATTTTCCCTCTCACTCCTACTCCTGGATTCACTAACACTACTCCTAGGTGATCTCCTTACATTCCTCCTTCTTCTGTGATACCTAGGTCTTCCTCCTCCTCTAGGTCCACTAAAAGGGTTCTCCTCTTCTTCTTCTTCAGACTCCACATCAGATTCTCCATTGATTCCTCTCCTGTGCAACCTCATGTAATATTGTAACTGTTCTCCCATAATTTTCATTCTCCCTTCCATTTCCTCCTTCTCCCTCAAGGCTTGTTCTGCTACTTCCTGAGGTGTTTTACTACAACCCGACATTATGAAATGCACAAATAACTCAAACAGAACTTCCTCCAAGATGTTACTCAGCTCTAATACCAATTATGATGTATGCAAGGTCCTAAGATCAGAGTATTGACCTCACAGTACACCACATTATCACAACTCGCACACAATCTGGCCTCAAAACGGAGAATCAAATACAAATTCACCCAAAACAGACCTCAACACAGAGAAACAACTATAAACTCCTCCAAAACAGAGTATGAACTCCAATGAACAAACGGATGAAATGGATGATGATAAGATGATGATTGGATGAACAAACTTACAATCAAACAGTAACCGAGATAGTCTTGAGGCTCAAGCTGATACAGACCCAACAAAGCTAGAACATCAAGGGCAATGGACTGGATGACCTCAATGGATACAGGCACACCACCATCGAGATTATCAAGCTCTACACCCACCACAAAGATTGTCAAATCCTTGCTACTGTAGTAGAATTAACCAAAATGAGAGTTTAACGTCACTCACAAACAAGAGGCTCAATCAAGGCACTCAAAATGCTATTAATTTCACTGATAGATAATGACCTTAAGCTGCCGGTTATAAGCTATATAAAGCTAGGGTTGAGCTGGATGATTAAGGGTTTCCCCTTGAAGCTTAAGCTACTTAACTAACTTAGCAAGCTAATTAAACCTCATTACAAACTGGATAACTTCAAAATAAAATGAAATAAAACTCCAACAAACGCGTTTTCTTTATTACAAACGGTTATATCATCTCATAAGCTGGAAATGGCTTCATCAGCTCGGAAGTGAGCCTTCATGGAGGACCTCAATGCTCGATCACCTCACAGAACTTGAATATCCTCAACAGCTCCAGAAGTGATGTCTTCATAGAGGACCTCAGAACTGGCAAATATCTTCACTGAGCTGGAAAGTCCTCAACAGCTCTAGGTGAAGTCTTCAAAGTACTGGTGAGGACCTCATTCCAAAGATATGGAATTGAGAAATGACCTCACTGGCTGGCTGGTGTAGTTGGATGACCTTATGACTTGCTGGATCAACATGTAGCATCCTTGGATGTCAGAGTTGAGTGTTGCTAATGATGATGTCCTTAATGTTGGTGTGGATGAGGTCATAGCTACTCCATCTGGTTCTTGCTCACTTGGTGTTGAACTTTGGATGCTTGATGGAGGACCTCCATCAAAAGCTTTCAACTGTTCAAAAACCAAGCACTCTTACATCCAAAACTTGCAACAACAAATACCTCATGGATAATGCATCAGCTCCTTTGTTAAGCTTCCTAGGTTTATGATGGATCACAAAATGGAATTGCTGCATGAACTCCACCTAAGTAGCATGCCTAGTGTTAAGTTTATGCTGCCCTTGAATGAATTTGAGGGCCTCATGATCACTGTGCAGAATAAATTCAGCTCCAATAAGATAATGCCTCCAATGTTGCAAAGCTCTAATGATGGCATGAAACTCCTTATCATATGTACTGTATTTCCTCTTGGCCTCATTGAGTTTTTCACTGAAATAAGCTACTGGTTCTCCTTCTTGAGTCAACGCTGCTCCAATGCCCACGCTTGAGGCATCACACTCCACTTCAAAGACTTTGGCAAAACAATGTAATGCCAAAACTGTTGCTGAGGTTAATTGTCTTTTGACCTCCTCAAAAGCTTTCTGTGCAGCTGGTGTCCAAGTAAAGCTCTTCCCCTTCACTAATTCAGTCATAAGAGCTAAAATAGTGTTGAAGTTCCTCACAAACCTCCTGGAAAAAGATGCCAAACCATGAAAACTTCTGATTTACTGGATTGATGTAGGAACTGGCCACTCTCTGATGGCTTTAACCTTCTCTTCATCCACTTGAATACCCTCTGATGTCACAATATAACCAAGGAATATAACATGGTTGGTGAAGAATTGACACTTCTTGAGGTTCCCATACAACTGTTCTCTACTCAAGATCTCCATAACACTCCTCAAATGTTTTACATGATCCACTTCAGACTTGCTAGAAATGAGTATGTCATCAAAATAAACAACAACACACTTCCCAATCAAAGGTTTCAGAACTTGGTTCATAAGCCTCATAAATGTTGAAGGTGCATTTGTCAAACCAAAAGGCATGACCAACCACTCATACAGACCTCCCTTAGTCTTAAAGGTTGTCTTCCACTCATCTCCCTCATAAATTCTGATCTGATAGTAACCACTCCTCAAATAAATCTTTGAAAACACAGTTGAGCCATGGAGCTCATCAAGCATATCCTCAAGTCTTGGGATAGGATATCTATACTTGATAGTAATCTTGTTAATGGCTCTACAATCAATACACATCCTCTGACTTCCATCTTTCTTAGGAACCAACAAAGCTGGCACTGCACAAGGGCTCAAGCTCTCTCTAATCATTCCTTTCTCCAATAACTCATCAACTTGCCTCTTGATCTCATTGGTTTCAGCTGGGGTCATTCTATAGGCTGGTTTGTTTGGTAAGACAGATCCTGGGATGAGGTCAATTTTATGCTGGATGTCATTTCTTCTGGAAAAACATGTATGTACTGGTTTAGGATGGGTTGGAATAAAGGATGGTTATTTTGTGGGGCTGGCTCATTTTGTGAGGCTGGTTCTTCATCAAGATCAAGCAAAAGTAACTCCTTCTGTTCACAGAGCTCATGATATTCAGCAGGTAAAATCACATCAAGGGATGGTTCAACAATCAAGTTCTTGGTTCTTTTTGTGAGCTGGGATTGTTTAAGTGGGGTGAGGACAATTTTTTTGTGGGTTAGGTTAAGGGAATATGTATTGGCTCTTCCATCATGGTTAACAGATCTATCAAACAACCAAGGTCTTCCCAACAATAAATGACATGCATCCATAGGTATAACATCACACCACACTTCATCTTTATAAACAGAACCAATTGAAAAATTCACAAGGCATCTAGATGAGATTTTGATACCTCTGCTTTGACTTAACCACTGGATGGTGTAAGGTGCTGGATGAGGACAGGTTTGCAAATTCAGCTTTTTGCACCATAGTCTGTGAGGCTGCATTGGTACAGATGCCTCCATCAATAATCAAGGAACATATCTTCCCATGAACAGTGCATCGAGTTTGAAAAATATTCTCCCTATGCTCAACTTCCTCATCAACTGTTGTACTGTTAAGGACCCTCCTAATCACCAACATTTCACCTTCATCAGGTCTGGCCTCAACTTCCTCTTCATCATACACAGGATCTCCTTCAGGTTCATCAAACTGTTCCTCCTCAACAACTGACTCAGGTTCAACAAACAGTGCTGCTTGATATTCTGCTAAGGTCACTTCCCTTCTGTTTGTACATTCTGAGGCTAGATGTCCAAGACCTTGACATCTAAAACATCTCCTCTCAGGAAATGGTCGATTAGTAGGGACTAAAGTTCTTTGTGGGGGATTTTGGGATTGCGTTTGAGGTGGTTTAGGGGCTGGATATCTGGTTTGTGGTTGTGGTGATGGATAGGTTCTTTGAGGTGGGTTATAGGATTTGTGGTAATGGTCTAATTTGGTTTGAGGATAGGTTTTGGTTGGATACTTGCTATCATACTCCTTCCTTTGGGCCTTCTTCTACTGTTCCACCTTATGAGCCAAAGAACTCAACTCATCAAGTGAATTATACACCTGAAGCTCAACCAGATTTCCGATGCTTTCATTCAACCCTGCAAGATACCTCACATATGTCTGCACCTCATTTTCCTTCATGTTACATTTCCACAGTAGATGCTCAAACTCCTTGCTATGCTCCTCAACAGATTTGCTACCCTAGACCAAGTGTTGGAGCTTGAAATAATTTTCCTTCATGTAACTTTCAGGTAGGAATTTCTCCTTGAGCTTTTGCCTCATTTCAACCCATGTACTGACTTTAGGTTCATGTATTTCTTCTCTCCTTCTTTGCAAGTTGTTCCACCATGTAGATGGATATTTCCTCAATTTCAATGCAACCAACTTCACCTTATTCTCATCAGACAACTCCCTCAAGTCAAACACCCTCTCCACTGTTTGCAACCAATCCAAAAATACATCAGGATCAACCTCTCCTCCAAATTCTGGAATATCTATTTTGAAATCCAATTTTTCAACCCTTCAATTTTCCCTCCTTTCTTCCCTCTCACTCCTACTCCTGGATTCACTAACACTACTCCTAGATGACCTCGTTACATACCTCCTTCTTCTATGATACCTAGGTCTTCCTCCTCCCCCTACAGATCCACTAAAAGGGTTCTCCTCTTCTTCTTCTTCAAATTCAATATCAGATTCTCTATTCATCTCTCTCCTGTGCAACCTCATATAATATTGCAACTGTTCACTCATGATTTTCATTCTCCCTTCCATTTCCTCCTTCTCCCTCAAGGCTTGTTCTGCTACTTCTTGAGGTGTTTTACTACAGCCCGACATCATGAACTACACAAATAACACAAACAGACCCTTCTCCAAGATGAAACTCAGCTCTGATACCAATTATGATGTATGCAAGGTCCTAAGATCAGAGTATTGACCTCACAGTACACCACATTAACACATAACACTCACAATCTGACCTCAAACAGAGAATCAATTACAGATACACCCAAAACAGACCTCACAAAGACAGTCAATTACAACCTCCTCCAAAAACAGAGTATGAACATCAAGGAACAAATGGATGAAATGGATGATGATAAAATGATGATCGGATGAACAAACTTACAATCAAATAGTAACCGAGGATAGTCTTGAGGCTCAAGCTGATACAGACCCACCACAGCTAGAACATCAAGGGCAATGGACTGGATGACCTCAATGGATACAGGCACACCACCATCGAGATTATCAAGCTCTACACCCACCACAAGGATTGCCAAATCCTTGCTACTGTAGTAGAATTAACCAAAATGAGAGTTTAACGTCACTCACAAACAAGAGGCTCAATCAAGGCACTCAAAATGGTATTAACTTCACTGATAGATGATCCCTCAAGCTGCCGATTACAAGCTATATAAAGCTAGGGTTGAGCTGGATGATTAAGGGTTTCCCCTTGCTCAAGAAACTCACTAATTAAGCATTATGCTCCTTAACTAACTTAGCAAGCTAATTAAGCCTCATTACAAACTGGATAAATTCAAAATAAAATGAAATAAAATCTAACAAACGCGTCTTCCTTTAATACAAACGGTTATATCACCTCATAAGCTGCAAATGGCCTCAACAGCTTGGAAGTGAGTTTTCATGGACGACCTCAATGTAGGACCACCTCACAGAACTGGAATTTCCTCAACAGTTCCAGAAGTGATGTCTTCATAGAGGACCTCAGAACTGACAAACATCTTCACTGAGCTGGAAAGTCCTCAACAACTCTAAAGTGAAGTCTTCAAAGCACTGGTGAGGACCTCAATCCAAAGATATGGAATTGAGAAATAGCCTCACTGGTTGGCTGCTGCTGTTGGTGATGATGCTGCTGTTGTTGGACGACCTCATGAGTTGTTGGACCATCATAAAGCACTCTTGGATGTCACTGTTAGATGTGGTTGATGATGGCCTCAATGTTGATGTTCGTGAGGTCGCTGCTGCTCCTGATGCTGGTTCTGATGGAGGACCTCCATCACTTTTAGTAGTCTTTCCTTTTGTGAGAGGCGAACTCTTAAAGTTTACTTTTCAAGTTTGTAGCCTTACCCCTGGATCCATTCTTGGGTTTCGCAGGCAGAGTCTTTCTTTCTTTTCTTTTTGGTTTTGTCTTGGCTTTTCCCTTAAAAATTCGAGTGGCGACTCCCATTTCGAATCAAAATACATCAAGGATTGCATAAACTACGGTTAACGTGGTTTTACAATGTATCGATGCAACTTTAGGGTTTTCTTTCTTATATTTCTAAATAATAGTTGCATAAATCATTCTCTTTCGAGCTTAACATTTAAATGAGCAAATGAGGTTAAATTTAGAAGAGTTGAGAACAAGTGGATGTTCACTCTTAAAGGTTTAGTTCCATGTCTCATAAAATGTATAAGTAAAGGGAAAGTGATTTTACAAAATATTATTCCTGAAATATATGATAGACTTCCTTAAAGAGATTTTTTTTCAAAGGTAAAACCCCACCACAAATCACCGAATCACACCCCAATCCAACGTGGACGTTCGGAAGCCCGAACGGTGAGGAAAAATGTCCATAGGATTCTTGGCGACTCCACTGGGGAGTTTTTCTTAAAGTGGGTAAAACTTGAAAAAAAGTTTGTGTGCTTTAATTCTTTTGGAAGGAAAATGAAATTTACTTTATATTATTAGGTGATTCTTTTTAGGCATAATGCATTGTATATACCGGGGCACTCCCTTGACATGGAATATGTCGTAGGAGCACGTAAATCGGCGGTATTAGGTTTTTTCTCTTTAAACCACAAAAATAACCCATGGGATGTCGGACCGACTATACTCAATTGGTGCATTTACACCGAGAGAGCATTAGTCACCACATCCACTCATGCATCACTCTACGAGATCTCCACTCGAGCCTCCAAGAGCAACACCCCACACATTCAAGTTGCCTTTACAACAAGAATGTACCGGGGTGAGTACATGAGCCCCTAAGTCTTATCCAGCCAATAAACCCCTTTTGTACATACAGCCTTGGTTTAAGATACCCCTTTGTTCATATGTATGCTATGTGCTATGTGTTTAAATTTGTTGTAAAGAGTCGACCCAAGTTTAGGAGTGTTGTTCTAGTCCATAAGTAGTCATTGGGCTGAGAAGAGTCATGTTTACCAACTAAGAAGTTCAACCTCAAAAGTTATGGTTAACCCAGTGGTTGGGCCCATTTATCCATAAAGGTTGATTCTCTTGGTTCATAAAGTAAACTCAACTCGTCTTTGATGATTCTATGTGGCCTTTTATGACATCTTCTTAACAAAGGTCCAATAAACTTGCTTAAAAGTCAACCAAAGAAAGTGGGTAAAGTCTTAGACTGTATAATAATCACCGAGTTCGAGTAATTCAATTTATCGAGTTAATTATTGAATCCATCTTACTTATGGTCGGCCTGTGGTTAGGCCCGGCCATATTGGAATTATCAATTAAGTCCATAAATTAATTATAACTCACTCGTCGTTGGTTTTATCCAGTCCTTTACGATATCCATTTTCCCAAACAAGTAGAATAAAATAAGAATAAAATAGAAAGGCATCAGGCGGTCAGTCTTGTTGATCATCATTCTAGTCCGCATAATAATCAATATAGCTTGAGTTGGCCCAAGTAGGGTGTCCAAGTTACGGACTCTCCTTAAAACGGTCAACCTGTGGATGGGGCTTATCCGAATTGAGAAACACTGACTTGTATTCCTATACTCGGTTTTGAGTCACTATGTTTGGTTTTATTCGGTCCTTTATGATGATCAGTGGTCTTTTAGGGTCATATAGGATTAGGATCATGCAAACCCGTGTCCCGGGTGAGTCACCTTGTTCGGTCAGCATATAGATTGTGCATATTAGGAAGTCCCATGTAGGTCCACTAGGTCATGCATTCATCAGGTTGGGGGTTTGGGTCAATAAAAGGTCAATCTCGGAGCTGTGTGTGGTTTTGCTGTAGTCAACATAGGAGACCCGAGTCTAGCTTGGATCCCCGGCCCAACAGGTCGCTTGATCTGTAACCCGATTTTTGTCTAGTCAGCACCCAGGTCCAAAACCTCCCGTCGTCTGCAATTCGACATGTTTGCCGAAGAGAACCACGGGGACAACCAAGTCCAAGAGGCCTTAGCCAAACTTCTTGAGGAGAAGTTCAAGCAAGTAGAGGGCTCAATCACTTTTGCTGCCTTGCAGCAAGAGAAGAAAGCTGATGAGCACATTGCTCGACAGCGAGAACTCATCGAAAGGCAAAACACTCACATAGAGCAACAACATGAGATTCTGAATCGTGTTTTGGAAGCTGTGCAACGCATCAATATGCGAATGGGAATGGTGAACAATGACGAGAGCGCCATGGAAATTCTCCCTAACCCTGCGGGTGACAAAGGCAAAAGAAAGATAGGCGAAAGTTCTAATGCTGGAGTGGTCATTGAGTTGTCTGATGACCTAACACCAAGGCCGCCACCATTAGTGGTTGTCCCTCAAACTGCTCCGATCAAGACTGAGTTACCCTGTCATTCTAGACATAAAAGCTCAGCTGAATGTGTTCAAGGATGCTGTGACCCAGATGCCAACCATCACCAATCAGTTCGTCGAGTTCGAACCACCTGTTGAAATCAATGCCAATATAGTGGGAAAGATGGACGTTCCACTGGAAAAGTTCTACCCATCTGAGAATCCAACCCATCATGTGTCGGAATTCAACCGAGTGATGCCGCTTCGAGGTGTCACCACGGAACATTACAAGCAAGTCTTCCCATCATCGTTGAATGATAAGGCGTTGAAAAGGTATTATACTCTTCATCTGGAGGTGCGAGGAGATTGGAATGCTTTACGTAGGGCATTTATCGAGCATTACAGTAAGATTCAAAAAGATAAGGTGACCCTGTCAAACATTATGGCTATCCGACAAGGAGAAAATGAGTCATTCACGGCCTACTATGAGAGGTGGCATGCTAAGCTATCTCAGGTGACTAGCATCATTCCCACAGAGATGCAGTTGGACACATTTGTCCGTAGTTTAAAGCTAAGCCTGGCGCAACAATTAGATTTTCATGTGGTCGAGAGTTTTGAGTACTTGAAGAAGTTATGTCCTAAGCTAGAGGCACGCAAGGAAAGGACTGTCGCGTCCCAAAGGTAGAAGGGAAATACTGTGGGAAGGAGGACCATCAGTGCTCTTAAGGTGGCTGAGACAAGCCTTGTACAGAATGTGAATCGTGGTCCGCCTCCAAAGATGATCTACTTCCAGTGCGATTCATATATCCCACTTGACATGACTTATGCCGAAGCTTTGGACCGATTGCTAAAATCAAACAAGATCCAGCTGCCAGTTCCTAGACCAGAACCTGAGACTAAGGGACCAGGGTTGAACAACAATGCTTACTGCAAGTACCACCGAACCAGAGGCCATGATACTGAGCGATGTTGGACGCTTAAAAATCATATTGAGAAGATGATCCGTTCTGGGGCATTGCCAATGCCTAAAGCTGTAAATAAACCCCATAACAAAAGCAATCCTCTCCCAAATCATGCTATCTTTATGGGAGAGGGAACTTTTGATCCATCCGAATGTATTACCGACGAAGGAGCACCTACACTCCTTCCTGAAGATTTGACAGCCTTTATTGTCAACGGTATTTGGGTTAGTGATGAAGAGGATGTGTATGAAGAAGGTCCTGATGATGATTTCTGGTCCGATAAGGAAGAAGAGGCTCCACCTAGTGCTGCATTCTTAACTAGGTCGGGAAGGCATAATCAGGCCAGGGCTGAACCCGTGGCTCCTCCGCCAAATCCAAGCCCTACGAGAACGGATGTGCTTGTTACCCCTGAAGATTCTGTTCTTACGCAAATGAAGAAGATTGTGGCGAATGTGTCAATTTGGCAACTGATATGTGCTTCTAAACCACATAGAGAGCTTGTATTGGGGGCTCTCTAGAGTGCCATCATTCCTACTTCCACAACTCCAGAAGCCTTGGTATCACATGTTGCCACTAGCCAGGGGGCCATTACTTTTAGTGATCAGGATCTATCTGTGTCTGGAATGAATCATAATAAAGCCTTGTACTTGACCGCACTTTGTTCTAAAAAAGTGATTCCTTTAATTTTGGTGGATAATGGTTCCGTTGTGAATGTTTATCCTTGGCGAACTGCTGCCAAGCTAGGGGTCCAAAAGGATCAACTGGTTCAGGATGCCGTGTTGCTCCGAGCATACGATAACACCCCTCGAAAGTCATTAGGGACAGTGACTTTACCTATCACCTTTGACCACATCGCTTAGAATGTGGAGTTTATGGTTCTGGATATTCCTGCTGCTTTTAACCTGTTGTTAGGACGCCCATGGCTACACAACTGCAACGCCGTGGCCTCAACACTGCATCATAAGGTAAAGATGGTTATACACAATCAGGTGGTCTCCCTTTCGGGAGGGGCGATCTCCGGAACTTTTGAACCCAAGCAGCCAGTATTGGAAGTAGAGCACTCATCTACCGATGTGGAGCTCCACAACTTTGAGATGGTCGCTGTTATACAGGATGAGGCGCCCTTTGTTTTCGCTCCATACTCTAACCTAAAGATTCATGCCATTATGAGGAGGCAGGGGTATTTCCCGGGAATGTCTTTTGGAAGGAGACTCGATAGGGTTGCGCCGCAGTTTTCTACCTCTACTTATTCCAGCTGCTTTGGCTTGGGATATAAGCCAACTAATCAAGAGGTTCATCTTGCCAAGATTGCGTTAGCTCGTCAAAGAAACCAGTTCAATTCTCCTATGCTGATGGAGACTAAGCCATATCCATTAACCTTTAATGGGAAATTCATAAGGCAGGGTGATGATTTCCCTTGGCATGGGTTCCCAGAACCCCGATATGTTAACGATATTCGCATTCCTGGATTAGAGGCCTTCAATGACTGCTATGTCCCGCTAAAGAAAGTTGTCAAGCCTAAGACAAATGAGCAGTCACCTCTTGAATGGACTCACCTTTATGTAGGGAGTATATTCGGTCTACTATTCGATCAAGAAGCTGCTAAAGAAGAAAAAGAGGTGGACCCGGTGGTTGTTGTGTTGTCCAACTCTGAATTTGACCCAAGTGCCATGATTTCTGCTAATGGAGACTGCCGCAAAGTGACCTGGGTTTATGCTGTTAGCAATAAGTGTACCCTAGTGTTAGGAGAACCTTGTAAGGCCCAGTTTGAGTCGAGCACTTGTGAGTCTGTAATCGAGTCTGAGTCAGCTAGGATTAGCCCCAAGTCTGATAAGTTTGTATCCGTTTCTGCATTCAATGAAGTGAGCGTTACTGAGTATCTCTATTCTTCTTGCCTTCTCCCTAATTGTTGTGCTAATGACCACGAGAATCACATGGCACCTGTTGAAGAAACCATCGCCATCAATGTGGGGACGCCTGAAACTCCCCGGGAACTGAAAATTGGCAAATCATTAACCCTGGAGGAGCAACAGGAGTTCACCTCACTTTTAAAGGAATTCGTAGACGTCTTCGCTTGGTCTTACGAAGACATGCCTAGGAGCGACAGGGAGATTGCTGAACATGCGATTCCGCTCTACCCGGATGCTAAGCTGCTACAGCAACGACCTCGTAGAATTAAAAATGAGTGGTCAGACAAAATTCACGGTGAGACCAAGAAGCAGTTAGAAGATAAGTTCATCATGACAGTAGAATTCCCGGAATGGGTGGCTAACATTGTGCCTGTGCCGAAGAAAGACAGAAAGGTGCAGATGTGCGTTGATTTTCGAGATCTGAACAAAGCTAGCCCAAAGGATCACTTTCCTTTTCCGCATATTGACGTCTTGGTTGATCATACTTGCAGACACGAGATTCTATCGTTCATGGATGGGCATGCTGGTTAGAACTAGATAAAAATGGCTGAAGAAAATATGGAGAAAACATCTTTCATCACTCCGTGGGGAAATTTCTGTTACACTGTTATGCCTTTCGGATTGAAGAACGCTGGTGCTACCTACCAACGCACCGCCACTACCCTTTTGCATGACATGATCCACGTAGAAGTTGAGGTATATGTGAGCGACATGATCGTCAAGTCGAAAAAGCGTGAAGATCATATTCCAAACTTACGCAAGTTCTTCCTTAGGCTCCGCAAGTACAACATGAGGTGGAATCTGCAGAAATGTGTGTTTGGGGTAACTTCGGGAAAGTTGCGGGGTTATATTGTTAGTCAACGTGGGATAGAGGTTGACCTATCCAAGATCAAAGCAATTCAAGACATGCATCCGCCTCGGACAGAAAAGGAGATTCGTGGTTTCCTAGGGTGGGTATATCTGAGCAGGTTCATTTCCAAGCTTACAATGGATTGTGAACCATTATTCAAGAAGCTGAAGAAGGGAGCAACGATCGAATGGGATGACCAGTGTCAGGCTGCATTCGAGAAGGTTAAGGCTGACTTGACTAACCCACCAATACTAGTCCCGCCTATCTCCGGAAAACCATTGTTGTTTTACCTCACCATCAGCTCAAGCGCTATGGGTGCCATGCTAGCACAAGAAAGTAATGGTCTGGAACGAGCTATTTACTACATCAGCAAGAAATTTCTGGGGTGCGAGTCCCGCTATTCGGAGATTGAGAAGATAGCCTTGGCATTAGTATGAACTACAAAGAAGCTTCATCACTATATGCTCTCACACACTGTGTATGTGATTGCGGCGTGTAATCCAGTCAAGTACGTCATGGAACAACCTACTATCAACAGCAGGATTGCTCGATGGGTGGTCATGTTGTCCGAGTTCAATTTACACTTTCGACCACAGAAGTCCATAAAGGGGCGTGCAGTTTCCGATTTTTTGGCTGAGTTTCCTACAGGAAGTCCTGACACTGGGGGCTTGGAGTTTAGTGATGAACAGATATTTTAGGTTGAAGAGGAAACTTGGAAGCTATACTTTGATGGTGCTGCTAATCAGATGGGATGCGGGGCTGGAGCTCTACTGGTTTCTCCCGAGGATGTACACTTTCCTTTAGCAGTCAAGCTATATTTTGGGTATGCATGTGGCCCTGGAGATGGGAATTAAAAGGCTACGAGTGTTTGGGGACTCTAGTCTGATCGTCAATCAAGCTACTAGTGTATGGAAGGTGAAGAGTGAATCCTTGGCACATTACCAGCAACAGCAAATTAGCTGAGAAGTTCAACCATATCGAATTCAAATACCTACTGCGAGGCTACAACGAGCTAGCTGATGCATTAGCCAAGCTTTCATCCATGGTAGCTATGCCAGAAAAGGATCAAGCTCTAGCAGTGACCGTAGAAAGAAGGGTCTGTCCGGTTCATCAACGACTAATCATCAGTACCGTCAGTACTGATGTGTTGTACTTTGATATTTATGCATTCCTGAAAGATGGCTCATATCCGATGAACGCCGAGCATCGAGCTAGGAGGGCTCTCCGGCTAGTGGCCTCTCATAAAACTACTACGAGGATAAACCTCTTGTGTGTTGATCAGGAGGAAGCTGAGGAATTAATGAAATCCACTAACGGAGGGAAGTATGGACCGCACATGAACGGTAGAATGCTGGTTAAGAAGATCCAAAGCGCAGGGTATTTCTGGTCGACTATGGAAGTGACTGTCTCTAATTTATGAGAAGATGCCCGAAACGTCAAGAGTATGTTAATCTCAAGCATCAACCGTCCTCTTATTTGACTACTCTGGCCTCACCTTGGCCATTCTCAGTATGGGGAATCGACATTATAGGGAAGATTTCACCCCAACGTACAGGAGGACATGAATATGTGTTGGTAGTCGTGGAGTACTTTGCTAAGTGGGTAGAAGCTGCCTCACACTCAAAAATCACTTCGAAGCATGTGGCCAAGTTCATGCTGAGGAACATCATTTGCAAATACGGAGTGCCACATGAGGTGATTAGTGACAACGGGAGCCATTTCATGGGCGAGTTTGCAGCTCTTTTGGCCAAATACAAAGTCCGACATCACCATGCTTCTCCTTATCCGCCACAAACCAATGGAGCAGTAGAGGCTGTAAACAAAACTCTGGTGAAAAGTATCAAGAAAATGGTTGTCACTTACAGAGACTGGCCCGACAAGCTTCCCTTCACGCTATGGAGATATCGAACGTCAATTTGGACTGCAACTGGAGCTACGCCATACTCTCTGGTGTACGGGATGAAAGCGGTCTTGCCAGTCGAACTCGCCGTTCCCTCTTTAAGAATCATTGCTGAAAGTAAAATCCCTGAGGCTGAATGGGCCCGAGCTAGATATGAGGAGTTGTTGTTGTTGTTGGATGAGAGACGACTCCGTGCTTTACATAATATCCAGCTCTATAATAGTCGGATTTCCCGAGCATTCAATAAGAAAGTCAAAGACCGGGATTTAGCAGAAGGGGATCTAATATTACAAGAAATGAGGGCAGCACGTCAGGATCTTCGAGGCAAGTTTTCCCCAAACTGGAAGGGTCCCTATGTCTTTATTTTTGTCACTCCAGGGGGCGCCGCCCGATTAGCCACGCCCGAGGGAGAGGAGCTTCCCCAAGCTGTGAACTTGGATCAATTAAAGAAATATTATGTTTAAGCCTCTAAGGGTTGGTATCCTTAGCTACTTAGACATGCATTACCTTATAAAAGCAAGCAACCGAACTACCAATAGACCACTTGTTTATGAGAGGAAAAAAAAAAAGTTAAAAAATTATAGAGAGGCTGACTTGAAAACCTCTTTGAGGCAGGTAAAAAAAAAGGGAAAAAAAAGAAAAGAAAAGAAAAATAAGAGACTAACTTGAAAATCCTTCGGGACAAGTTAGGTAAAGGGAAATAATAAAAGTGTTGCAGTTGAAGTTGTGCTTTTCAATGACGAGAAGAAGAAGAGCATGGCTTGTGTTGATTCTTATAAAACATAAATGTAATACTTTACTTCTTAAATCAATAAAAGGAGTACATCTCTTTTAATACATTTTTGTTCTATCAATTTTCTAAAGGAAAAGCATCGAAAAATAAAAATACATAGCACACGTATTTCTTCGATTTCATTTCTTTCCCTCCATCCTACTTATTTAGTATTAAGTCTAGTCCTAGTTGAGTTGGAGTCGGTGCATGCCCATTAGTGCTCATTCACTTGCACTTGCTTGTTTTCCTTTCTTTGGTGATTTCTTCTTTGGAACCCGACCCAGGATCGTTAGCCACGATGATACTCTTCAGTTTCGGGGTGAGCATGATGATCTTTCCCGCCAATACTAGTAGCAAGCCAGCTACGATAGCCGTCTGTTGAAGTAGTAGAGATACGGTTAGGGGCAGGTGCTTCCTTTCCAGCCCGTTTCTTCCAATATTTGAGCCATGACTCAATCACCGTCCCTTGGAGATGGGTAAGGTCGGGAATCTCGCACGGTGTAAGAGGAATGTCTTGAGAATGCCCCATTTGCCGCATGACTCGATCGGGGAAATAATATGTGAGTTCCGTGAGGCCAAGCAGAGTGATGTGGGCCGCCTTACAAGAATGGCTCAAGAAGCATGGAACCTTCCACCATTGAACCCACCAACGGATTTCCTTGTAGTTCTTGAGAAAAATGACCACTCATCAAAATTACGGCGGGTATCGAACTTTCTTTTGCGTTGGCAAAAGTTTGCTAGTTCCGAAGAGGTGATGGGAGAAAAATCATATCTAAATGCTCCATAAGCCACATCTACAAGTGAAAGGAAGGAAGTGAGAATTTTGGTTGCACAAAAAAATATATATTACAACCAAAAAAAAAAGAAAAATCGACACATGATTCCACATGGAGCGCTCGGATGATCCATGCAAAATCAGAGAAAAATAATATCAAAAAAAAAGAGAAAAAGAAAGAAACAAAAAAAAAAGAGAAAAGAGTGTCGATACTCACTTGAAGGGCGAGGGGACTTCCGCGAAAGGTTTACGTTGTAGTCCATGAATCGAGGCCAAGGAGGGTCTCGGCAATCATCATCGGAGCAGGATTGTAATCCCGGGACATCTCGTCTACGACATGGATGAGAGAGAGAGGTGCAAAACCCGAACCACCCTGATAAAATAAAAATTCGGCTAAAATGCAAAAGACCAAACTTCGCACTCGCAACGCCGGGTTGAGTCTAAGCGCCTCTGGCGATTGAAAGAATTCCACTAGAGTTTGCAAATTGACTGTGTTACCCACCAGAATGTGTCCTAATGCTCAATGGTTGAAGTTCGTCAGTTCTCGAATTTTTCGCGATAATTGTGAGCAAGAGGAGGAGTTGTTGGCGGAGCATAAAGATCAAATTTGAACATACAAGCCCACTCTTCGGGAAGAGGGCACAATTCGTTCCAGGAGAAGCGAAAGACATGGAATTTAGGGTCCCAAAAGGTCAGGGCCGCTTTGAGAAACACCCAATCGATTTTCACTTACTTTAGGCTCAAAATCAAGGACAAGTTGTAGTAGGTGAGGAGCCGTTTTTTCGGGTTTAGTGAGAGTATTCATCCATGAGTTGAGCTTTCTTTCGAAAGCCATGATTGAAATGAGAAAGATTGAGAAGAGATGAGAATGTGGTGGATTCTCAACAACAAGGCATGCTTATATATAGCCTTGGTTCTGCCCAGTACACGGTTGCTCAGTCGGACCAAAGGGGATGTACACAACACCCGTCAACACGCATTTAGATGAACCACGGTGTCTGTCACCGTGTGAAGGCCGACCAGGCACCAAGAAGAGAGGATGAACTCGTTTGAGAGTTCACACCCCTACGTGCATACACCCATGTAGAAAACATGGTTTGCTACGTGTTCTGTTTTGTTTTGTTTTCTTTCCCCTTTTTATGTAAAAATGTAATCTTATTTTCCTTAGCTTAGGAAATTATAAATTCTTTTGTACATTATTCTTTCCTTTTATCTCGTCCTTGTAAGCAGTCAGAGGTTGACCTAAAAGCAAATAAAAATGGGAGCTTGCATGTCGCATCTTTTGAGAGTCAAAATCACCTAAAATCGAGTCTGCATTTAACTGCGCATTTTCTTTTTATGACATGACATTTTGTTTACATTGCATAAAAAAGAAAAAAAAAGAAAAAAAGAGATGGGGAAAGCCTTGCCGGAATGCCTAGAAGTTTCCACCAAAACCGCCGCTACCAAATAGGCTCCTGACAGTTGCATCAGCGAAGGAGTCCGGCTGTGGATCATCTTGAGTACTAGAAGGATCGGAAAAGAATTGGCTGGAAGGCATACCATGAAAACCAGAGTCTGGATAATCCTCGCTGAAGCCAGGGGGCTGATTATAAGGGACAATAGATTGAGCATGATATTGATGCGCCCATGGACTAGGCACTCTCTCCTTTGAACCTTGGAATTCATTAGATTCCGAACAGTCTTCCACCATGAACTCCTGAACATCAGGAGACCTCCGTCACGAAGAGTTGGTGTTTATTCCGTTATTTCGCATGTTTTACCCCTTTATTCTATGGTCTTTTGCTTATTTTTAATAATTACATTAGGTTTATTATTATGTTTTTATTGATTTTAGTTATCTATTAGTTTTTATGTCTTTTTATGGTTTTAGTTTTTATTTTTACTAAAATGAACAAAAATATACAAAAGTTGAAAAATAAATTAAAAACCCACTCCTAATCTACCCATCACCAGCCCACTACTCCAATTTCTTTCTTCTTTCCACTCCACTCGGCCCAACCACTCACCAAAACCCCAACCAACCTAATATACCCAATCATCACATCCCACATCCACCCACCTCCCTAATCTCTCTTTCCCTTCTCCTTTCTCTTAAACAGCCCAAATCCAATCCCCATCTCTTTCCTAATCTCCCACGGCCCAACTCTCACCCACCTAACCCACCTACACTACCCTAAACATGGGCCCATCTCCTCCCTCCTTCTAGAACCCACCGAATACCCCACCTAGCCCAACTAAATACCCACTACCCACTTCCCTAATTCCCTTCTATCAAAACCCACGACCCACTAAACCCCAACCCTAATAATTCTTTTCCCCCTTTTTTTCCCTCTTCTCTTCGTCCCTGAACCCTTTCTCCCCCTCTCATTCCTCTTTGATTTCTTTCTGCTGCAAACCCCACGAATGAACACTCCACCATTTTCTCATCCCCCATAACCATCTCTCGTCTCTTCTCTTTCTCTCTTCTCTTCATCTTTTCTTCTCATCTGTTCTCAATTTCTCGTGGTATTTCTCATTCACTCACTCTCTTTCTTTCATTTTGCAGATTCGGTTGAGGTAATTGAAGAAGTACAACACACTGCAGGCCATTCGAATCTTACACCACCACCTTCATACCTTTAATCGTCATAATACATCACATCCATCCACTTGGAAAAGAATCGAAGGGCTCGGATTTGAAGGAGGGAAGGACGATGCTCGAGTATATAACAAGAATAGGAGCTCATTCTGAAGGTTATGGTGGGTTTTGGGGGAAAGTGACGCTCCTAGCCTCCATCCATCCTTAGGGTTAGGTTAGATTTAGGTTTAATTTCGTATACATGTTAGTAGTTTTCGATCTGGGTTTTTGATATTCTGGGATTTGATTTGGTGTTAATCGTTTTGGTTTTGTGAATGGTTGAAAGTTTGATATGATGTATTGCTCGAATTCTGGTGTAATTCTCTGGGTTTTGGAATTTTAGTACTGGTTTGTTCTTGATAATTTGGTGCGGTTGTGTATTCGATTTCTTTATTCTGCTGAACTTTCTTACTTTTTCTTTGTTTTCCTTTCTCACCTGTTCGGTCAAGACCACAGGTAACCCTCTTCTTCTTTCTTCTCTTTTCTGTCCCATTTATGACTGTTGGTAATTGTTTTGGTTTGATCTTGAAGGTGGTGTGTGATTTAGTATTGTGTTTGATTCTCGGTGCTCTGTTTCTCCTCTGTCTCTCTCTTTTCTTTTGCTCTTTGTCTCGGTCTGGATAGTAGGTCTTCATTAGGGTCCCTAGTCTTGTTAGTTTTAATTAAGGCCAGTTTGTGTGTTTTAGGTTTTCTTAGGGTTTTGCTTAGGTTAGTTTAGTGGTTGATTTTAGGGTTATTAGGGTTAATTGTTAGTTTAGGGTTAGGTTTATTAAGGTTTTAGTTGGGTCAGTTTAGGTTAGTGTTTGCTAGGTTGAGTTTAGTTGGGCCTTAGGAGTTTGGGTTAGAAATGGCCCAATTCTTTAGGTGATTAGCTTAGGTATTTTAGATTCAAGTTAATTGTGTCTTTGATTAGTTTGTTTTATAATGATTAGTGGCTAATTCCTTGGCTTAGGGGAAGGTTTTAATCCCTAATGAGATCTCTTCTCTAAGGTTTGACTTAGTTAGGGCATTAGGCCATGTTTTATGAGGTTTTCATCCAAAAACTCTCTTGATTGTGGGGTTTAGTAAGTAGTGGAAATCCGCTAAACCTACATAAACACGATCTCTAGGGTGATTGGATGGATATCCGAACAACTCCTCATTCATTTAGTGGAGAAGTTCGGGTAGGGTGATTTGCATATTAAGCCCTTTAGGCGAGTCCTCATTCATTTAGTGGGCAAACCTTTGGGGCTAAATTCGGGTATACCTCGGGAGAGGCCCCGGAATGGCTTATTTCTTGCAATAACCTAGCTTCTATCTTGGCTTACTGTCCTGACCGAGACTTCCTCGTGATTAGAGTGATCGATAGGCGGTCAAAGACCGACCCTCGAGCCTTTTTCCTTCCTTTTTGTGGTTTTTAGTGTGTCTTCTTTTATTTTCTAAAACCTTCAAATGAATATGAAATCTAAACCTAGTAGGTGAGAGTTCGAGTGACTTTTAGGTTCGGTACCCCAACTCCCTGTGGATACGACAATCAAAAACCCGCACTATATTGCATGAGAACAGTTGGCATGGGGATCGCGTGGCACACTCATTTGATCTAAATCCCTGCGCCTAGATGGTCCTGCCCCTGAATCTCCACAAAAACCTCTGTTACCTGTTTCTCCTGCTGAAGAATGGCGAGGACGACGTCTTGACGAGCTCCCAAACCATGGCAAGCTTACATGGGAGTGAACCTCATTATCTTCATCACCAGCAGCCGGCATTGGACCCCGATATTGGCCGTCTTCAAAGTTCTGATCAATGAACTCCCGGGCCGTGATGCCTTCCCTTAATAGAACGCGGATATGGGCATACGCTTGCTGTACGAAAGGAAACAAAAGGTCAATGAGAATCAATGATGTAGGATAAAAGGTGGTCAAATATACGGCTTACTGGATATGCATCGAAGAACTGTAGCACTTCATGATCTTTAGGCACGAGAGGGATGAATCCAAACAACATATCTTCACCCCCGGCCTGCTCAGGTTCCTCTGCATGCTGGTCCAGAAGAGGATCCTAATATCCTCCCAGCTACAGAAGGGCAAACATCATTAGAATGCCAGGAGTCTGCAGTGTTAATGCAAAAGCAGAGGAAAGATTGTACCTGGGCAAAAGCAAGGCGTCCTCTATGTTGAAGAGCTGCCTCTTCCAAGTCATCCGTAGGCGCTATAAAATTGAGCGCTAGTTCACCGGTCATCAGCCGAGCCATTTCATCCACGCCAAAGCTTGCCTATCAAAAATGAGCTCGGGAGGATCCATAGGAACTCTTGAAGGCCATTCCCCTGTATGTTGAAAGAATAAGCGTTCCCCCGAGTAGAACTTGAGCCCAGAAGGACCTTCCAACAACAAGCGACGCTCACTTGCTTCCCTTGCAAGGCGTATATCGTAACGAAGGCCCTCCGCATTATATCCATTCCATGAGAATCGGACAATGTCCTCCTGCAGTAGAAGTAGTCACCAAAGACTCGAGAGAAGAAAAGGCAAATAACGAAAAAATGCAAGACGTACCGGTCTGAGGTTGTCAATAATTCTCCTAAGTCCATTGAAGTCCTTGAAATGGAATTTTGGCCGATGGTAGCCTGATGCTTCTGACCATTGCCGAGCAGCTGGAACGCGCGGATCGCAGTTGTTGGTTCCACCGACTGTAGGGAGAAAATAGGCCATAACCCACACCTACATACCAGGGAAGGTTCTTAGCAAAGAAGAAATTGGCACGTCACCGATTTCCACAGGAAAAGACCTGGAGTATACCTCCAAGACTCGCCAAAGGCTTCTCCCCAGGTTGAGCTTCTTAGCCTCCTTTGCCCTCGTGCACGCCACTGTGTCACAACCGGTAGGTCGGCAGGCAACTCGCATTTCCCTAATCAAATGGGCGTAAGCAGCGGCTGCCCAGTTAAATAATCTCACCTCGCCGAAATTCAGGAGGTGATGCGCCCAGGAGAGAGTGATTGTATCTCCGCGGTTTACAAAAATCATTGCATTGATAAAATGCACCAACACAATGAACTGATGCTGAGGAAGAGGAAGGCTCCCAAATCCTTCACTTTTTATAACGGCCAACAGATGCGTGTACCACAGGCCGCCAATTCGTCTCGCCAACGCGGTAACGGGTTGCAAAAGCGCATGAACGTGAGGGTCAACATCCTTTCGAAACTCCAACAGTTGGCCGCCCCAGCTAAGACTTGTAATTATTACAAAGTCAAAAGGAGTGAGCATCATCTCCCCGATGGGGAGGTGGAATGAGTTCGTGGTATCCCAGAAACGCTCCACGATAGCCCGACCGTAGGTTCTCTTGCTACGGATCCTCCATGCCCTTAAGCAGTCCAGAAAAGGGCCAAAACCAGCATCCCTCACGGTGCTCGAATAAAATGCACCCACCTTCGCATGGAAAGATAAGGTTATTACACCTTGAATACCAATGAGGTCAACGGAAGAATCTGTGTAAAGTACTTCAAGAAAAAATTCAAAGTAACTAAGGTTGCTTTTAAATTCAACCTAAAGTACTACAGTAAATAGCATGCAAAGTGACCACAAAAATAAAACATGCTATATGAAGTTAGAAGGAGCATACCGAGTCATGAGAACGAAAGAACCACGCGTGCTCATCTTGGCGAAAGACCAACTGAGCCGTAGTGAAATCTCTGTTAGGATATTCTCGCTGCATTGTTCTTGCATACGGACGCTCTTGGACCACCGGTTGAGTATCGCGTTTGCGGCCCCTTCGAAAGAAATTCATCCGTTCGCAGCAAAGTTCCAAAAAACCCAAAGATTTTCTAGAGAGAGAATAAGAGCCAAGATGAGAAAGAAGAACTCGGATATGAAGGAGTGCCGAGCTTCAAGCCCCATTTATAGGCAAATTGTATGAGCCCCTGCCGCCACGTGTCAGCTCACCATTGGTCCCAGCTCAAGGCCGATCGGCCCCCAAGACCAACTTCAATAATTGCGTTGAATGGTCTCCTGCATGACCTGCAAAAGCTGTATTGTACGAGTTGAAAGATTCCCTCCCAAGCCTAGGCCAGTTGGCCTTGAAACAGAAGAACTGTTGTCTTCTCCCTCCTTTGTCATCTTCCCAATGGCATGCATCTTCCCAAAGCCATGTATAACCGAAATATCAAGCGTGCCCAATAAGAAGAATGTGCTCTTTTCAAAGATCAGAGTGCCCGTTCCCCAAAAGGGAACAAGTTCCAATGGTTGTGTTACCGCAATCCGAGGTAAGTTTTGCAAATCAAAAAATTTAAATTCATCAGAACTGACAAAAACCATTTTTGCATTTTGCAGTAAAATAAGGGCCACGATCGGTGAAGTCCCTCGGCATTGAATTACCATCATCGACATCATCATCATCATCATCAATCCTGAGCCACTGGCAAAGTTTCGGTGAAGTCTCGACAACCAGGGCCATAGGCAGAGTTTCGATGCAGTCCCAATCCGGAGCCACCGACAGAGTCGTGGTGAAGTCTCAACCCCCAGGCCATCGACATCGCAATCGATGAAGTCCTTTGGCATTAAACATGCCAACAATCATCAATATCGACACCGGGAAAGACCGGAACCGACAGTGGAAAAGACCAGAAAATCAACGTCTCCAAGAGCCATCTACATCATGTCCGATGAAGTCTCTCCTACAAGTAGAGCATCATTCTTGCTCGAGATCACCGATCGGCGCAAGTTCGCCAACCGCGACACAGGACCTAGCTTCCAAGTGTCAGTCCACACTTTCTAGTAGGACGTCTCAAACGTCCGAGATCATATCAAGTAGGATGTCATCAAACGTCCAAGATCACCTCAAGTAGAGCATCATTCTTGCTCGAGATCACCGATCGGCGCAAGTTCGCCAACCGCGATGCAGGACTCAACGTCCAAGAACCACCCCAGGCTTTGCACTCGACAAAGTCATATCCCCAGGCTCTGCACTCGACAAAGTCATATCCTCCGGCTTTGTATTCAAAAATTGTCTCCCAACCGGTGTCCATCAAATCAAGACTACTTTGATTCTCGTCCTATCGTCGGACTCAATCAAAGTGGGGGCTCTGTAGACACCGGGATTTTGACGCATAAATGATATGAAAAATAAGAGCATAAAAGAAGCTCGATAAATACATGCATTTACATGTATTTTGTTCACCTAAAATCACATGCATGATCACATGTGATTCTTCCTTGCTACATGTACATTTTTTATATAAAAATGGAGCCATGCAAACCCTAAAAGCAAGTGTCAGAGGTCGCGAGATCGAATCCTCACTAAAACACTCAAAAACACTTCAAAAAGTTAGCTAAATAATATACACTCTTCGTCCAGTGTGAATGGAAGCTTCCCTAGGCAAACTCTCTTCACACTTCGTCGTCCATGCATGCATGGACGAAGATGGGTTCCTCCCCCTTGCCTGAAGGCCGGTCGGCCTTGGTGACTCCGCCCACACGTGGTCAATTGACCACGTGCCACGATAGCTCATCCCCGCCATTGCACGGGTGTTACATGCCGATCCGAGTCTACGAGGTGAATGCATGCATGTGTATGAATCTCTAGTCCCTCCTCCTCCTCCTCCTATAAATACTACTCCTCTCCAAGTCATTTTCACTCATCAACTTCATCTCATTCTCATTCACTCTCTAATTCATTCTCGCATCTCTCAATTCTCTCTAAATTCTCTCTACTTCTTCTTATACTTCTATACTATATCCTTCCTACATTCTTACATCCACTACTTCTATCACCTTTCCACCACTTCCTTACCTCCATAATCCCGTATTCTATCCTCCTTTAAGCCTCTAAACCCTCATCCTATCCATTCTTACATAAATACCACAAAATCCTAGCCTAAACACATTCAAAAACTATAAAAAGAAGCTTTCCTACCACCCTTTCTACCCTCTCTTTAATCCCTTTTTCTAGCATCTTTTCTATCAACATGTAAGCTTTTAAGTGTTCTTCCTTTCTTGTAAATAATTGTGCATTTGTACCTCTTTTTGTATATTACATTCTTGTTGCATGATACAATGAAATAATTCTATAAAGTATTCCTTCAATTTCCTTCCAAACTTTATCGAAAGCACATTTAAAACTTTTAGTAGTCTTTCCTTTTGTGAGAGGCGAACTCTTAAAGTTTACTTTTCGAGTTCGTAGCCTTACCCCCGGATCCATTCTTGGGTTTCGCAGGCGGAGTCTTTCTTTCTTTTCTTTTTGGTTTTGTCTTGGCTTTTCCCTTAAAAAGTCGGGTGGCGACTCCCATTTCGAACCAAAATACATCGAGGATTGCATAAACTACGGTTAACGTGGTTTTACAATGTATCGATGCAACTTTAGGGTTTTCTTTCTTATATTTCTAAATAATAGTTGCATAAATCATTCTCTTCCGAGCTTAACATTTAAATGAGCAAATGGGGTTAAATTTAGAAGAGTTGAGAACAAGTGGATGTTCACTCTTAAAGGTTTAATTCCATGACTCATAAAATGCATAAGTAAAGGGAAAGTGATTTTACAAAATATTATTCCTGAAATATATGATAGACTTTTTTAAAGAGTTTTTTTTTTTCAAAGGTTAAACCCTAGCACAAATCACCGAATCACACCCCAATCCAACGTGGACGTTTGGAAGCCCGAACGACGAGGAAAAATGTCCACAATCACCCGGAGGATCAAGCTTGTAGGCATTGTCATTTATCATGGCCAAGATCTTGAACGGTCCCTCGCTTTATGGAATTAGTTTAATACTCCTCTGGGAAGGGAACCATTCCTTCCTTAAGTGGAGCCAAACCAAGTCCCCGGGTTTGAATGTGATACCACGGCGATGCTTGTTGGCTCGGGCCTTATAAAGTTCATTGGTATGCTCGATCTTCTCACGAATCTACCGGTGAAGCTTTTAGATCTCGGCGGCCTTCTCACTTGCTTCAAAGCTAGCCCTCGACTCTAATGGAAGAGTAAGGAGCTCGATAGGAGTAATAGGGTTGATCCCATAGCAAGTCTCGAAGGGCGAATGACCCATAGCAAGAAGGGGCTTGATTAGAGGCAAATTCGGCGTGACAAAGCTTGGCATCCCGATCCCATAAACTCTTGTTCACAAGACCCCAAAGCAATGTAATGAGAGTCTTGTTAGTTACCTCAGTTTGACCATCCGTTTGAGGATAATGCGACGTGCTAAAAAGAAGCTTTGTCCCTAGGAGCTTTAATAAAGACCTCCAGAAATTACTCAAGAACTTAGTGTCACGATCCGATATAATAGTCCTCGGAACACTATGCAAGCACACTACCTCCCGGAAGAAGAGAGTAGCGATGTGAGTGGCGTCATCGGTCTTTTTACAAGCAACAAAATGCGCCATCTTGGAGAAGCGATCCACGACGACGAGTATTGCATCTTTACCACGCACGGTCCGGGGAAGAGCTAAAATATCAAGTCCTCCCACGGGCCATTCGGAACAGGAAGAGGTGTATAAAGCCCTTGGTGGAACTGACTTTTAGCATGGTGGCAAATAACACATTTGGAAACCACATCTTGCACGTCGCCTCCCATCTTCGGCCAATAAAAGTGTTCCTTCAACATGTCGATGGTCTTATTGATGCCGAAATGACCGGCAAGACCACCCCCGTGAACCTCCCATACTAGTAGTTTCCTCAACGGACATTTGGGAACACACAATTTGTTACCCTTGAAGAGAAACCCGTCATGGAGCAAATAGGGTCCATCACCACCATTGAGGTGGGATTTGAAGTCCTCATCCTCCTTGTAGAACTCCTTCATGTGTTGGAATCCGAGGACCCTTGCCTCCACCACCGAAAGAAGAGAATGTCTCCTAGAAAGTGCATCGACAACCACATTAACAATCCCCTTCGTGTGCTTTGCCACAAAGTTAAAACTTTGAAGAATCTCAACCCACTTGGCATGACGAGAACTAAGCTTGTGTTGTCCATTCAAATATTTGAGAGCTTCGTGATTCGAATGGAGGACAAACTGGCTAGGTCTCAAGTAGTGTAACCAATGATCGAGTGCTCGCACGAGAGCGTAAAATTTCTTGTTATAAGTAGAATAATTGCTCCTCGACCCGCTGAGCTTCTCACTGAAATAAGCAAAGGGGCGTTGGTTTTGCATCAAGACGGCCTCAATGCCTACCCCGCTAACATCACAAATTCACAATCCACCTCGAAGACTTGTGTGAAGTTCGGGAGAGCAAGTACTAGAGCCTCACATAGTCAAGCCTTAAGCTTCTCAAAGGCCCCTTGGGCCGCTCAGGTCCACTCAAAGGCGCCCTTTTTCATACACTCGGTAATAGGGGCGGTGAGGGTGCTAAAGCCCTTGATGAACCGGCGGTAGAATAAAGCAAGGTCGTGGAAACTCCTCACCTCTGTGATAGTAGAGGGAGAGGGCCAAGAGCAAATGGCCTCCACTTTCGAGGGATCCATAGAAATACCCCGATCGGAAACAATATACCCAAGAAAGGTGACTTGGGGAGTGCAAAACTCGCACTTCTCTAGTTTGCCGAAAAGCTGTTGTTGCCACAAAACCTCGAACACCAACTCCAAATGCGTAATATGCTCCACTTCACTCTTCGAATACACCAGAATATCATCGAAACAAACCACCACAAATTTGCCGATGAAAGGTCTCAATACCTCGTTCATGAGTCGCATAAACGTGCTAAGGGCGTTGAAAAGCCCGAATAGCATGACGAGCCACTCATATAACACCCCCTTCATCTTGAAAGTCGTCTTCCACTCATCACCTTCCTTCATGCGAATCTCATGATAACCACTCCGAAGGTCGATCTTAGAGAAGATACACGAGCCATGTAGCTCATCGAGCATGTCATCGAACCTCGATATGGGATACCGATACTTGATGGTAATGTTGTTGATGGCTCGACTGTCGACACACATCCAGAAGGTACCATCCTTCTTGGGAACCAGGAGGGTCGGGACGGAACAAGGGCTCATGCTCTCTCGAACATAGCCTCGAGAAACAAGTTCGTCCACTTGCCGTTGCAACTCCTTGGTTTCCTGTGGGTTGCACCGATATGCCGCCTTGTTGGGGAGTCGAGCTCCGGGAATAAGATCGATTTGATGCTCAATGCCCTGAATAGGATGTAGACTCTATTGAAGATCTTTGGGGAACACATTGTGGAATTTGGCAAGGAGAGGGGCAACGAGAGGGGCAACGAGAGGGTGTTTGGGTGTCACTACCTCTCTTGTGTTTGCCTCTAAGAGGAGCAAGGCAAAAACAATCTTCCCCTTGCTTAGGGCTCGCTCAACCCATGCTTCACTCATGTGTTTAGGCTCCTCACTTCCCACCCTGGGTTTAGGACGTATGATTTCATGTGGTGCTAGTGGAAGAAGCTTAACCCTCTTGCCCTTGTGAGTGAAAGTATAGGTGTTTTTCAACCCATTATGAATAGTTCGCTTGTCAAATTGCCACAGTCGACCCAACAAGATATGACATGCGCTCATGGAAAGAACATCACAAACAACAGAATCATCGTAGTTAGCACCAAAAGATAAATTCACTAGGACTTGGTTAGTTAGCTTAATGTTATCTCGGTCGCTGAGCCATTTGAGCGAGTAAGGACAAGAATGAGGCAAAAGTGGTAATCCAAGCTTGACAACCATATAAGTGGATGTAACATTGGTACAACTCCCTCCATCGATAATAAGGTTGCAAACCTTGCTCCCGACGAAACACTGAGTTTGAAAAATCGTCTCCCGTTGGGCCTTGTCAAGAGGGGTTTCATGAGTGTGCAAAACTCGCCTCAAGACAAGAGCGTTACTATGCACATGCGGGATGGGAGCGACATTCTCCTCTTCACTAGTAACAGCATCCTTAGCCACCACTTTGGATTCATCCTATGCTACTTGTAGTTCCTCGTCAATATCTTGGACCTCCTTGAGGGTCAAGAAGGTCCGTCGGTTCGGACAATCCGCCTGATAGTGTCCATACCCATGGCATTTGAAACACATTCTACCCTCCATTCACCGAGTAGGATCCGTAGGATACGCCACAATAAGTCCCTTCCCCTTGTCGGTACGGGGAGTTGAAGGAAACTCGGGTGCCTCACTAGACTTGGGATTGCCCGATTGAGGAGGGGGTCGGCTTGTCGGTGGAAAGTAGGCTCGCGACACCGGTTTGGAAATAGCCTTCTCTTTCCTCCGTTGCTCAACCCGTAAGGCCAAACTGCACAAGTCATCCACGGAGTAGTAGGGCTGAACCTCAACTTTCTTGGCAACCGCGGAATCTAATCCATTCAAGAAACTCATCATAGTTTGCTCTTCCGGCTCTTGAAGGCCACTTTTAATGAGGAGCTATTCGAACTCCGAGATATAATCACTAACGGATCGCCTGCCATGGGTGAGAGCGTATAGTTTCCTCAAGACGTCCTATTTGTAGGTGTTGGGCAAGAAATGACGATTCATCACTTGATTGAGCCGTGCCCAAGTAGAAATCCTTGCCCGACCTTCTCGAGCTCGTTGTGACTTCATGTTGCCAAACCAAAGTGAAGCGGCTTCGGTGAGCTTTAAGCTAGCAACCTTGAAAGATCTCTTGTCATCATATTCCTTGGTTTCAAAGATCCTATCCATCAATTGGACCCATTCGAGGTACTCGTCCGGATCATAGGAACCGTTAAACTCGGGGATGTCGATCTTGACGTCTAGGAAGTTGTTGCGAGGGAGCCGATCATGCACTTCTCTACGAGGTCGGTGTCGAGGGGAGCCTTTAGCATCGTCACTCGACTCAAAGTTGGAAGGAGGACGAATAGGGCTTGGTGCACGCCTCCGACGTTCGATTTGGGGTTGACCTTGACGTTGCGTAGTCAGGTTGTTCACTTGTGCCGCAAGTTCTCGAAGAACCCGCTCGATATTGAGGTTATGATTCTCAATGGAGGTGAACCGCTCGTCCATGGTGGCGAGTCGGTCATCAATAGCTAGAGCTCGAGGACTTCTTTCGTGGTTTGGTTCCTCTCGATTGGAATTAACTTCTCCATCCATATCGAGGGAAGCGTGAAGGACGGTATGTGTTTGGGATATTTTTGTGGAGTTTGGGGGTTTTTTGTATTTGGTTTGTGTTTGGTTAAGGGTTCTTTATGTTTTTCTCACTTAGACATTTCATCGAACATCTTGCGGGCACAATTTCCCAACTTCTCCTCAAAGCTCCAAAATGCTTCAAAAACACCAAATACAAACACAATACAATGTATTCCAATATTCTTGGATAGCATAGGGGTTGGGGAACACCAATAGATGCAAGAAATCCAACAAAACCCAATACTAGAGAAATACTACCAAGAACAATGAAGAACAACTCAAGCAAATAAAAATAAAAAAAAAAAAACCAAAGCTCTGATACCAAATGGAGCGTTATCGATCGCGTGGAGGGAGATTGATTGCTTGAATATTGAAGAAAAACAAGAGGAAGAACTTGAACAACAATGGAGATAATAGAAGACCTTGGCAAGGAATGTCCACTACCTTAGTCTAACATTTCACCATGATTAATTAGGAGTAATCCACCATCAACTATTAAAGAAACGACTTGAACACCACCAAATTATACTTGGATAAAGTAAACAAGATTTTTGGGGAAGAGGCTTGGGGAGCACTCATTCATTTCATATCATAATATCATAAGTTGTCTTGGGAAATGTGAAAATAGGGTATTTATACAAAGCAGCAAAATTAGGCTAAAACTCAACACAAAACAAAACAGACACGCGCATGTTGCAGCACCGTCGCGGGCGCGACGCCATTCTGTCTCGCCGATCCCTCGTCCTGCCGTGGAGTGTTGCGGGCACTAGGGGTTGTGTCGCGAGTGCGACGGCTCAGCCAGAAGATTGTCGCGGGTGAGGCATCCGGACGTCACGGGCGCGACGATGCGGAGAAACCCAGGCTGAGCCAGCATGGTGTCGTGGGCACGACACACTTGTCTTGGGCGCGACCTCAATCTACCTAGAATTCCCCTTTTCGACCAGAAGGTCGTTGCGGGCGCGACGCCCTTGTCACGGGTGTGACCCCTGTCTGTTGTCCCCCTTTGCTTCTCTACCTGCCGTGGTACTTTTAACTTTATTGCTCTCGGGACTACACCCAAACCCCGATACTTCTTAGCTTCCATTCTGGGGACGGCCCGGTCCGGTCCCGAGGCCTCCGTGGTCGGTGCACCAAACGAGCCTTCCTAGAAGGTCCCAGGGCCCATCCATTGATGGCCGAGACTAGCCTCGCAACTCCGGAAGTGACCGGGAATTGTAGTTCAAGGCTCGAGATGAACGTGGCGGCTCGCTTGGCGGAGATCACAAGCACGGAGAACGGAACCCGGACTTCTTCAGCAACATAAACACCACACATGCTAAGCTTTCTTAGAACCACGATTGTGTGCCCGAAAGCACATTGCTCTGGTGCACCAATTTTTTTATTTTCAATTTTCTTAATTCTTTTTTTTCTCATTTAGTTTCTTTAGACTTTTTTTTTTTATAATTTAACCATTATAAAATGCTCCTAATAAATATAAACTATGTTGGTAAGCATATCATGAAATGCTTTTTAACTGTACTATAATACTCATAAATTTCATAAACAATGTTCATAAAAATGCAATACAATGCTCATAAAAACTTTATAGAGGCAGAGGATAAATGTTCAGAAAGATACACTACAATGTTCATAATATCTAATAAGGATACTCGCTAAATAAAATGTTTAAAAAGTTATGTTATGATCGATATTCATAATTTTTAATATGGATGTATAGAAAGATACATACATTATGATGTTCATAATTTTAAAATGGATGTTTATAATGTCTAATAAGAACATTCACTAAATAACGATGTTCATGATTTTTAATATGAATGTTAAGAAAAATACACTCTAATGTTTATAATTTTTAAAATGGATTTTCATAATGTTTAATAAAAATACTCACTAAATAATAATGTTCATAATTTCTAATATGAATGTTCAAAAAGACATACCACAATGTTCATAGTTTTTAAATGGATGTGAATTGAACACATTGTTGTACTCGAGAAAAAAATTTAAAAAAATGGTTCAAAATATATGTGAAACCCCGAAAAATCCAAAGATGTTGACCGTGACATCGTTAGTAAATTAGGTTTGACTCCGTTATTTATTATTATCCGTTTGTGTTTATTTTTGCTAACACTTGAGCTCGTAGGATCGTGAGGGACTAACAAGGGTATATCGGTAATTTCGTGGGTTTAGTATTATTAGTTTTACTCTTTTTACTATTGGTATTACTATTAATATTATTATATGATTAATTACGTGAATATTATTTGCTATGTGATTACTATTAATAATAGTATTATTGATATTATTATTATTATTACTATTATTATTGTCATTAGTTGTTTTCCAGAAAAATAAGATTTTTAATTTGATTATAATATTGGGTTGGATTAGTATTAAGAATAGTATTGTTGGGCCTTAATTAGTAGTTAGTATAAAAAGACTCATCTTCCTCCCAAAACCCTAATTCAAACCCTAACCCTAGCCTCTCACCCCTCCTCTCTCTCTCTCTCTCCTCCTCCTCGTCTCTCGCACTGCCGACCACTGCACGCATCGCGCCACCACCCGCAACCACCGGCAGCCACCGCAACCAACTTTCTCTCTCTCTTTTTCTCTCTTTCCCTCTCTTCCCTCTTGTTTTCGCACGCCCTTGCTCGCGCCACCACAATCGCCTGCCTGACCACCGCCGCGTCGTCGTGAGAACCGGACGTCACCCTCGCTCACCCAGCCTTTGTGAACCCTCGACGTCGGCCGACGACTGAAAAGACGTGAAGTTGGGGTGACTTGCTGCTGTTCGAACCAAGACGCACCACCACCCGCCACCGACATGTGCCCGGACCGACGACCCCGTCGCCGCCGCCTTGGACGCCGCTCCAGTCGCCGGAAACCGCCCAGGACCCCCTTACGTAAACCCTAATATTCTTTTGAAACTTTTCTTTCTTTTTCTTTATTTTCTGTTATTATCACTATTATTATTATCATTATTTCTTGTTTTAAATCTTGTAATTGGGTAATTAAGGGTGTAATTTTATTAAGTTGATTATTTGTAATTTTTGTTCTTGTGTTGTATTATTTATGTGTAAATTGTCTAAATTATTTTATGTAACTTTTATGTTTTAATTTAGTGTATTAGGGTTGTAATAGTTGTAGTAAAATTATTAATATTCGATTATATGAGATACTTTGTTTTCATGAGAATCATGTTAGGGTTTTAGATGACACTATTATTGTATGCACGAATTAAAAGTTTAATTACCTAGATTAATTCTTGAATCGTTAGTTAAGTATTCGTATGTTCTTTAATTCTCTTAGGTTTCATTCATGTTTAATTTTATGTTTAAATCTTGTTAAATAGGTTAGGTTGATTGAATTACAAAAGTTAAATTCTTGTTTATTAATTCATGAATTTTGATTGAATCTTGTAAAAGGAAATTAGTTGTGTTTCTTGGTTAGTAGTTAAGTGTTCTTTATATTTCAATCACATGTTCTTTTATTCTTTCTTGTACCTTGACTAAGAAAATTCATGTCTTATAATCATCCATGTTGTAATTTTAGGATATTGAAATAGTTTATTGTAGAATTCATGTTTAGGGTAATGATATTGTTATTTCATGCATGCTTTTAGGGTTAGTGAAAATATTAAAGTTGATTTCATGTTTTACATTTTGGTTTTGATGATAGGAGGTTTGATGTTTGGACCTTAGTTGGATTAGGTTAATTACTTTGGATCTTAGTTACTGTTCTAAACCCTAATTAGGACCCCGGGATCGATTGGTGGAAGTTAGAACCGAATTTGCAAATTAAATGTAAACCGGTAACGGAACAGTTTGATGGGGTCTAAAGATCGGGACACCACAATCAGTATAGTTGTCCTTTAATCGAACCCTTTGGACTGGAGGTTCCCCTAGATGTTAGTAGGAATTTTGCGGAACGGACTTTTGAGTTGTATAGATCGAGTTATAGTCGTTTTACCAGAACCTGTCGGAACTGGACCAGTTGGAAGATTTGGTACTTTTTGAGTCTTTCGAGGCTGATATGGGCTTAGTCGTCAACATAAGAGTTCTAGTAGACATTCCAATGTTTCCGAAAAGTCAAGTTTTGATCCTTTTTTATGTGGATGTTGTAATATGTTCTGTCAATGTTACTTATTAATGAAAGTGTTGTTGAATGAAAACGTTGTTTTGATCTTGTTATGTGATTACTTGGAATGTGTTAGGTGATTTAAAGTATAGATCCATAATTGATAGGAACCTATAGTGTTCCTAGGAGAGGGTTAGGTAGAAGGTAGTTAATACTAACTTCGAAGGGCGCGTTTTGGTTAGAATAATTACTTTTATTTTAGGCCCGAGCTAATTCACGTCGTTAGTGAGCTCAAGTGTGTTCGTCTTAGCTGTGAAGTGAAGTTAACCAGGTAATGTCTATGCTCTAATCCCCACCGGGATGCTCTTTAAATGTGTTTTAATGTTTTCTAATCTGTTTTGAGAATTGCATCCCGAAAGGGGACTTTATGTCGAAAT
Source organism: Portulaca oleracea (assembly GCA_029582165.1). NCBI lineage: Eukaryota > Viridiplantae > Streptophyta > Magnoliopsida > Caryophyllales > Portulacaceae > Portulaca > Portulaca oleracea. The sequence continues at coordinate 15,127,365 of CM055876.1, forward strand.
GTGACCATCTGTTTTGGATAACTGTTTATAATTGTTCGTGCTTTGATTTTTATGAGTTAAGAAATTGGATGGTCTTTTATTAGTGGTTTTATTATTGGTTTTGATAACCTAGGTTGGATTTAACTTGAGAGTTGTGAGTTGAGTTTGAATAATATACTTTTAATTCAAAGTGAAACATTAAGCGGGTTTCGGGGCATAACCCGGAGTACAGGATTTGGAATCCTGCCGGGTTATAGACCAGGAGATCAGGGCTTCTTCCCTGATATAGGATAGTGGATACTTTAATGCATGTGGTAGGCGAATATCTTTTGATGCATGTGGTAGGCGAACTCTTTGATGCCTGTGGTAGGCGAACTCTTGATGCCTGTGGTAGGCGATGTTACTCTAAGGGATGTGGTATCCCGCCCGCATAATAAAATATGGATTGGTTGGGTTGAGAAAAACAGTTAAGGGTTTAAAGGTTTGTGAAATGATTTGACTTGTTCCCTCTCCCTCAAATGAATTGAAATGATCTTAACTTGTTTTTAACGTTAGGGGTAGACATTATTGAGATTTCCCCCTCATTTTTGAAATGTTTTGTTTTCAGATGAAGATCTATATGCTGGGGATGGGAATTAGAAGTAAGGACGTCATCGTTAATTACGTTGTTTTTCTTTTATGAGAAACTTGAAGTTAGTTTTGAGGTTTATTTTCTAAGTATGAGTTTTTTAGTTTGTTTTATCGTTATCAGACAGTTGTAGTTTTCTTCTCACCTTGTATTCCTTTGGGGTTACGGCAGTGACGCCCAATAAGAGTTTGAGTCTTCCGCTAAATTTTGTCTGTTAACGTTAGTTTGACTTTGACTTTTCTATATTTGATTTTCTGGGGCGTTACAATATATGTGTCTGTGTTGTATCCAAAAACAAAAAAGAAATGTACTACCTCTGTTTCATATTACTTGTCCTCTTTGAAAACTGTGCAGTTAAATTAAAAAAAAATTAACCATAAATGTATCAATATATACAATCGTTTATTAAATAATTATAAAATTACTTTTTCCTTCAAAAAAAATAATAATTATAAAATTACTATTATTAAATTCGTAACAAAAAATATTATCCTCAAAGTATAATATTGCAATTATTAATAAGACATTATATAAAAAATTATCAATAAAATAAAAAAATGATATTGAAGATCGTGATAGTCAAGTAAAAAGCAAATAATATGGAACGGAGGGACAATTGAAAAATTGTTTTAAAAAAATTAAAACAAAATACGAGAGAGGTGCCTCGTAAAATTTTTTAAAAAAAGAAAAAAGCATTAGGCGCACAAATGCATGAAGGGCGGAGGGCTGTTCATCGGTCCCGGACTGGATCAAATTGGACTGGACTGAATGGACCGAGGACCGAATTAGAGGACTAAGTTGGACTGAGGACTGGACTCAAAAAAGTTCGATCTGGGACTGGACCGACCGAACTTTGTTCGGTCTAGTCCTCGATCCAATCCGGACTGAACTATGTATAAAGAAACCCTATAATTTTAGTAATTTCAGTCCTTCAGTTCGGTCCATGAGCTAGACCGAGCACCGAACATCAAAATTTTCTGGACCGAACTTCCCTCGGTTCATTCCTCGGGTCAGTCTGGTCAAATCTTTTTTCGATCTGGACTGAACTATGAACAACCCTCACAGCACCCGGCAGCACAATTGAATTTTTAAAGTTTATTTGGCATTAGTGTGGGATTGTGTACATCGGAATGCACTCTCTGTTTTGAAGTGCATCAAAATCCAACACAATATAAGTGAGTTGAAAATGATTGAATTCCACGTTGAATTGGAAATCAGATGGCAGCAGTCAGCAGCAAACCCACCTCTACTAACTCCACCATCCTCCATCTCTGTTTGCTCTCCCTTCTTTTCACCACACTAACAAAAGCTGACAACCCATCATCATCATCATCAGAGGATTTAATAATCTCGAGATTCCAAGAATACCTTCGAATCAACACATCTCATCCAAACCCCAACTACTATGAAGCAGTTGACTTTATCCACTCCCAAGCTAAAGCCCTGTCTCTTGAATCACAGACCCTTGAATTTGTCAAAAACAAGCCCTTAGTCTTGGTCAAATGGCCAGGAAAAGACCCAAGTTTGCCTTCTGTGCTTCTGAATTCTCACTCAGATGTTGTCCCTGTGGAGGAGGACAAGTGGACATACCCTCCCTTCGCTGCCCATATCGATTCCAATGGCAATATTTATGCCAGAGGTTCTCAGGTATTCCATTCCAACCAACTGGGTTTTGCTTTTTTCCTTGACTGTTTTTGTTTGTTGGGCTGGAGGTTGACATAAAGATTGCAGCTTAAGCTGTTTGATTCCTAAATTTCTCTTTCCTAGGTACCAACATGCATATTATGTATAGCCGTAGGCCTGAAAAAATCCAGGTCTGGCTAATTTAAGGTCCGGTCTAATAAGTCATTTGGTCAAAAACCTATTACCCGGATCCTGCTCAATAAGCAATTCGTACATGGAGAGAATACCAGACTCGGACGTGGATGTCCGAATTGTATTGATTTTACTGAACCTGGATTTCCCCTGAAATTCGGATAACTCGAACCCGGTTTTCCTTACCCGGACCTGAGCCAGTTCTAAACCAGGCAAGGACTGACTGGCCGATGTTTGAATTCAGACAAACTTTTAGTGACCATACCCGGGGTTTTCCGGGTCGGACAAAATCGGATTGTTGGGTTGGTCAAAATTTTGCGGGCCCTATGTATAGGCTGCAGTTTATGCATCAACGATGGATTTATTTGTGAGTTGATGTTTGCTTTGTGCTTGACTGTGCAGGACACCAAATGTACTGGTTCATAGTATTTAGAAGCGATTCACAAGCTGAAAAATTCAGGGTTTGAGCCCACTCGAACCATTTACTTAGACTAGCGGAATTGTTGGGGCTGGGAAGCTAGCCAATTCCTGTGTGTTTAGGAAAATGAATGTGGGTTTTGTCCTGGATGGAGGGACATCTCCTGGAAACGAGTACAAGGCGTTTTATGGGGAGAGTTGTCCATGGTGGCTAGTGATCAAGGCTAGAGGGCAACCAGGGCATGGGGCAAGTTGTATGACAACAGTGCTATGGAAAATTTGTTCAAGAGCATTGAGAGTATTACACAATTTCGTGCATCGCAGTTCGATTTGGTTAAGGCTGGCGTAAAAAAGGTGGTGGAAGTGATTTCCGTGAATATGGTGTATTTGAAAGCTGGCACTCCAACTCCTACTGTAAGTTTATGTCTTGATTTCCTTTAGATGCTTTGGTGTAGAGTAACTTGATTTAAGATCTAATATAGAGACACGGTTTGCCTTGGCTGCCAGGGTTTTGTCATGAATTTGCAACCTTCTGAAGCGGAAGCTGGTCTGGACATCCGAGTCCCAGCCACAGCTGATGCTGAGTCCCTTGAAAGACGTATTGCTGAAGAGTGGGCCCCTGCTTCTCGCAACATGACTTTTGAGGTGGAATCATCCTTCAACGCCCTTGATTTCAATAATAACCATTTATCTGTACATTATTCCAGTCCATGCTAGTTCCTATATCACTAACAAATATGGTTGCCCTACTGTATATAATACCATCTTCTAATTTATCTGAATATCTTTGCTGGTATTTTACCTTTTTCACTGTTTGACTGATGTAAATGATGCATTTGCAGTTCAAGTCAAAGTTTCCCGTGCATGACAAATTTGGGAAGCCAGTCATCACTGCAACGGATAGTTCGAACCCTTGGTGGGCCCTTTTAGAAGAGGCTGTTGGTGAAAAGCTTAAGCCTGAACTCCTTTCTACCTCTTCAGATGCTTATTTCTTCAGGCAGCAAGGCTTGCCGGTTATAGGATTTTCTCCTATTAAAAACACGCCAATCCTACGACATGTCCATGATGAGGTACCACTCTAGTCTCCTTAATCATTGATATGAAATTCATAGCAGCAATGTGGAATACACTGCAGTTCTTTACTTTCAATGGACAATGATCAAACTAATCGACTGTGTAATATGAATGTTGCGTGTTTCTGTGATTGTAGTACTTGAACCGGGCAGAATATCTAAAAGGAGTTGATTTGTTTGTGTTGAATTTTAAGTCTCAAAGCTAAGTTTGTTGGGAACAAGTTGGTGTCCCACATTGGTAGAAAAGTGAGAATTGGTCTACTTTAAATAGTAGAGTTCTCCAAAGCTATTTGAACTAAGTGAGATAAGGTTGGACTTGGTGGTCCACACGCGCGCGCGCTGCCGCCGCCGCCGTCCGTCCGGTCGGGCTCGGGTGGGTTTGGTCACTTTTTAAACAGTTTTAATTTTCTGTCTCGGTTTTTGACGGGTTAATTTATTGCACGTGTTTTCGAGAGCTTTGGAGCTTGGGACTGATTGTTGGGGTCTCAATGCTTGATTTTGCAGTCTTCAACACTGCAATTTCCAAGGCTTGCTCTCTTGTTTTCCTCCTTCTTATATTTAAACCTTCTCTTCCTTTCTTGTTCAACACAGAAAAAACTCTATCTGATTTTATTCATCTCTTCTCTGCTTCTCTTAAAAATTTTGGGCAATTACTCGTTCACTCCAACTAGTTAATGGAGAATGCACAAAATTAACCAGACCGTGTAATCCTATCATTGCCATGGTCTCGGAAGTGAACCTTGCTGACAACAATGTCGAGTGGGTGGTAGACACTGGAGCCACCAAACACATATGCACAGACAGAAGCCTCTTCCAAACCTTTGAGAAAGCAGATGGCGAAACCGTTTACATGGGACATGCCGCCACTGCCTCCGTTCAAGGGAAAGGGAAGATTTCTTTAAAACTAACTTCTGGCAAAGTTTTATCTCTCACTGATGTGTTGTGCGTACCTGAAATGCGTTGAAACCTCATTTCTGGAAACTTGCTTCTTAGGGCTGGTCTCAAATTGACCCTTGAGGGAAATCGCATTATCCTTACCAAGAATGGGGAGTTTTTGGGGAAGGGCTTTTGTAACCATACTGGACTTGTGATTCTAGATGCTATATGTGTGAAAATGAATGAGAATGTTGGAACTTGTTCTGCTTATATTGTTGAGTCTCTTGATTTATGGCATGCTAGATTAGGACATGTGAATGTTGCCTCCATTAAAAGGCTAAAACACCTGCCTCTAATTCCTAATCTGGTTAACAATGAGTTCTCTAAATGTGAAGTATGTGTTGAGGCTAAGTTTCATAGCAAACCTCATAAATCAATAGACAGACAATCTGAGCTCCTTGAACTAGTTCATAGTGACTTAGGGGACTTCAAAAACCATATGTCTAGAGGTGGCAAAAGATACTACATTACCTTTGTGGATGACTACTCTAGATTCACTATGGTTTATCTCCTAAATTCTAAGGATGAGGCAGAAGAGATGTTCTTAAAGTATAAAGCTGAAGTTGAGAATCAGCTCAATAGAAAGATTAAGAGACTAAGGAGTGATAGAGGAGGAGAGTATGACTCCACCTCACTTAAAAGGTTCTGTGAGGAAAATGGGATAATCCATGAACGAACTGCTCCTTATGAACCCCAGCAAAATGGCATAGCTGAAAGAAAGAACAGGTCCTTAAAGAACATGATGAATGCCATGTTGATTAGTTCTGGTCTGCTTGATAATATGTGGGGGGAAGCTATTCTTTCTGCTTGTCATGTGCTTAACCGTGTACCTCATAAGAAGTTAGATAAGACTCCTTATGAGCTCTGGAAGGGTTACCCACCCAACCTGAGATTCTTGAAAGTGTGGGGGTGTCTTGCTAAAGTTGGGTTACCGGATTTCAAAAGAAATAAGATAAGACCAAAAACTGTTGATGTTGTATTTATTGGATATGCCTATCAAAGTGTTGCTTATAGATTTATTACTAAAGGTGTGAATGGCTCTTACATGCATGGCAACATTATAGAAGCCAGAGATGCTGAATTCTTTGAGCATATTTTTCCAATGAAATGTGCACAACATGTTCAATCTGTTTCTTCTACTTGTACTGCATCTCAACCTGTTGAGCATGAGACTGAACCTAGAAGGAGTAAAAGACCTAGAAAGGAACTATCCTTTGGACCTGACTTCATTACCTCTTTCTTGACCGAGCATGACTTCTTATGTGATGAAATTATTTCTGTGTATATCATTGAGGAAGACCCCAAAACTTATGACGAAGCAATGAAATCCATCGATTCTGTCTTTTGGAAAGAAGCCATTAGTAGTGAACTTGAGTCCGTTTTGAGTAATAGAACATGGATTCTGACTGACCTTCCTAAAGGTTGTAAACCACTAGGGTGTAAATGGGTGTTTAAAAGGAAATTGAAAGCTGATGGATCAATCGATAAATACAAAGCTCGACTTGTGGTAAAAGGGTACAATCAGAGGAAGGAGATTGATTATTTCGACACTTATTCTCCTGTTACTAAAATTGCCACTATTAGAGCCTTGCTTGCTATTGCTTCTATTCATGAATTATATGTGCATCAAATGGATGTGAAAATCGCTCGAATGGGGACTTAGATGAAGAGATATACATGGAGCAACTGAAGGGTTGATTGTGCCAGACAAGAAAACAAGGTACGCAGCTTGTTAAATCTGTATGTGTTAAAGCAGGCTCCCAAACAATGGTATGAGAAATTTGACAGTACTATCACTGGTTTTGGATTTATTGCAAATGAAGCTGATGCATGTGTTTATTCTAAGCATGACTCCAATGGATGCGTTATTATATGCTTATATGTGGATGACATGCTTATTTTTGTCACAAACATGAATGTTATAAATGAGGTGAAAACTTTCTTGAGTTCTAAATTTTAAATGAAAGATATGGGTGAGGCTGATGTGATTTTAGGAGTTAAGACTAAGAGAACTCCTAAAGGAATGTCCTTGAACCAATCTCACTATATCGAAAGATTCTCGTAAAGTTCAACTCCTTTGATGTGGAACTGTAAGAACTCCTTATGATGCTAGCATTCATTCGAGGAAGCATAAAGGAGATCTTGTGTCAATCAATATGCCAAGGTTATTGGTAGCGTTATGTTTCTCATGAACTATACTAGACCTGATATTGCATATGCTGTAAGTAGACTTAGCAGGTATACCCACAATCCTAATAATGATCATTGGAATGCTTTGAGAAGATTGCTTAGATATTTGAGAGGTACCATGGATTTATGTTTACAATTCGGTAGAAACCCTGCTGTACTAGAGGGATATACTGATGCGAACTGGGTATCTGATAATGACGAAATTAATTCAACTAGTAGATATGTGTTTACATTAGCTGGTTGTGCTATATCCTGGAAATCTTCTAAACAATCTTGTACTGCCATGTCTACTATGGAATCTGAGTTTATTGCTCTTTAATCGCAGCCGCGAGGCCGATTGGCTAAATCTATCGCGACATTCCATCATGGGGAAGCCAGCTCCTTCTATTGCTCTGCATTGTGACAACCAAGCAGCCATTGCAGTGGCTCGGAATAAAACCTTCAATGGGAAGAGAAGGCATATTCGCATAAGACATAAGGTTGTCAAGGAGCTTCTAGAAACTTGAGTGATATCACTGGACTATGTGAAGTCCGAGAAAAATCTCGCGGATCCGTTAACAAAAGGCCTTTGTAGGAAAATGATCATGGACACATCGAGGGGGATGGGATTGAGACCCATTACGTGAATTGTGGTGATTGATCCCCACTTGGCTGTAAAAGGCAAGTTCCAGGGGTACTAACGAAGTCATCAACAATTCAGGAGCACCATTTAGTTTCCCTCCCTATGGTGTGTATACGGTACTTACTACTATTTGATTGAGGTTGAGCTTTAGCTCTTAATGAGTTCATATCCATTAAATTGGAGGTGTGAAGTAGTACACACTTGATGAACTCACCTACGTGAGATGTGGAAGTTTAGCCGCTTCCTTTGGAGATTGGTGGGTCTATCTCCTAAAAGCATCCATGAGAACCAGGCTGGACGTATGGCTAGTATAAGGCGTCAATCGCGGAGTAAAAAACGAGTGTGAGATTACTATGTACTCAAGTGACAGATTTACAACTCCCTATCAAGTTCCAGACTTTGTTCACTAGATAGGATGTTTATCTTAAGCTTGATGTTACTAAGTGTTAATTCAAATCGCAAGATATTAACTCTTATGCAGTGATCTCTTTTATTGCCCGAATTTTCTTCTCTTTTTCTTGTTTGATTGGAAAACTTTGATCCTTGTGGGGGATTGTTGGATTTTAAGTCTCAAAGTTAAGTTTGTTGGGAACAAGTTGGTGTCCCACATTGGTAGAAAAGTGAGAATTGGTCTACTTTAAATAGTAGAGTTCTCCAAAGTTATTTGAACTAAGTGAGATAAGGGTGGACTTGGTGGTCCACACGCGCGCGCGCGTCGCCGCCGCCGTCCGTCCGGTCGGGCCGGGCTCGGGTTGGTTTGGTCACTTTTTAAACAGTTTTAATTTTCTGTCTCGGTTTTTGACGGGTTAATTTATTGCGCGTGTTTTCGAGAGCTTTGGAGCTTGGGACTGATTGTTGGGGTCTCAATGCTTGATTTTGCAGTCTTCAACACTGCAATTTCCAAGGCTTGCTCTCTTGTTTTCCTCCTTCTTATATTTAAACCTTCTCTTCCTTTCTTGTTCAACACAGAAAAAACTCTATATGATTTTATTCATCTCTTCTCTGCTTCTCTTAAAAATTTTGGGCAATTACTCGTTCACTCCAACTGGTTAATGGAGAATGCACAAAATTAACCAGACCGTGTAATCCTAGGGAGTGGCTGCCATTGGAGAGTTTGCATCTATGCTCAGGCGAAATCACTTTCAGGACAGTGGGTTTACCACGCCACGGTGTCCTTTTCTCTCGTTCATCCTTTTCAAGTAAGATATTTCCTGCTGTGATTAATGCTAGTTTTACAACAATCTGAAATTGATGATGGCTTTAGTCATGGCAACCAACAAGTTTACTGTTCTTGACATGTCTAAATTGGAACCTTTGGATGGAAAGAATTACAAGCGTTGGTCTGTTAGGATTAAGTTTTATCTTGAACAAATTGATGTTGCCCATACCCCAAAGGAGAAGAAAAAATTGCCTCCTGCTACTGATGCTCAAGTTGTGTCTGATTATGATGACAAGTATGCTAGGGATGATCGAACTTGTAAAGGAATGTTGCTTCATTACATGAATAATGCTTTGCTTGATATTTACATGAAGTTTGATTCTGCTTATGAGATTTGGTCTGCACTCAAAAAGAAATATGGGAATGATGATGCTGGGTCTAAGAGATATGCTATGAGTAAATGGTTAAATTTCCAAGTTGGTGATGATAAGCCTATTATAGATCAGATTCATGAGTATGAAAATTTATGTTCTGCAATTGCTTCTGAAGGTCTGAAAATCTGTGATGTTACCCTTGCTATTGTTCTGATTGAAAAGTTGCCTTCCTCTTGGAAAGAGTACCGAAACCAGTTAATGCACAAGGAAACTGATCTGACCCTAGAAGACCTAGTTGGGCATTTGAAAATTGAGGAAGAAAATCGTATCAAGGACAAGGGGCTACAAATTTATTCTAACTCTACTGGTGCTAATCTGGTTGAACCAAAATCTTACAATGACATGTTCAAAAATAAAGGGAAGAGTCCTCAAGCAAGCAACTTCAAGTCTCCGGGCAAAAAGTATAAATTTCAAGGGAAATGTCACGAGTGCGGCAAACCGGGACACAAGGTGTAACGCCCCGAAAATTTAAATTCTAAACTTAACGGTCAAGGTCAAACGTTGACTAACATTAACAGCAGAAGATTCATTTTTTTTTCTTTTTATTAACTTGGGCGTTACTGCCGTATCCCCGAAGGAATACAAGGCAAGAAAGAGGAACTAACGACTACTAATTATTTACTTCAATTTTACGAACGGAAGAAACTCAAATTTTAGAGACAACCCATACTAAACATTTATCGACTTCACATCTAAAACACGAACAAAGCTATATTCTCAAAACTTCTAACTTCAAGACTAACGTCCTCACTTCTAGTTCTCGTTCCCATCACAGAACTCTTCACCTGAAAACAAAACATTTACAAACATGAGGGGGGGAAACCTCAATAATGTCTACCCCTAACAGTCAAAACATTTTACAATTCATTTCAACACATTTTAAGGGAAGGGGAAACAAGTCAAACATTTCAAAACTATCTTTTACCAGTCAACCTTACCTGTTTCCATATTTTAAAGCGAGCGGGGCTTCCGTATTGCCCCTCGGAGTCCAAAGACTCGCAAAATATGATTCGGAGTCCCAAGGACTCGCATAAACAACATCATTCGACTGATCAGCGCATAACTCATTTCTTTTCTTTTCTTTTCTTTTCTTTTCTTTCTTTTCTTTCTTTCGGAGTCCCACGGACTCGCATAAACAACATCATTCGACTGATCAGCGCATAACTCATTTCTTTTCTTTTCTGTCTTTTCTTTCTTTCGGAGTCCCACGGACTCGCATAAACAACATCATTCGACTGATCAGCGCATAACTCGTTTCTTTTCTTTTTTTTCCTTTTCTTTCTTTTCTTTCTTTCGGAGTCCCACGGACTCGCATAAATATTCCTATTCGACTGATCAGCGCCTAACTCACATCCCCAATACCAGGCATCACCTGGTCTCTTGACAGTCTCCCTCACAGGTAACCACCTGGTCTTGGGGAGTACTGCCCGAACCCGCATTATACTCATAACCATTATTTAATTAGGTTTATATCTCAGTTCATTCCAGTATCAACCAACAATTCCAAATCCAACATTTCCAAACCAAAATTCCAACCCAACACATTTTCAATACAAAAACCAAAGGACTGTCCATACTTTATGAATCAAGAACATAACCGTCTTAAACAAAATAGACAGTCAAGTTTCAGATAAAGTCCCCTTCGGGATACAAGTTCCAAAATCAATATAGAAATCAATAAAACCAGTAAAAAGCATCCAAAGGGGATTAGGGCATAGACATTACCTGTAGAAAATTATGTCACTCAGAAAGACGCACACGGAATTACTGGGTCTCTTCCTCGCTCAAACCTAATAATCGAAGTATTTCTAAAATCAAAACTTGCTCAATCACGATCACTAATACGCTTATATTCTACCCTTCCTACTTAACAACAAAACTTACTAATCATGTACCAAGCATGCCTTATAGGACAAGGGACATACATGAAATAATTCACACCTAAATTATATCAATCACTTCACAATATTCATGTAGTACCTAAATTCTAAAGGTAACTTGCATGGCACTATTCATATAATTTACCAAATTGCCATCATTCATGCAATAACTATACTAGTCCTCTGTAACATGCTTACTAACTAGAGAACTTATTCTTTGAGGGTTTCTAACATATTTCTAGGTCTTCCACAAAAACATATCAACATGAACATCCCTAAAATAGATCAATCCCACCCAAAACATGTAAAACCAAGATATGGATTACACCTAAAATCTCCATAAGGACTTGCAAGGATCCATATATATACAAAATAATACTTCACACTTAATATACTAATCTTAGAAAAGACATAAGAATTTTCAACACAACTTAATAATCTAGTAATTTGGAAGAGAAATTTAAGATAACTTACTAGCAAAAAGATTTCTAAAGACCCTAAATAATAGGGTTTTGTTTGTAATTTAAGAAACTTAGTATAATCATGAAATATTTTCCACAAAAAGGCCTAGTAACATTATAGAGACATCATATAATATGAAAACTTACATTAATACTATACTTAATAATTTGAGGAACCAAAACACTTACTAAAAAGAGGATTTCTACATTGTATTAAAATCTAGTAATATAGAGAATACTTTTACACTAATATAAACTTATAAATAGGAAAAACCTTTATAACATGAACTCTAATTTCTAAAACATAGGAGTAATTTACACATCAAAGATTATAAAATAACAACATGGGTACTATATATTAACACAAAGATTTTACATATAACTTGGAACCCTTATACAAACATATTAACCCAACCCTACCACCAACACCTAAACATTCATCATGCATACTATATTACTACCAACTCAACATTTAGAAGTATCATTTTATGCACCAAAAATACAATACAAGCCACACCCAAACTAATAACATTATAGAGAGAGAAAAGGAGGTTTAGAGTATACAAACAAGGGGTCCAAGCTACGACGCACGGAGAGGTCGGCGGCTGGGTGGTCGGAGGTCATGGCGGCGGGGTCCTGGTGGTCGTAGCAGGTCCGGTCGTCGGTGTCGGGCGGCGGAGCAGACGACAGCAGCATCAGCTTCAACTCGGAGTAAAACCGAGGTCGACTTCGTCCTCGTCGGAACTGGGGAAAGGTCGAACTGCCTCGTTGGAGCTGGGAGAAGGTTGCCGGAGATGGGGCGGTCCTACGGAGGTGCGGCGGTCGTCGGAAATGGCGGCGTCGACGATCAGGGTTCACAGTTAGGGAAAAATAAAAAGGGGGTCCAGGGTGATGTTTGAGGTGTTTCCGGGCGGCGATAATGGCCGGAAAAGGTAGGGTGACGGTCGGAGGACGACGGGGTGGTGGTTGGCGGCGAGATTCTGGTGGAAGGAGGGTGGTTGGAGGTGGTGTAAGGTGGTGGGTGGTGCGTCGGGTGTACGGCTCGGGGAAGCAAAGAAAAGAAGAAGGGACTAAGAAGAAGGAAGAAGAAGAAATGGAGGAGAAGAAGCAATGGAGGAAGATTGAGATCAGGGAGGAAGGGCTTGATGGATGATGAGCAACAAAAAATATGAGGGTGATGCCCCTTTTGTTTCGAGCAGCAGCAAGAATTCTAGTACTATTATAGTACTCATCCAATAGGAGGGAAGAGAGAGGAAAAGAATGAGGGGAGGAGACGCATGTCAAATGGGGGTAGGGTAGTCAGGGTGTATACCCAGATAATGGGTATTGCAACAATTTAGAAGAAAACGGCTACTGACTTGTACAGAAAGAAATTTGGAATTCTGATGAAATTTACCTGGTGATGTCATTTATGTGACATCATCAACACCCACAAATTAAAGGGAAACAAAATCTAAAATTAATAATATACTCATGAAAAATAATAAAAGCAGATAAAATTTCTCATAACTGATAAAAATAATATCTACCCGTAACCCAAAAATTACCTAACTGATATTTTTAAAACTCTAAAAATTACTACGAACTCACTCACAGTCCTAAAAGCTCCGCATAATAACAACTCATATAAATAAACAGAAAATAACGCACGTCAGGAATTTTAACGGTGTGAATAATAGCATTTTTTCGGGGTTTTACATCATTACCCCCTTAAAAGAAGTTTCGTCCTTGAAACTTAAACTTAGGCCTAACGAGTTGAATAACTAACTAACTAACGGTGTAACTAACCAAAAACTTGGGGTTTTACACAAGGCCAAGGACTGTAGAAGCAAAAACAAAAAGAATCAAGCCAACCTTGCTGAGACACTTGAGACTATCATTGCCATGGTCTCGGAAGTGAACCTTGCTGACAACAATGTCGAGTGGGTGGTAGACACTGGAGCCACCAAACACATATGCACAGACAGAAGCCTCTTCCAAACCTTTGAGAAAGCAGATGGCGAAACCGTTTACATGGGAAATGCCGCCACTGCCTCCGTTCAAGGGAAAGGGAAGATTTCTTTAAAACTAACTTCTGGCAAAGTTTTATCTCTCACTGATGTGTTGTGCGTACCTGAAATGCGTAGAAACCTCATTTCTGGAAACTTGCTTCTTAGGGCTGGTCTCAAATTGACCCTTGAGGGAAATCGCATTATCCTTACCAAGAATGGGGAGTTTGTGGGGAAGGGCTTTTGTAACCATACTGGACTTGTGATTCTAGATGCTATATGTGTGAAAATGAATGAGAATGTTGGAACTTCTTCTGCTTATATTGTTGAGTCTCTTGATTTATGGCATGTTAGATTAGGACATGTGAATGTTGCCTCCATTAAAAGGGTAAAACACCTGCCCTTAATTCCTAATCTGGTTAACAATGAGTTCTCTAAATGTGAAGTATGTGTTGAGGCTAAGTTTCATAGCAAACCTCATAAATCAATTGACAGACAATCTGAGCTCCTTGAACTAGTTCATAGTGACTTAGGGGACTTCAAAAACCATATGTCTAGTGGTGGCAAAAGATACTACATTACCTTTGTAGATGACTACTCTAGATTCACTATGGTTTATCTCCTAAATTCTAAGGATGAGGCAGAAGAGATGTTCTTAAAGTATAAAGCTGAAGTTGAGAATCATCTCAATAGAAAGATTAAGAGACTAAGGAGTGATAGAGGAGGAGAGTATGACTCCACCTCACTTAAAAGGTTCTGTGAGGAAAATGGGATAATCCATGAACGAACTGCTCCTTATGAACCCCAGCAAAATGGCATAGCTGAAAGAAAGAACAGGTCCTTAAAGAACATGATGAATGCCATGTTGATTAGTTCTGGTCTGCCTGATAATATGTGGGGGGAAGCTATTCTTTCTGCTTGTCATGTGCTTAACCGTGTACCTCATAAGAAGTTAGATAAGACTCCTTATGAGCTCTGGAAGGGTTACCCACCCAACCTGAGATTCTTGAAAGTGTGGGGGTGTCTTGCTAAAGTTGGGTTACCTGATTTCAAAAGAAATAAGATAGGACCAAAAACTGTTGATGCTGTATTTATTGGATATGCCTATCAAAGTGCTGCTTATAGATTTATTACTAAAGGTGTGAATGGCTCTTACATGCATGGCAACATTATAGAAGCCAGAGATGCTGAATTCTTTGAGCATATTTTTCCAATGAAATGTGCACAACATGTTCAATCTGTTTCTTCTACTTGTACTGCATCTCAACCTGTTGAGCATGAGACTGAACCTAGAAGGAGTAAAAGACCTAGAAAGGAACTATCCTTTGGACCTGACTTCATTACCTCTTTCTTGACCGAGCATGACTTCTTATGTGATGAAATTATTTCTGTGTATATCATTGAGGAAGACCCCAAAACTTATGACGAAGCAATGAAATCCATCGATTCTGTCTTTTGGAAAGAAGCCATTGGTAGTGAACTTGAGTCCGTTTTGAGTAATAGAACATGGATTCTGACTGACCTTCCTAGAGGTTGTAAACCACTAGGGTGTAAATGGGTGTTTAAAAGGAAATTGAAAGCTGATGGATCAATCGATAAATACAAAGCTCGACTTGTGGTAAAAGGGTACAATCAGAGGAAGGAGATTGATTATTTCGACACTTATTCTCCTGTTACTAAAATTGCCACTATTAGAGCCTTGCTTGCTATTGCTTCTATTCATGAATTATATGTGCATCAAATGGATGTGAAAACTGCTTTTCTGAATGGGGACTTAGATGAAGAGATATACATGGAGCAACCTGAAGGGTTGATTGTGCCTGGACAAGAAAACAAGGTATGCAGGCTTGTTAAATCTCTGTATGGGTTAAAGAAGGCTCCCAAACAATGGTATGAGAAATTTGACAGCACTATCACTGGTTTTGGATTTATTGCAAATGAAGCTGATGCATGTGTTTATTCTAAGCATGACTCCAATGGATGCGTTATTATATGCTTATATGTGGATGACATGCTTATTTTTGGCACAAACATGAATGTTATAAATGAGGTGAAAACTTTCTTGAGTTCTAAATTTGAAATGAAAGATATGGGTGAGGCTGATGTGATTTTAGGAGTTAAGACTAAGAGAACTCCTAAAGGAATGTCCTTGAACCAATCTCACTATATCGAAAAGATTCTCAGAAAGTTCAACTCCTTTGATGTGGAACCTGTAAGAACTCCTTATGATGCTAGCATTCATTTGAGGAAGCATAAAGGAGATCCTGTGTGTCAATCTGAATATGCCAAGGTTATTGGTAGCGTTATGTTTCTCATGAACTATACTAGACCTGATATTGCATATGCTGTAAGTAGACTTAGCAGGTATACCCACAATCCTAATAATGATCATTGGAATGCTTTGAGAAGATTGCTTAGATATTTGAGAGGTACCATGGATTTATGTTTACAATTCGGTAGAAACCCTGCTGTACTAGAGGGATATACTGATGCGAACTGGGTATCTGATAATGACGAAATTAATTCAACTAGTGGATATGTGTTTACATTAGCTGGTTGTGCTATATCCTGGAAATCTTCTAAACAATCTTGTACTGCCATGTCTACTATGGAATCTGAGTTTATTGCTCTTTAATTGGCGGTAGTGAGGCCGATTGGCTCGTAAATCTATCGCGACATTCCATCGCTGGGAAGCGACTCCTTCTATTGCTCTGCATTGTGACAACCAAGCGACCATTGCGATGGCTCGGAATAAAGCCTTCAATGGAAAGAGAAGGCATATTCGCATAAGACATAAGGTTGTCAAGGAGCTTCTGGAAACTGGAGTGATATCACTGGACTATGTGAAGTCCGAGAAAAATCTCGCGGATCCGTTAACAAAATGCCTTTGTAGGAAAATGATCATGGACACATCGAGGGGGATGGGATTGAGACCCATTACGTGAATTGTGGTGATTGATCCCCACTTGGCTGTAAAAGGCAAGTTCCAGGGGTACTAACGAAGTCATCAACAATTCAGGAGCACCATTTAGTTTCCCTCCCTATGGTGTGTATACGGTGCTTACTACTATTTGATTGAGGTTGAGCTTTAGCTCTTAATGAGTTCATATCCATTAAATTGGAGGTGTGAAGTAGTACACACTTGATGAACTCACCTACGTGAGATGTGGAAGTTTAGCCGCTTCCTTTGGAGATTGGTGGGTCTATCTCCTAAAAGCATCCATGAGAACCAGGCTGGACGTATGGCTAGTATAAGGCGTCAATCGCGGAGTACAAAACGAGTGTGAGATTACTATGTACTCAAGTGACAGATTTACAACTCCCTATCAAGTTCCAGACTTTGTTCACTAGATAGGATGTTTATCTTAAGCTTGATGTTACTAAGTGTTAATTCAAATCGCAAGATATTAACTCTTATGCAGTGATCTCTTTTATTGCCCAAATTTTCTACTCTTTTTCTTGTTTAATTGGAAAACTTTGATCCTTGTGGGGGATTGTTGGATTTTAAGTCTCAAAGTTAAGTTTGTTGGGAACAAGTTGGTGTCCCACATTGGTAGAAAAGTGAGAATTGGTCTACTTTAAATAGTAGAGTTCTCCAAAGCTATTTGAACTAAGTGAGATAAGGGTGGACTTGGTGGTCCACACGCTGCTGCACGCGCCGCCGTCGTCCGTCGGGCTGGCTCGGGTTGGTTTGGTCACTTTTAAACAGCTTTTAATTTTCTGTCTCGGTTTTGTGGGTTAATTTATTGCGCGTGTTTTCGAGAGCTTTGGAGCTTGGGACTGATTGTTGGGGTCTCAATGCTTGATTTTGCAGTCTTCAACACTGCAATTTCCAAGGCTTGCTCTCTTGTTTTCCTCCTTCTTATATTTAAACCTTCTCTTCCTTTCTTGTTCAACACAAAAAAAACTCTATCTGATTTTATTCATCTCTTCTCTGCTTCTCTTAAAAATTTTGGGCAATTACTCGTTCACTCCAACTGGTTAATGGAGAATGCACAAAATTAACCAGACCGTGTAATCCTAGGGAGTGGCCGCCATTGGAGAGTTTGCATCTGTGCTCAGGCGAAATCACTTTCAGGACAGTGGGTTTACCACGCCACGGTGTCCTTTTCTCTCGTTCATCCTTTTCAAGTAAGATCTTTCCTACTGTGATTATTGCTAGTTTTACAACAGTTTGTTTCTATCATCAAGACTTTTGCTTCTTATGCTCCCAAGAAAGAGACTGAGACTGAGGCATCCAAGGACGAATTGTGACACACAAAAGAGTTATTGTGGAGTTTGTCTTATAGAAATTAGAAATTTGTGTTTGTTGTTCGCCTACAATATATCAAGTAGAGAATTTCAGCTTTTGATGCCTCCTTGTCGCTTTAACTTGTAGCTTTTCTAATGTTGGAATCAATGGTAATTCGTAAACTATGAATAATCAATCATGTTCAATCCATATCCTCCATATGTAAATGGGTTGTATTGTCTATATGCTCCCTTAAGATGGAATATTCTGTAGGTTGCCGTACAATCATGCATGGGAAGTAGTTTTACTTCCGTTGAGTTTTGAACTTTGGTAAAAGTTTAAAAGATAGAAATGGTAATCAACTAGACACTATTTGTAATTTATTAGGTGCAATTGAAGTATGTGTTCCACGTAGTGCGTTGTTCATCCACATATATTAGGTTGTTCACGTGTTCCCGGAATATGTATTGAGACACCATTGATTCGATGATCCATACGAAATGTGTCAATGGTAAAGAGGTAGTTTAAGGGAAGTATGGAGTATCATTAAAAGGCAAGCATAATAAGGATACCTATAATTATCACCATTATGATGACCTCATTGTGACCAGTGACCACCAAATAACTGTGAATCAGTGAATTGAACCAAATGGAAAGAATAAGTAGCAAAAGCATCACTACTACCACTCTCATCTTCTTTCTCTCCCTTCTTTTCACCATTCTCACAGCAGCCCAAAACCCATCATCATCAATAATCTCCAGATTTCAGGAATACCTCAGAATCAACACAGCCCAGCCAAACCCTAACTATTATGAAGCCGCAGAGTTCATCCTATCTCAAGCAAAAGCCTTGTCCCTTGAATCACAAACCATTCAATTTGTCAAAAACAAGCCCTTAATCTTGCTCAAATGGCCTGGAAAAGACCCCACTTTGCCTGCGGTGCTCCTTAATTCTCACACTGATGTCGTTCCAGTAGAGATTCACAAGTGGGTTCACCCTCCTTTTGATGCCAACATCGATGCCAATGGCAATATTTATGCCAGAGGCTCCCAGGTAAACTATCATGCTTTCATGTTGTGATTTGATTTGATTCTGCCTCATTTACTGCCAGAATTCCAATCATGGGGAAATGCTACATATCTTTCCTTTTACTGAGCACAATATGAATGTTTTTTCACTTGCTGCAATTTGTGAGTCTGTGCTAGATTGGCTGGTCAATTGATGTGGTGCAATGTGGTATGTGTAGGATACCAAGTGTGTGGGTTTACAACACTTGGAAGCTATTAGAAAGCTGAAGAATTCCGGGTTTGAACCCATTCGAACCATCTATGTTTCATTCGTGCCAGATGAGGAGGTTGGAGGGAATGATGGGGCTAGAATGTTGGTTAACTCAGATGTGTTTGAGAAAATGAATGTGGGTTTTGTATTGGATGAGGGGTTGCCATCCCCAGGGAACAAGTATCGCGCATTTCATGGGGAGAGGGCCCCTTGGTGGTTGGTCATCAAGGCGATCGGAGCTCCGGGGCATGGAGCAAAATTGTATGATAACAGTGCTATGGAGAATTTGTTCAAGAGCATTGAGAGAATCAGGAGATTCAGAGATTCACAGTTTGATTTGATAAAGGCTGGATTGAAAGCCGAAGGGGAGGTAGTTTCGGTGAATATGGTGTTTCTAAAGGCTGGCACACAAACTCCTAATGTAAGTCTGGACTGGATTTTGATTCAACATGCATTGTGATATTAAGTTTATGATCTATTGAGGATGATCTTCTGCCCATCAGGGTTTTGTGATGAATTTACAACCTTCTGAAGCTGAAGTTGGCTTGGATGTTCGAGTTCCACCAACAGCTGATCCAGCGTCACTTGAAAGATGTATTGCAGAAGAGTGGGCACCTGCTTCTCGGAACATGACTTATGAGGTGAAAATCATCAGTTAGGCTTTATGCTATTCGTTTGCGTGAACCAATTTGAGCATCCATCACTCTGTTATTTCGGCCTGTGCTTTACATACAGCATGACTGTGTAACAGCTTTATTTTGGTGTGTGAATGGAGAAACAGCATTAACTGTTTGTCTATGTTATTATTGCTATCCACTTTCCTTTGCCTTTATACAACTTGACTCATATAAACGAAACTTGAGCAGTTCAAGCAGAAGTTTGCGGTTCTTGACAAATTTGGAAAGCCAGCCCTCACAGCCGCTGATAGTTCAAACCCTTGGTGGGTGCTCTTGGAAGAAGCTGTCCACAATGCTGGTGAACAGCTCGAGAAGCCTGAAATTAACACTGGTTCAACAGATGCTCGTTACTTTAGGCAATGGGGCTTGGCAGCTATAGGTTTTTCTCCCATGAAAAACACCCCAATTCTAATACATGATCACAATGAGGTGCGTAGTGTTCTCTATTCTCTTATTGTTTCCATTATATATATGTCAGCATATTTGAACTTTTAATGTGTATTCCTGCAGTACTTAAACCAAGAAGAATATCTGAAGGGAGTCGATGTGTATGCTTCAATCATCAAAACTTATGCATCTTTTGCTGATACGACACAAGCTAACATCTCCAAGGATGAGTTATAGGAGATCAGTTAAACATCCTTCTGAAGCTGTCAGAACTCACAGTTAGACTTGGCATTGTTCCATTTCGACAATGTCTTGCATAAAGAAGCCAGGCGTGGCTCGTGACACTCATCAAACAAGGGTCAGGACTTACTGCAGGGGAAACAACATTAGTCTTTTGACAGTTATTTCATGTTTGTTGGTATCGATTACAAAAAAGGAGAGGGAACTGATTCTGCTCTGCTATGCTTCCTGTGTAATGCTTTCATTTTCATCTCTTACTGCGAATGAATGATGTGAATTTGTTATGAGTGACAACTTACAGAGGAACAGTTAGTTGAACAAGTGGTTCTTGCTGGGATATGTTGGCTTTGTTCACTTTCAGTTGGCTCGAAATTGTCTGACATGACATCATTATAGATGAAGTTAACACTTTACAGAGAAAAGAACTGGTGGTTTGGGAAATGAGGATGTTCATTGGCTTGGAAAATTTTCAGTCTGTTCCACAAGATAAAATGAAAAACAGTACTGTACCTATTTTTAGGTGAAATATAAGCGAAGGTTCATTCCTCCCAAAAAAGTACACATATTTTAAGTCAGGGCATACCCTGAATGTACACAACCAGAATTTTACTAAATCTGAATGCCCCTAAATCTACTGAATAATAAACAACAATTCCAATTTTCAGTACAGGCAAACAGCCATCCCTCTTGTGTTTTCTGTCCATATCATCCTAAATTTCAGTCCAACAACACTGAACTATGGCTGTCTCAGCAACCCTCAGTTTGTCCTCTACATTATGTTACTTCGACTCTCTATTTTTATTTTCCCTATCATGCCTGTTGTGAACCCTTGACACTCGGACAGGGTAGTTTGTACTTCAGCCCCCAAAAGACCCATTCAGGTCAATCAACAAATAAAAGATCTTCTGTGATCCCCATGACTTAGTTACTTTTCTATTTTGTGCCGACACAGGTAGAAAAATGGAACTCAGCTTTTCTCCTTACTGCATTTTCATCCCATTTTGTTAAATGGCGAAATAGCGTCCCATCAATAGCAGAGATGAATTACTACCAATAATCTCCACATGAACAGGTCCCATCTTGGAAATGATGGTACCTTACTTGGTCTCTAATCACAATAACCCTCTTTTCTATTTCTGCCACGAGCTTGGCAAAGCGATGGCAATCCCCACAGATGCGCAGGTTCTTCTTGATTCTAATTATGCTTTCCTTTGGCAAATTCATCAGTCCAAAAACAATAGCCAGTTTCTCACTATGGTATTGAAGCAAGTCCTCCTTCTGCTCTCCTTCGACGTCTTTTAGGACAAAGTCTGTGTCCGGGACATAACCCATAGCTCTTAGTTTCAGAATGAGCTGGTTAAGCTCCCTTTTAATCTCATCAATTTGGGGATGCGACATATCTCTGAAGATGAAAGTGTGAATCTTTCTGTTGACTTCAATCCAGCTGCATCCTGGTTCCTTCCTGATGCCTTTTTCCCTCAGAGTCTTTCTCAAATCTAAGGCATCATCCCATCTTTGAGAATTTTCATAAATATTTGATAGCAATATATATGTGCCCACATCATCTGGCTCCAACTTCAAGATTTGCTTTGCAGCATGGATGGCTAAATCTGTATTTTTATGAACCCTACAAGCACCGAGGAGGGTTCTCCAAGTAACTGCATCAGGTTCACAGTTCATTTCGTTAAGTAACTTAACAGCATCATCGAGCTTGCCTGCTCTTCCACACAGATCGATCATGCAACCATAATGCTCCCTGCCAGGATCGATCCCAAAGAGTTTCTTCATAGACTGGAAATAATACCATCCCTCATCTAAGAAACCGCCATGACTACAAGCAAATAGAACCCCAACAATTGTGATGTAGTTTGGTTTAGGCCCAGATTGTTTCATCCTCTCGAACAAGGCTAGGGCTTCTCTACTGAACCCATTTTGAGCCAAGCCAATAATCATAGTGCTCCAAGTGATGACATCTCTCTGCCTCATCCGGGTGAAAACCCCACGAGCATCAGTCAAACTGCCACACTTGCAGTACATGTCCAGAAGGGCATTGTTGAGGATTAGATCCTGATCATACTTCAACACATGAACATGAATTTGCCTCCCTAATTCTAATAATGCTAAGGCAGTCACTGCTCTCAGCGTGCTTGTCAACGTCGACTGGTCAGCTCGAAATCCAGCTCTCTTCATCCTCTTGAAGAGATTCAAAGCCTCATCCCCATCACTGTTTTGCGCAAAACCCCCGATTATCGAGTTCCAAACAACCAAATCCCCAGTCAAGAACTCGTTAAAAACAGCCAGGGCATTTTCCAATTCACCCCACTTGGCATAGACATCAATCAAAGCACTTCTAACAAAATCATCAGACTCTAAACCATACTTGAATATACTACAATGAAGCTGCCGAAGGCTTAACAACCCATCACATGCTCTCAAAACCGCAGACAATGTATACATATTCGGCACCACACCTTCCCGGAGCATCAAAATCAAGAACCCCAGAGCCTTGTCGCCCATCTTAGCATTAGAATAAGCCGAGATCATTGTCGTCCACGACACGACATTTCTCTGAGGCATTTCATCGAACAGCTTCTGTGCTTCATCAAGGAGATTGAACTTGACATACATATTAAGCAACATAGACAGTAAGAACAATTTGGGTAGTGCCCATTTGAGAGTAAATGCTTATGAACAAGCTTGCCTTCCTCAACTGCTTTGTTAGAAATGCAGCACTTAATCAGCTCAGAGTAGGCAACACAATCTGCCCATAATCCCTGTTTTTCCAAGCGTTGCATAGCATTTATGGCTCTGAGAAGATTTCTCTCATAACAATATCTGGAGAAGTCATCCACCAAGAGTGCAAATTGTGGTTCACATTGTGGTGAGATTGCTGGTACAGAGTATTGACGTAATACCAACCAAGAGATTTTCTCAAAAGGTCGCAACTTTGAGAACAATTTCATAGCTCAGATCATTTAAATACAGGTATATCATTTCCGGGATTTATACACTGAACCGAAACTGGTGATAAAAATCAGGGAAAATTTTGAAGAACCCAGGATTCTTTGTGTGTTGCTGAATGCTGAAGGTAAAATGGGATGGAGTCGAAATCGGTATTTTTTTCCCCCTGTGAAAGTAGAAACAGAGGTTTCAAAACGCAAACACAATCAAATCAGTTAACTCGATGGCCCACAGTTGATTTTGGGCTCTACTTCTGAGGCCAACTTCTTCTATTGGGCCATTATATGTCTCTTCGGTTGGCCCACCAATGTCAAATGTGTCCATGACTCTATGTTGCTACTAATGCTCATTGCAAGTATTAAATTATTACTTACTGGATAATTAAGGCCGAGTGGAGATTGGAGAATTGTCTCGAAATATGGAATCTTATCCATAAAAGCAGCTACTTTAATAAGGGGAATTAAGGCTGAGACACCGAGTGTTGTTGTGATCGCTGGAAAAATTTTATGCAATTTGAATAATTAAATTAATTTATCAAAAAATTTCAAATTTGGTGATAAATTTTTCTTACAAAATTTAGATATTGATCAAATTGACTAAATATTTTAATACTATATTTTTCTTTTTATATTGTTTAAATTTAATTTTTATCGGATTTAGTTTAACCGGATCTAAAAATAAATTTCTCTTTGGAATTTCAATAGTAATCGATCCCAACTTGAATTTTTGCTAGATCATTATTAACGGAATGTTGCCTTCCAATGCGGTGACTCATTTAAGAGGCATATTTCTTCTCATGCATTCTAAGGTAAAAATCCATTCCTTTCTTTCTCTCTATTTTGTTATTTATTTTATTAAACAAGCATCTTTTACAGTTTCTAGCTTTTAGAGAAGGTTCAAATCATGGAAAATGTCTGTATCAGATGAGAAATTAGTGTATGAAGTCATGAAGTGCCATGAGACAAAATCATCAATGGTTTAACTTTACAGTGAGGATGATTTGTTGTTTTAACAAACAGCTAATGTCCTTAATCTACTTATCATAACAAGGGTTTCTAATCGAGTGTTTTGCCAACCATAACAAGAGTAACAAGTGCTAGATCAGTGTCATATACATGTCGATAAAGTTTCAGAATTTCACGTTCAAATTTCAAAATATATTTACCTATACAAATCAATGGAACAAAAATAGAGCAAACTAAAGATTAACACTTTCATCTGCTTACTTTACTACTAAAACATAAACATATTTGACTCACTCATCCAAATAAAATATTACAAAGCTTAGTCACCACTCACTTGAAAGTAAAATGATTTTGCAATAGTGAGTCACACATCCATTAAACTACATTTAATTAAAAACATAAACATATTATTATCTTTTAGTCCATTTATACCCAAGCACCAAACTACAATACAAATTGAAAAAAAGAAATAGTATTAATTTACTAAAGAAGACTCATAATTTCCTCACATACTCACAATTTATCACCCCTACTGTCAGGTGAGAATTGATAATCTCACTCGTGATCCACCATTGATATGTTATCACTCACTTCCTTTTACCTAAATGTATGTCACAAGTCAATAAAATCTCCCCATTGATAGTGGAAAATGTAAAGAGTGGGCGAGAACCTTTTTTTCCAAACCTATCGACATAAGTCATTTGGTGAAAAATTCATATAGGATCATCATAATTAAATATTGTTTAACCTTATCCAATGAATTTGAAAAATATATATAAAATAAAAAGTGAATTTAAGAATTAATTTATAGAATAAGTGGATGAAATTTTACTTGTGATTAAAAACATTGAAGTTGCAAATGAGTGAAGAAATACTTTGACAATATTTTATAGAATAGGAGAGTAAAACTTTCCTTGGGAGTGAGAAGAAGGTAAAGGTGTTAGAGGCACAGCAGTGTATGCAGAATTGTGACGACCGACAACAGAGGATGACGTGAGCGAAGGCAATCCTCCCCGGCGATAATGCAGCACAAAGAGAACAGCGGCAGCCAATAGCAGGACGACACCTATACCACCACAGACCACTGCAGCCACCATCAACACCTTCCTCACCTTATCCTCCTCTCTTTCCGGCGCTTCAGTCCACCACGAATCCTCCGTGGAGCTCGAATCCGGTGGCGGAGGCGGCGGCGGAGGAGGAGGAGGATCCATTTTTCCGACGAAGAAGGCGGCCATCTGCGGCGAGGACTTGGATTGAAGGTTCTGGAAGCGGAGGCCGTGATCCGATGGGCGGAGGTACCTGGAATCAACTCCCGTGAAGACGGTGATTGCTAGAATTGCGGTGATCAGTGTGCCGTGTCGCCGGATTCTGGTCATCGTCGGTGTTAGTTGGAATTAACAGATGATTTGATTATGTTATCTGGTTTTGATTTGTTTCATGGGTTTGGAAGGTCACAGAATGGAGTATGGACCTCCTTTATTAAAAGGATTAGTTAATACTGAAATTAAAAAACAAATTAAAAAAATACCACGTTGGCGGGTAAAAGCAGCTAACAGCCTCACACTGGTAAAGTATTGATGGACTGCTTTCCCTTTATTTATTTATGTTTAGACTTTAATCCTCCATGCTATACAAGATAATATACTTGCGACCATCTATTTTCACCATTTCAACCTTAATATAATACGGTGTCCAAGTTTTTTTTTCGATAATTTGTAAGTTTAAAAAAAGTTAAAAAGGCATCAAAAATGTTATTTGCAACAACAGCAAAAACATCAAGAGTACAACACAAACAGAAACAGCACAACTCGTTACAATGAGAATGAAACACAAACAAACAATCAGTTATCTAACAAGATTCTTCTTTCGTTCCAATATATCATCTCTGAAAGTCTTTGTCACATTCTCCTGATCATCAAGAGACATTTTCAACAGCTGCACAACCTTCACTGCTCTACGAGCCTCCTCATTCAGTCTATCCAATAATATATCCACATCATTCAAGGTCATCCAAGTTTAATAAAGCCCAAATAAAATTAAAGGACCCCACAAGGCTTAAAAATTAAGTGAGCCCCAAGATCATGTTGCTTCTTGGTTCTATCCTCCTTGGTGCATGATCTAATCCTTGGATTAGGTATTCCACATTCAAATACTAGATCAAAATTCAAATTTATTGAGATCCTTTTAATAGGTTTGGGTTTGGATGCAGTTAAGGTCATCACCAATGATGGGTAAAATTTTACCCACTTATCCTATAAAATATTATAAATGTGGGTCATTATTTACTTGCAATAAAGTGTTTCTAAAATAGTGGGTAAAGTTTCACCCACTCATACTATAAGTTAATTTTTGAACCCATTTTTTTTTTTATTTTGATTTTTATTTTTCAAGCTCAGTTGAAAAGATAAAATAGTATTTAATTATGGTGACCCCATATAAAATTCTCACCAAGTGACTTGTCTGGATGGGTGGGGAAAAGTATTCTCACCCACCCTTGAAACTTTCTCACTCTTGTAAATTTTTTTCACCCATATCTATCTTGTCTTTTGTGTCGGGTCACTTGTGCCTCACCATTGGTTGTAGCCTAAGGGGATGTTTGGCTACCCAGTTTTTTGGGTAGCTTTTAGCTTTTTGAATAGATTTTAGTTTTTTGACCAAGATGAAAAAACTACTTGAGGTGTTTGGTAAGTAGCTTTCTATATTAACTTTTTGGACCCAAAAAACTTGTTGATGAAACTTTTTGATGTAGCATTTCACAAAAAACTACTTTACCAAACACTTTTCCTACAATCAGCTAACCCAAACAACTAAAGTCAAACAGTTAATTCAAACAGCTATCAACTAATAGCTACAAGCTAATAGCTAAAAGCTACCAACTATCAGTTGGTTGCCAAATAGGGCCTAAATTGAGGTTGGAAGTGAGTTCAAAAATAAGGAATAAAATAATCTAATTTCTCGTCCAAAAGTAGTAATCTACTTTCAGATTAGGTAAATATTAAAATTTTGGTCTGAAATACAATATTTAATTTAGTACTTTTTAAAAATAATCCATATATTAATGGGATCCTCTTAAATATCTTCCCTCCCCCGTCCCTCAAATCATATTAATCAGACAATATCGACCATTGATTTTCTTTAATTTAAAATCTACATCATTCATTCAAAATTAGACATGGAAATTTTTTACTCGACTCGATCCCGTCCAAAATTTCTGGGTTTTGAACACGATTTTCTCAACTAAACCTGAAAATTAGGGGTCAAACCAGCCCATCCGTTTGACCCAAAAAAATTAATTTTTTAAATTCAACTTTATTAGAATTTGTGACTTTTCATTGTAATTTTGAACTACTAATTAAACTATATGCGCAACTTATTTATTTATTATTTCTCTAAATTAAGTTAAAATAGTTACAATAGTCTATCATTACTAGAACATAATCATATTTTATTAATATTTAGAGACCTTTTTTTAAAAGAAAAAACGGAAAATGTCGCAATCATAACCAGTCGTTGGGTAGACCCGAAACACACCATCCTATATTTACCCGAACCCGAAATATACTCGGCATGTATTTACCCGAATCTGATATACACCCGCCCGACCGAATTGACGGGTCTATTCAAAATAGAATAACTACCCAATGGTTCTTAAAAAAAAAATCCCCGTGTTATTTCTTGGGAGGCAGTTACAACCCCCCTTCAGCCCAATATACCTCCATATTAAAATGCAATTTATTATATGTTTCTGGAGCACGCGCTCCAAATATGGTCATTGTTCACTCATACCTATCTGATGTTCACTTTCAATAGTGTAATTGTTCACTCATATCTACCCGGAGCACATACTCCTGGTGCATGTAATATGTATTGATATCAAAAGTAGTATAATAACATTTCATGAAAAACTTTTGTAACAACCCGCCCTAAAACTGTATTAATTAATGTACTAATTGTCGTAATTATCTAAATTACGTTCTAATTTTTTTCGATTTTATTTAATTTAATTATGTAGCGGTGACAAGTCTCGAGCAGAAGATGGCAAAAGGGTGTCGAGTTATCGTTTTAAAAATCTTTGAGTTTCTTAATTCACCCGTTAAGTTAAACTACTTCGGGTTTTATCGATTATGTTATTTCTTTAACCAACAAGGGTTTAATTATTTTACTCCTTAACATTTGTATTTTATTACCCAAACCTTAATTTATTTAGGTTGTACTCTTTTTAGGTATTTACAAGTAATACTTATATTTTACCTATTTAATTTCTCTTTAATTTTAGGTTCCAGTCTATTGTACCGATTTGTTATCGATTAATTTTATTTTATACAAACCAATTATTTCAATCTAGTATACTTACAATTATTTTATTTAGCTTGATGTTTCTGATTTTATTAAGCTCCTAATAGTTGTCCTAAGTTAAGTAGGGTGGTATATATTAGTATTAGAGGGGGGTTAGGGGTTCATTTTCATCATTTTATTTTCAAACACACACACACACACTCACTCCTCCCTCTTCCCTCTCCTCCTTCACTGCCGAGCACCCCCCCTGCTGCGGTTTCCGGCGACCGGCGCCGCCTCCCGCCGCCGTCCAAGGGTGGCCGTCGGCCACTCCTCCCTCTCTCTTGTGTTTTCATCAATTTTCTTCCTCAAAGGTAATCTCTCAAACCCCCAATTCAAATCCAATTAAACCCTAATCTGAAATTCATGTTCTTTTTATGTTATTCTTGCAAATTCTATCTCTTTTATATTCCTTTAGCATGAATTCAAAGTTGTGATTGTAATTGCTAAGTTAGGGTTTGAGTTGGGTTGAATGCATGTGAGTTTTTTAAGTTGTTCTTGAGGTGTTTTGGTTGAAATTATGTTGAATAATGATTTTCCTCTTTATGCATGTGGGTTTATTGAAGAAACAGTGAGTTTAGGGACTGATTATAAGTATTGATTAGGTTAAATAAGTGTTTTTATGCTCTAGTGTTATAAATTGGAGAGTTTTTGTTTTCATGAAGAAGGTACTAGTTTAAAGGTTGTTTCAAATAGCATGTTGTAATCTATGGTTGCATGTGAAGTTTATGGCTGTATTTGAATAAGTTTTGAGTGTTTATTTCTGGAAATATGGTGAAAGTTAGGTAATTTGAGGTTTGGTTGTGAATTGGTATGATTGAGGAGCTTAAACAAACATTAGAATGAGATTAAGGAGCATTAAGGTTCTGTTTGGGAATCTGATTTTTACAGAGAATTTAGAGTATGATTTTAGCCCATATTTTTACTCCATATGATAGTCCAAGGTGTTAGCTAACTATAGGCTTTGGAATTTCAAGTTTCCGACATGTATAGACCTAGTTATGGCCAAAACCGTGACGACACGAAATTAATTACGTTTTCTGAGTCAGTGACTTGAGAGTAGATTTTCGTCCACTTGTAGACTTTATTAGTTCCTGGAGTAAACATGAAAGTTTTAGGCCACGTTGCAAGGTTTCCAGAAAGATATGGTTTGTAGGCACCCGATATCGAGAGTGAGAGGTATAGGGTCGCGAAGAAGGGCTGTCCATAGACGTTCTGCCCAGAAAATTTAGTAATAATTTAAGGTTTTGTGATCCAATGTCAATCTTTTGAGGGATTCTTTTATTGGAGATCCTTTGGTCAATATTAGAACATCCAAGAAGTGTTTCCTAAGTTGAAAATGCTTTCTCTTGAAGGTTAAGGTTTCTATCAAAGTTAGGATTTTTGGTGGACAAGTTTGAAGGTTTAAATTATAGAGTGTTAGCGACCTAAGGTTGAGTTGCAAATTGCATCAGTAGCACAAGAGCTCTTTGAAGTCTAATGATCCTAGGATTTAGTCCTTCACCAATTCTTAAATCCAATATATCCTTCAAACACTTTCAAAGCTCATCAATCTATCACTATAAGTTTGCTTCGTTGCTTAGCGACCTACCAAATTAAAACCAAAAGCACTCCGTAATCCTTACTCTAGCTTTTCGCTTCCTTAACTTCCATTCTCCATTGATACAATTACTTTAAGTCTTTTCGCATATTAAATTACCATTCGTTCTTATTCAAGCCTATTTTGAGTTCGTATCAAGAAATCAAACCGAAGGTTTTTAAGTTCCAACTTTCAGCTACAGCTTCTGTCCGGGCTATTTTTCAGGCCCTTACCTTCATTTTTAGACTTCGGTCATGTTGACAAAGTTGTAGATCATGATTTTCGAGATGTACTCGTCTGCGTAATTCCAAGTTTTCTAACCCGAGTTATGCTAAAAGCTTTATTTCTTAAAAACCTGAAATTTTCTTTCTAAGTTATTTCATTCTTAGTTCTTATGTTACTTAACTTTTGAAACTCACTAAGAACTTTATTAGGTTCTCCATTTTATACTTTTCTTATCTTAGTTTCCAAGCCGCCCAAGCCATCCCAAGGCCGAGACGCACCGCCTAACATCGCATCGATTCAAGGTACGCAAATTGTCCAACTTTTACCATTCACTCACGTTTCGATGCTTTTTCATTCATTTTATACCATGATATATGTTATACAATAATAATATTTTCAAAGGTGGTCCCGCCTTATTCGTATCATTCTAGCTAGTCGTGTAGTGCTAGCCTTTATTTCTTCTATAGGGTGCTCCTCGAGTACTGCACCAGATGTCCGATCAAGATGTGATCACCCTCCCAAACTCCAGATCGGTTTGGGGCGTGCGCGTGTTAGGTGCTTTGCACCTGTAGACCCCGAAAAATTGATCGATGACCTTTTTCGCGGCGCTACTTAAGGAGTGATTGGGAGCCGACTAGGATTGCTTAACCTTAAATAAGGTTGAACTTTTAAGAATGTTTTCGTTAGCAGGTTAAAAACGATTTATGCGCCCGGCCCTAGATTCACCTTTTAAAAAAGAAGAAAGAAAGAAAAAAAAGGGAAGGGAGAACAACAAAGGAACCCGTCTGAGTTCATGCTGAACCAAGACGGGTTCGTGGCTGCGAAACCCCACGAAAAAGGAAAAAGAAACAAAGAGAGAAAAGAGGACAGGAACCAAGCCGGGTTCCTTGCATCAGCGAATATTACCGAATAAAGAGACGAAGTAAAAGAGAGTGAAAAGTGGACAGGAACCCGCCTGGGTTCATGGATTGAACCAAACCGGATTACCTTTGGCATTAATCCCAAATTAGGTCATAAAAACCGTAGAGAAAGGAAAATTCCAAAGTATGAAAATAGAGTCGCCAGTTGAATTTTAGGAGAAAAACAACAAACCATTTTAATAATTAACTCCGGCCTACGAACCCAGAGACGGATTCGGGGGTAAGGTTACGAATTTGACAATTAAAATCATCAAATCCGCCTATTCAACGAATAGACTCTACTAGAATTAAATTAAAGCAATACAAAAGCTAAAAGGGAGGAATTAAATATAAATTTCACAAATTTATCATTAAAATCATGCAAAACAATGAAAATATAAAAAGAGAGAATTCTATAAATTACTACATGTTTTACATCAACTATGCTAACCTTTAGTAAAGCAGCACGCAAGAGGAGAGAAAAGGTGGAGAGAATATGCTAGTGTCAATACTCTAGCATACCACGGTGTGTTTATGGAAGGGAAAAAAAGGGTTTAATTTATAGTGGAATGGGGGAAGCAAGGGGTGCATTCTAGGGTTTAGGTTTTAGCCGCCGCGTCAAAACTCAGTCGAGTTCAGCTTTGGACCGAGCTGCGCTTGGCCCAGCAACCCAGACGGGTTCCTGCTGAGCTGAGCCATGCTCAGGCCCAACGAACCCAGACGGGTTCCTGCCCAGCTCAAGCAGGCTTTTGGCCTTACTGAACTCAGACGGGTTCCTGCTCAGCTCAAGCAGGCTTTTGGCCTTACTGAACTCAGCCGGTTTGGACCGTAATTGCTGGGCTATTTTGTTTGCTCTCGGGCTAGAAAAGAAATGGGCTTGCATGCTACTAAACTACTCGGCTAGCTTATTTTTACAAACAACTAAAACTAAAAACGGTACAAAATCCGGTGTCTACAGCACCAGATCGTAAGGGATACCACTCTAATTTCATCATATATATATATATATATATATATATATATATATATATATATATATATATATATATATATATATATACCATGTTCACTTTTATATGCTTACATCTCTGTCAAATCCGTTTTTAATGTTTATTTAGCCCCGTTCCCGTTTTCAAAATGAATTTAAATGCCGGCACCGAAAACCGCTTTCGAACGGTTTGACGTGTTGGAGGTTTGTGTACTGAGTGTTTCCCCACTCACTTTTGCGCCTGTTTTAAATGTTTTGTTTTAGGAGGTTCGAGCTCCCAAGGCAAGGGTAAATCCAGTCAGAAGTAATCCGACCCAAGCAAGGTAGACTCCGAGGTCTTTCGCAAATAAGCAAGGGCGTTCAGGAAATGGAAGAAGTTGTGGAACCTTTCTATTTAAATGACTATGTACCTAGTTCAAGTGTTGTAAAAGTTGTATTATGAGTTTGCTTATGTTGGAGTTAAGCTTATCTTTTCCTTGTGGTTTTGAAGTCTTTTTGTGGTTGTGTTGCCTTGTCCCGAGTGGGGACGGCGGTAATACTCCAACTTAAGTGTACCGCTGCGCTAATCACACGTTTGGGTTCATAATTAGTGGTTAAATCTTGTGGTTAAAAGTTGGGGTGTTACAGTTTTGGTATCAGAGCCAGGTTATGAGTGGAATTTGGGGTTGTAGAATTCCCTAAGATAGTGAGTATTATGCTTTAGACTTGAGAGGGAAAGTTAAGTATGTGTGGGATGTGTATCTCTTATGGTTAGTTTGGGAAAAATTTGTGATTATGTGGGATTTGTTGAAGAGCATGAAGCTCTAGGTGTTGTATAGAGTATGAATTGTCTTCCTTGCAGGTATACAAGATTATGTAAATTTGGGGATAGCTCTATTTACAGGGGAAGTGCTGTCGAAATTTTCCCAGGATTTTAGAGAACTCTAGTCAAATCTTAAGGAGAATTTACGTGAAATTTGAGTTGAATCTAAGGGTTTACGCAAGTAAAGCTTGATAAGTATATTGGGGAATAATGAAGCCTGTTAAAGTACTTTTTTAAAGGTTCGTAATTGTTAATGTAACGGTTATAATACAAGTCCCAAGTGGGGTTGGTGTAGGGTGAAATGAGTATTTGAGCTTAGTATGGAAGAAGTTTGTTAGGACGTCCAAAATGACGCGAGTTAAGGGGTACAAGAAATTGTTAAAAAGAAATTGAACAAGAGCTTCTTTGATTGCTCATAAGGGAATAACTTGGTTGAGACTCGAACCTTGCCATGTGTGTTGTTTCTTTCATTTATGCCATCAAGTTTTCTTTAATTTGTAAGACTTTTAAGACCTTGCGTTTGCACTTTATGTATGATGTAGATGGACGCCAACGGAAACCCTCTCCCAAATCCTTTCGCGATGTTCATGGAACCTTCTACGAACGTTCAAGCCCATCTCAAAGTCTTGCAAGATGCTTTCGAAGTTCATTGCGCTGCAAATCCAAAATCGGAGTACCATGACGATGATTGTCGAGCCCGATGCTTACTCGCCACTCTTCCCCACGAGAGCCCGTGGGATGATATTAGAGACAGGTATCGCCAACTGCTCCTTCGAGGAGAACCAGGGACGCTGCGTGTGGTGCCTTAATTACGGTGGAGCTTGGAACCAAATAGCTATGGAGGCAGTTATCACACAAACTGCGCAATCATTAGGCCTCCATGTCAGCAAGCTAGGACCCTACGTACACGAGATGCTAGCCTTGCCCGCTCCTCCTAATGCAGGAGTGACTCCACCGCATGTGTTTTCTCCACCGGCGGATGAGGTACACTTGCACTTTACCCCTCTCATCACGGGACGCCCGATCGTTCCGAGATGGCCTACTCATGGGGAGACTACGCCCACAGCCCGAGAGGCCGGGGGGGAAGAAGATGATCCTAGCATGGATCAGGACCAAGAAGTGGAATGCCCAGAGCCTAGGCACGCTAAGAACCGCGATGAGGGAACATCTACTCATGTATTGCCGGTAGCGAAGCGCTTTGACTGGACCGACTTGGGGCCCAAGATCCGTCGCACCAAGCGCAAGAGTGTTCGTCCCTTGCGACTACGACACGTGGAGGAAGCTAGGGAGCAGGAAGGGTCCAACTCACAAGTTTGAAGAAGTCAGAATATAATTAACTTTTGTGCAGGGATAGCTAGGAAGCTAACTTTAGATTAAGCTAGATGACTGCATACACATTGCGGGTGACTAAATATTTTGCCTTGGGTCACCGTTGTAATTAGTCAAACTATGCTGATTTTGTGATCTCCCTTTGATTATTTTGCAAAAGGGGAGCATTGATTGTAACTCGGGAAAACCTCAGAACTGTTTATTTGCTATCGCACTGTTTTATGAATGAAGGGCGGAAAAGCCTGCCGTAGGACAATTAAACAGGGGTTTCCCTTCCCGCAATTGGTTGTGATTGGGTGCAGTAGTATTATACATGTTGGGTTTTTTTTACTGCATAGGTCGATGTATCTTATGATATTATGGGATTGTGAGGATTTTAGTTGGGGTTTCTAATATTACATGCATGTATGTGGGGGGTTATAACCTAGCGAAGTAACAAGGATCCTATAAGGAGACGCTTGGTAAAAACTTAAAACTTCTATGGCTGAGTTATAAAAAGGGGGAACAGTGTTAAATTATGTGGAATAATAATATGCTTTGTTGTTATATTGTAGCTTGTCGCAAAATTCGGGGAATTCACCACCACTAGGAGGGTCCGAGAGTGAAGCTTCGAGAAGAAACCAACTTGAGATACAAGGGCCTCAAATTAACCCAGGATTAGTTACCCATCCTGAGTCATCTTTAGGTTCCGCCCCTCTTAATCCACCACCATATCCTGACCCCTTTGGGATTTTAGTTCAAGAATTACTCAAGCGTATACCCATACACTCTGTGGGTCAAGCAAGTCAGCCTAGGGAAGAGAATTACGCAGATAGGGTAGCCAGGAGGAACCCAACCTTTTACACGGGAAGTTATGACCCCGTAGTGCTAGAGGAATGGATTCGAGAGATGGAGAAAATCTTTCAGGTAGTGGAGGTGCCCGAAGGAAAAAGGCTGACCATAGGGACCTATTACCTAAAAGGAGAAGCTGATATCTGGTGGAAGACCATTAAGGATGCATACCAAGGGACTGATAAGACTTGGATCGATTTTCAGGCGATTTGAGAGCCCAGTTCCCCGTCTCCTTAGACGTCAAAAGAAAAGGAGTTTCGGAATGGAGTATGCTCAATAGGGATATCACGGTGGTGCAAAGACACGCAAGTTTAATGAGCTTGCCTGCTTTGCCGACTATGTGGCCTCGGAGAGGTCGAAACTGACCCGGTATGAGGGAGGCCTAGCGCCATACATTCGTAGCCAACTGTCGTCTCATCACCTTCTAACCATGCAAGAAATGTACGAAAGGGCTGAGGTAGAAAGGGTAAGAAAGGAGCTGAGAGCCCTGAACCCGGGAAGCCAAGGGAATACAAAGAGAAAATGGAATGATAGGGGAGTGACTAGTGTGTCTACCGTGGAGGGTAGTCAGGTCAAGCGACCAATGCCTCCGACTCCCAAGAATCAAGCCGCCCCAGCTGCTGTTAGGGAACCCTGCAAGAAGTGCGGCAGAACAAACCACACTACCGCCCAATGTCGGGTGGGCACCGGCAACTGCTTGTGGTGCGGGGCATCAGATCATAAGACTCTGGAGTGTCCAAGGAGGTCACGAAGACAGGAACCGGGTACCACACGAATCGCATCACCGCTGGTGAGGACCACACCACACAGGCGGTGCTGGTCAAGCATATGCCATGGCGGGTGAAAGAGGCAGCAAGATCCGTATGGTCAGAATCGAATCATAATATATGTGCACAACCTTTAATTGCATTGTTTGATTCTGGTGCAACACATTCTTTTATCTCAACAAAAGTTGTCTCGAAATTAAATTTGCAAAGTTTAGCCTGCGCAGTGAAATATTCCATCAGTTTGCCTAACGGTCAGACCATGTTGTGCACAAATAGTTTTGTAGGTGTACCGCTTATGTTGAATAAAGAAATATTTCCAGTTAATCTCATTCAGCTAGATCTAGAGGAATTCGATATTATCCTAGGAATGGATTGGTTGAGCTTCACTCAAGCGCAGATTAGGTGTGGGGAAGGTATAGTTATCCTTAAGAACGCTTCAGGTAGAGAAGTTCGTTTCATTGGGGACTTAGGAGTTAAACCGTGTCCCATCATAACTTATGTGAAGGCTCGAAAGCTGCTAAATCACGGGTGCGAGGGTTACCTGTGTTCGGTAAGCGAAAGTCCGAAGAGTCCACCCTAGATAGAAGAGATCCCCGTGGTGCGCGACTTTCTGGATGTTTTTCCCGAAGAAGTTGCGGAGTTACCCCCGAGGAGGGAGATCGATTTTGAGATTGAGCTAATTCTGGGAACTAGACCTATATCTAAGGCACCTTACAGAATGGCACCTGCAGAACTTAAAGAGTTAAGGGTACAATTGGATGATTTGTTGAGTAAAGGATTCATCAGACCTAGTACATCACCCTGGGGAGCTCCAGTGTTATTCGTGAGGAAAAAGGATGGTAGCTTAAGGCTATGTATTGACTACCGGGAGTTGAACAAGGTTACCATCAAGAACAAGTACCCTCTCCCGAGGATCGACGACCTATTCGATCAACTCCAAGGGGCCGGAGTGTTCTCCAAGATTGATCTAAGGTCAGGTTACCACCAGCTCAGAGTTAGGGCCGAGGACATTCCCAAGACTGCTTTCAGGACAAGATACGGGCATTCTGAATTTACAGTGTTGCCGTTTGGGCTTACAAATGCACCAGCAGTCTTTATAGATCTGATGAACTGAGTGTTCAAACCTTGTCTGGATAAGTTTGTGGTAGTATTTATAGATGATATTCTAGTGTACTCAAAGAAGCAGGAAGAGCACGAGAGTCATCTAAGGATTGTCCTTCAAAACCTAAGGGAACAACAGTTGTATGCTAAGTTCTCAAAGTGCGAGTTTTGGCTTAAGGAAGTGGCATTTCTAGGGCATATAGTTACTAGTGAAGGGATCGGCGGTGGACCCTAGCAAAGTTTTTGCTGTTCAGGATTGGGCAAGACCCACTACGGTTAGCGAAGTTCGAAGCTTCTTAGGTATGGCAGGATATTATAGGAGATTCGTTCCGAATTTCTCGAAGATAGCTCTTCCGCTGACTAACCTTCTCAAAAAGTCAACCCATTTTGAATGGACCGGTAAATGCGAGGAAGCGTTTCAGGCGCTCAAAGAAAGATTAATGACCGCACCGGTGTTATCCCTTCCCGAGGAAGGAAAGGAGTATGTGGTATATAGTGATGCATCCCATCAAGGGTTGGGATGTGTGCTGATGTAGGACAATAAGGTAATAGCCTATGCGTCACGACAACTGAAGCCTTACGAAAAGAATTATCCAACGCATGATCTAGAACTCGCAGCAGTGGTGTTTGCCCTGAAAACTTGGAGGCATTATCTTTATGGAGTTCCTACGACTATCTTTACGGACCACAAAAGTCTCAAATACATATTCACTCAAAGGGAGTTGAATTTAAGGCAACGAAGGTGGTTAGAACTCATTAAGGATTATGATCTGAATATCCAATACCACCCTGGTAAAGCAAATCGCGTCGACGCCCGAGTAGAAAGACTCAGCGTGGGAGGTTGACCTGCCTCGAAATCCATCCGAAATTACAGCAAGAGTTGAGTAAAGAGAGCGTTGAGCTAGTTAGGCAAGGGGAGGTGATTAAGAGATTGGCTGCATTGTCCCTACAACCGTCCATTATTGAAGAGATTAAGACAGAACAGTTAAACGATCCCGAGCTTAAGAGGATCATGGATAATCTAATAGTGAAGGGGATGCTAGGATTTTTGATTCAAGAGGACGGGACTTTAAGGTTTCAGAATAGGTTATGTGTACCCAACAGGGGAGATTTAAGGCTTAAGCTGTTGGAAGAAGGCCACAATTCATCCTATTCCGTACATCTTGGAGGTACAAAAATGTATAGAGATTTAAGGGAAAACTTTTGGTGGCCGAATATGAAGAGGGACATAGCCAACTATGTGGATAAATGCGTAACATGCCAAAGGGTCAAGGCAGAGCATCAACGACCAGCAGGTGAACTTAGACCCTTGGAAGTTCCCACATGGAAATGGGATTCGATTTCTATGGATTTCATTATGGGATTACCCCTCACTGTATCCAGAAGGAATGCCATCTGGGTAAATGTGGATCGCCTTACAAAGTCGGCATATTTTATTCCTATCCATCAAGGGTGGAAGGTAGATAAGTTGGCGGATATATACATTCAAGAGGTTGTCCGGCTGCACGGAATCCCAAAAGATATAGTATCTGATTGAGACACAAGATTTCAATCAAGATTTTGGAGCGCGCTGCAGAAGGCTTTCGGTACTAAACTCAACTTTAGTAGCTCCTACCATCCGAAGAGTGACGGTCAAACCGAGATAGTGAACCAAATCGTAGAAGATATGCTACGTGCGTGCGTTTTAGATTTTCAAGGGAATTAGGACAGATATCTCCCGCTGGTAGAGTTTTCGTATAACAATAGCTATCAGTCCACCGTTAGAATGGCTCCTTTTGAAGCTCTTTATGGCCGAAGATGTCGTACCCCATTGTGTTGGGGAGATTTAGACGAAGCATTAATCATAGGTCCAGAGTTAATCCAGGACACCACGGATAGGATCAGAGTCAGTCAGCAACACATCAAGACCGCCCAGAGCAGGCAAAAGAGCTATGCGGATAACAGGCGAAGGCCGCTCGAATTTCAAGTCGGAGACCAAGTTTTTCTTAAGGTTTCTCCAACTAAAGGGGTCCGAAGATTTAACATTAGAGGGAAATTAAGCCCTCGCCATATCGGGCCATACCCCATTGTGGAAAAGATCAATCCAATGGTATATCGGATAGAATTACCCTCTAGCTTAGGGAAGACTCATGACGTTTTTCACGTTTCCCAACTCCGAAAATATGTGCGGGACCCGACGCATATTCTTGATGAAGAACCCCCGTTATTAGCCGAAGATCTAACTTTCGAGCAGCAGCAGATTCAGATTTTAGATCAAAGAACTAAACGACTACGTTCAAAGGAAGTTTCCTTGGTCAAGGTGCTTTGGGCAAATCAAGACACCTCAGAAGCCACATGGGAAACCGAGGAAAGCATGAAGAAACAATACCCTCATCTCTTTGGAGGTAAATCAACCGCAATCGCTACCAACTGCAACTTTCGGGGACGAAACTTTCTTTTAGGGGGGGAGGGTGTAACAACCCGCCCTAAAGCTGTATTAATTAATGTACTAATTGTCGTAATTATCTAAATTACGTTCTAATTTTTTTTGATTTTATTTAATTTAATTATGTAGCGGTGACAAGTCTCGAGCAGGAGATGGCAAAAGGGTGTCGAGTTATCGTTTTAAAAATCTTTGAGTTTCTTAATTCACCCGTTAAGTTAAACTACTTCGGGTTTTATCGATTACGTTATTTCTTTAACCAACAAGGGTTTAATTATTTTACTCCTTAACATTTGTATTTTATTATCCAAACCTTAATTTATTTAGGTTGTACTCTTTTTAGGTATTTACAAGTAATACTTATATTTTACCTATTTAATTTCTCTTTAATTTTAGGTTCCAGTCTATTGTACCGATTTGTTATCGATTAATTTTATTTTATACAAACCAATTATTTCAATCTAGTATACTTACAATTATTTTATTTAGCTTGATGTTTCTGATTTTTTAAGCTCCTAATTGTTGTCCTAAGTTAAGTAGGGTGATATATATTACTATTAGAGGGGGGTTAGGGGTTCATTTTCATCATTTTATTTTCAAACACACACACACTCACTCCTCCCTCTTCCCTCTCCTCCTTCACTGCCAAGCACCCCCCTGTTGCGGTTTCCGGCGATCAGTGCCGCCTCCCGCCGCCGTCCAAGGGTGGCCGTCGGCCACTCCTCCCTCTCTCTTGTGTTTTCATCAATTTTCTTCCTCAAAGGTAATCTCTCAAACCCCCAATTCAAATCCAATTAAACCCTAATCTGAAATTCATGTTCTTTTTATGTTATTCTTGCAAATTCTATCTCTTTTATACTCCTTTAGCATGAATTCAAAGTTGTGATTTTAATTGCTAAGTTAGGGTTTGAGTTGGGTTGAATGCATGTGAGTTTTTTGAGTTGTTCTTGAGGTGTTTTGGTTGAAATTATGTTGAATAATAATTTTCCTCTTTATGCATGTGGGTTTATTGAAGAAACAGTGAGTTTAGGGACTGATTATAAGTATTGATTAGGTTAAATAAGTGTTTTTATGCTCTAGTGTTATAAATTGGAGAGTTTTTGTTTTCATGAAGAAGGTACTAGTTTAAAGGTTGTTTCAAATAGCATGTTGTAATCTATGGTTGCATGTGAAGTTTATGGCTGTATTTGAATAAGTTTTGAGTGTTTATTTCTGGAAATATGGTGAAAGTTAGGTAATTTGAGGTTTGGTTGTGAATTGGTATGATTGAGGAGCTTAAACAAACATTAGAAATGAGATTAAGGAGCATTAAGGTTCTGTTTGGGAATCTGATTTTTACAGAGCATTTAGAGTATGAGTTTAGCCCAGATTTTTACTCCATATGATAGTCCAAGGTGTTAGCTAACTATAGGCTTTGGAATTTCAAGTTTCCGACATGTATAGACATAGTTATGGCCAAAACCGTGACGACACGAAATTAATTACGTTTTCTGAGTCAGTGACTTGAGAGCAAATTTTCGTCCACTTGGAGACTTTATTAGTTCCTGGAGTAAGCATGAAAGTTTTAGGCCACGTTGCAAGCTTTCCGGAAAGATATGGTTTGTAGGCACCCGATATCGAGAGTGAGAGTTATATGGTCGCGAAGAAGGGCTGTCCATAGACGTTCTGCACAGAAAATTTAGTGATAATTTAAGGTTTTGTGATCCAATGTCAATCTTTTAAGGGATTCTTTTATCGGAGATCCTTTGGTCAATATTAGAACATCCAAGAAGTGTTTCCTAAGTTGAAAATGCTTTCTCTTGAAGGTTAAGGTTTTTATCAAAGTTAGG
This sequence comes from Portulaca oleracea, assembly GCA_029582165.1. Taxonomy (NCBI): domain Eukaryota; kingdom Viridiplantae; phylum Streptophyta; class Magnoliopsida; order Caryophyllales; family Portulacaceae; genus Portulaca; species Portulaca oleracea. The sequence continues at coordinate 15,168,794 of CM055876.1, forward strand.
ATTTTTGGTGGACAAGTTTGAAGGTTTAAATTATAGAGTGTTAGCGACCTAAGGTTGAGTTGCAAATTGCATCAGTAGCACAAGAGCTCTTTGAGGTCTAATGATCCTAGGATTTAGTCCTTCACCAATTCTTAAATCCAATATATCCTTCAAACACTTTCAAAGCTCATCAATCTATCTCTATAAGTTTGCTTCGTTGCTTAGCGACCTACCAAATTAAAACCAAAAGCACTCCGTAATCCTTACTCTAGCTTCTCGCTTCCTTAACTTCCATTCTCCATTGATACAATTACTTTAAGTCTTTTCGCATATTAAATTACCATTCGTTCTTGTTCAAGCCTCTTTTGAGTTCGTATCAAGAAATCAAACCGAAGGTTTTTAAGTTCCAACTTTCAGCTACAGCTTCTGTCCGGGCTATTTCTCAAGCCCTTACCTTCATTTTTAGACTTCGGTCATGTTGAAAAAGTTGTAGATCATGATTTTCCCTATTCCGAGATGTACTCGTCTGCGTAATTCCAAGTTTTCTAACCCGAGTTATGCTAAAAGCTTTATTTCTTAAAAACCTGAAATTTTCTTTCTAAGTTATTTCATTCTTAGTTCTTATGTTACTTAACTTTTGAAACTCACTAAGAACTTTATTCGGTTCTCCATTACTTTTCTTATCTTAGTTTCCAAGCCGCCCAAGCCATCCCAAGGCCGAGACACACCGCCTAACATCGCATCAATTCAAGGTACGCAAATTGTCCAACTTTTACCATTCAAGCACGTTTCGATGCTTTTTCATTCATTTTATACCATGATATATGTTATACAATAATAATATTTTCAAAGGTGGTCCAGCCTTATTCGTATCATTCTAGCTAGTCGTGTAGTGCTAGCCTTTATTTCTTCTATAGGGTGCTCCTGATCAGTACTGACACTGCGTTGTCCGATCAAGATAGATCACCCTCCCAAACTCCAGATCGGTTTGGGGCGTGCGCGTGTTAGGTGCTTTGCACCAGATCGTAAGGGATACCACTCTAATTTTAGATATATATATATATATATATATATATATATATATATATATATATATATATATATATGCCATGTTCACTTTTATATGCTTACATCTCTGTCAAATCTGTTTTTAATGTTTATTTAGCCCCGTTCCCGTTTTCAAAATGAATTTAAATGCCGGCCAAAACCGCTTCAAGCTTTGACGTGTTGGAGGTTTGTGTACTGAGTGTTTCCCCACTCACTTTTGCGCCTGTTTTAAATGTTTTGTTTTAGGAGGTTCGAGCTCCCAAGGCAAGGGTAAATCCAGTCAGAAGTAATCCGACCCAAGCAAGGTAGACTCCGAGGTCTTTCGCAAATAAGCAAGGGCGTTCAGAAAATGGAAGAAGTTGTGGAACCTTTCTATTTAAATGACTATGTACCTAGTTCAAGTGTTGTAAAAGTTGTATTATGAGTTGGCTTATGTTGGAGTTAAGCTTATCTTTTCCTTGTGGTTTTGAAGTCTTTTGGTGGTTGTGTTGCCTTGTCCCGAGTGGGGACGGCGGTAATACTCCAACTTAAGTGTACCGCTGCGCTAATCACACGTTTGGGTTCATAATTAGTGGTTAAATCTTGTGGTTAAAAGTTGGGGTGTTATAAGTTTACCACCACAATTGTAAATTTACATGCATTTCCCAGCAAATATATATATTTATATATATTAAAGGGATATTGGATGACAATATACCGATCTTTAGAGGTATTAGATTGTAACATACCGACCTTTGTTATTGGATAACAATATCTCTGACCTTTATATTTAGGTGAGATTATTATACCAACAATGATTAAGGGGGTGGTGACTGGTTAACTGGTCTCTATTCTAACGTGACAGGCGAAGGGAAAATAACCGGCCCTTGGGTAGTAACCCTATTAACTCCTCTATTTTTCTCACTAATCCACATTAAAAAAATCGGCTCTAACACAGTGACTAAGGGGGTGGTGAACCGGTCTTCGTACTGATGTGACACACAACCAACCAATGTCTTGTAATGTGGGTTAGCGAGAAAAATAGAGGGGATAATGGGGTTATTGGCTTGGGACAGTTTTTTCCCCTCCAGTACCCAGATCAGCATGGAGACCGCTTCACCATTCCCTTAGTTACTGTTGGTATAATAATGTCACATATATATAAAGGTCAGCGATATTGTTGTCCAATAATAAAGGTTGGTATATTACAATCAAATACCCCCAAATATTAGTATCTTATCATCCAAAAACCCTATATTAAAACAAGAACTTCTAAAGAAAACTTGAACCTAAGAGAATAATTTTAAGAGGTTTGGATAAAATGAGGTTTGGATGGATTGGATTGGATTGATTGAATTGGATAAAACAAACTCATACATATAGGCTACAAATATTAATACGCAATTAAAATAATATTCATTAGTTTTTATGAATAATATTCATTACTTATTCTTTCTTCCACCGAATTTACTAATCAATTACATCAATATTGTCAATATAAAAAATTATATTAAAGTAAAATTTAAGAGGTATTAAAGTGTAAAACTCCCATAAAAAAGCCTATTGTTTTAGGGAATATAATGATAGACAAATAAATATTAAAACTTTAATATATTCTTATTTTGATAGTATTAAACTTCACTCTTAATTTGCATAATAAATAAAAATTTGTTATATTTTTTCTTTTTCCTCATATTGCTCATTATAAAATAAGAAGGTCATGAGCTACTTAAATTTACAACCATATAATTCAAAAAATTAGCATCAAATAAATATTTACATTAAGAAAATATATCATATTATAATACTATAATTTTTCTAAAATACTAATTTTAAAATTATAATTTACTCATATAAATAAATTAAATATTAATAAAAAAAATTTGTTGTGCATCACACAGGAAGTCAAGAGTTGGTTAAAATTTATAATGGATGAGTAGCTTCGTCTAATCATCCTATTAGGTCTCGTTCTTTTATACGGTAGATTGCGGTGCGGTATTACATCGTACCGTTACTCTTTAATTTCTACCATACTTCACCACACCAAATCACAATCATTACTAATATATCGCTTCACTATTCTCTCTCCTCATTTTTCTCCTCTACTTTTCACATTTTCTTTCCTCACCTACCCCACTTACTATAATTCTCACCACAATTCACCACAATTCACCATACTTTTTCAAATTCCACCGCACCGCACCATTACCACACCGCAACCAACCGTATAAAAAAACGGGCCCTTAGTAATTTGTTTATATTGTGGATTATCTAAGGCATTGTGATCTTTCATGTAAATAACAATGAATAAATAGATATTCACTTCTTTGGTCCAATGATATTGTCGATCATGTTAATATTTAATTTTGTTAGGCACCGTTCTTTTATGCGGTACCGCAAGTTATCGTACCACAATTTCCCGCAACCTACCGCAACTCACTGTAATCTACCGCAATCTACTATTTACCTTTTTATTAAAATTCCAAAAATTTCCAATATATCAAACACCCATTTATTATTTTCCACCGCAACTTACCACAACCCACCGCAACCCACGGCAACTCACCGCACCGCAACTTACCGCACCATAATTCCATCTTTTAACGGTGCCTTAATCCTTTTAATATTGAGACGTCATTGGTGCAGGTTTATGATTAAGAAAGATGAGTAAACAGGTTAGTCTTCTTTCATACTGTAGTCGGTTATACAAGTTATGAGTTGATTTTTTATGGGTAGAATTTCATGTAAATATGTAATTTTGGCAGATACTATTTTAATATTTGAATTGTATTACATTTTATAATTACATATTTGGCTAAAGTTTTACTTCAATGAATACGTCAGTTTTTATTTTGCAAATAATTTCTATTTGTTGGTTATCTACATTCTACTGTATCAAAGTTTTTGTACACGTGTTCTTCATGTTTTGGATTTAAATTTGACATCTAAATTGTGTATTTGATATTTTGTTTCTTACTATTTTTTTTGTCAGTCATTTACTGTTGGAGTATTTCAAGAGTTAAGAGACATAAAGTAAAAGTTATAAGCAGAGGATCGATCAGAAAGGTCAAATATAAGCTTAACAAAGAAAAGGGACTCAACACGGATCGTGTTCAGTATGACACGACTCATGTTGACGTCTAAAGAGCACAGAAAATGTGCACAGGATCAATACGGGTCGTGTTAGCTTCAACACAGATCGTGTTGATCTAACACGATCCGTGTTTATTACAGTCGGGATTGATTTTGAAATCCCTTGATTTATGTCTCGTGGTCAAATGTATTCAGGCATGTTTTTCGATGATATTGACTGAGAAATCAGTCATGATTTCTCATTAAGATTATTCAACACAAATCCCTTGGATTACGCCTAATGCAATTGGTAAGTTTTGACTCCCTTTGGCTCCAGAAGTTCTCTATATAAGGTGGATGAATTGTACATTCATCCACACCCTCAATCCTCTTATATTCTATTCTAGAGTGTTTCAACACACTCCTAATGGAGCGTGGCGCGGTGGGGAAAATGATGATTTAGCTTGAGTTGAAACTTTGAAACAACAATCGATCAAAACTTGAACACCAAATGAAGGATATGACCTTGAGCTAGGTAATCCACAACTCTAGGCCTCACACCCCGCCATGACTATCATAGGTAATCCACTAGATAATCACTAAAGGAATGACTTGCTAACACCACCATTAACAAATGGATAAGGTAAGAACAAGATTTTGGGAGAGAAAAGGGAGAAACCCTAACATTGCATTAGCAAATCATTCATGAACATAAGCTGCCTGGAAAAGAGTGCTAAACATAGTATTTATACTAAAAAAACATAACCCAAACCGCAGCGCTTAAACAGCCGCAAAACACGCCTGAACCGGATCGTCGCGGGCGCGACAGTGTAGGTCACGGGCGCGACCTACTCTCGCTCCCGCGGCCAGCCATTCGCTGCGCGAGCGCGACAACTGCTTGTCACGGGCGTGACATTCGTGGCGCGACCGCGTTGTTGTTCTGCTCCGTCCCCAGGCTGGCCAACTCGCAACGTCGCGGGCACGACGGTTTTTGTGGCGGGCGCGACGCCCTGGCCAGCACGTCTTCTCGGGCGTGAGCTGGCTGAATCGGTCGTGACATGCTGCTGCTTGCCGGCGTTAGTCCCTCCGTGACTTCCAAGTTTCCAAGATCAATCCTGGGCCCCGATCCTTCAATTTTTCTTGTCCAGAGATGGCCCGGTACAACCCCGAGGCCGATAGGGTTTGTGGGGGAAATCCCGACCCTCTCCAATCCCCAACGTCGGACGAATCGCCTTAACCACGACAACCCGATACTCATCAAACCACCCTTTGAAAAGGTGTAACGGTTCTTGAACATGCCCGGATGAACGGGTTTAGTGTGGAAATTTCGGGTCGGGCTTTCTTCCTTCTTGTCAACGTCTTCGAGCCCGACTTTGGTGGCTCGGATCCGAACCCGACACGGTTCATGCCCCCCTTGAAAAAGAGTTGCCCTAAACTCTTGGGGGTTAAAACCAGGATACTTCCTTTCAATTGACTCCGGTAAACTTCGATCATCCCAAATGCCACGAGCAATCATGCTAGATATCCCACAATGTACCCATCGTCCATATGCAAGAAAGTAGAAGGAGGCTTGTTTTGCGGAGGTGAGGGGTCAAGGGGCGGTAAAGGAAATATATGTGGTGCTTGGGAACTCTCAACCTCGCTAGGCTTGCTACAAGGCAAAGACAAAGCAAGTGGTAGCTCGTCCTCGCCAAGAGCACAGTCATCCCGTGTTTTGCACGAAAGGAGAAGGTTCCTCAACTCTCTACCCATCCCGGCTTTTGAAGTTTCGATTTCTTGGGGAGAAATGGGAAGCAGCTTGATCTTCTTGCCTTTATGGGTGAATGTGTAAGTGTTGTTCAACCCATTGTGCACCGTTTTCTTGTCCTATTGCCATGGTCGACCCAATAAAAGGTGACAAGTACTCATAGGGACAACATCACAAACAAGGGAATCATCGTAGTTAGATCCGAAAGAAAAATTCACTAAGACTTGCTTAGTTACCTTGATGCCGTTGTGATCGTTGAGCCAATGGAGTGAATAGGGTCGAGGGTGCGGTAGTAGAGGCAAGCCAAGCTTCTCTACCGTAGTGGTTAATGCAACGTTCGTGTAACTCCTTCCATCGATGACAAGAGTGCACACTTTTCCACCTACGAAGCACCGCGTTTGGAACAACATTTTCCTTTGGGCCTTGTTGAGAAGAGTCTCATGAGTATGCAAAGCTCTCCTCACGACAAGTCCGCCTCCACGCATGGGGGTTATGGTGGCAACATCTTCTTCACCACTAGTATCCGCATCTTCAACCAACACTTCGGGTTCCTCTTGAGCCTTTCGAAGCTCATCATCGATGTCATGGACCTCTTGGAGTGTCAAAGTCCGACGGTTTGGACAATCGGCTTGAAATGGCCATAACCATGACACTTAAAGCACTTCTGACCTTCCATCCGTCGAGGAGGTTCCGTTGGAGTCACCGTAGCAAGTCCCTTTCCTTTGCCAAGTCTTGGTACCAGTGTAGACTTGGGTGTCTCGCTAGACTTCGGAGTATTTGAATCCGGAGGAGGTCGGCTAGATGGTGAGTAGACGGGTCTAGACAAGGGTTTGGTGTTGGACCTTTCCATTCTTCTTCGCTCAACTCGGAGAGCTAAACTACACAAATCATCCATGGAATAGTAGGGTTGAACCTCAACCTTCTTGGCAAATGAAGGATCTAACCCTTTAAAAAATCGCATCATCATTTGTTCTTCCGGCTCTTGAAGGCCACTTTTAATGAGAAGTTGCTCGAATTCCGAGATGTAATCACCAACGGATCGTTTGCCTTGGGTAAGAGCATATAGCCTTCGTAGGACGTCTTGCTTGTAAGTTTGGGGCAAGAAACGGCGATTCATCACTTATTTGAGCCGTGTCCAAGTAGAAATCCTTGCCTTTCCTTCACGAACCCGTTGTACCTTCATATTCTCAAACCAAAGCGAGGCGACCTTGGTGAGTTTCAAGCTTGCGACCTTATAAGCCTTCTCATCATCATATTCCTTGATCTCGAAGATCCTATCCATCAATTGAACCCATTCGATGTAGTCATCCGGATCATTGGAACCATTGAACTCGGGAATATCAATCTTAACGTCCTGGAAATCGTCACGAGGGGGTCGATCATGCACTTCTCGACGTGGACGATGTCGAGGGAGCCTCTAGCATCATCACTCGACTCAAAGTTTGGAGGAGGACGGAAAGGGCTTGGTGCACGCCTCGGTCGTTCAACTTGGGGTGGAGCTTGACGCTCTAGGGCGAGGTTGTCAAACCGCGCCATAAGTGCTTCCATGTTGCGCTTGAGGGTGGAGAACCGATTGTTGAAGGGGGTGGTGAGACGGTTGTCGAGAGCCCGAATGTGAGAGCTACTCCAGGGGCTTGATTCCTCTCGTTCGGAATTAACTTCTCCGTCCATAACGAGGGAAATGGTGAGGGACGGTATGTGTTTGGGAATATTTTGTGGAGTTTAGGGGTTTTCTTGTAGTTGGCTTGTGTTTGGCTAAGGGTTCTTTGTGTTTTTCTCACTTGGGCATTTTATCGAACACCTTGCGGGCACAAATTTTCCAACTCTTCCTCAAAGCTCCAATATGCATCAAAATCAACAAACACAATAGCAATAACAACTTCTCCAACACACTTGGAGGCACAAGGGATGGGGAACACCAATATTTCAATCAAAATACCAAAATCCAACAATAGAGAACAAACTAGCAAGAACAATGGAAAAAACTCAAGCTAGATGAAAAACCTTAGGCTCTTATACCAAATGGAGAGGGATGAGCGGAAGCCTAGGGTCTAAACAAACATGTGGATGATGGAAATCCACCCATAGAACTCATAAACACCATGAACCAATTTTTAGGGTTTTTGGATTAATGGAGATAAACATGAAATTAAAGGATATGGACAATTCTAAAGAGAGAAGTCTCACCAAATTGAACTTAGATGTTCAAACACTTGCACAAGGATCTCCCACAAGCAAAGAGTCTTGAATCACCCAAGAAATCTCACAAAGAGTGTAGGATAACCACCCACTCACAAAGAAGAGAAATCACAAAGCAACTTCCACCCAAAGGATTAGCTTCATTGATTAGGGGTTGAAAACCCACAATTACAACACTCTCCAATTGAGAGGATTTTTCTTGAGTCTAGCTCCTAAGCATTCATCATCCAAATGGAGCGTGGCGCGGTGGGGAAACTGATGAATTAGCTTGAGTTGAAACTTTGAAACAACAATCGATCAAAACTTGAGCACCAAATGAAGGATATAACCTTGAACTAGGTAATCAACAACTCTAGGCCTCACACCCCGCCATGACTATCATAGGTAATCCACTAGATAATCACTAAAGGAATGACTTGCTAACACCACCATTAACAAATGGATAAGGTAAGAACAAGATTTTGGGAGAGAAAAGGGAGAAACCCTAACATTGAATTAGCAAATCATTCATGAACTTAAGCAGCTTGGAAAAGAGTGCTAAACATAGTATTTATACTAAAAAAAACATAACCCAAAACGCAGCGTTTACACAGCCGCAAAACACGTCTAAACCGGACTATCGCGGGCGCGACAACTTCCTCGCGCAGGCGTGACATTCGTGGCGCGGCTGCGTCGTTGTTCCGCTCGCTCAGATCCACTGGTGGCGCTTCGCGGCGCGAGCGCGCGGCGGTTTTGTGGCGGTAACGCGTCCGGCCAAGACGTCTTCGAGCGTGAGCTGGCTGACTCGGTCGTGACATGCTGCTGCTTGCCGGCGCTAGTCCCTCCGTGACTTCCAAGTTTCCATGATCAATCCCGGGCCCCGATCCTTCAATGTTTCTTGTCCCGAGATGGCCTGGTACAACCCGGAGGACGATAGGGTTGGTGGGGGAAATCCCGAGCCACTCCAATCCCCAATGTCGGACGAATCTCCTTAACCACGACAACCCGATACTCATCAATCCACCCTTTGAAAAGGTGTAACGGTTCTTGAACATGCCCGAATGAACGAGTTTAGTGTGGAAATGTCGGGTCGGGCTTTCTTCCTTCTTGTCAAGTCCTTGAGCCCGACTTTGGTGGCTCGGATCCGAACCCGACACGGTTCACCTAAGGTGTTGAATTGCAGCAACATTCTTGGGAGTTCATGAGAAATCTTGAACTTTGCTTACAAGAAGTTAGGTTTTACCCTTGAGTTTTTTCACGGTCTAGTGAATAAGTTTTAAGGGGAGACGGGCTTGCCCTCGACTCCTAGCCACCCAAGTGATCCCCCATCTTCCATGTGACCGTGTGTTTCTCCATCTCATTGTTTTTCCAACAATTACTAAATAGACACCCATTTTTTTTATTGTTTATATATTTTATAGGCAAACACTAAATCCAATTATTATAATCGTTGATCATTTCTTATGTGAGTGTAAGAGATCTACCTTCTATTCCTGTCTTCTATAGTTCGATTTTTGGGAGATACATTTCTCCCTTATCAATCCAAAGGGTGTTGTGAGAAGGAGTGGCCAGTGGCACCCAAAATTAGGATTCAGTTTAAAGTATTGAAACTAACTGCACATGAGACTATATTATACTTTGTCACAAAAATTAACTCATTAAAACCAATAAACATGGGGGAATAAGATGAAAAGTTTACAAAATGTCAAAAATACTCTTGAACAATTACAAATTATAATTGCTTCCTAATATACCTACACTTTACTCACCTTTCCTTACTTAACCGCACCTTACCTACATCTTCCTTACACTAAAAAAGAAACAGGGTCTGCTTGATACCCAAATTTGTCTGACCTGGAAAAACCTGGTTTTGTCCAGACTCGATTGTGACAGACTTAATATTCAGACACAAACATTTCTCTTTTTATATTGTCTGAACCTGGTTTTGTCCCGAATTTGGTTTCGTTTGCATTGTTCGACCCGAAAATATCCGAGCCCGAACAATCAATTTCTTATCCGAAGTTTGACATTGACCAAATTTACCTGGACCCAAATTTTTACTATTGTTCATGTCTTGTCACGGGCACCATTTACAGCCCCTTCAAGAACAATGTTTTGAACCTCATGAATACCATTTTTTGCCACTTCATTAAGAGTATCTTGGACATTAATCCCCTCATCATTTAGGTTGCCAATTAAGGTTTGCTTAAGAAGAGGTGTAAGTTGGATAACAGTGGGTTTAAATTTTAAAGGCACCTCCAAGTATTGTTTATGTAGGATGTTCAATGCTTTAACCTAAAACATCACGAATTTTTTTTTTCGATAATTGACGGGCTGTAGCCCATTTTATTCAATCAAAAGATTAATGGTGCCTAAAGAGCACCATGATACAAAATCTAATCCCTCTAATGACAGCAAATTGGCCAAAATATTGGAACATTAATAAAGTCCAAAAGAAATAAAGAGGGAATTGCTACAAATGAATCTACCATTTGCTTTTCAGATCACACATGACAATTTTTCCTTATTTCATTGCTACCTTTCCCTGGATTCATGCAGCCTTCACTCTGTTTTGTCCTTTTCCTTCATCGATTCTGGCCCAATTTCTTCAATGCTTTTCCCATCTATTTTCCAACATTCATCTAAGTAAATTATGATTGTCCAGCTTCTCCCAATTCCAAAAAACGCATATACCCTCATCCATACTAAGTATGCCTTTCCTCTTCAATTAATTTCTTGTGCTGAGTTTCCCGATCAATGTTACCCACATCATCATCATTTCAACTGCACTCCTTCATTCAATGGTATGGACCATATTGCACATTTTAGTCAATCCAGGCTCATCTTTCCTTTAAATCTAATCCACCTTGGCCCTTGAATTCACTCTTGCACTTAAAATCTTACTTCTCCCACATTAATTAATCCTCCAGGCCTCCTTTCTGCCAGTATTTCTATATGGTCTACATTATGCATCCCTGAACATTTCTGAACTCTATGGTGATCAAAAGGTTGATGTTTTGACTCGAGTATCCCCAGGACATCAATTATGCTCTCGTTTTGCTTGCTTAAGCGTGTTTTCCCTTGTTGACGGTTCAAACCCTCTGGCGCTCCGGTAGGATAAGTTCACGACTCTATTATTGTCTTGATTAGTTGTTGCTTTTTCCTTTCAATTTTCGCTGCTTTTTCCAGTCCTTTTTTAGTTTTCTTATGTAATACTTTTCAGCTTCCTTGTGATCACAAATTACTGTGATCTTCCCCTACTCTCCCCTTTGCACTTCCTCCATTGGAGTTTCTTGTACTATGTCTATCTCTTGATCATGTCTGTCATCTATTAGTTGCCTGTTCTCCAACATAACACTTGCTTCAAGGAGGTTATCTTGGCTTTCAGTGGCACTAATCTCAGCACTTTTGATGCTTGGAGTGGTTCTCATGCCCTCAGTTGCCATGGATTCTGTAAGCCATATTTCTTGGATAAACACTTTATAGGCGCAATCTTTGATGGATAATGTGATTTCACCATGTATCCTCTCCAAAATTCTAGTTATGATGGATACTTTGATTGATCCCACCTGTCTCCGATCCTTTTTGCTTTTGCCTACTGTAGGAGGCAAAAATTTGTCGACCAATTAAAAAACGACACGTGGAAAATAAATTAAATTTATTTAGTCAATTATTATCCGCCACGTGTTAATTAATTACGGCGGTCCATTTAACTGAATTTTAAATGGAAATGCATTCTGGCCAATAATATCATAACACGTGTCAAAGGTGATGCAAAAAATATTAATTATCTCTTTGTTTAAAGTTAAATGAATAATTAATTAACTTGGGCCCAAACCCAAAACCCAACTCAAACCCTAGAGGCTAAGCCTCCAGAGCTTATAAATAGAGGTCCCCCCTTCATTTTAAACCCCCCAAAGATTCAGTAGTCAGCATCAAGAGGCTCCAGGATATCAAACTGCCAACGGCCTCCAGCTACCAAGCGTCAATGATCGAAGTCTGAGAAGATCAAGATCGAGTCTCCAAGTCTTCGGCGCGTCTTGATCAAGAACAACAACGAATTTCTTCATCAAGAAACTCAGCAATCTACCCCCCGGTGGCATTCGACATTCTGCACTCCAAAGACTTCAGAAGATCGTACTGCAAGCGATCTCCAGCTACCAAGCGTTAGGGATCAAGGTCTGCAAAAGCTCCAAGTCTCTACCGTGTCAAGACCAAGAACTGCTATAGAGTTCTTCGCCGAGACCTGCAAAGCCTTCAGAAGATAAAACTACAAATGTTGTCCAGCTACAAGCTACAAGGATCAACATCAGCTAGTTCAACAACATCTATTCTTCGCATCAAAGACTGCAGTCGTCTGCCTCGTCTAGTTCAACGATCGAGATCAAGCACTCAAGCCCTCGCATCCAAGAACTTGAAGAACTGCAACCGACAGTCAACCTGCAGACGGTCAAACCTCGAGTAACTCCTCCGGCTACCAAACATCAAGGGGATCAATGCTCAAGACCTTCAGCTCAAGAACTACTACAAGAGTCCTACAGCTAGACCTGCATTCGAGATCGAGATCAAGCGTCCGCGCCCTCAACTCACCCAAATTTCAGGAGATCGAACCAGAGGACTACTATATTATATTTAATACAGAGATTGTACCCGCATACATTCAAATATTAAAACAAATTAATTTGTTTCTAAATTTCCAGTCTTTATTTATTTTAGACTAGAAATTTGTGTGATACGCCCGGTGGGACCTCTCTGCCTCTCATCTGCTTCTCCAAGAAATCAAGTTTAACCTTCGACTCAAGCGACGCGATGACACCCAAGAAAGTTGTCTCTCGACTCTCTACAAGGAGGATGACTCAAGCTTCATCCTAGGGGTTAACAACTACATGTGTCACATCAAGTAGAATAACAACTCGAAGGATTGCAACTATCGCCACTACTATTTCTACAGCGCTAGAAAAACCAAGGGTGAATGCACCAACTCAATTACTGAAGAATCCAACTATCGGCTCCATCACGTTGGGGGCAACTAAAAGGGCTCCTCACTCTTGGAAGCCAACTACATTTACCTTCGTCTCAAAGCAGACTACACCTCGCGGACTCTTCCAATTTGAGGGCTTTGAAGACCACGACTACTCCAGTGAAGATTCTTCTGAAATCTCTAAAGAAGAATCTATCTTATCGCGAGCAGAGATTTAATCTACTCATACCTTCATCATGGCAGTGATGACAATTAGAGATGTTAACATGGAAGAAAAGATCGCCAAGTGTAGATGCTGAATTTTGTCATTCAATTTATCTTTGTAATTATGTAATTCATTTTGTTCATTTTTTATCTTTATTTTTAATTTAGGATTAAATGCCAATGATTTTTGAAATGCACACATTCTTCACATGTTAAAATCCCCTAAAATCAAATCAAATCCAATCAAATCCCTCTTTATCTTATTTTATTCTTCCTTCATTCTCCAAATTAAATAAAATCATCTTTTATTTTATTTTATCCTCTCAATATTCTTTCATACACCACCATAAATAAATCTACCTCCACCACTATGAATACACCCTCATTTTCACTCCTCTTCTACACCTCAAAAATCATCCTAAGAGTATTGACACTAGGTGATTTTACCTTCTTCTTCTTCCTCCTCCTTTTCTTCTCATCATCGTCATCATCTTGCATTCATAATCTTGGCATTAATTAACTTGAGGTTAGTATTATTTTTCTTATTTTATTCTCACTTTATTATGATGTAAAACTTGACTTAAATAATAATATTGATGCTCTAATTAATATGATTAAATGTAAACTTGTAAATGTTTATGCTTATATTCTTTTATTTCATTTTATTATTTGTATTTATTCATTTTATCTTATTTTTGCATTTAATCACTTCATTTTTATGTGCTAAATAATATTGATTAATCTAATTAATTCTCCTTTTCTACTCTTTTCTTTAAATTAACCAATTTAATAGAGTCCGTTCTTTGAACGAGCGAATTTGAGGGTTTTACTTTCGAATTCGTAACCTTACCCCCCGGATCCGAATCTCATGGTTCGTGGTTTATGGAGTTTAAATTTGAGTTTATTAATTCTCATTAAAAATTAATTGGCGACTCTTTTGATTTTTATTGTTTTGATTCATTTGAACATCATAATGAAATGCATTTAAATCTTTTAAAGATTAAGACACCTCATTCGGCTCGTCATACACCGTGTGGGACATCACGGGATTTTCCTGGGTCCCACAAATGGTGGCTCTACTGGGGACTTACTTTAAGAGGGTAAAACTTGAAAAACCGTTTTTTTTAGTAGAAAAGGAGAAATTAATTTTTGTAATTTTTATTATTTAGTTAGGCATCAAGCATACGGACCTCCATCTTGATTTTTTTATGAATCGGGATGAACCCAAAGGTACCGTCTAGGTTTTTAACCCATGTCCCTCTCTGGCAAAGTATACTTCCGACTTCATAAAGGAATGAACTCCACATTTCAAGAAGATTACAAATTGCTTTCTCACTCGTGAAGCACTCCAAAATTCTCGGGATTATGAATTTACATTTTCCCTTTAATTTTGCGAGAAACACATGGGTCACATTACTATAAACTCCATAGAATTTGTGGCGCGTGAGAGACATGAGTATGTTAGTTTTAGGTATCCGACCTTAAGCCATTGAATATAGGACCTTGGTTAGGCGCATCCCTCATTTGTATGTTATGTGCATTCCCTTTGTGCTATCTGTAAATTATGTGCTATATGTTTTCCCTTTCGTTCTAAGAGTCGGTCTCATAACTCATTCCTTCCTAATGTCGCTTTACTTTGGGCAATAGTCATGCAAAAGTTAAAGAAGCCCTAGAGGTCTCTCTTGGGCCCGAGTCAAAGAGGTATGATCAAGCCCAAGATCTTAGCCTGACTTTGTCCAACCCTTGGCAGCATTGGATCCATAAAGTGTGTATCCAGTTGTTATTTGAATTTGAGTTCATTAAGACTTTGATGGTGACTCGATCTTATGACGGCCCGATGGACCCTCCCCTTCCCATATGTATAGTTCCATACTAGGCTAGTGGTCCTCATGCAAGCCCGATGGTGTGTGAGTCAAACAAAAAAAAAAAAGGGAAGAGTCAGCATATAGGCATGGTCTGCATTAGGTTGTCTCATATAGGTCGCTAGGTCTTTGGGTAGGTCAATGTCAGGGTTAATTTTTGAGGTTTATGGTTTCCATACAGGCAGAATAAGGATCCGGTGACCGACCTTGAACTCGGATTAAACAAGTTGCCTTCTTTGCACCACTGTCTCGATGACCTCCAACAGAATACCTAGCAACAATGAACTCAGCCTCTTCTTCTCCCAACATTTGACTGAAATTTCACAGCAAATGCGAGGCATAAGTGATAATATAGCTACTAAAAATGATAGGAAAATAGATGAAATCATCGATACGCTAGCAAGGATGAATGATGAGCTGAATTTTCTTGATGAAGCTGGAAGCCACACTCATCATAGTGAAATGTCAAGCATGCATGAAATAGAGAGAGAGATCCCTATGTCTGCAAATCACTATATGGACACGAGACTCACTTCTATTCCTAGAGTTGATCAACCACATAAGTCCAACTTACTAATGGAGAAGTTTAAAACAGTGCCAAATGTCTCCCGATCACCTTTAATTGAGAAGGAAGACCACATTCCGCCCACATGAGGATGTCAAGAAAGAAGATGTGGTGAACGAGAAAGTTTTTTTATGGACAAACTCTTTACCACGATAATTCAAATGCAATCACGCATGGAAGGTCTGGACCGAAAAATGGATATGATCCTTTGGATTCTACAAAATGATAGAAGGACGGCTAATATTGAACATCGCATCAGAAAAAATATTGGGGAAGGATCATCATCAATGGGATTGTATGGCATTGACATTCATCGAAGGGCTCCTAATTCCTCTGCTAAGAATGCTGAAATTCCAATCTACACTACCAATGTCGAGGCTCTCAATTGTCTTCTTAAGGAAGGAAAGATCAAGCTTCCCCCCGTTTGATGCGAATCTAGAACCGAGGGAAAATTTTGGAACTCAAGTAGGTTTTGCAGATATCATATACTTCGAGGTCATGATACTGAAAACTGCTTCACCCTTAAGAAAAAACTTGAAGAAATGTTCCAATTAGGTGAACTACCACGTACCACAGAGGACAATGTAGAAACCCTATTAGAAGTTTAGGCTGTAAAGGATCTTCCGCTGCAAGCTCCATGACTTTGGGTTACATCAGAGTAGAATGTACTAAAGCTCAATTAGGAGATCTTCTATTATCATGTTATTCCTTTTCTTTCCATGAAAGTCGGCATTTATATTCAAAGTCAAATAGAACTTATCTATAGTAGATTTTCAATGCATTCGTTTTATTTACATTTAATAAGATGAACTCATGTTCATTATGACTCTTGTCTTCCCTGACCCCTCATTTGTTTCTAAACTGTTAACGAAATAATCTTGTGCTTGCATTCCTGATTTGAATTGCAGAGTTCACTCTCCCATATGACCATCCAAGTCTGACACATCCATCTGCTCGTTTCCTCCATCTCACATCCCTATCATTTTTTTTTCTCTATGCTTTTTTGCCCTACCCCGAGTCCAAGGTTAATAGAGAGAAGAGAGGCTACCTTCACCGCCAAAGCGATGTTAGGCAAAAGGAGAGACAAATAAAAAAGAGCGAGGCCAACTTAAACACTCCTTTAACAAGTTGGGCAAAAGGAGGAGGTAAATGAGTGAACATTAAGAGGAGGGAAGCTAACCTGAACACCCACTCAACAGGTTAGGCAAAATGAGAGAATTCAAAGTAACCAATAGTCTCTAAAAGTGAATTTCCCCATCTAACGAATCATGCAGCTGAAAAGGACACGCCTAGAATAGAAGGTTTCCACCCTTTACCATTGACACCATCACCTTCATTTTCACTTGGCCGCTTTACCTACATCATTACCTTCACACATCATCTTCTTAGCCACCACCTCGAACCCGGTCATTCATTTCATGACCACCTCATCCCTAAGCCAACTAATGTGTTGCGGGTGACAAATATCATTGATAAGAAAAATATAGATTGAGGTAGTCGAGTTCAAAAAAAAGAAAAAAAAGAAAAAAAGAGAGAAAAGAAGAAAAAAATACCAAAAAAAAGAGAAAGAAGAAAGCAAGAATAAGAGGCATAAGAGGCGATTGTCGGTTTAAGTCACCCGCGCACATCCCGTTACTTCAAGCCTTCGCATCTCCTCTCACTATCTAACCCTCTAGCTCGCTGCACCTGTTGAACTACGAATGGCCTGATTCTACACTGGATACGTAGGAGAACCTCTTTCAGGCCCGACCGCTGCAATTCACTTTAGAGAAAATCCATCATCAAATCATTTGGTCTTTGAGAGATAGAATAAAGAGTGGCTAGCTCGAAAACCTCACCAGGCAAGCTAGGTAAAAGGAGAGAAACCTTGGTCTCTAATGACAGTGACGAACTGTCAGATTTCTTTCACTAAGCACACCCACCTTTTCCCATCAGACTTGGATCACCCTCCATACCTAAATCCATCAAACCATAGCCATTTGACCATTTCTTCCCTTATGAGATAAACCCACGAGACATGGTACTCCATCCATGGACCATCTCATCCACCTCTATCAGTTCGAACCTTTGTCCATCGAACTACCCATCCATTCATCTGATCTCTACACCCGCCTCACCATCCATAGCCTCGTCTTTCCCATCATTGAGGCCTAACTACTCACAAACAGATTTTCTATACCACCATCCCTATCTTTTCCATAATCTATCCTTCGTTGCTCCTCACCCTGTGAGCTCTTCTAATTTGGTCATCAGTGCATGTATGAGATTAATCAGTTAATCCCCGCTTTCAGAACACTTGAGTGAGGGATAACTCCTTTAGCATAACAATATGTAAGCTGCATCAAAATAGGGCATTACTTGAAGGTGACACCCACCTAAAGGCGTTTGTTCATTGATACAGGGGGCTTGGCGCTTACATGTTCCTACCTAAATGAATCAAGAAGAATAGAGAAAAGGCAAGAGAAATCAAGACGACTTGTCGCTTGATCCTTCTTAGTGCTTAGGGTTCCTAACCATGACATCAAGGTCGAGCATCCTGACTATCCCATCATGCAGCTTAAGCAGGCCGAATCTTCCATTAATATTGTCTTCTGCAACATTCCAATTGGGGGCTCGCTTATCACTCAATATCTGCATCATGGAAATTTACGAGGCAGTTCGACAAGAGAACTCATCATTTTCACTATTTTTTCCTTGTCCTGAAACTCACTCCGAAATCACTCTTGACATTTAGAGTTTTTTATTCACTTTTCCTTATTCTTTTTTTTCCTCGGGAAAGTGGGGGCTATTCATATCGCATTCATGCAACAAATCAATGTGCATTTTTTAGTTTTTTGTTTTTAGATCACATGCGTCTTTCATTTTAAGTTGCATTAGTTTGCATTTCGAGTCATATCATTTCATTTTTTATTTTCATTTTGAGTCATGTTAGTTTTTTTTTAGTTTTTATTTAATTTTTTTCTCCTTCTTTCTTCTTGAGTCAAATAAAAAAAAAAAAAGGAGTCACATCATGCATTAAGATAAGGGCTGTATAAAGAGTCTTATAGTATAAAATGCATAATAGAGTTGTGTATTGTACATAAAAGAGTCTTGTACATTTTTTTTTTATTATTTTCACATAATTCATGTAGCATAGCATGCATAAGACCGCATTTGCATTATTCTATCTCTCGCCCGAACCTCAAAAGAAATGCAGTTATGGCGGCTAGAACTCAAGTAAGCTTACTTGGAACCTTGATCACCTTCGGACGTATTGTCGGAAGCTCCAAGGACGCGGTCGATGGAGAAATTATTCGAGTTTTATGAGAATTAACTCATTTTCCGAGTTAAACTCTAAAATTCATATCGCAAATTTTTATGAGAATTAGTTTGGAAAATAATTCATTGTCTGAGTTAAACTCTAAAAATTCAATTCACAATGTTCACGAGAAATAGTTTGGAAATAACTCCTTTCTGAATTAAACTGAGAAGACTCGAGCATACGGACAAACCCGACCCTTACCGCCAAGAACAAGCCGGGTCTGGGTCTTGCAACCAGACACCATACCGCCAAGTATGGCTCAGACCCATATCCAGGGTTCCGAACAGAAGAAGACCCGAAAAACCAGGTACCATATCGCCAGACATGGTCTGGACCCGAGTTCCACATACAGCACCACCAAGAAAAAAAAATGGACCCAATGCGAAGACAAAATGCAAGATTTCACAGAGCAATACTTGGCGGTATGCTCGGCGAAGGGGACTCAAGGTTGGGACATGCGAAGACAAAAAAAAACATCGGGCAGAGCGCCATGCCTTCAGGCATGGCAGCCTGCCTAGGGTTCCGAGCAACAAGTGAAATCCGGCTGACTAACCCCAGGCTGCACAGAGTTGCATGCCTGGAGGCATGACAGTTTAACTAGACCCAAATCTGACGAGACAGTGCAAAAACAAAGAAAACTGGACAAAGTACCATGCTTGCAGGCATGGCAGCCTGGTCAGTATTCTGAACAAAAAAAAACAAAAAAAAATCGCACCTGAAGAAATTAATTATTTTCAAGAGAAAATACGGGAATATAATTTCAGTATAACTTAACCTGCATCATCTTCAACAAACTACAATGACACCGGGAAAGACTGAACGACATCGGGAAAGACTGAACGACATCGGGAAAGACTGAACGACATCGAGAAAGACTGAACGACATCGGGAAAGACTGAACGACATCGAAAAGACTGAACGACATCGGGAAAGACTGAACGACATCGGGAAAGACTGAATGACATCGAGAAAGACTGAATGACATCGGGAAAGACTGAACGACATCGGGAAATACTGAAAGACATTAGGAAAGACTGGAAGACATCAGGAAAGACTGGAAGACATCTGGAAAGACTGAACGACATCGGGAAAGACTGAATGACGTCGGAAAGACTGGGAGACACCGGAAAAGACTCGGCGACACTAGGAAAGACTGGAAGATCAATACTGACGTCGGAAAAGACCGAAAAACACCATGCTATACTTTGATCATCATCCTACTCAGACTCGATCAAAGTGGAGGCTAACTGTAGAAGCTGAAATTTTGTCATTTAATTCAGCTTTATAAATATTGTAATGTATTTTTGAGTTATTTTATTTTAGAATAATTTAGGAATAAATGCCAAGAATTTTTGAAATGCACACATTCTCCACATGTTAAAATCCTCAAAATCAAATTAAACCAAATCAAATCCCTCTTTATCTTATTTCATTCTTCCTCCACTCTCCAAATCAAATAAAATCATCCTTTATTTGATTTTATCCTCTCAATATTTTCTAATCTACCACCATAAATAAATCCACATCTACCACTATAAATACACCCTCATTTCTATTCTTTCTCCACACCTCAAAAATCATCCTAGGAGTATTGGCACTAGGTGATTTTACCTTCTTCTTCCTCCTCCTCCTTTTTCTTCTCATCATCATCATCATCATCTTGCATTCATAATCTTGGCATTAATTAACTTGAGGTTAGTATTATTTTTCTTATTTTATTCTCACTTTATTATGATGTAAAACTTGACTTAAATAATAATATTGATGCTCTAATTAATTTGATTAAATGTAAACTTGTAAATGTTTATGCTTATGTTCTTTTATTTTATTTTATTATTTGTATTTATTCATTTTATCTTATTTTTGCATTTAATCACTTCATTTGTATGCGCTAAATAATATTGATTAATCTAATTAATTCTCCTTTTCTACTCTTTTATTTAAATTAACCAATTTAGTAGAGTCCGTTCTTTGAACGGGCGAATTCGAGGGTTTTTACTTTCGAATTCGTAACCTTACCTCCGGATCCGAATCTCATGGTTCGTGGTTTATGGAGTTTAAATTTGAGTTTATTAATTCTCATTAGAAATTATTTGGCGACTCTTTTGATTTTTACTATTTTGATTCATTTGATCATCATAATAAAATGCATTTAAATCCTTTAAATATTAAGACACCTCATTTGGCTCATCATACACCGTGTGGGACACCATGGGGATTTTCCCGGGTCCCACACCAAGCTAGAAGCTACGTTGAGAATGTCTGCGAAGGAAAGTGAAGAGAAGGACGAAAGAATCGACGAGTAAAGTCAACAAATTTTGAAGACTTTCCCGGTCAAAAATTCAAGATTTCCAACTCATGCACAAAAAAAAATAGACTCACATGTCAAATTTCAAGACTTCCGATTCATCCAAATCAAGACTTACAAGTCAAAAATTCAAAACTTCCAAGTCATCCACAAAAAAAGACTCACAAGTCAAAAATTCAAGACTTCCAAGTCATTTACAAAAAAAAAAAAGACTCACAAGTCAAAATTTCAAGACTTCCAGGTCATCCACAAAATTAAAAGTTTCCAAGTCAAAATCCTAGACTTCCAAGTCTTCAACACCAAAGAATTACAAGTCCAAATCCCAAACTTTCAAGAAAAAGGCTCTCAAGATACCAAAATTAAAGGCTCCCAAGTCAAAATCCAAGACTTCCAAGTCATCATCATGAAAGACTCGTAAAAGTCCAAACCCAAGGCTTTCAAGTCAAACTATCAAGTCACCAATGTTGAAGACTCCCAAGTTGAAATTCAAAAATTTCAAGTAAAAAACTCACAAGTCATCCAAATTTAAATCAACAAAATGAAAGACTCACAAGTCATCCAAATTCAAATCATCAAAATGAAAGACTCAAAAGTCAAGGAAAAAAAAACCATGACTTTCAAGTCAGAAATCTTCAAGATTCGCAAGTCAGCAAAAATTCAGGACTCTCAAATTAACAAATTTCAAGACTCTCAAGTCATTAAATTCACTTATTTCCAAGTTAACAAAAATTAAAGACTTCAAAGTCGGCAAAAATTTGAGACTTTCAAATCAACAAACTTTAAGACTCTTAAGTCACCAAATCCCTCGACTTCCAAGTCAACGACAAGACAAAGATATCCAAGTCAATCAAACTCCCATATCAATAAGTCTCTTGAATCCCAAGTCGACAAAATGAAAGACTCACAAGTCAATCAAATTCAAATAAACAATATGAAAGGGCTCACAAGTCAAGATCACGACTTCCAAGTCAATAAAATTCGAGATTCCCATGTCAACGATGCATATCACTCTTTCGTCAACAAATCCAAAGACTTTCAAGTCAACAAACTTCAGACTCTTAAGTCATCAAACCAACCGACTTCCAAGTCAAATAAATTGATGACTTCCAAGTCAGCCAAACTCAAGACTACCAAGTCGTCAAAATCAAATTTTAAGGTGAAGAAAAGCAATCACTCCTATATCACCAAAGAAAAGACTCCTAAGTCACCCGCGATAAAAGATTCATGAGTTCACGACTCCTAAGTCAAAATGAATGACTCATACGCTAACAAAATTCAATGAGCTCACCAGTCAACAGGATGCAGAACTCCTAAGTCAAGAAAGTTAAAGACTCATAGGTCAACAGGATGAAGGACTCCCAAGTCAAGATAGATAAAAACTCATAAATTAATAAGAGAGAGTATTAAGTCGGTAAAGTCCATAGCTCACTCGTGCAAGACTCCAAAGTCAACAAGGTTAAAGACTTCTACGTCATCACAACAAAGACTCTCAAGTCAAAAGTGCAAAAATAAAAAAGAATGGATCGACTTCTGAGTCATCAAAATTGTTGGCTTTCAAGCCGTACTCTGGCTTGCCAAGATCTTCCCAGAGCCTATAAATAGGGGTCCCCCCTTCATTTTAAACCCCCCGGAGATTCAGTAATCAGCATCAAGAGGCTCCAGGAGATCAAACTACCAGCGGCCTCCAGCTACCAAGCGTCAATGATCGAAGTCTGAGAAGATCAAGATCAAGTCTCCAAATCTTCGGCGCGTCTTGATCAAGAACAACAACAAATTTCTTCATCAAGACACTCAGCAATCTACCCCCCGGTGACATTCGACATTCTGCACTCCAAAGGCTTCAGAAGATCGAACTGCAAGCAATCTCCAGCTACAAAGCGTTAGAGATCAAGGTCTGCTAAAGCTCCAAGTCTCTACCGCGTCAAGATCAAGAACTGCTATAGAGTTCTTCGCCGAGACCTACAAAGCCTTCAGAAGATCAAACTACAAATGTTGTCCAGCTACAAGCTACAAGGACCAACATCGGCTAGTTCAACAACATCTATTCTTCGCACCAAAGACTGCAGTCGTCTGCCTCGTCTAGTTCAACGATCGAGATCAAGCACTCAAGCCCTCGCATCCAAGAACTTGAAGAACTGCAACCCACAGTCAACCTGCAGACAGTCAAACCTCGAGTAACTCCTCCGGCTACCAAGCATCAAGGGGATCAATGCTCAAGACCTTCAGCTCAAGAACTACTACAAGAGTCCTATAGCTAGACCTGCATTCGAGATCGAGATCAAGCGTCCGCGACCTCGACTCACCCAAATTTCAGGAGATCGAATTTGAGGACTACTATATTATATTTAATACAGAGATTGTACCCGCATACATTCAAATATTAATACAAATTAATTTGTTTCTCAATTTCCAGTCTTTATTTATTTTAGACTAGAAATTTGTGTTTACACCTACTTCTAATAATTTTCCCTATGCAGAAACACACTTTTGCAGATTTTCACTCACATATCCATGTGGTGGGATTCCAACCAATTCCACCTACACTTTCCGATCTTCACATACCTCATATTTGGACCATCTTCTAATATCCATGAAGTCTTGAAGGAGTTCTTTTGATGGTATTCTATCCAAGTCTTCTTTTAAGGGCAGTGCGAGGATGGTCTTTGTCACTCGCAAAGTTGTGACCTTAACTTCGAGGTTCATCATCTTCCTTATTATGTCTTCCATTTCTAGGAGATTGATGGGTTCAATACTAGTACAAATTAGGCTTCTCTCTAACCATTCCATTGCTTTGGTACTACTCCTACCTTAGATGAGTGCACTTTGGGTTTTTCCTCTTATCTAGTTCCCTGAGTAATGTGTTTCTTTCCGTACTCATGCTTTGGTTGACTTGCTTTTTCTGTCATTGTTACGCACCCAAATTCATTTCACTCTTTTTC
Source organism: Portulaca oleracea (assembly GCA_029582165.1). Taxonomy (NCBI): domain Eukaryota; kingdom Viridiplantae; phylum Streptophyta; class Magnoliopsida; order Caryophyllales; family Portulacaceae; genus Portulaca; species Portulaca oleracea. The sequence continues at coordinate 15,192,956 of CM055876.1, forward strand.
TTCTTCTTTGTTCTATCCTGGCCCAACTAACAGTTACTCTTATTCCTCTTATTCTTTTTTGGTGCATGCCTTTAATAGCCATATCTGCATCCATCTCCTTTGTGAATTGTATGAATCCATACCTTCCATCTCTTCCTCGTTTGTTAGGGATAAAGCTGCTATCCACCGTCCTGAATCTGCTGAAGACACCCTTCAAACCATACTCATCAATATTTTCCGGGCAGATTTCCAATGTAAATTGTGCACTTCCGAATTTTGATTGATGCGCCTTTTCGGGTAAAAACATCATGATTTAGTTGCAACGTTTAAAACAATAGAATTGTAATTTAGTCATAAATAAAATCTTTGATAATACTTTCAAAATTTCAAATCAACATTAGGCAGCAATTACAAATTCATAAATGCATTCATACAAAAAGCTGACATATATAGATGTTGTGGGTGAGAATGTGAGATTTTTAATTTCGTTCCCGTCTTAGATTTGGACATGAAAATTTCTCCCTTTCCATAAAGTAGCCGGAGGAAACCCAAGTTTCATGTTCGATTCTGAATTAGAGACGTTAAAATCAATGTCGACTATAACCCCTAGCCTTCCAAGCTAACGATACTGTGCAGGTTTGATTTCTGCTACCCGCCATTGACATTCAAGATTGGTTCTCATGACTGTGGGCCTTAATTTTAGCAAGTGCTTGGAGAGAAACATACAAAACCCACACTAGGCAGACCTGCTTTGCTGCTTGCAAATCTCGGGTCCTGGCGTTGTGGGCAGACCCGCATGAAGGTGCCAACTTAAGTTTTCTCGTAGGTGAGTTCGGTTTATTTTATGTAGACCAGCATAACCATTTTCCCTCTCTACAAATTCCCAGCGTGCACCAAAGACAAACACTTTCGCCTCGGGTTTTTCCGACGTGCCCAAAGATGAAGCGGCAGCGCAAGACCCAGCGCGGATCCTCTTGCATCGAGCTCGGGCCGAGTGCAGGTTCGCGATTTCATTAACAGGCAGACCAGCACAGGTGAGTCCAAGTCTCGGGATTTTGATTTCTGGCACCGAGTAGACCCACCAGAGAGTTTCGATCTCGAGTTTTTTTTTTTTTTGCACTATGCGTTCCCGCCTGACCGTGAGTTCGGTTCTCGGGTTTTCCAATCGTACAGACCCGCCTGACCGCGAGTTCGGTTCTCAGGTTTTCCAGCTGTGTAGATCCGCCTGACCCAGTTTGGGTCTCGGGTTTTTGATTTCTTGCACTGTGCAGGTCCGCCTGGCCGAGTTAGGATCCGGGGTTTCTTGCTATGTGGAGACCCGCCTGACCGAGTTAGGGTGCCGGGTTTTTCTTCCGTGCAGATTCTCCTGATGGGTTTTCAATTTTTCGGCTCTTGTTTGTCATGCGGACTGCTGTCGAGTTCAGTCTCGAGTTTTGATTTCTTATCTTGTCTTGACCCACGATGATGAGTTGAGTCTCGAGTTTTGATTTCTCCGTTCTTTTAACTTGGGCAGACCCGCTCGACTGTGAGTCCAGGTCTCTGGTTTGTCCGCCGTGTAGACCGGTCTGACCTTGCTCAACGCAGACCTGCCTGACCGAGTTCGGGTCTCAGGTCTGTTCCCGATCAATGCGCGGACCCGCGTTGCTGCTCTCAAATCTTGGGTCGGGATAGTGTTCATATGTTTCGATCCATGCAGACCCTCCCAGTGCTAGCTCGGGTTTCCTTGGGTCTTATTTCTGTCAGGCAAACCTATCCGACAATCAATTTGGGTCCCGGATTTTTCTTCCGTGCAGACTCGCCTAACTTTTAGTTCAGGTGTCGGGTCTTTAATTTTTTCACCATGCAGACCCGCCTGACCTTGAGTTCGGGTCCCGAGTTTTTCTTCCATGCAGACCCGCCTGACTGTGTTGACTTACTGGTTCGGACTTGCCATTTGTCGTTCCCGGGACTTGGTTCAGCTTCTAGTCGTGCAGATCTGCCTGCTTTCCAGGTCACCGTTCAAACCCGTCCAATGGGTTCTCGACTTCAATTTTGAGTTCAAGCTTTGCCTTCATTTTCTTTGTCTCGCATGCATATAGTGTGGATGAAATAAATTTTTAGAGTTTAATCCGAATAATGTAAATTATTCACGGATTTTTCTCATGAAATTTAATTGATTCTAACTGGGACTCTTAGAGTAAAATTCGAGTCCTGAATGATTTCTCAAATGGATTCTCGTAAAGTCTTTGTGAATTAATTTTAGAGTTTTAATTATGAAAATGTGTTATTCTCCGAATTAGTTCTCATAAAATTTAACGACTCCGATTTTAGAGTTTAATTCAGAAAATGAGTTATTCTCCGAATTAATTCTCGTAAAACTTCAACTCCTTGGATCGGAACTGCTTCTGTTGACAGTGAATTTGGATCTTCTGGCGATCTTGGCGGATATCTGTCCAGAGGTGATCAAGATCTTTGGTGAGCGAACCTGAGTCTCAATTCTCGAGGTTCCTCTTATTTCTTTTGAGTCTCAGACGAGGGACAAAGGAATGCAAATGAGGTCTTATGCATGATATGCTAGATGAATTACATTACAATACAAGACTCTATTATGCATGTTTATACGCAACCTAAATCTAATGCATGATGTGACTCTTTTTTATTTTTGCGATGCATGTGACTCTTTTTTGTTACTCAAGAAGAAAAGAAAAAAAAATAATACGACTCATCATGAAAATTAAAAATTATTGTGACTCGAAATGCAAACTAATATGACTTAAAATGAAAAACATAAGCTCCTATGACCTTTAAAAAAAAAAATGCACATGACCTAAAAAAAAATGGACCTTGATTTGATGCATGCATGCATGCAATATAAAACCCCCCACTTTCCCGAGGAAAAAAAAAGGAATAAGGAAAAGTAAATAAAGACTCTGAATGTCAAGGGTGATTTTGAAGTGGGTTTCAAGACAAGGCAAAAATAGTGAAAATGATGAGTTCTCTTGTCGAACTGCCTTGTAACTTCGTAAGTTGTCATGAAGTGGACATTGAGTGATGAATGAGCCCCCAGTTGGAATGCCTCAAAAGATGATATTCAGGGAAAACTTTACCCGCTTAAGCTGCCATAATGCGGATATTGAGTGATGAGCGAGCCCCCAGTTGGAATGATGTCAAAAACGATATCAATGGAAGATTGAACCTGCTTAAATCGCATGATGGGATAGTTAGGATGTTCAACCTTGATGTCATGGTTAGAAACCCCAAGCACTAAGAAGGATCAAGCGACAAGCCGTCTTGATTTCCCCTGCCCTTACTCTATCTTTCCCGGTTCTTTTATTCATGTAGGAACATGTAAGTACACTAAGCCCCCCAGTGTTAGTGAACAAATGGCTTCAAATGAGTCAGCATGATGGACCTAAGTGGATGTTGTCTTCAAGTAACCCTTATTTTGATGCAGTTGGCTTCTTATTCTACAAAAGGAGTTGTCCCTCACTCAGGTGTTCTGATAGCGAGGATTAAATGACGAATCTTATGCATACACTAATGGCCAAATCAGAAGAGCTCACAAGGTAGGGACAATGGAGGATGGATTATAGAAATGATAGGGATAGTGGCATAGAAAGCACGTTTGTGAGTGGTTAGGCCCCAATGATGGGCAAGATGAGGCTATGGATGGCTAGGTGAGAGTAGTGATCAGATGAAAGGACGAGTAGTTCGATGGATAGAGGTTCGAACTGATGGAAGACCATGTCTCATGGGTTTATCTCACAAGGGAAGAGATGGTCAAAGGGTTATGGAAGAGTTGCAATTTGATAGGTTTGGCTATGATGGGTGATCCAAGTCTGATGGGAAAAGTGGGTGTGCATGGTGAAAGGAAATTTTAAGAGCTTTTCATTGTCCTTAAGACCAAGGTTCCCTCTCCTTTTGCCTATCCCGCCTGGTGAGGTTTTCGGGCTAGCCGCTCTTTATTCTCTCTCTTAAAGACCAAATGATTTAACGACAGGCTTTCTCTAAAGTGAATTGCAGCGGCCGGGCCTCAAAGAGGTTCTCCTACGTATCCAGTGTGGAATCAGGCCGGTCTAGTTCAACTGGTGCAACTTTAAAGGATTGATGCCTCAATAAGGATTTTGAGATAAGTTGGAAAGTTTAATGGGAAGGATAGGTGTGAAGGTTTGAGGGGAAGGTTTTGGGATGTGTGCGGGTGGCTAACAACTGCCTCTTATTCTTACTTCTTTCTTCTTGTTTCCCTTTTTTTTTCCTCTTTTTGAAATTTTTTTTCTTCTTCTTTTTTCCTCTTTTTTTTTTGAACTACTTATCTTCAACTTATACTTCTCCTATCAATGACTGTTACCCGCCACACATTATTTGGCTTAGGTGGGTTTAGGGATGAGATGGTCATAAAAATGAATGACCGGGTTCGTGGTGGTGGTCAAGAAGATGGTATGAGAAAGTACTAATGTAGGTAAAGCGGCTAGATGAAAATGAAGGTGGGGATGATGTAGGTGGTAAAGGGTGGAAGCCTTCTATCATAGGCATATCTTTTTAAGCTGCATGATTTATTTGATAGTGAGATTCACTTTTAGAGATGATTGGTCTTGTTCATTTGAATTCTCTCCTTTTGCCTAACCTGTTGGATGAGTGTTCAGGTTAGCTTCTCTCCTCTTAATTTTTACTCATTTACCTCTCCTTTTGCCCAACATGTAGATGTTCATGTCGGCCTCGTATTTTGTTTTTTTTTTAATGAAATTTGTCTCTCCTTTTGCCTAACTTCGCTTTGGCGGTGAAGTTAGCCTCTCTTCTCTCCATTAACCTTAGACTCGGAGTAGGACAGAAAAGGAAAAAAAAACATAGAGTGAAGGTGTGATCGAGATGTGAGATGGAATGAAAGATGTGAACAGATGGACGTGTCAGACTTGGATGGTCATATGGGTGAGTGAGCTCTTCAATTCAAATCAGGAATGCAAGCACAAGATTCTTTCCTTAACAATTTAGAAGCAAATGAAGGGTCGGGGAAGACAAGAGTCATAATGAAATTGAGTTCGTCTTATTGAATGCAAGCAACATGAATACATTGAAAAAATCTACATGGGATACATCCCAACTGACTCTTAAAAAGGAAGACGATTGCCATGAAAAGAAAAGATGCGACATGAGGAGATCTCCCAATTGATCCTTACAACTTAGGGTTTTGGAAATACCCCGTTTAACTCTGCAGTAGGCCATGTTCTAATAGGATTTCTACGCTGCGATCGGCAGTGACAACTTCCCAGATTTGAGCATTTCTTCTATCTTGTCCTTGAGAATGTTGCACTTCTCGGTGTCATGACCTCTCAATCTATGATATTTACAGAACTTGCTAGCATCCCAAGTTCTGCTTTTGACTTCAGGTTCCGCTCGAATAGGGGGCAACTCGATCTTCCCTTTCTTAAATAGTCGATCCAAAGCTTCAGTATAAGTAGTGTCGATGGGAGTATAGATGGTGCACCGTTGTGGTTTAACACTCGCGAGAAAAGTTTTAGGAGGTCGAGTGTGTACTCCTACGGATGAAGAGCTTCCTCTCCTATCTTCTCTGACATAATGTTCGACATTAGCCACCCTTCTATCGTTTTGTAGAATCCAAAGGATCATATCCATTTTTCGATCCAGACTTTCCATGCGTGATTGCATTTGATTTATTGTGGTAAAGAGTTGGTCTATAAAAGAACTTTCTCCTTCACCATATCTTCTTTCTTGATCCATTCCGTGGCTAAGGGCGGGATTTGATCTTCCTTCTTAGTTGAAGGAGATCTGGAAATACTTGGAGCAGTTCTGAACTTCTTCCTTGGTAAGTTGAACTGACGTGGTTGTTCGACTCTATGAACAGAAGTGAGTCCTAAGCCCATATAGTGATTTGCAGACATAGGGATCTCTCTTTCTGTTTCATGCATACTTGTTATTTCACTATGATGATTGTTGTTTTCATCTTCATCATGAAGGTTCAACTCATCATTGATCCTTGTCAATGTATGGATGATTTCATCTATCTTCCTATCATTTTTAGTAGTTATGCCTTGCATTTGCTGTGAAATTTCAGCTAAATGTTGGGTAATGAAGGGAATGAGCTCGTCGTTACTAGGTATCCCGTTGAAGGCCATTAGAGACAGTGATGTAAAGAGAGCAAGATCGGTCGATGAATCCTTATTCTGCCTGTATGGAAACCATAAACCTCAAAATAAACCCTAACATTGACCTAACCAAAGACATAGCGACTTATATGGGACGACCTAATGCAAACAATGCCTACATGATGAATGATGGTTTTTTTTTTTTTTTGTATGGACTCGCCCACCATTAGGCTTGCATGAGGACTCTTAACCTAGGATGATGTTATGTACATGAATAGGGGAGGTATCCATCAAGTCATCACAAAATCGAATCAACATTAAAATTCTAATGGACTCACATTTAGTTAATGACCGGAGAGATGCCTTAGGGGTCAAAGATTGCTTAGGGTTGAGTAAAGTCAAACTTGAACTCAGGCTTAGTCAAACCTCCCTGACTTGGGCCTAAGAGAGACCTTTTGGGCCTACTTTAATCTCGTTTGAATATTACCCAAACTAAAGTAATATTTGAGGGGAATGCAAGTGTGGACCGACTTATCCTATAATGAAATGCACAATTAGCACATAATTGGCACGTTATTTTTTTGAGAGAGAAAAAAAGAAAGAAAGAAAGAGATGCACATAGCATATAAATGAGGGATGCGCTTAATCCATGTGTCTATGTTTATGGTTTAAGGTCGGATCCTTAAAACTAACATACTCATGTCTCTCACGCGCCACAAATTCTATGGAGTTCATAGTAATGTGACCCGTGTGTTTCTCGCAAAATTAAGGGGAAATGTAAATTCATATTCCCAAAACTTTCGGAGTGCTTCATGAGTGGGAAAGTAACTTGCGATCTTCTTGAAATGTGGAGTTCATTTCTTTATGAAGTCGGAAGTAAATTTTGCCCGAAAGGGGAAAATGGGTCGATCCTAAACGATGCCTTTGAGTTCATCGCGATTTATCAAAGAAATCGTGATGTAGGCCCAATTAAATAACAAAAATTAAAAGAATTAATTTCTCCCTTCAACTCAAATATTTAAGAAACCGATTTTTCAAGTTTTACCCTCTTAGAGTAAGTCCCCAGTGGGGTCGCTATTTGTAGGACCCGGGAAAAAACCTTCCAACCGTGCCCTACGCGGTGTATGGCGAGTCGAGAGAGGTGTCTAGTCTTTAAGTGATTTAAATTGAATTTTTACATATTAAAAATGTTCAACCGGAATGTTTGAATTTTATTATGAACATTAAAATTTACAATTTTCCCATAATAAATAAGAAAACCAAAAAATCAGAAATAATTGGCACGAAAACCGAGGCAGTCAGAGAATTACCCGTCATCGACCCAGCGCCATGTCGCCGCTCGCGCCTGGATCGTGACCATGGGCCTTCCCGACGCTGGTTGGCAATGGGCTCGGGCCAACAACAAGGCACTCGCACGGGGTGCTGGATGTTGGACCGAGGCCGCCAATTTTTGATTTTCGGTATTCGAACTATTTCGGGAAATAAATAAATTTTAAAATTTGAATAAAAACCACATTCCAAATGAATCAAATTTAATCTAATTTATTTTTTAGGAGCCGCCAATTAATTTTTAAGAGAATTAATAAACTCGAATTTTCTTGACTCCGCGTAACCGCGAACCATGAGATTCGGATCCGGGGGTAAGGTTACGAATTCGAAAGTAAAAACCTTCGAATCTTCCCGTTCAAAGAACGAACTCTACTAGATCGGTTTATTAAAGAAAAGAGTAGAAGGGGAGAATTAATTAGATTAATTGATGTTATTTAAATGCATGCAGAAATTAAATGCAATAATAAAATGAAAGCGATAAAATGAAAGCGATAAACAAAAGAATGCATATGAACAAAGAAGGAATTAAAGTTATTCTTTCAAGTAATCAAATTCAGATTAATCATAACCAACATTAATGTCAGCATTACGATATTATGGGTGATTACAAGAAAATAATAACGAAAAAATGAAAATGCGAAAATGAAAATGCCAGAATGCATGTATGCAAATGAGAGAGGAAGAGAAGAAGAGAAATCCACCTAGTGTCAATCCTCCCAGGTGGTTTCGGTATGAGAAATGAAGTGTGAGGTGAGGGTATTTATAGGGTAGGTGAGTGAGGGAATTAGGTTTAGGAATGTGCTAAAAATAGCGGATGCGCTAAAAATAGCCAATTTGCTAAAATTAGTCAACAGGCGGGTCTGCCTGGCGTGAAAATCGAGGTTGGCTTGCGCAGCACGCGACCCGAGGACAAGGATCCGAGTAAACAGGCTAGGCGCACCCGCAGCGCCGGACCGGTAAATGGGCAAGATGCGGACTGCACACAAGGCTTCCCAAGGCCCACTGCCAAGACGCGACCGAGATAGGAAAATCCGTGGCACACTCGACCACTGGCCCAGACCTTGCTCGGGTTTAGGGCAGCGCCTCGGACTGCGTGCCAGGTGCATTTTTGGGCGTATTTCTTTTGGGCTGATTTTGTGGGTTGTTTTGTGGTGTTTCTCTCATTTTTGCATTTCAAGCATATTTTGGCATTTTATCTAAGCTAAACATAAAATAAAAAGAAATACTAGAAAATAAAAAATTACAATATTACAAAGACACTTTTTGGGTGTCTACAGGATTGTTCTGGTGTCTGCAGGACACGTATCTATCACCTCATTTATTCATGTTCCAATAAAGTAAGTATCCATGAAATTCACTTCAAGATAAATATAACATCAATGGATAAAAAACATATAGTGAAAGTGCTTTAATCACTTATCTCAAACATAGGAAAGTTAAATACTCCATAGTGAACATGCATTAATCATGGATATCGTGATCATTGATTACTTGTAAAACATGTCTATGAGCATAATGAATAATCACATGAATTAAAGTCTCACAATGATAGATTCCATCCATATGGTCATATAGTATCACAATCATATATCCAATACGCACTATAATTTGTATTATGCTTAGGAAACAAAGTTCATGCATATTTGGTCAATCAATAACAATGCATTTAGGGATTACGAAATAAGTAGTCTTGTTCATGATACTGAAAAATACTTAATCATTCAATACGATCAACCTATTTCAATAAACCATTTATATCAAATAGTCTTAGACAGATGAGAACACATTACTCGCATTTTGTATGCATAACATTTACAACGAGGTGCATACATATCAAATCATATGAATATTCATGAAATAATAACATCACATGAGGATTCAAAATTATCCATAATTATGTACATATCAACAAGATAATATTTCCTTGAACCTAATAATCAATGCTATATTTGATCACTATGCATATAATTAATTTTCTAGCGATGAGGTCAAATTCATAATGTCAGACCTAGTTTCCCCCATATATATCTTCAATATCGAATTCACAGTTAACATTTAAGTTACCAAAGTTAGAATAATTTAATTGTCCTCGACAGAGTTCAATGTCAATCAACAAAGGGGTTGGAGAATAATTAAAACACAACAATTGCTAAAGTCTTTGAACAATGTCAAGAGGGACATCTAAGAAGCAGCGACTTGAAACAACATGCGCAACATAAACAATAATATCACTTACTATCAAAAGTTTATAAAATAATATCTTGTGCTTTTGATTAAGCTTGATAAGGTTCAACAAGATATTATGACGTACAATAGGTACGTGTCATTTCCATTTCCTTGTTAATAATTCACTTTTGTATCATTCATTCTTTTCGATTCCGTGTTCCTACTCCTGGTAGGAATATCATCTTTTAAAAGATCAGCATGACTATGACCATGACTATGACGACTGTCACGGCTACTAGCGTGATCTTTGTTTTGCTCATGATTATTCTTGAATTTATATCCAGCCACATTCACTTCAGGGAATAAGACAAAACCATTTGGGGGTTCTGATGATCCCATAGGTCATTATTAATAAAATTTGTACATTTCTCATCTAAACATTAAATTCTACACATATAACAAAAAATGCTAAATTTAACTGACGATATAAACTTTATCAATTAACCTCAAGTATACTATCATCGTCTTTCAATGATGTTATGCCAATTAACAACACTATACTCTAATTGGCAGGAAATTAAAGCGAACTTCTGGTTACTCATAAAATCAGATAAAATTCTTAACATTAGAGTGAACTTCAGGTTCACTAATGAAATAAGACAAAATTCTTATTATTGGATAGGACTTCTCGTTAATTAATAAAATAACATTGTCAATATTAGAGTGAACTTCTAGTTCACTCATAAGATAAAACTGTCGACATACGAGTAAACTTCTAGTTTACTTAATGAATTAGTAAGGTAAAATTCTTACCATTTCGGTGAACTTCCAGTTCACTTATAAGATTAAATGAAATATTTGTACTATAGTGAATTTCTGATTCACTAATGAAATCAAACAATACTATCAAGTGTAAGGTGAACTTCTAGTCATTGATAAGATAAAATTTTGGATCTATGAGTGAACTTATGGTTTACTTAATGAAATAATGTAAAATTCTTACTACTGCAGTGAACTTCTGGTTCATCAATGAAATTATACAATCTTTAACTATAACCATAATATCAAATAACAAAAGACTTTAACCATATAAAGGCGATGAAGTGAACTTCTGGTTCACTAATAAAATAAAATAAAATAAACTTCGTATTATTGGACGAACTTCTGGTTCGTTAATGAAAACACATAAAATCTTATACCTAAAGACTATAAATTAGTACACAACAATCTGACAACAAAGTTGTTCATAAATATAAATTATACAAATTTAATATTAACAGAAGGGTGAACTTCTGGTTCACCAAGAAGATTATACAAATTTCAACATCATAGTGAACTTCTGGCCACTAATGAAAAATAAATGTTTCATTATCAGGGTGAACTTCTAGTTCACCACTAATATTTACACTTCTTCAAATGAGAATGATAATCTTAATGTTAGTGATGGGGTGAACTTCCGGTTTACCAATAAGAAAAAGAATATCGGAATGAATCCAATATGAATTGAATAAGTGATATGGAACGAAGAGACAAAAAGCATACGTGTAATTAATTACCTTACTTCCAATTGTTGCTTGGCATCGCCATCGCTGTAGAAGGATTTAGACTTTGATCTCATAAATTACTTGTAATTCTACATTCTTGACCCTTGTCTCTTCATCAAAACTCAAAAACCCTAAACTCTTATAGAATATAGAAAAAAAATAGTAGAGTTTGGTGATGATAACGTGTTATGAAACAATAATAGATGAACACGATACAGACAGAATAATAACAATAGAGACACAGAGAGATTGAGGGAGGAGAATGAGCGATCGATTTATTCATCATAACTCACAAGGGGTATTTATACTAATTACATAGAGAGATCACATGAGAAAAATCCTCCTAAACCCTAACCACCTAAGAGATATTAATGGACATTCATAAATAAATATATTATTTTATAACAGAAATATCATATTTACCACCCTTGACATTATTCAGAGAGATGAAAGGACAGTTTTTACACAGTTTTCCCAGTTCAAATGTATATTAATGACAAAAAATATTTACCAAATGCAGTTTTCACACGCCCAGTTAAAGTGTATATTAATGACAAAAAATATTTTCCAAAGGCAGTTTTAACATGGTTTTCCCAGTTTAAGTGTATAATAATGACAAAAATATTGCCCAAAAGCAGTTTTTACACGATTTTCCAAGTTTAAGTGTATATTAATGACAAAAAATATTTCCCAAAGGCAGTTTTTACATGGTTTTCCCAGTTTAAGTGTATATTAATGACAATAAATATTTCCCAAAGGCATGTTTATCATAATTAATGCATGTCTCTCTCCGTCTCCCCAACTTCCAAGTCTCTTGCTCTTCTCTTCCCTATTTAAGTCGGTCCCCACACCCTTCTCTTTTACAACCATCATCTGTTTAGGTTTTCACACTTTCACTTTCACTTTCAGTTTCAGTTTCACCATGAGAAAACGTTTTAACCATGAATCATGCCCCCGAGCGTAGGCAAACGCCCACGCTCGAGCAGCAAAGGCAAAGAACCTTGCACAGTCGACACAGCATCCACAAACTCCTCCTCCGATTCTGTGGTTCTAGCCAAGCAAGTGTTCAGTTACATTGAGGCTCACATTGGTATGATGAAGAACGAAGTCCGCAGTCTGAAAGAAGAGGTGAAGACTCTTCAGGATACGCAACGCGCTTTTCAAGGCACTGCAATGATCAACAAGACTCTCTCTCATGCCCTCATGGACATAGTTCGCAGGGCTGAAGTTCTTGTTAATCCTCCAGCGCCTCCTCCAGCCCCAGCGGTGAACGATGCCCCCCTCCCCCAAGAATAGTGTGAAGCCTTAGGATTCAGTTGTTTTCTTTTTTGCTCAATTGGTTCAGTGTTGTTAATGTTGTTTCCTTTCTAGCATTTGTATGTTTTTGGTTTTTTGAATGAATGTCATCAATGAATGAATCAGTTTTAATTCAATTGTTATCAATCTTATCATTTTGTAGCCTCTCTCTATCTGCTTCTCTCCCTATCTGTTTGTTAATTCAATTCAGATCTAAAATTTTAAACTGTGGCTTCAATAATGGAAGAATAAAGGCTGGAAACGGTTTATTTGACAGAGAAAAAGATGAACATAGAAAATGAATTTTGGAAGATGAAGAGCTTGCTGAAAAAAGTTCTGATTTGACAAGATTGTGACTTTATTTTTTATTTTTTCACACTCTAGACGGATGGTTGTAAAAGAATTTAATCAAATTTTTAACAATTAACACTTTTGCATTTAGTCATTTTAAAAAAGAAAATTAAAAATAAAACAAAAAAAGGGTGGAGATGAAACATAGCAGGATAAAAAGAAGTTGAAGAAGATGAAGAAAATGATAAAAACCTTAGGATTCAGTTGTTTTCTTTTTTGCTCAATTGGTTCAGTGTTGTTAATGTTGTTTCCTTTCTAGCATTTGTATGTTTTTGGTTTTTTGAATGAATGTCATCAATGAATGAATCAGTTTTAATTCAATTGTTATCAATCTTATCATTTTGTAGCCTCTCTCTATCTGTTTCTCTCCCTATCTGTTTGTTAATTCAATTCAGATCTAAAATTTTAAACTGTGGCTTCAATAATGGAAGAATAAAGGCTGGAAAAGGTTTATTTGACAGAGAAAAAGATGAACATAGAAAATGAATTTTGGAAGATGAAGAGCTTGCTAAAAAAAATTCTGATTTGACAAGATTGTGACTTTATTTTTTATTTTTTCACACTCTAGACGGATGGTTGTAAAAGAATTTAATCAAATTTTTAATAATTAACACTTTTGCATTTAGTCATTTTAAAAAAGAAAATTAAAAATAAAACAAAAAAAAGGGTGGAGATGAAACATAGCAGGATAAAAAGAAGAAGTTGAAGAAGATGAAGAAAATGATAAAAACCACACCCAATGTACTAGATTTGAACCTACAACCTTCTTGTTATCACAATACCAATATTGCCAATGTTCTAGTATACCAAGGTGTAGCATTAACTGAAAACAATTTGTATTTATTAATAAATTTATGCAGTCAAAATCAGAACATGAGGACATATGAGGATGATGATGGAGATAGTGATGATGGAAATAGTTTCTGGTGCCGAAATCAAAACATTCATTCAACAAAATACCATTGATAATGCGTAATATAAAATTTTTGTTCATCACATTCCATTGAACATCATCAAACAAACCACCATAAAAACCCATAAACATCAAATTAAACATACACATAACTAAACTTAGCCCTAAATTAGACTAAAACTGAAAGGCATATTAGAACATAGTATGCCATGCAAAACATCATACAAACCACAACCAAAATTAAAACAAAAAAAAAACAACAATTTGTTCATCCTGCTGCTGTTGCTGCTTCATCTTTCTAAAACCTTCCGCCTCCCACCACCAAACTAGGCTTTCTGAATTATGAACCCCACCATGACCGCTATGGCCGCCATGAAAACACCGCTCAACACAAGAAGCCTATTTCTAGTCTTCTTCAGTACCCTACCCTGGTTCCTAGCATTGATCAATTGTCGAGCCGTCTTTACATGTTATCTCCTCAGGTCAGAGAGTTTCCTGTTTGTTCTAACTAATTGAGCAGCCAAAGAGGTGCTTTTCTGGAGGATGGAGACGGCAGGTCCCCTCAGTGTATTCAAATGGGGTCGTCCACCCATTCTTCTAAGCCACACGTTTGGGGGGTCCCTGCAAACCTGCATCGGACGAACCTCCGAAATGGTTCCGTCGGAGTCATTGATAGTCTAACCACACAGGGAACACCACATTCACAGGTCCGATCTGTGTATGAGTAACACGGACACGATTTGCATGCAATGATCTAGGCATGGTCGACAATGTCGTTTTCCATTTTTAGTGTTTAGGGAGAGGAAAGGTTGAAACTTGCAGAGGATGATGGAGAGCAAGCCCTAAGAGAGAAGTGGACGAACAAGAAGTTTGACAGGGGAGGAAGTGTTATTATTGCAAATTCGTCAGAATTTAAAAGGGTGGTCTAGTCACATGTCCAATCACAGTTAATTACGTATTTCCCGGGAAAAAGTCACTGAAAGGGCATTTTGATACCGTTTTACCCGGTTTAAGGGTATTTTATTGACAAATAATTTTTCAAGGCCAACTTTGATAGTTTTTCTAGATGACTATTCAGTACACAATTTCAAAGTTTGGGGGTAGTTATTGTAGAAAAAAATTCTAACTAGTGGCAATTATGACATTTCAGCAAAGTATATGAGTAGTTTAAATCTATCTTGTTTAAAAAAAACAAATGAGGAATTTAAAACATCGATTTGTAAATTAAAAACCAGACCGACCCAACATCTATTTGAAAAATATTACATTAACTCTGATTAAAAGCCAAACCGTCAAAACTATTACGACACATTGCACTTTAAATCCTGCCTCCCATGTCAAACGTCATATTTGTCCTTTTCGTCTTTTACTCTTCTCCTTCTTCCTTCCCCTCTGCAAATTTTAGTTAGGGTTTCCTCTCCTTCTTCCTTCCCCTCTCAAGTTTCAACCTTTCCCCTCCCTCAACAGAAAAATGGCAGACGGATACTTAGACCATGCCGATATATTGGCCTGCAGATCCTGTCCGTGTAACTCTAACACTGATCGGACCTGTTTATGCGACCTTCCCTGTGAGGTTATTGTGTCCACGACAGAGACAGACCCATTACGGAGGTTCGCCCGGTGCAGATTTGTTGGGACCCCCAGAGGGTGCATATATGAACAATGGGTGGAAGACCCCATTTGTCCTACACTCAGTGAACCCGTCGTCGCCACCATCGGCAGAATCACCTCATTGTCTGCTCAATTGTCAAGTTCAACCAGTCAACTCTCTCATATGAGGAGAGCACACGAGGAGACATATGGGCAAATGAATGAGGTAGAGTACGAAGTTAGGGTACTCAACAAGTCTCGAAAGAGGCTTCTTGTGTTGATCAGTGTGTTCATGGCGGACATGGTGGTCTTGGTGGGGGTCATGATGAAGAAGCAGTAGTAGTAGGATGAAGAATTTGTGGTGAAGAATTTTTCGTCTTTTTCCCAGTTGTTAAGGGTTATGTTTAGTTTTTTAGGGTACTCTGTTTTCATATGCCTTTAAGTTTTAGTTTAATTTATGTTTATGTTTAGTTTTGTAGGTTCAATTTTGTTGCAATTAATGTAAATGAAGGTGACTGATCACATATGAATTAATGAATTACCTTCCTTGGGCACCAGAATCTTTTGGATTAGAGTTGGTTTAGGTTTATCATAATCATCTTCATCATCCTTATGTTCATCATAATAATCTTCATCATCCTTATGCTCATCATCTTTGTATTAGAATTTAGGGTGACTAAATAAATATCCTCCTCTTCATAATATTCATCATCCTGATTTTTATGGAATGTATTTTCTTCTTCTTCTTCTTTATATCCTGCTCCAAATAACATTCAAATCAAACTCCAAATTATAACAGTAATAATACATCTGCCATGGATCTCATAACATTTCAATTATAAAACTTATAACATTTCTCTACCATGGAAGCATAATGGCAAACCAAATAGTTCTTTACAACAATTAAAAAAACAAAAAGTGGACTGAACCACCACCACCATCAAAGTTCAGTTTTTATAATGATTTGAAGAAGAAGCTAATTTCACGACCACATCTACAAGTATCACAGACAAGATTCTGCTTCAAATCTTCGTCGTCGTAACACTCATGATGCAATCCTTTCCACCATACATTATGTTCTTCATACATCGGGCACTCAAAATGGGGCTTATTTTGCAGGAATCGAGCATTGTTCATCCAAATTCTCGACATAGCGTGGCTTACTTTATTCCTGCACTCTACGATGGCTCGTGCCTTAAACACCTCCATAATAAGTGAAACCCCTATTTTCCTGCGATCTTGATCGTCACCACACAATAAAATTATGCCGAGAACATAAGCAGATGCCTTGTGTGCTTGATTTGCTGCCTCATATAGGCTTGTGATCCCTTCTTCCTCCTCTACTTTGGTGAAATATTTCTCCTGCACAATAGTTTCCATATGTTGGTATCAAAGTATGTAAGTATTAAACAACAATTTATGACAGTATTTACGCTATTTAATTCATGCAGAAAGATTGAAGGAACGTAAAGAAACGGTTCAAGAACATACGATTCCAATCTGGAATAGGGCTTCACAATTGCCGCTCTCCCGGCACTTCTCTCTGAATTGTTTAGCCTCCACCGGATGACGCCATAAATGTTGGGAAAAGTTCTCTAAAGCAGCTTGTTGCAGTACATAACTATCTTTTCTGATTTCATTAAATAATTTACAACTTCATAATCCATGCCCATGCAAACAATTCACAGAAAAAAGTCAGATTTACAGAAAAAAATCAGATAATATTCAAAACAAAACTTAAAAGTAAACAATGGAAGTATATAACATGCAAACAATTTACCTTTGTCTGCAATGACATAGATCAATGGTGTCAGAGGCAGCAACACGAGCAACAACATCTTTGATGATTTCATAGGGAAGGACATTGGTAAAGCAATTGCATCTTTTACATGCACTGTGTGCATCATTGTATGTGGGTTGTTGGCCATCCATTTCCGGAAAATTGAGAAAGAAGGGAATGAAATTGTAATGGGTGGATGGAGGGTTTAGAACACAAGAATGGTGGAGAAGGATGAAGAAGATGAATGACTGATGGTGGTGACTGGTGACTTGGGGGATAATAAGATTCATATATGACGGAACCAATAATCATTATAACCCCCCATGCAGTTGTCTTTTCAGTGTTGGGTTACGGAGGAAGAAAACCCCATTAGAAGGAATAGCCGCGTCAGTTTCAAAATATTTGTAAAACGACCCTTCGGTTTTCGAAAAATTAGAAAAACACCCAGCCAGTTTCATTGTTAGATTCTCAATAGTTATAATAGTTTTACTGTTGATAATAATATGCTCTTGAAGTTACCAGTTCAGTTTTTATAAAACGCCCCAACACTATTTACTCGATCAATAATACCAGTTCAGTTTTTTTAATAATAAAAAATGTCCATCTCTTTGACAACTAGTTTCATTGTCTCTTTTCTCTGTTAAACCATGGATGATAATGAAAGACGAAGCTGGAACCTTGCACGTAACCCTAAATTTTTTACCTGTTATCACAGGTAACCCAACATTTTCATCAGGTTACCAAAACAAAACGGATGCTTACTAGAGATGCATCAGTTTTTCATGGGGGAGGTTTCTTCCTATTCCAACTCTGTCAGTCATGTCAGTGGAGGGTTTGCATTTCCAACGTTTGTCATTCACAGTTTCACACAACACAAAACTGTTCACTATCATGTCAATTTTTTCTCTTTATAAGCAGCACATGCCCATGTAGTATTGTAAGCACTGCCTATGAACCACTGCCCATGAACTGCCTTCAACATCACTAACTTATTATTCTTTATCCTCATCAAGTTCCTTCATCCTCTAATCTCCAAAAAAATGTCATTCACCTTCGATCAGAGCTCTGTCGATCCGAACTTCTGGAATGCCTTGAAGTCTTTCTTGGAGGAGGTCCTTGTGAACAAGAAAACGATGGAAGAGGAGCTTAAAAAATCTTAGCAGAGGGAGGCACAATTAAGCAACAAGCTTAAGGTATCTGAGGAGGCCCATAAGAAACAGCTGATCATTAATGTTGTCCTATTGGTGTTTTTGGGCATCATGTGTGGATATGCTATGGGGCGCGCCAATATATGTACGTATTTAGAAAGAATTATTATGGAAAATAATATTTGTTCATCCTTATTATGAAGATTTGCTATTGAAGTTTTAATGTTGATAATAATCTGCTATTGAATTTACCAGTCAGTTTTTATAAAACGCCCCAACAATATTCACCTGATCAATAATACTAGTTCAGTTTTTATAATAATCAAAAAATGCCCATATCTTTGACAACCAGTTTCATTGTCTCTCTTCTCTGTAACCACAGATCATCAACATCTTAATCTTCTTCTTTTTATCCTGCTATGTTTCATCATCTTCACCCGTTTTTTATTATCACAACTCATATATTTGCTAATGCATTTTTTGAGAATTGAACAGATATTGACATTAAAAAGATATTGTCATTAAAAACTCATCCTTCAATATCTTCTTCAATATCTCCTTGCTAATGCATTTTTGAAAATTAAACAAAAATTGACATTAAAAAAATACTGTCTTCACTACTAGTTGAACAGAAAATTAATATTAAAAAAATAAAAATTAAATAATCCTCCAAAGTAAAATAACTCCAACATCTTATCACTTGTCTATGGTAATGTAAGTCTTTTTAGGAAACTTCAATGTCCTCAGCCTTCCAGATCTCCTTGGTGGTGCTTTTGGTTTGGGAGGAGCATTTGAGGTTGCATCATTTGCAGCAGCTGAGACATTGGCTGAAGATGAAGAACAGTTAAACCAAGATAAAACTGAGGTATTGCCAATCTTTGGGGCAGCATCAGCAGGAGCAACATCAGCAAAAGGGCCACAACCAGCTTCGGATGCAGTCTTGTCAGTTGTTGGCTTGCAGCTGTGGGAAAGGATGATCCTTGTCCCTGATGGTGTAATTGTCATACGTAGCTTCTTGGCACGATGTGAATTTTTCCCACCAACAACCTTGACATGATGTGAATTCTAATATTATTATGAATATAAAAAATAAATTAAAAAAAAATATAACAATCAGATATAGTACCTTAAACTTAGCACATCTTTCTGGTAGTGATGAGGGTGGGGGTTGTGTTGGTTGGCTTACTGGTGGAAGGGGTGGTGGTGGTGGTACAGAAGAATGGTGTGGTGGTGATTGAGGTTGTGGTGGTGGTGATTGAGGTTGTAGAGGTGGTGACTGAGGTTGTGGTGGTTGTGACTCAGGTTGTGATGGTGGTGGTGACTCGAGCTGGGGTGGTTGTGACTTTGGTTGGGGTGGTGGTGACTCAGGTTGTTGTGGTTGTGGTTGTTCTTGTGGTGCTGACTGAGGTTGTGGTGGTCTCCCTTGTGGCACAAATAGGTATAATTCAATTACAAATTGTGTAAAAGTCAAATTAACTTGACAATAGCAAACAAATCAATTTCATATTACCTGTTGCTGCGATACTGATGATGGAGCTTTGTCACAACATCTCTTATTGTGACCTTCATCTCCACAAAATGAGCAATGCATTTTTTTTCCCAACCCTGCTGACTCTCCCTTGACTAGGTCTAGACTTTTCACCATCTTTTGGCCTCCTAAAGTACTTGGAGGTTGTCTTCTTCTTCTTAGGCTTAAAATAAGGTGCATAAACTGTCTCACCTGCTGCTTTGGGCCACATTCCTTCCCCATTGGTTGGCTTCAATGTACGGGAGTATGTTGTCTTTAAGTGTTGCAGTGAGTAACACTCATGCACATAATCTTCTGGTTTCGGTCTCTCTTCCCTAAAAACAGCAACTGCATGAATACAAGGGATTCCACTCAACTCCCAAGACCTACATGTGCATGTTATGTTGTTCAGATCGAAAACAAACTCATCTCTTCCATGAGTGGCACTATACAATCCTCCCCCTGCCCTCACAGCCTCCCAATATCTTGCATGGTCAATTATTTTGTCCAATTTCTTCCTTATCATAGTTGCTATTGGACCCTCAGGTACGTTTGCCCATACTTACTTCTAACCAATCCTCTTCATCACAAGCTTGAAAATAATTCTAAGCATGGATAATATTGGTCGGTACACAGCCTCATTAATAAATGCATTAAAAATCTCTGCCATTTTATTGTCAACAGAATCACATTGAGCATTAGTCCCAAAGTACCTTCTGATGAAATGTTCAAGACCTTTATTTTTCAGAAATTCAAAGGCATTGGGATCTAGACCCTTCATATCATTCACATACCTCTCCAATTGATAATCATTTGTTGCCTTTGTTATCCTCTAAAAAACATTTCTAAATGCTTTACCTCTCCAACTCTCTCAAAAATTAGCATACACATGCCTTGCACACATTTTATGCTCAGCTCTAGGGAAAGCCTCCTTGATTATAGAGTCCAATCCCTAATTGCAAAAGAAGAAAAACACAGTGATCACTAAATCAATCAACCAAAAATTTAAAATTAAAGAATTTCAACGATTACAATGATATAAGGTCAATTACCTTCTGCTAATCTGAAATGTAAGTCCATTTGAAACCATCACCAATGTTCAAATCCCTTTCTAATTCCTCCAAGAAACAACGCCAACTATGATTGCTTTCACTTTCCCCAACCCCCCATGCAACAGGGTACATTTGATCATTGGCATCTCTACCAACAGCGACAAACACTTAACCATCCCACGGTCCTTTCAAAAAACATGCATCCAAAGAAACTATTCTCCTACATCCTTGTAAAAACCCTTGCTTTAAAGGGCCAGGACATATGTACAGAAACTTGAATACATGCTTCTGTTCTTCATTCTGGGTTGTCATCAGCTTCACTATCGTGTCTGGGTTCTTATTGTTGTTTATTCTGTTATTTTACATGATTTTACCCATTTTATTCTATGACTTTTTGCTTGTTTTAATAATTAATTTAGGTGTTTTATTATTTTTTTATATTATTATTAGTTTTTATGTCATTTTATTATCTTAGTTTTTATTGTTAGTGAAAATGAATCAAAAAGATAAAAGTTTTGAAATTAAAAATAAAAACTTCCTAATCCTAATCTCCAGCCCAATCCTACCTAACCCACTACCCCGTGAATCCCATTACCCCAATTCCCCATCTCTTTTTCCCCTTTTCCTTTCTCTCTACCGGCCCAAAACTCCCTCCTAACCCCAGCCCACCAAATATACCCAATCCCATTTTCCCCCATTTTGTTCCAGCCGAATCCCAGCCAAAACTCCTATCCCTAATCCTTTTCTTTACTTTTCCCCCTTTTAATTTCATTTCCCCAATTCCCTTTTTCACTTTCTTCTTCCTCTCCTTGTCTTCTTCTTCCTTCTGCAGGCAAACACCGACGCACCACACACCCCACCATCTCACCATTCTCCAATATCAATCTCTCTTCATCTCCTTCACCCTCATCTCTCTTAATTTCTCTTTCTTCTCACTCTTCTTCTCATCTCTTCTCAATTTCTCGCGGTATTTCTCAATCACTCACTCTCTGATGAAAGTACAAGCAGCAGTCCACCATCGCGCATACACCACCACCACCGAGCTCTAACTGTCCAAATACATCACATCCGTCGAGATGGAAGAAGAATGAAGGGCTCAGATTGAATGTTGAAGGCCTGAATTCAAGTATAAAAAGGGAGGAAGGACGAATTTGAAGTTCATGGTCGGTTGAGGGGAAAGTGACGCCCCGAGTCCTCCATCTAGGGTTAGTTTTAGGATTAGGGTTTTAATTCGTGCAATTAGATGTAGGTTTATTTCCGTTTTGTTTGTCCCTTTTATTAATCTAGGTTTCGAATTTACTGTTTTGTGATTTGGGATGTTGATGTTGGATGATTTATTCTGTTTGGTATGGATTTAAGTTGTGAATTTGTTGAATTGTTCCGGGTTTGAATATGTGATTTTTGGTGTTTGATTCGTGTTATTCTTGTTGTTTTGGTTCTGGGTTTGTTCGTGTGAGTTGATTTATACCCCTGTTTTGATGCTCTTTTTTGCCCTGTTTTGTTCTTTCCTTTCCTCTGTTTCTCTCCTCTCTTTTCTTTATTTTGTTCGGTCAGTGAACATAGGAAGTAGCTTAGTTTTTTTCCTTTTTTGTTTGTTCTGTTCGAGTGATAGGGTTTATTAGGGTTAGTTTAAGGTTTTGTTTTGAGTCTTTAATCTAAGGCAGTCATTAGGTTTAGGGTCTTTATTAGGGTTTAAGGTTGAGTCTTTGTTTTCAAATGTTAGGGCTTATTTGGGCCACTAGATTAGTATAGGGTTAGTTCCTTTTAGTGGGTCAGTTTTGTTAGGTTAGCTTAATTTATAATGTTAGATTAATTTAGATTCAAGTTAATTGTGTCTTTGATTAGTTTGTTAATAAAATGATTAGTGGCTAGTTTTTCTTGGCTTAGGGGAAGGTTTTAATCCCTAATAAGATCTCTTTTTTAGGGTTTGACTTAGTTAGGGCATTAGGCCAAGTTTTATGAGGTTTTCATCCAAAAACTCTCTTGATTGTGTGGTTTAGTAAGTAGTGGAAACCCACTAAACCTATTCAAACACGATCTCTAGGGTGATTGGATGGATATCCGAGCAACTCCTCATTCATTTAGTGGAGAAGTTGGGTTGGGTGATTTGCATATCAAGCCCTTTAGGTAAGTCCTCATTCATTTAGTGGACGAACCTTGAGGGCAAAATTCGGGTATACCTCGGGAGAGGCCCTGGAGTGGCTTTATTTCTTGCAATAACTCAGCTTCTATCTTGGCTTAGTATCCTGACCGAGACTTCCTCATGATTAGAGTGATCGATAGGTGGTGAAAGACCGACCCTCGAGCCTTTTCCTTCCTTTTTGTGGTTTTTAGTATGTCTTCTTTTAGTTTCTAAATCCTCGCAATGAACATGAAATCCCAACCTAGTATGTGAGAGTTTAAGTTGCTTTTAGGTTCGGTTCCCCAACTCCCTGTGGATACGATAAACAAACCCGCACTATTTTGCGAATGAACAATTGCACACCTCAGATAGATAGTCCCTGAGTTGTTCAAACTGTGTCCTATAGTCACCTAATATTGTTGACAAAGCCATCCTCCTTGCTCTAACACACATGCAAAGTGTTGCATTGAACTTCAAATCTTTCAATATTTTGGCCTGTAAATCCCTTCCTCTAAATGAAGGTTGCAGTCTAAAAAGGCCAACATATTTCTCTGCCAACCACTTAGTTGAAAAGGTCCTCTTCCCTGCCTAGAAACTGAAGGGTGTGCATGTGTGTGGCTTATCTAGTGTCTTCACTTCAAAAGACAACACATTTTTCAGTTTGGTAGCATAAATTCTCCATTCACATCCCTCACCCAAACATTTCAATTGGAGTCTCCCCCTGTCACTCTTGGTCACCCTCAAATTGTACCCCCCTTTAGTCATCAACTACCTTCTTGAATGATCTCTTGTCAGGAAAGACCATGCTAGCCTTTAACATTTTCAATCCATGATGGTACATTTCAGACCTAACCCTCTTCTTCGTCTTTTTATTAATTTCATCAATCCTACTCATATCCTTGTCACCTTTGTTTCTAACCAAATCTCTTAGAACAGCTCCAACATCAATATATGTATTATCTTAATCATGGTAATGACCCTCTACCTTTTCACCATCAACTTCCCCAATATTCTCATCTGCAATTGCCTCCCTCTCAGCTTCAACTACCTCTTTCAATTGAATAGTCATATTCCTGGCCTCTAATTCCTCTTCATCATCAACATCAGAGCCACTATCACATGAAAAATCCCAATATGTATACACCTCACCATCTTCTTCAGGAAAATATTCATCATCATCATTATCATCATCATCATCATCATCACCACCACCCTTCCTGTCCACCTCCTCATGACAATCTATGTCATTCACCCCCTTACTTAGATATTGTTCTTAATGCTCCACATATACAGAAACAGAATCATTACGAACCAACAATTCCATAAGATCCTTCATCTCATTGTCTCCATCAATAGCCACTAAACCACTCTCTAATCCACAACTAGGTTTAACATAGTGCATTTTTTTTTATACTCCGCCCTCGGTAACCTCTCTTCTCAACCATCTCCTTTAGATCATCTAGACTATATAATCTGTGTTACAAACCACTTCAATGCACTCTCCTTCACTGTAAACTAAATGAGGAGCCCTATCAAATTCACCCCCATGGAACAACAATATTTTGAATGCCATTATATTATGGGTTCTGCAATAAAACACTCTAATCAAATTGCATTCACTATGTTCAAACCATCAAACACAGCCACAACTCATCAAATTCATTCTCAACAGTTTCAATTTTAGCAAAACACAAACCAATACAAACAAAAAATTTACAATTTTTCCCACAAATCAGACCTCCATACAAATTTATATTACCTTATTCCAAATTGCACTGTTTCATCACAAGCTTTGATTGATTACAGCAACATCAGCATCGTCGACCTGAACCAATTCCGACCACCAGTCAACCTTCCTTTACTTCAGCCATTATTGACTACGCCAGTATAAGGGTTTTGGGTTTTATGATTTAGGTTTTAGGTTTTATGGCTTAGGGTTTGGGGTTTGGGGTTTGTTCTTTCAGGATGGTTGTTTGTATGAACTATGAAGAAGAAAGGATGGAGTGTGGTCAGACAAGACAATAATGGAGGGAAGGTAGGAAGAAGTTGTACAATTTTTTTCCTTTTCCCTATTTCTTACTACTTTTTCAAATTATTTCAAAAAAATAAGTACTCAACATGGTTACCGATTGTTATTGGTTAACATACCACTCAGGGGCATTTTTAATTCTTATGTAAACTTCAATGGTGTTATTGAATAGTTTTATAGTTAAGGGGCATTTTTTGGTTTTTTTTTCAATTCAGGGGCAATTTTATCAAATCTGACACTGTATTCATTGATCTTTGAACATTTAAATCTTCATTGGTCTCCATATTTAGAGTCACAATTTAGGGCATCACTTCATGATATCATAGTTTAATAGTTAAGGGCGATAGTTTGCTATTTTATTTTTTGGTACTATATGACTAATTTGGATGAAAATGCAAGTGAATGAAAAACCAAATATCATATCAGAATGTGCCATTACCAAGTGAATATAAACCAACAATACATTAGTTTAATAAACAACAATACATTAATCTCAATACCAATACATTAGTTATGGATAATTTGTCCCTGATTTAACAACACCACCACAAGTAATACTAAATACAACATCCCACCAAACTTAATCAAAAACCAAAAAAGATCGTACAACTGTTTATGCAAGTCTTTTACAACTACAACAAACTCCTTTTCTTCATCAATATTATCAACACGTGAATTTGCACCACAGTAACCATCGTCAAGACGAGAATTTGCACCGGAGTAACCATCGTCAACCACATCCCTTGAGGTAACCCCAATCAACAAAACTGTTACAAACGTCGCATTTGAAGTACAGTGAGTTAGGGTTGTTTTTTGATGATGAAATCTTCAAATCAGCTTTCCGACCACTACAATATCGATACTTTATACGTAATCGATCATGCATGTTCAAGCTCGAGTTCCTTGATGACGTTGCCATATCTTACAAGTATCAACAAACAAGTTCGAGTTCCTTCATGTTCAAGATCGAGTGAGTAAATAATGAACAATTAATAACCACAATTTAGACTAATCAATGTCAGTCATCACCATAGCATACTCAATTACAGTCATCACCCATGGCAGTCATCAACGACATTTTTTACTAATCATACTAATAATCCCCATATCAAAATTTAGACTACTCATACAAGAATTTATACTTATCCCCCCAAAAGCCCGTATCTTTACCATAGCCAAATGAATATCTTCAAACCAACAATTTTCCCTCGTCAGTCCTAACCATAGTCAAATTTGAAGGGAGGAGATTTGAAAAACAATCAATTTCCAGTTTCGAAAATAGAATCCTCAAATCAATTATTATGTTCCAAAGTTGAAAAAACCACACCCAAACCCAGATACAAAACTTAAAAAACCACACCCAAACCCTAAAAACTGCTAAACAGGATCCACACTACAAATAATGGAGATTAATTATATTTTTCGGAATAACAAAGAATGGACATTCAAATTCGGTACATACCTTTTTCTAAATTTTATCTATCTGATCTGCTTGATTTGGTGACAGATGTAGGGAATTTTTACATCAGAATCCATGTCATTTGCCATCTGGGGTGGGTCATTGACCCACTGGGTCAGTGTATCATTGTCCATTAATATCTCTCACCCACCACAAATACCCACCTGCTATTGGAAGCTTTCCCTCACTTGATTTTGCCTAGAAAAGTGTGTCGGACGGGGCTGGAAATACCTATTGGTAGTGACCTTACAGAGCACCTTCATTTTTGCCCAAAAGTTCACCGTTTTGTTGGCCTATTTCCTTTTTTGATTGTCACACACACAAGTCTATAATTGTGATGTCAAGGGCTTGATTTCCTTTGGCTAGGTAAGTTTGATCGTGAAAACTCTTCCCCACAAGGCATTACAATTCACAGACAGACACAAAACCCACATCCATCCATCCATCCATCCATCCATCAGGATCAAATGGCGCTGGGTTCTGGAATTCCAATTCCAATTCCAATACAAGTCCCACACTTTTCTATCACCTTCTCCTCTTTTGCAATCTGAAGACAAACCCCAACACCAACATCCCCTTTTTTTTTTTTTCTCTCGATTGGCGTCCATGTAATAATCTGAAGACAATCTGAAGAGATGTCGCTGAGGATTAAAGCAGTGGTGGATAGGTTCGTGCAGGAGTTGAAGGAAGCCTTGGATGCAGACATACAAGACCGTATTATGAAGGAGAGAGAGACGCAGAGTTATATCGAAGAACGAGAGCGTGAGGTTGCTGAACGTGAAGCTGCTTGGAAGGCTGAGCTTTCTCGTCGCGAGGTACCTTCTTTTTTCATTTTCTTGGTTTTCTTAATTGGGTGTTTTTCCCATTGAATACGTGTTTCTGCTTGAAAAATCTGTGTTTTTGGATGTTGAAATCATAATAAGGGAACCCAGTTTGGCAATTTTCTGTGAGGTTTTCATGGTGTCGTTGAATTCTTTGTAATTGCTTCGGCACTGTATTCTATCTGGGTATCATCATTATGGCTGAAGAGGTCTTTTTGAGGTGTGGATTTCCGTGTTGCTTGCGAGTTTTTGGTCTACAATACGCGTTCTTGCCTTGCTGTTGATGCTTCTTTGACTTCAGATACGAGTTTGAGTTGTCTGCTGTGATTAAATGCTACTTGGTTATTACAAGAGTTGATCAGGATATAAGTCAGGTTATACATTAGAATTAAGCTTTTGACTATTAGTAGAATGACTTGGTGTCTATGGAGTTTATGACTTTATGCCTCTTGGGTTTTACTTCTTGGTGATGTGGGCTGGCATTTCAAAGTGTATTGGTCTGGATGGTTGAGTGGTGAGCCATGGAGTAATGGGAATTGTTATATCTTCCATTTTCAATTAGAGAAAATTTGACAAGTAACTGTGAAGTTGTTGGCTTGGTTTTATGACCATTCTTCGTTTATCTCTTCTATCTTACTCAGGTATACTAGTCCTATTGATAAAGGGCATGACAAAGAGGTTTTCAATTGAATCTGAAATGCAGGATTTTTGTGGTTAGTCAAGTGGCTTTTAGGATTCGACTGTATTGTGTTTGTTATGGGTTGGTTAATTTACTTTAGTGCTCACATTTTAGGGGTTAACGACTGATTAGGGACTAGAATGTGATATTAAGTTGATCTCTCTTTGCTGCCTGCCCTAGTAATAACTAATTATCCATTATGTTTGTTTAACTCTGGACTTACTGCATGGGATACATGCTTCAGACATTTGATATTATAGGCTAAAACATTTATCAACAAGGCCCTTTAGAAGGGAACTCGCCATTACCTGAGTAGAATCATGATAGGTTGATGACAAACAAGAGTCATGTAGATTCAGACTTTGATTATTGACACTAGCATCATGTTATCATTGATTTCTTAAAAAGCAATTCTAAAAGCTTAAAACTATGTTCTAACAATTTGAGGTGTCGATCCTTTGCAGTGCTGCCAACCCATTTTGATCCAAATAATAGTCCTTTTCTTTTTGCTCTTGCAGAAAATTAGGAACCCCTTTGCCCCTGTTATAAGTTTGTTTATATTAAGCAACACAGAGATTCAAACCTTTGTTTTCTAGGGTCCTGTCTAAGAGGACTGTGATTAATAGGAAACTAGATCGAAAGCATATGCTGTTGTTAGCCATAGGCTGATGACTTAATAGAATTAGACTGTATTTACTTTTGCACAGCAGCTTCTTTGTGACCAACTGATGTTTTTTTAACGTCTCTTCAAATTTCAACACAATCCTGAATGGAGTATCTGAGATCACTGCTCTTCTGCCCTGCTAGCTTTAGTGGGTGACTTTTGATGGTTTTTCTGCTGCCTATCTCCAAGACTTTTTGAGGTCAAGTTAGCGTCTTTGGGGTAAAGATTTATGAGTTACCTTTTTCAGTATCTCAGCGCTCAAACTTACAGTTTGATTTGACTGGGGCCCTGCAACAATAAGGTCACTGGATTAGTCTGCTCTTACCCCACTAATTATTAGTTATGCTTTGGAGTTGGATGCAGGCTAAGACATTCATCCATGTGTCCTCCCATCACCAGTACCTTTGGCTGTGTCGTATCATGGCTGTAATCAGGAATCCTTTAAAATTAGTAAGAGTACTTATTATCGGTCTAGATTGTGACACTAATGCAGTACTGTTATTACTGATTTCTCGAAAAGGAATGTCTAAACTTATGTATAATTTACCCAAGAAGTGCACGGAAATGGCCCTGTAAATTCATCATGGGTCTGATGAAACAATTATGGGAGAAATTAGAAGAAGAGCCTTTTTGGAGTTTGCATATACCGAAAATTGGGAAACCTGGTCTCTCCTGCTTAAGTCTAATGATAAACTCATATATCCATTGCTTGGGAGCCTGGGAGTCCAGTTAGGCTGGATGTTGATGATCAACTGTCAACAGACTTACTATTAAGCACAAACATCCTTAATTTAAGATCAGAATTGCATGTTTTTTGATCCATCTATTTGACTTCTCAATTTCGTTTAAGTGTTGTCCTGAAGTGGTGGAGTTGTATGCATGAAAAACTGATGCATCATGATCAGATGGTGTGTATTAACTAAATACAAGCTCTTCTCAAATGCATTAATACACTTCAGTTTCAAGACAAATTAAAACAGATCATATGAGATCTGAATTGTAAGTCAGCACTGCTATATTAATGGGTGATTTTCGATGGTTGATGTGCTGCCTGCTTCCACCAAAATTTGCATGTCTCACCTCCAAAAGCGCTACATTAGTTCAATAGCTAATGTTTGTTTCGTCCAACAAGCCTGGCACTTTTGAATGATGACGTCCATTTAAATAAAACGTTTTCACCAAGCTGTGGGTGTTGGTTCATCAGAACTAACTTAGTTGTTGACTTGAAGGCAGAAATTGCCCGTCAAGAAGCGAGATTAAAGATGGAGAGGGAGAACCTGGAGAAGGAGAAGAGCGTCCTCATGGGGACTGCCTCAAATCAAGATAACCAGGATGGAGCTCTCGAAATTACTGTCAGTGGGGAGAAGTATCGATGTCTCAGGTTCTCAAAGGCTAAGAAATGATTGCTTCATTGATTTCAGCATTGACCCTAATAACAACGATTCCAAAGGTTTTCGGTGCTGCATGCTGCGGATAATTTCTGAATGCTGAAGCTCATCCTCAGATCAGGATCATAAGTTTTGTATATTTCAATTCAATATTCCAACAGTAGCCTATTCGTTATTGCAGTATCAACAGATACAAGTGTCCGTCCCATACGAGATATATATATATATATATATATACTAGTCCTCGTACCTGTGCGTTGCACGGGCGAAAGTAAATCTCACGTATTATTGATAATATTTTAGACTATGTCTATAATGATCATAACTTTGCAAGCATAATTTCGCTATCATTTTACAGTAATACAAAGTTCTAATTCAACATATATGAATGTACTTAAGTATAATTATCACAATTATTTTCACTAATACAATAATCTTCTCACCGAATATGATATGCTTCATATGATAAATTTTTCGAAGCTCAATTCAAAATACATTATCACTTTAATTCTTTATGTTACAAACGTTC
Organism: Portulaca oleracea; assembly: GCA_029582165.1. Classification (NCBI taxonomy): domain Eukaryota; kingdom Viridiplantae; phylum Streptophyta; class Magnoliopsida; order Caryophyllales; family Portulacaceae; genus Portulaca; species Portulaca oleracea. Next base: position 15,223,382 of record CM055876.1, read on the forward strand.
CCAATAAAGACATAAATAAATTTTTGTTTATATGTATTAACAATGAAAATAAAGTTGATCAATGATGGGAAAATATTAAATAAGAGACAATAGTCATGATAATAACATTAAATTAAAAGATAAATGATAGTATTATTGTAGTGTTTTTATATGAATATTAAAGATTAAATGATGAGAAAATGAAATTAATAGTAATTTTTTTAACATTGTTTTGTATTTTGCGTTACTTACATACTTGAAGTGACGATCATGTGATAAAAGCCTACAACAATTATACATACAAATTAGTTAATTAATAAATAAAGTTAAAAGAAAATTAAACATTGTCATAGATTAAAAATATAATGAGGGCTCACAAAATGTTTCAAAATCTATGTTTGTTTTGTCACTATAGTAATATGAAAACAAAATGTAAAACTCATTGGTCATTTCATAGAAAAATAAGTACTATTTTCAAATTGTCAAAAAAAAACTATAAAGAATTAGAATCCAAAACAAAATGACTTGAAATGTTAGTGACTTTCAATTAGGTAAATCTTCAAAATATAAAGCTTGTAATAATGATAAATTAATAAAATATTAATAATATAATTTCATCGTCTAAGCATAATGATCACGATTACCTTTACAAATCTCATAGTCTCTGCACCGGGCAAATGCAACGTCCAACGAATGCTGCATCGATCACATACAATCCAAATTTGATGAAAACTTTTAGTCTCTTGTATGATTAAAAAAAATAAGCAGGGCTTGTTTTATTAGGATGAATGAAATGAATCAAATCAATGCCAAAATAGTTAATTTAGCATGTTAAAAGTTATAAAATTCAATAACCATATCACTCCACATAGATATTGCAATTGACAATTAAGATAAAACGATGAGTCTTAAAAGAACGCATACTTTCATTGAGATTACATGTGTCTACAATTTGCATTATATCCACGTACTCTACCATCATAACTGAATTTCCTTATCAATTTCAGGAAATTTAACTCTCATAAAACTGACACCCAATCATTATATTTCATGACGATCAAGAGCATCCAAATTACTTTAAAAATAAAAAAAAAACTATTGACCATCATACCTTATCATGATCAGTTCTGATATATGTCCAAGTAATTGATTGGATTTGTAGTGCTATCAATTTCTTTGAACTATTCAAATGTCATATGTGCAAATCAATATCATTATATCAACACTTAAAACAAAATGAACGAATTTATGATTAGTTACTACTACCTCCGTTTTGTTTTATCTGTCACCTTGAAAATTGTGGCAAAAACATTGACCGTTAATATCTTAATTTGTATAATGATTCATCATATAAAATTGATATCATTAGATTCGTAATAAAAAATACTATTAAGAAAGTATAATATTATATTTTTCTATAAAAGTTTTATATTAGAAATTATAGATTAAAAATTGACACTGAAAACCGTAAATGACAGATAAAAAAGAACGGAGGGAGTATATATTATGATTATTAATTTAAAAAATTAACTATACAATTAAATGTCATCACAAAAGTGATGTAAAATCCCTGTCGTTTGTATAATATAGAGATACATCGAAATTTGTACCACAATCTAACATTCATTGCAAGTAATAATAATTGAATTTATCCAATTCCCAGTTAACAATATTTGTAATTTATATAAAATATTTAAAGAATAAAAACTTGTCTATTATATCTTCACTAAACAATATTCATATAAGATACACCATTATTAAAAAAACAATAAACAATAATTTTATTTTATAAACATCAATAGCTAATCGATCATATTCATGGCAAAACTATTTTCTAAAAGATTATGAGTCAATTAAACATCATGACACTTAATCGCCGGATCGATATCCATGATCAAAGTATGTTACATGCCACATCAGGAAAAAAAATCATTATTTTAAATAGAATAATCTAAATAAACAAATTAAGGAATCATATACAAAAATCCTAACCATTTATACTCTATATTGTAGATAAATAAATGAAAATAATAGCACCCTAAAATCTTGACACTCCCCTTTTATATAGCATGATATTCTAGATAATTAGTGAGAAAAAAAGAATAAATAATAAGTTGGAAGGTTCGCAATTTCATTCTTTTAATTTGTATATTTTGAGAATAGGTTAATAAATATTGTATTTTATTGTGGTCAATTACGTTACTCATGATCATTTATATAATAATTAATGTGTTTAAATCTTTTTACTTGTCCGTTAATTTTTTTTGAGCAATTGTCCGTTTATTTTGTAAAACAGTTTATACATTTTTTTATAACAGTTTATACATAGTGGTGGAATAATTGTTATGGTCGAAAAGTTTGTGGTTAATTATGTAATTAATTATTATTTAATAATTAGACAACGCCATGAAGCCATCCAAGGGATCATAACTGTCACATATAATATATCTTTATTAGGAAATAATTAATATAATAAAGTGACAATTTAATTTATTGATTATATGAGGAACTATTACAATTTTTGTGTTAAAAAAATACATGTTTGTGTATTTTCTTGGAAACATGATTATTTGATTTATAAAATTAACATGTAACCACATTTATAAGATTTATGTGTTAATTAATAAATCAATATAATAGTCATATATATAAATTAGACGTTTGTATGTTTTTAAGTATTAGAAAATATTATAGAAAATTAAATCTTTTCCTTTTTATAAATTATTAGAAAGTTATAAATACAATTATGCTATAGTAATCTATATACATTCTTATATATATATACGTTTTCAACATGTGTTTATTATTGTCCCGGGCAATGCACGGGTCTAAATGCTAAAAATTATATTTTTTTGGTAGACGACGCAACAATAATAATAATAATGATAATAGTATTTTAGATATACCAAGTAAATTATTTTTTTATTTAATAACTTTCATATAATATTTTATAAAAGTGATAAACTGATAATCATGTTTTAGATATTCCACAGAGAATTGCATGTTATTTTAAGAAATTAGGTGTTTAAATAATATTTCTTTTTTGCTAAGAAATGTTTAACATCTATTTTGTTCATTAACAAATTATTTTATATAAAATTTAAGTGGTCATGGTATTCATTTATATTATTATACTTTTATAAATAGTTATTAGCCTTTATTTATTATAATTAGTAGTAACTCAATTCATCCATTAATATACATAAAGTAATTTAAAAAGGGAAAATAAGTCAATGAGAGCTTTCCAAAATTGCCCTCATCAAAGCACATAAATTATAATCCTCACCTTTGTACCCAGAAATACACATATATAAAACGATATAATACATAAGTTTCTAATAGTTTTCAAAATACAAAAATTCAATTTATAATATAAACGTAGATATGTTTGTCATTCTTTATTTAATTAATATACAATTAATAATAATATCATATAATTCATTCAATACTAATGCTAATACTAATATAAATGTAAATGGATGTTCAAAAGTATGAAATTGAAATGTATAGAAAAGGTTATGAATGAAAAATTTTAAATGAGCATTCCAACATTATATATTTTACTTTGCTATTAAACTTTCAAACTTCATATCAAGTAGATGTAGATGTAATAGATATGCTATTTGCAAATTAACCATGCATACTCTAACAATTCCATGCATTCTCTTTTGGATGTGGAGAACTGCATACATTTCAATCGTCTCTTTTAGTATACCAAAAGTAGTATGGAAATGAATAACTAACAACTTAAACACATCAATGATGTCTTACCACGTTGCTCTCTTGTCATTCTACACTATGGTCTATGTAGAATATCCATTGTAAAATCAAACTTTTTATTGCACCCCGCATTAAAAAATTATATCTACAGTGCAGCAACAATGAGGATTAATTTGTAAAGCTAAATGATAAATAGAAAGCTTCTAATTGTAAATTTAATTGTATAACATTACAACAATGTAAATAAAAATAATATTATATTGTATCTTTCATTTTTAAAAAAACACATGGATTCAAGCATTCTTTATTATTAATTTTTAGAAATCCAAGCATTCTTTAATTGGATATAAAATAATATAGTTTAAGAAGTAGTTGTATTAAAAAATAAAAAAGATAAGTGTTATATTACGCGTCAATTCTTAATTCCTTATATGACAGATAAAATATGTACTTATCAAATTAAATGAGCAATATCGTGGATTTAGGCTCTCTAATGTGTTGCAAAAGGTGAAATGATGACTATTTATAAATAGTAAGGGTTACACAATTTAACATTTCACTATTTAATAAATTTAAATATTTAATTAATGTTAGACAATCATATTGCAAGTTACAAAATAATTAAAACCTATAAATGTTACAAACCAATAGTAACAGAATTTTGTATTGATTAGAAAGATAAATGATCCATTAATTAATTTATTAATAAATATGAATAATACTTTTCATATGTTAGTGCACTAAAAAGATATCAAGTGTGCTAAAAAGTTATTTAACCAAAAATTAGAAGCAAATTTACAGAAAATTAAGGGCAATTGAAATATTAGCTTTGTAGAAATTTAATTATTCCTCACATATCTAATTTTTTTCTATAGGTAGTTATGGAAATTGATTTTTAAATAATAATAATAGTAAAAACAATAGTAGTGAAGTTTCAGTATTACAATATATGAATAAAATAAAATAAAAACAAAAATTACTTCTTGTCTTTCATATTTTTTTTAGAGTTAATTAGGGAAAGCAAGCAAACATAGTATGTAAGTATATATAAAAATTGATAAGAACTTAAAAAAGGTCTTGTATATTTAAATACTAAATTCAACAATCATATTAAGATTTTTTTTATCTTTGAAGATTAATTTACTATTTAACACACAATTAGAACACTATTTTTTTTAAAAAGTCTATTAAGATACATATTTGGTAATTCGAATTTAAAACACGGCTTTTTGTATTAAAAATTATGTATTTTAAATAACGTTTTATAATAAAGAAAGATTACTAAAAGCTTATCAGAAGAACATAAAAAAAAATCTTATATGATTGATAAAATTTTAAAATATTTAATAACCGTATTAATTTGAGCACTTTTTTGTTTATAAAAAAAAGTTCTATTAAGATATGCATTTGCTAATGCAAATTTAAAACACTCTTTTCGGATTCAAAAGCTATGTATTTTAAATTGAAAATTCTACCATAGTTGAATTTATTTTCAACTATGGTAGTTGAAAATTTTATACTATTCATTTATAAAAAATAAATCATATTTGTTAAAAATATTTATATCCTTCTAAACATAATTAATTATTGTATCAACTTACTTTGATCAACCTACATTGATTTTGATTCTATGGTAAAATTAATTATATTTTCACTTTTCAATTACGATAGTTAAAAAAAAAGTCAATTATGGTAAAATTTCCTTAAAAATATTCAATTTTGTAAAAAATTATAACTTAACATATAGATCTACTTATTGTAACAAGTCCTATGATGAACATATATATTAATTTTAATTTTTAATGATAAAATTAAGGTAATTATACATTTCAACTACCATAGTTAAAAATATTTTCAACTATGGTAGAATCTCCCATTTTAAATAATGTTTTATGATAAGAAAAGATCTAAAATTTTATAAGAACATGAAAAGGTATTATATGATTGATAACCATATTCAATAACCATGTTAATTTAGTTTTTTTTTCTTCTGAAGATTAATTTACTCTTTAACATATTATTAGAACACTTTTTTGTTTTAAAAAAAATCTATTAAGGCACACATTTGGTAGTTCAAGTGCAAAACACTTTTTTACATACGTACAAACCTGAAGTATTTTTAATAATGTTCGGTGATAAGGAAAAATGGCCTTGATAGTTGATTCAACCTTTACAAAAAAAATTTTTTGTTTTTTTTTTGGTCTTATTAACAGATGATTTTATGAAAAATGATTATTTTGTGTAAAATTTAGATAGAAAAATTTGAGAGCATTGGTACAAAGGAAAAATGTATCTCTTAACCTAAGCGTCAATAGTCAAACAATTAGTTATATAAAAAAATTAACTAACTAATTACAGGTAAGTAATAAAGTATAAAATGAACATTTAAGTAAATATAAAATACACAAACATTACAAATTACATTATTCTTATTTAGAATGAAGGCTTCAAAAAAAAAATATAATGGACACACATTCAAAAAAAAAAATAAAGAATACATATTGGTTAATGTATTATAAGAGAAATAATACTTACTTGGAGATATATTGTTTTATAAATAATTGACTGACCTTTCTAAATATTTCAAATAATTTGAATATGACGGCTTTCAATCATAACCACAATATGATGAAAAATTGGAAATAAGAAACCAAAGACCTAAATTTGATGTGTGTAACATACATCTTCATATACAACCAAACTTCAACCTACCAATACAACTAAATTGAGGCTTTTATAATGTGAAGAATGAAGGCATTTGAAGCCATAGAAGGAACAGAATTATATATGGAGGAAAAGATGTAAATTAAAACTTAAATTATTAGTCAAAACTGACTATAACTACAATAAATATGGTTATTGAAAAGAATAAACGTATGACAATTTTAGAAATGACTATCAAGATTCATGGCAATTTTTAAAATTAAAAGATGACTAATTTGAGTTTTCTGAAACTACCCTTACTAAAACTTACAATTTTCGATCCACGCCCTTTGTACTCAGATATATATATATATATATATATATATATATATATATATATATATATATATATATATATATATATATATATATATATATATATATATATATATATATATATATATATATATATATATATATATATATATATATATATATATAGGAATGGATAGAGTGAGAAGGGTTATTATGGACCCTTAGATCTTAATCCAAGGGCTCTTATTATTTCAAGGTTTTCAATTATTTTTTTGGTTGGGAATTAAAGAGGGCACATGAATCTAAGTGAAAAAAATAATAAAACAATTAATTGCTACCTAGGAAATAGTTGCATTTATTATGTATTCTCTATGTTGATGCATGTTTGTGGACCAAATAGATTTTCATTTGCTATCACTTTGATGTCCATGTGTTCACTATTTTATGTTCATATATTGATTATTTGGTGTTACTGTATTTATTACTTAATATTCATATGTATATCACTAGATGTTCATTTAGTTCGAATATGATGTCCATATTAATTTGAATACAATATCGATTTGTTTTGACCTGATATTCATTTGGTATACATATGATGTCTATTTCGTTTGAACATGATGTTCCGTATGGTTTGAACATGATGTCCATTTCAGTTGATCATAATGTCCATTTGGTTTGAACATATTCGATCTTAAGATTTAAAAATTTTGATGGTCACCAAAACTAATAAACACATGGACATAAAATAATCAACATATGAACATCAAGTACTGAACACATGGACATTAAAAGTGATGAGAAAAGGACATCAACACGACCTATATGTGCGGACAAACATGCATCAACATAGAGAATACATAATAAATGCAACTATTATTTCCTAGGCACCAATTAATTGTTTTATTGTTTTTTTTTTTCCACTTAGATTCATGTGTCCCTCTTTAATTCCCAACCAAAAAAATAATTGAAAACCTTGAAATAATAAGAGCCCTTGGATTAAGATCTATGGATCCATAGTGACCCTTCTCACCTTCTCACATAATTACCATTCTCATTCTATCCAGCCCCATATATATATATATATATTTGGAAAAAGTAAAAACTATATTCCAAACGAGGCCCAGAAGGGCAATCAATCAATTACAAAAGCTATTCTAAGTATGGTAAGCTAGCATATCTATATAGTTTGCAAACTGATTACTGAATTTTGTAACGAAAAGAGTCTTATCTCTTAAAGTAGTCCTAATGATGTGGAAACTTCGAGTGGCATCCATGGTGACATTATCAAAAATTTGTAGGTTTCTACCCCGCCAGATGTTATAAATCATACTTGCCGCCGCTGCCATGGCAATCTGTTTCTTCTGCTTGTTGACCTTCCACCCCATGAGTTTTTTGATATATGCATGTAGATTTGGGCTGGAGTGTGAGAGTCCAAGCCAGTTTGTGATGTGATCCCTAATCTCCGTGGCATACACACAGTCATAAAAGAGGTGGGGGGATGTTTCCTCATGGTTGTTGCACTTGACATAGCTTGCGTCATGTGCGGTATGTGAGTGAGCCGCCAGTCTAGTCCGAACAGGGAGCCTGTCATGCATGGCTAACCAAGCCACGAAGGAGTGCCTTGGGGCATTCAGTCTATTCCAGACAAAACGAGCCCAGGGCCAGTTCTCCTTATGCTCAGTAAGAGCACGATAGCCATTGGAGACCGTGTAAGGTTGTTCGGTAGCGAGGAGGATCTTCAGTTTGTCTTTGATAGCGCATAATTTTTTCATGTACCAACATGAGTCCGGTGGTGGTACGTAGGTCCACCAATTTGAACCTTTAATATATCACTCATGAACCTACTTGACCCAGAGGCTTTGCTTGTTCAAACCCACGGTAGCGCCATGTTCCATTTCTCTAGGTGCTTGATGCCCAATCCTCCCTTTGCCTTTGGGAGACAGATCGTATCCCATGCTACCGGGGGGCACGGGAGTAGGTTGCATTCCCAGACCAGAGGAAGTTGCGGCATATTTTCATAACTTCCGTGATAACTTGCTTTGGGAGGATGGTAATACTAGCCCAGAATGAGTACAGACCCAGGTGTGGATTTTTGCCGTCAGCTTTTCCACCAGACTCGCACAATCCAGCTTGCTTAGACGCCCTTCAGATATTGGCATCCCCAGGTAGGTCAAAGGGAACTGACCTTCCTTAAATCCTGTAAAATCGAGGAGGTCTTGCTTCTGGTGAGCCGTAACCCCGCTGATCATAATTGTGGATTTTGCAGAGTTGGCTTCGAGACCCGCCGTGTTTGAGAAATGCGTAATGGTGTCGATCATTAATTGCACTGATTTTATGTCAGCCGCTACGTAAACCATTAGATCATCTGCGAAAACCAGATGGGTTAATCGCAAACTTCTGCATTTGGGATAGAACTTGAAATCTTTTTGGTTTGAGGCAAGGCCGAAGCCGCGCGACAGATGTTCCATGGAGATAACGAAAAGAAGGGGGGGGGGGGAATTGGATTCAGTAGGAAGAAAGTTTAGGTAGGAATGTGAGAAGAACAAATCACATCCATTGATTTTACATCTAACGGTGTGTGGTCATTGATATCGAATAATGTGGTCATGGATTTCAAGACATGGATTTCAGGGAGTGTGGTCATGAAATCTATGACCACACTCCCCGTTATGAAGGACCACACACTGTTAGATGCAAAATCAAGGGCTGTAATTTGCTCTTCTCACATTCCAATCCTACCTAAACTTTCTTCCTACTGGATCCATTCCGTATATATATATATATATATATATATATATATATATATATATATATATTTTGCAAAAGCAAAACATGGAAATTCATTAATCAAAAAATTTGAGTACATGAGAATGGGAAAAAGATCCCCAAAATTACTCTAACGGATACTTACACACAAAATCAATTAATTTGACATATCTATTCCTATTCTAGCTTTAGCTATCACCCTTGTTTGGACGTCTGATTTGATTTGCTTGGCAATTTGTGTAGGTTCTGCTGTCACCCCCCCCCCCCCCATGCATAATTGCATTTCTCTGCTTCCAGACTTGATAAACAAAAGCACAGAAAACAGCGCACCATAGGTCTCTTTGCGTTTTGGAAGAAGCTGCACTGCAGATTCATTCCAACCAGCTGGTATTGTCTACTGCATTTTGTTGTTGAGGCATGCCAATCCATTGACTGACCAGAGCAGCTACTTGCTGTGTTATAGAGCAGTCAGCAAAGAGATGCTCTAAGGTTTCGTCAGCTTGCTCACAGAGGGTGCAGAGAGTGTTTTCATCATTAGACCAACGACTGATTCTAGCTTTGACAGGCAATTTTCGCATCAGAATCCAAGTGATAAAACCATGTCGGGTGTATGTCAGCGAGTTCCAAGTGATGGCAGTCCATTCTGGTTTTTCACTGCAGTTGAGTATCCAGAGATACCTTTGATTTACCTTATAATCGCCCACATCTTTGCCATGCCAATGCCATCTTACTCCCTGCTTGAAACCCCATTTAAAAATGTCCTTCACATTACATAAATGTTTCCAGTAGGGACAAGTATCGTAGGGAGGCGAGTAATTCCACCAGGACTGGGATTTGATATATCGGGTATGAACCCATTTCACCCAAAGCACGTTTTTGTGGTTTTGAATATCCCAAACCAACTTGGCAATGTTGGCTTTATTCCAAGCTTCTAGATGTCAGATCCCAATCCCCCCATAGAGCTTTGGGCGGTATGCTGTATCCCAAGCTACCATGGGCGCGCGCCGATTTTCAGCAGTAGAGCCCCAAAGAAAGGCTCGACAATGCTTAGTAATTGATTGGATTACCGACGAAGGGATGATAATAATTCTTGCCCAAAAAGTGTAGATACCTAGGAGCACTGAGTTGATGAGAGTTACCCTACCTGCATAAGAGATATTTCTAGAGGACCAAGATTTGATCTTTGCTAGAATTTTTTCAGTTAGAAGGGCACAATCATTTGCAGTTAAATTGCTCGAGGAAATTGGCATTCCTAGGTATTTGAATGGTAGCATCCCCATAACAAAGCCAGTTTCTTGTCTTAAAGCTTGAGCTTGTTGAGCCGTGACCCCTCCCCCCCCCCCCCCCCCAAAAAAAAACCACTTCTGATTTGCTAGAATTGGCAACCAACCCAGAAACTGCAGAGAAGTGATGAAAGGCTTTCATAATACTCTGAATGGATTTCTTATTAGCAGAAGTAAAAATAACAAGATCATCTGCAAACATTAAATGAGTGAGCTTCAGATCCTTGAAATGGGGGTGATATTTGTAATCCTCTTTGGTATGATAAGCTAGTGAACGAGAAAGATATTCCATTGTGATTACAAATATAAGAGGGGAGATAGGATCCCCTTGTCTTAGTCCCCTTCCTCCTTCAAATCTTGTTGAGGATTGACCATTGATGCAAACCGAGAAGGTTGTGGTGGTTATGCAGGTCATTATGCATTTTATTAACCATTGGGGAAACCGAAGATAGATGAGCGCCTCTTCAACAAAGCTCCAGTGAACCGAATCAAAAGCCTTCCTTAGATCAATTTTCAACATACAGCGGGGGGTGATAGAGCCTCTTGTATAGCTTCTAGCAATTTCTTGGCAGAGGAGTACGGTTTGAAGAAGCTCTCTTCCAGGGACAAAAGCTCCTTGGCTAAGATCAATAATGCTCGGAAGAATTTCTTTGATCCGAGCAGCCAAAACCTTAGAGATGCATTTATAAAAGGTATTGCAGCATGAGATTGGTCTGAACTCTCCAGGAATGATGGGATTTCGGACTTTTGGGAGAAGGATCAAATTGGTTGCATTGAATTCTTTAAGCAATGTACCTTTGGCAAAGAATTCATGGGCAGCCGCAATTACCATTGGGCCAATTTGTTGCTAAGCTTCTTGAAAAAACCGCTTGAAAAACCATCCGGACCCGGGGTTTTTGCATTAGGGATGGCAAACATAGCGTCCTTAATCTCTTTATCTGTCACCGGACGACTAATGGAGATCTGTTGATCCACAGAGAGCCTTGGCCCCATATATATATATATATATATATATATATATATATATATATATATATATATATATATATATATATATATATTTTCCACATCAGTTAAGCCTTTAGACCGATCTGCAGTTAATAGTTTACCATGGAAGTTTAAATTGATAAGATTGCATCTTGAAGTTTAAACTAAAGGAAAATTGGAACAAAGTAATCCAAACTTTGGGGTTGGTGGTATTAGAAAAAAATAATTTGAACTTACAAACTTTGCTATAGATAAGCTGAACGCTAACAACTTACTTCGATCAAAAAGATTTATGTGTCAATAGATACAATTAACTATCACAACAACTTACTTCGATCAAAATATATTAATTTCAATCTTTTGGGTTAGAATCAACTCTTGTTACACTTTTCAAGTATTATAACTGTGACAAAAATGTCACTTTACCGGTTTGTGATTTGTTTTATCTGGTTGTAGACAGGTGAAGGGTGTTTAATGCTTTGATTAGCTACTATGATTTCCCCTGCTCCCTGAACTACCTAAATTAATTACCCGCCCAAAATTAATTATCCTTCCAAATTTTTTTACAACATAAATTTACTGCCCCCCTAACCCAGACGCTTCATCTTCTTCTTCCTTAACTCTCCCCTTCAATCTCCTCTGTTTTGTTCGCCATAACCCAACTCTTCCTTATCTCTTCTTCTTCGATTCTGGGCAAAAAAAATTAGGGGTTTCTGTGGAATTCTACAAATTTCAACCCGAAAAACCCTAGTTTCACTCTAAAATCATCAATGGCTGCCTCTTTTTTCTCTGTGGGAAACACCCCTGCTAGGGCATGCCATGATTGTGCATGTGACAAGAACCTGCTTTATTACTGTGAATGTGGGAATTGTTGCATGGTGTACACTTCATTCACTTCGGACAACCCTCTTAGGAGGTTTGCACGATGCAGCAGGTGGCAATCCCATGCTGATTGTGGGTTCTTCAAGTAGATTGATGACCCAATTTGCAACCATTTTGCTGTTGCAGCAAAGAACTTGATTGGAAAATTTGAAGCTGCACAAAAAAAAGAGGGATGAGTCTAGGTACACGGTAGAGCTGGCAGAAGCTAACATTGATGATTTTTTGGGTGAGCTTCACAGGCTGGGGGGAGGGGAATTAGAAAATGAAAAAGAAATTGGGGGTGGGTGGTTGTGGTGTTTGTTGTGGTGCTTGCGATGGGGGTTCTTACTGGGGGGTTTGGTAATTAGTTTTCTCAGATAATGGTGGGTGGGGGATGTTTTTTGTGAAGCTAATGATATGTAAATATGATGGATGATGATGATGATGGAACATTTTGCAGTAGATGAATTTGATGTATGTATGTATGTATGTATGTATGTATGTATGTATGTATGTATGTATGGTGATGATGGTAATCAATTTTTTGGGTCATCAGCTGTTAGCCAAAACCATATAGCCATTTGTATAGCATCTTAGACAGATGCTTAATTTTTTTCACATCAGTTTGTTATAAGCTGGGTTGGTTGGGTAGTATGTTTAGGTTGCTATGTAATGTGGGTTTTATGCAGAAAATGGAAATGTAAAAATGCTTTTTCAATGCTAATGAATGGAAAAGGACGGTTGCTTGAAATTTCATTGTACCTATCAAGATCATTATCTCTATTTGTTAAAAAATTGTAAATGAAAACTTGTAATAGACATTAAACACAAGACAGATGAAGTAATAGGGAATTAAACTTGCATTACGCATGAGAGAATATGTAATGGGCTCAACATCTAGTGTTTGATGTACACACTTCTTTGTTTTGGCTTAAGTTATCAACCAAACAAGGTTGCAAACTGAAAGATGTACAAAAGATATATCCCCCCCCAAAGTATGGCATTGACAGTTTGTACACCATTTACATCCTAGCTAGTATATCACCATCCAAAAGAAGCCATGCAAAATTTAAAATGGCTTAAAATAGTCATGGAAATGAGAAACAAAAACCTAGTTTCCTAAATTCTTCCTGGCAATTTCTTCCTTGGTGAAACTCTAGGCAAGATTGCTCTATTTGTAGCTCTCTTCTTCCTGCCCTTTGTTGGAGTTGACTGGAGATGGCTGTGATGGTTGAGGTTGTGATCTAATGATTGGGATTTCATCAAATTCAGCCATTCTCCTAGCAGCAGCTACTGCTGTAGTAGCCACCACATCAGCAGCATTAGCAGATTGAGCAGATGGAGCAGCAGTAACAGATTAAGAGGAAGAAGTAGCACCAGCAGAAGGAACAACACCAACAGAATGTGTGAGAGTAGAAGGAGCGGCACTAGCAACAGTAGTAGAATATGCAGAAGGTACAGTTGCAGTAGCTTCAACAGATGCAAGAGATTGGGCAGTGTTGGACCTTTTGGTGATCTTCCTTTTTGGCTATGAGAAACAAACAAGCCAAAATAATGAGAAGAAAGAGTAAGATATGTTCTGTGATCAATCTGAAATCATAGACATGTCCTCAAAATGAAAAAAACATTCAAAAAATGAAAAAGACAAACTATATTTTGACCACCTGCCCCTAAACCCTAAAGCATGACCCTAAACCCTAAATAAATAACCCTAAACCCTAAACCCTAACACCCTAAACCCTAAACCCTAAAACCACAAACATCCTAAACCCTAAACAAACAAAAAACAAATCAATAAGTAGTAAGAAGTCTTACCTTTAACTTCTTCACAGCATGTGGGCAAGTCAACTTGTTATGGCCTTCAAATCCACAAATTGAGCAATAAATTCTAGTGGAGTCCTTTGACATTTTACCTCTTATGCTCTCCCCTGTCTCTGGCCTTTTAAAATACTTTGTTATTGTCTTTTTCTTAGGCTTGAAGTAGGGTGCAGTGACAACACATCCTGAGGCAGTTGCCCACATGTTGGAACCATTTAGTGGATGCAGTGTGTGAGAGTATGTGACAACGAGCTTCCAGTTGCATAACAATCATGGACAAAGTTTGTTGGTTTCAACCTTTTCTCCCTCATTACAACAATAGAATGGGGACAAGGAATCTCATTAAGTTGCCATGAATTACAACTACATATTTTTCCATTCAAGTCTACTACATACTCCTTAGCCCATGCATTGTTTACACTAAACAATCCCCTAGCAGCCCTAATAACCTCCCAAGTCTTTGACTCTTCAATCTTTTTCTCAAGTTTTTCAAAATCCTAGGAGGTATGGGGGTGTTCATCTTAGAGGCCCAAACATTCTTGTCCCCTACTCTTTTCATAACAGCCTTGAAAATCCAATTTAACATAGACACAATAGGCATGTACTTGGCTTCTATTATGAAGGCATTGAACATTTCAGGCATGTTGTTATCTACAGAATCACACTTGGCATATGGTTTGAAAAAGGCTCTGTAGAAATGCTCAACACCTTTTCTTTCAAGCAGCCCCCATGCTTGTGGGTCAAGATCATACAGATTCTTGGCATTCTTCTTCATTTTAATCTCAGTAGTTGACTTATCAACCCTCCAAAATAGTTTCTTGTACATCTCACCCCTAAATGTCCTTCTTAAGTTGGCATACACATGCCTAGCACAAAGCCTATGCTCACTCCTTGGCAAAATCCTTGACACTATCAATTAGACCTTAAATCAAACAAAACAAACCAAAAATTCACATTAGACAATACATTATAAATAGACTTTCAAAAAATAAATTTCAAAGGAGGGTTTCAACATACCTTTTGTTGATCTGAAATCATTGCTCATCCCTTGTCATATCCTATATCAAGATCAATTTGTAGATGTGAAATAAACATATCCCAAGTCTCCTTCAATTCAGTGGATACCACTCCCCAAGCAACAGGTTACATTTGGTCATTTGCATCCCTCTCAACAGCTACAAATACTTGTCCTCCCCATGGTCCTTTCAAAAAGTACCCATCTAAGCTTAGAACCCTCCTACAACCCTCTAAGAAACCCTTTTCAATGGTCCAGGACATACATAAAGAAACTTGAAAACATGCTGACTTGTCTCCTGATTCTCTGTTGTTTTCAGAACTACAGATGTTTCAGGGTTTTTGTCAATCAACTCCCATAAATAGTCTCTTAGTTGAGTAAATTGCTTCCTATAATCCCCAACTATAGAATCTAATGCCTTCCTTCTTGCCCTAGCACACATACACAAAGCAGCATTGTAATTCATCTCTTCCTTCACCATTCTTTGTAAGTCTGTGGCTGTAATGGATGGGGTTATCCTAAATTTTCTCCTATAATGATCAGCCAACCATTGTACACTCATGTTTCTATGCCCAGCATCAAAGCTAAAAGTCATACATGTGTGAGGGGGGCTAAATGTCTTCACTGCATAGCTCTTTTCCTTGCCTACTTTAGATCCCCAAACCTCCACTTGCACCCTTCACCCTGGCAGAAGAGCTGATACCTAACTTTGTCACTCTTGCACACTTTCAGATTGTACCCACCTAGTATCCTATAGTTATCCACTGCTGTCTTCATCTCCTTCTTATCAGCAAAAGCCATCTTAGTAAGGAGTCTACTAGGTATTGCAGGGTTGTACTTAGGACACTTTGGTTTCTTTTTCCTCATGCTAGGCCTTTTCCTTTTCAACATACCCTCACCCTCACTCTCACTCTCAGGGCTATTAGGGTTGTCAGAGTCATGGTATTGTTCGTCATCATCTCCATTACCTTCCTCATCAAGTCCTCCTCCTTCAATCAAACTGTCATCACCATCTAACACAGCATTCCTGTTCGGTCTCATTTCGAGCTGAATTAATACCCTTAATAAAGTGTTTGTTTGTTTATCCCCTTAACTATTAGTTAGTTATGATGATTTTTGTGTTTTTGTAGGTTGATAAGAAAATAATTAGAAAAGGAGTCAAATATAACAAAATTCGGACAAAAAGGAGAAAGAAACTCAGAGATGCCACCAGCGTCTCAGAGACGCCAACATCGCCTCAAGACGCCACCGACGCCTCAGAGACGTCACCAACGTATAAGACAGAAAGAGATAATAGAACGAGAACCAAAGACGCTGGCAGTGCCTCAGAGATGCCACTAGCGCCTCAGAGACGCCACCAGCGTCTCGATCAGAAAGAGAGTCCGGAGGGAAAACTCAAGGTGTTGTAGTGCCTATTCAACCGCTACCCGCGTCTGGGATTTTTTTTTTTTTGTGCGTCGTTGTCAGTTTCATGCAACATTAGGGTTTATATATATAGGGAAATTGGATTCTAATAATCCCTACTTTTGCAAATTGGATGGCAATAATCCCTACTTTAAATTTGTATTCTGGTGGTCCAAAAAAATTATAATTGTATTGTAGTGGGACATAATTAAGAGTATACCCTGAATATCATAGATTTTGTGTTGCATTTGATTCAAAACTTTGTATAACACTTTACCACGATTTTTAATGAGTTTACACCACTTCTCCCAATTTTTTTGAATTTTTTTTTCTATTTTTTATGATTTTTTCAATTTTATTCTTTTTAAAAAATCATAATAATTGCTCGGAATCTCAAAAAATAATTTAAAAAATGTTTTAGCAACTACACTTTATTACCTATCTGGGGGCAGGAACGAAAAAAATAAAAATAATATGGGGTAGGCATGAAAAAAATAAAAAGAATGTGGTGATGGATTTGGTACCACTAAAATACAATTTTTTTTTTGGACCACCAGAATACAAATTGAAAGTAGGAATTATTGCCATCCAATTTGCAAAAGTAGGGATTATTAGAATCCAATTTCCCTATATATATATATATATATATATATATATATATATATATATATGTATATATACTCTCGTGTATACGAATAAAAAAAATCAGTTTTAGTTAGTTTTCTTTAGTTTTGCAACATCTTTCTTCTATTGTAATTTACTTCTTTAAGTTTAATTCAAGTCAATTTTAGTTTTCAATTTCTCGTTTCCTTCTCACTTTCATTCGTAGTTATTTTCAATTCTCGTTATTTCAATCTTCTCAGTATTAAAATCCAATTTTAGTGAAGAGGAGGATTAAGGTTCCCCGAATTCTCCTTTCAAGTGATGATTCTGGTAGTCTTAATAATCTAAATCACACTTTTCTTGTTTGTTCGGGAGATTCGTGTGATTCAATCGTCAGAAATGCAGACATAGGCATAATTTCTTTCCTCGCAGATTTAGTTTTAATTTCGTTAGTCGTTAATTGATTGCTTTAATTATTTATTGCAATTAGTTTTAGTTTAATTTAATATTTGCAGTTCTCCATGTTAAATTTATGTCTTTACATTCGTAGTCATTTTAATTTAGTCGTTCACGTATGTTTACTGATTTGGAATATTCAAACACAACCAAACCAATTTCCTATTGCTTGACACACCATCCCTGTGGATACAACAACCATACTCTTAAAACCCAAAATACCACAACCGAACAATTCCTATCAACTATTTCATTCTCCCTCAAATTCTTTTTTCTTCATGAATTGTATCATCTCCTCATCCTCTACTTTAGAACCATCACCGTCACCATTGGATTCATCATCATCATCATCATCATCATCATCATCATCCCCATCCTCAAACCCCCAATCAACATCAGCATCAACATCAACCACTTTTTCTTTCCCCTTCTCCCTAGTAACCTTAGGATGCTTCACATACATGCGAACAAATGGACATTTTCCAGTAGATCACTCAACATCCTTATCTCATCATCCTCCTTAACCTCAATCAGACTGTCTTCTAATCCTATATTTGTCCCAGGTTTGCTAATGTAAACGTTTTGAATTTTGTCTTTTGAATACCCATCATTCTCAACAAACTCAACAAGATCATCCACACATAACTTATCAGGGTCCACCTCCATATCAGTTATTGTAAACCAAATGTGGGTTCGATATAAACTCCCCCTCCCCCCTCCCAATGAAAAATTTGTAATTTACCCATTCAGGAACCCTATTAAACATGAAAACAAACCAAAATTCAGATACATAAACACCACTTCATTAATAAACAGAGGGTGGGGTGTCTGAAAACATGCAGGACAGTTCAAGAAACCAAGCCCTAGAATTTTTTCTGCGACTACTACTAAAATGGACTACATACAACTAAATCACAGCAAAAACACCACAAAACACAAAATTTGGACCCAATTTCTCCAGTACGTATATTAGGTTTAGGGTGAAACTTACCTGGACAAAATGTGAACCTTTCGGACCTTCACTTCCTCCAAAAACACTTCCCTGGGGTGCGAATTTGGTGTTGGATGTTGAATTTAGGGTTGAATTGAAAGAAAATGGTGAACTCAACTGGTGGAAGCTGAAGAAGCGGACGATGGAGAAGGAAGAAGAAGATGAATGTTGCAGAGGAGGGAAGTTGTCTGGGTTTTTTCAAATGGAGGGAAATTAATGAGGGGACCAGTGAGTTTTTTAGGGATATTAGTCTATTAGGGCATTTTTAATTTAATTATGTTATTATTTTAGTTGATTACAACCAACCTTGTCATTAACCTGCTACTTTAGGTCAAATGAATCACTCAGCAGGTTAAGTGACAAATTAGTCCTATCTACAATGCTTTAATGGCATTTTCATTACATATCTTTTTCAAGTGGTAAAATTGTAATTTTTGCAAAGTTTAGTGACATTTTTATCCAAGAACTATTCATTGCTTATTACAATAAGTCACTTTGACCAGCATATATTAATTTTGACTTTTTAAAGGTGAAATATACTTTTCAAATACCATAGTTCAAAAAATTTTAAACTATGGTAGAATCTCTCTTCTAGATTACCTTCAAATGCTTCATTTCTTCTTCAATTGATTTACATATCCAAAGATTTAGCTTATTTATGCAGTACTATAAGGTCAATTTGTTAGTGGAATTCACTAGATCGAAACTGTATACACGTCATAACACTGAACAGTGTTTTTGGTGATTGTAATACCGTTGATGATGATGGGGATATAGCATTCTTCAATAACCGTAAACATTGCATCAAAAGATGCTAGACAAAATAAGTGAGAAACTCATGTACATGGTAAAGAGAATTTAGATTGCAATATAATATTGAATTCAAGTACAACACCAAAGAGATGGTTGGCATACACTATACAGTTAGAATCTCAGTTCCTAGACAACAACTAGTATCAACCATCTGGCTTACTTGTGACTAAACTACACCTACAACAAAAAAACAAATCTACAGATTAGAAGTTAGAATTACTAATCATGTTCTTCTATAGCATGACAAACAATAGTAAAAAGAACCAAAAAATCTGTCAAGGCGCAACAAGATAAGGATGGAAAAAAAATTTCCCCGACACAATCAACAAGTGGTGTCGCCCTTGAGAATCCATAGAACAAGGCAACCTTCATGCCAGAAATGGGACCAAGGAGGAACAACCACAAAATCATCACCCTAGAACTCCTTTAAACAGGTTGCACAACAGCTACTATGCAAAGGAATGTTAACTTGAGAAGCCTTTTGAAGAGAAACCCCACCTTCCATGAGAAATTTTTTCCCCAATTCATAAAATGCACTTGCTAACTTCTCATCCTCATTCTCAACTTGTTCTTCTTTTTGCTCACTCTCCTCCTCATTCTCCTGGATGATATCCATCAGTTTTGGAAAGCCCATTCCTTGTGGATTGTGGCCATCATACAACAATTTCTCATATAAGAGCATTGATTCGCAACCCACATCGTCATCATCTGTACAATAGTACTTTGGCTCCTCCTTGTACTCATACTCATTCTTAGGCAAATCTTCTTCATAGTGTTGTGGGGCTACAGCTGCCTATCCAAAGCTTGGGTATCTGAATCATTGTTGGAATCCTTTTCAGTAATCATGAGGCCCTCATCCAAGTTGCTTGATTCATCCCCAGGATCTTCCTCTAGGATGTTAGCGGTCACCTTCAAACCCTAAGAATCTAAGTCAGAATCAAAATCCTTGTTTACAAATATCAACACCTGATTGGAGTCCCTTGATTAACGGTGGTTGTTATCATGAATGGAGTCAATATAAATGTACAAAGCCATAGGCAAGTGACAGCAATTGCCCACTTTCACAACCATTTTAAACTCACATATTACAACGTCGGCAGTGGAACCCTAAGTTGCCACATCCAAACCAAACTCCTCCGATTTAGCCAACGGAAAACGGTTCTACGCAACATGCCAATGTGGATTCAAGGAATTCCTAGTTCAGAGAGAATGTCCCGATCAACTTGTGCATAGGATCATCCACCAAGTCGGTATAAGTGAAGTGAACCGAAATTTCTTCTGTCATGAATGTTACTGAGCAAGGTTGAGGGTGAATAAAATGTTATGCTAATAAAAAAGATTGATAAAAATAAAAAGAGAGACTGAATAATACCAACCACATAAAATTGCTACTATAATTAGATTGAAAATAGTACAACAACTGATACATAAGGTAGCCGACTTATAAAGGATTACAACCATAGGAAAACCATTAAGCAGACAAAAGACCAACCTAGAGATCAAAAGATTGCACCAACAATACACTTTTCCTGGACAAAACATATTTGACCAAACTTCCATAGCAAAGCCAGAGATAATTAAACTAGGTTCGCCCCAAAGTTTTTTTTTTTTTTTTTTGCGCTTAGTATAATCACTTGAGAGCATTGTCTCTTTGAGGTTTCAAGCTCAAGGTAAATGTCTTCATCTTCTGCCTCCTCAAAAAGATTATCTTGTTCAAGCAATTTAGAGGTAGATGATTCATGTGAAGGGAGCACCTCGAAGCTACATTAGAAAGATTGTGTTTTGGTGATTGAGTCTGGATATTATCGACGGGGTAGAGGCAGCCTTAACATTGGAAGGTCATGCATCATGGTAGGGGAAAACATACCCATCCAATCTATCAACAATGGCAGGAAGGGGATCAAATAAAGAGACCCACGACCTAAGAACCAAATTGGAACCTTTAACATGCCATGGACGATTGTACAACACATACTCTTTATCCTCAAGATTAGAAACTTGATATGGACCCAGCCAACCACAATTTCAGCAAGCTCAACAGAGCTTCAAATGTCTTTCCAATCATATTTTGTTTTAGTTGAAATCACAACAATCGGGAGATCAGCCTCCCAAACTTTAGCAGGAAGACAAAGGGTTTAGCTCAGTCATCACGTTAGAGTCAAAGTCAAGCAGGTCTGGTGACAGATTAAAGGGTGTGGAAGACAAAGGTTTTTTTAGCTCATTCATCACGTTAGAGTCAAAGTCAAATAGGTCTAGTGACAGATTAGAGGGTGTGGGAGGGGTATTATCCAAGCTAACTTTTACATTAGGGAAGGGTAAGATGGGATTCTGGTTTTGAGATGAAGGTCGGGCAGCACTATCAGCAGACTGTAGCCAGTTGAGGGGTTGAGATGAGCATTGTTATTGACCATACCGAATCTAGCTGATTGGGCGAAAGGAGTGGATTTTCTTGTTGTGTTGCAATCAAGGGGATTTCTACTGGGATCCAAAGCATTTGAGCTACCAGGTTTGGTTGAATAATAAGCAAGGGAAAGAGAGTTGATGTTGAGATGAATGCCATTCTTAGAGGACAGGGATTCAAACATAAGGATATGACTGTATGGTTTAGATAAGGAGGTTGGGAGAGAAGCTAGGCAGCGTACTCAAGGAACTAATCCACTAATATATAGAATTCCAAAAACATAGGGGAGGGGGTAACCACAGTTCATGAAGAGACAAACCTAGCATGGCCAAATTCTAGAATCATCAACAAATTTTCGGTAAATCAAAGAGAAAGGAAAAAGGGGCACGAGTAGAGGGAAAGAAGAGATAGTCCATACTTGAGCCCTATCAACCGTAGGCCTTGGAGGCCAAGGAATAGGGTTACCCGGAAGAATCTAGAAAAGGGCATGAGAAGAAGCGTTGGCACGCCTGTGAGACCACCGTGAGTAGCGATCAAACACCAAACAAATCAATAACCACAAGGTAGAAGGATTTGGAAGCCAACTTTGCATGAAAGCAGAAGCCAATCATGGGAAGAGTCAGCCGAAGACCTAGAATCACGTGGGATTTGGCCTCGAACAACAAAAAAAATCCCTCCCTTGTAGCATTACACAACCTATGATTGCAAATCTGTAACACCCCGGGTATATGGTTAAAGTATGGCTTAAAAGGATTGAAATGACTACTTATATCACCAAGGTACACCTTCTTTTATGGTAGCTCATTCGTTGGGAACTCCTCAGTTAAGCACGCTTAGCTAGGAGTAGTCTTAGGATGGGTGGCCTCGTGAGAAGTTTTCCCAGGCAGCATGTGAGCGAGGACGAAACACGCTGGAAAGACTCATGGTGATTTGTGGGGCCAGTCAACGATCCGTGAAGCATTTATCGGTAATGTCCGCGACTTAGGAAGGGTTGGCGCGTTACAGATGGTATCAGAGCTGACCCGCGACCGTGAGTTACAGTTGTGGACGGGAGATCTATGGGAAGTCACATAGCGGGGGCAAAGATTCTGGAGTGAATTGAGGCACAACGAGGACGTTGTGCGCTTAAGTGAGGGTGACTGTAATAACCCGGGTATATGGTTAAAGTGTGGCTTGAAAGGATTGAAATGAATACTTATACCACCAAGGTGCACCTTCTTTTATGGTATCTCATTCGTTGGGAACTCCTCAATTAACATGCTTGGCTAGGAGTAGTCTCGGGATGGGTTACCTTCTGGGAAGTTTTCTCAGGCAGCGTGTGAGTGAGGATGAAACACGCTGGAAAAACTCGTGGTGATTTGTGGGGTCAATCAACGATCCGCAGAGCATTTATCGGTAATGTCTCGGGAGGGGCTGGGGCGTTACAAGATCAAAGTGAAAGGATAATCGGAAAAGATACTAAAAAAGAGGGTTTTTTGCATTTTGGACCCTGAAATTTAGTAATTGATTTTTCGAACCCTTGGTTTTATTATTTATTTTTTGGACCCTAAAATTTATAGATTAAATAAAAAAGGACCTTAAAGTTCGTATGTTGAAAAAAAAGGCCCGTGTACTGTTTTTCTTTTTCTTCCCATGTTTGAATTTATTTCCCAATCAGTGTCAAACTTCAAGACTAAGGTTAAAACTAACATTAAAGCTATAATACACCTTGCTTATTCATGTTGGAACTAATTAGACCCTGAACAACCAGGGTCTAAGTAGTTCCGACATGAATAAGAGAGGTGTATTACATCTTTAATATTAGTTTTAACCTTAGTCCTGAAGTTTGGCGTTAATTGGGAGATAAACAAACATGTGAAGAAAAAGAAAAACAATACACGGACATTTTTTTTTCAACCTACAAACTTTAAGGTCCTTTTTTATTCAACACATAAACATTAGGGTCCAAAAAATAAATAATAAAATCAAGGGTTCAAAAAATAAATTACCATATACTTCGGGGTCCAAAATGCAAACAACCCCTAAAAAAGATAGGAGCCTATGTGTAGTCTCAGGGATTAGGTAGAAGATGATGATTATCTCAAATTCAGTTTCCATGGCATGTAGGACAGGGGAGAGGGAAGAAGAAGCGGCGCACGCAAGAGCACTCTAGAGAGTGCAGGAAGCCCTAATTAGGGCGATTAGATAATAACTTTTATAGTTGATGTTCCCTAAGAGCAAAAGATGAGAACACTAGTCATAAATATGTGGTAGTTGGATAATAACTTTGAGTAAATTATATTTACCCTATCTGTGGTTTGCTGTAATAATTTTTACACACCCACCTTTGTGAAATAATTTTTTACCTTGCCTCACATAAGTTCTAAGTGTTTTGTATCCTACTCGAGGTTTGCCGTAATAATTATTATACACACTACCTTTGTGAAATAATTTTTACCCTACCTCACAATAGTTGTAAGTGATTTTTACTTAACTTGTTATAGTAGTAAGTCTTACTGAAAATCTAGATCCTCGATTTCCACCTTCACTATTGCAGATCTAGAATTCAAGATGACATTTGAATGGCATGAAATGTCATCCTAGGAACAAAATAGGAAGCATACAATGAAATCTCAGTCTCCGTTATCTATACTCCATTAAACTTTCTTTAACCTCTCATTCCTCCCTTACTACTCTCTCAATTGTCGATCACGTAGATCAATTCTAAACCCTTTCGCGATCGTTGATTTGCACCAAAATGTGAATCTACCCATACATATCAAGTTATTGATTCATGCACTTTATGATTTAAGTTATTCACTATAGTAATAAATAAAGAATACCTCTACTCCAAGCTAAATGCTTCATTATATAAGCTATCGGTCGCGCGAAAAAATTCTGCGATCAATACGATATCGATAACTCTGTTAAGTAGTCGTATCTTTGTTATGTTGTAGTGTTGCAGTAACACTTACAACAAATCTCAAGTAGGGTAAAAATTACTTATAGTTTATGTGAGGTAAGGTAAAAATTATTTCACAAACGCGGGGTGTGTAATAATTATTACGCCAAATTTTAGGTAGAATAAAAAACACTTAGAACTATTGTGAGGTAAGGTAAAAATTATTCCACAAATGTGACGTGCGTAAAAATTATTATACCAAATCTCAGGTAGGGTAAATGTAATTTACTCTAATAACTTTTATAGTTTATGTTGGATCAACTTAATAAATTATGTGGACGAATTAAATTGATTAGGTTTGTGTTGAATTTAAATTTCATTGGTAATTTCAAGTAAAAATTGCGAAACATTTTTGAAAATTATATGAGTATTGGGATAAATATATCTTTTAAATGTCTTGATTAGTATAAAATATAAATCATATGATTATATATTTAGACACAAAAATATGAATGATTTCTATAATTATAACTAGTAAAGATTGCACGTCCCTTGCACGGGCTAGAAATTATAGTTTATAATATAAGTTTGGTGTAATAATCTACATTAAATTTATTATATTAAGTAGATATTGCATTAGATTATCATAAATATGAAAAATTACAAATAATAACACAATATTATGTAATTTATATATAGTATTATATTTATTTTTCAAATACAATGTACAACAATTTAGTTTCCATACCAACATAAAATCCTTTAGGGTCCGTTTGGACCTAGGAAAATATGATGGAAAAAAAAATCTCGTGGAAAAAAAATTAGGAGGAAAAAAAATTGGGGTAAAGTAAATTTCTTTCTCTTGTTTGGTTTAAGTAAAATTTTGAAGGAAAAAATTGATTTTCTATTCAACTTTCTTTTCCTTGTTTGGTTTGAGGAAAAATACATGGAAATAAAATTTGCATGAAAAATGTAAATGTCAAGCTTCAGTTTTTTAGATCATATGATGTGATTTCAGAGAGAGAGAGAGTTAGAGAGAGAGGAGAGAGAGCGACAGAGAGCGACAGAGAGAGAGGAGAGAGAGGAGAGAGAGAAAAGAGAGTTAGAGAAAGAGGGAGAGGGAGAAAAGAGAGGGAGAGAGAGAAAAGAAAGTTAGAGAGAGAGAGAGAGACTTACAGAGAGAGCGACAAAGAGAAAGAAGAGAGAGAAAAGAGAGTTAGAGAGAGAGAGCGACAAAGAGAGAGAAGAGAGAGAAAAGAAAGTCAGAGAGAAGAGAGAGAAAAGAGAGTCATAGTGTAAAACCCCGAAAAATCCAACGATGTTGACCGTGACGTCGTTAATAGAATAGGTTTGACTTCGTTATTTACTGTTGTTCGTAATGTGTTTATTTATGCTAACGCTTGAGCTCGTAGGACCGTTGAGGGGCTAACAAGGGTAGAATAGTAATTTCCGCTGGCTAATATTATTGTGTGATTAATTACATGAATATTATTTGTTATGTGATTATATGATTATTATAATTAATATTATTATTACTATTATTAAAATTATTGGGTTATAGAAAAAAAATCAGTTTTAAGTGTTTTAAATGGGTTGGGTTAAGAGTAGTTGGGTTAATTTGGGCCCTAATTAAGTGGGTAGTATAAAACCCTCTTTTTCCCCTCAAAACCCTAAACTCTCTAAATCCTTAAACCCTAGCTCTCTTTTCTCTCCCTCCTCTTCCCCCTCTGCGTCCACACCACCACCACCATGCACTTGCAGCCTCCGCTACTGGCGGCGGAAACCACCGCAACCAACCACCTTTTTTTTTCTTTCTCCTTCTTTTCTCCTTCTCTCTCTCTCGGGCCCTGTTTCTCCCTCCCTTTGCTCGACCGCCCCAGCCGCGCCACCACCACCGCAACCGTCGCTCTTATCCTCGTCGCCGGAGTCGCAGCCAACCGCCGGAGCCGTCGTCGCCACCACCGAACCGATGTCGCGGTCGCCGAGTCGAACCACTGCCGCTGCTGTTGTTGTCGTCGTTTCGTCTCGACGCCGACCACCACCGTCCGACAACCACCTTCCGACGCCCGTCCGCCTCTGACCGCCGCCCCTCGTGCCGCCGTCGACACTGTCCAGTCACCGGAACCCGAACCCGTGCCCTAAAAACCCTAACGTAAAACCCTAACCCTAATACTAACCTAACTAACTTTTCTTTTCTTTTTCTTTTATCTGTTTTTATTATTATTATTATTATTATTATTATTATTATTATTATTATTAATATTATTATTATCAGTTTTATTATTTTTATTTCTGTAATTTTGTAATTAGGGAAAATTATTTGTAATTGTAATTCTTGTTGTAATTAGGTGTAATTTATTAATTGTTATGTGTAAATTCTTAATTGTTATGTGTAATTTTATGTTATAATTTGTAATTAGATTTAGGTTGTAATAGTTGGTTATTAGGTTTGAAAGTGATTCTTTAATATTCTTTATATTCTTTTATGAATTTTTTTTAGACCACAATATTATTGTATGTATGAATTTGGAAACTTATTTACCTAGGTTAAATTTTTGAATGTCGAATTATTAATTCGTTATGTTTTTATTGTTCTTTAAAAGTAAATCTTGTTAAGTTTGTTAATAAATTAGTTAACCTACTACAAGTTGTTTTCTTATTAAAAAAAATCTTGAATTCTTGATTAGTATTTACATGTTATTGTACTTTATTTTACATGTTCTTTAAGCCATTCTTGATTCTTGAAAATTAATTAGGTCTCTTGTTTCATTAAGTTAAATATTATATGTTCTTTTATTTTCTTAGGGTTCATTCTTGTTTAAATCATGTTTAATCTTGACTAAATAAGTTAGGATGAGTTTATTGTTTATTAGTTCTTGATTCTTGATTAAATCTTGTTTAAAGAAATTAGTTGTTGAGTTTCTTGATTAGTAGTTTAAATGTTTATATGTACTTTATAGTTTATTTACATATTCTTTAAGTCTTTTCCGAATCTTGACTAAAGAAACTCACATGTTATAACCGTCCTTGTTAATTCTTGAAATATTGAATTAGAATAATGTAGAATTCTTTTAAGATAATGTTATAATTGTTTATGCATGACTTTAGGGTTAGTGACAATAGTAAAGTGAATTTTCATGTTTTATAAATTGGTTTTAATGTTAAAAAGTTTGATGTTGGACCTTAGTTGGGTTGGACTATATACCTTTGACCCTAAGTAACGTTTTAAGCCCAAGTTAGAACCCCAAGACCTTTTGGTAAAGGTTAGAACTGAAATAACAAATTAGTTAATAACCGTTAACGGGACAGTTTCGTTAGTGTCTAAAGATTGAGTCACCACGGATAGTATAGTTACCTTTTTATCAAACCCTTTGGACTGGAGGTTCCCTTAGATGTTAGGAACCATAAGAATTTTACGGATCGAACGTTTGATTTGTATAGCCCGAGTTATAACCGTTTTACCGGAACCTGTAGGATCTGGACCAATGGGAAAGACGGGTGTTTTTGAGGTCCTTCGGGACTGAGTTGGGCTTAACCATCAACATAGAAGTTTTAGTAGACATCCCGAGGTTTCCGAAAAGTCCAGAACCAGCCCCGTAGGATGTCGGAAAGTCGAGTTTTGACTCGTTTTATGTGAACGTTATAATCTGTCCTCTGCTTGTTTCTTTTTATAATAATTGTTGAGTGAAAATAATATGTGATCTTGTTATGTGTTTTCTTGGAGGTGTTAAGTGTAATTTCATAAATGATAGGAACCTAAGTGTTCCTAGGGGATGGGTTAGGTAGTTGATAGTTAATACTAACTTCGTTAGAACGCGTTTTGATTAGATAATTACTTTTATTCTAGGCCCGAGTTAGTGCGAGACGTTAGTGAGCTCAAGTGTGTTCTTCTTTTGCTGTGCTGTGAAGTATATCAGGTAATTGTCTATGCTCTAATCCCCACCGGGATGCTCTTTAAATGTGTTTTGATGTTTTATAATTTATTTTGAGTATTGCATCCCGAAAGGGGACTTTTGTGGAAATATGACCATCTGTTTTGATAATCTTTTGTTTCGATTGTGATCTTGGTTTATTTGAGTTGAGAAATTGGATGGTCTTTTATTCAAAGTTTTGTTAATGGTTTTGATAACTTGGGATGGTTTGACTTGAGAGTCGTGAGTTGAGTTTGAATACTGTGTAATTAATTCAAAGTGAAACATTTAAGCGGGTTAATTGGTTGTAGCCTGTGGTAGGCAAAGGGTCAGGGACCCTGGTCGTAGCCTGTGGTAGGCGGAAATGTGAACTCTTGATATTCTGGTCGTAGCCTGTGGTAGGCAAAGGGTCTGGGACCCTGGTCGTAGCCTGTGGTAGGCAAAGGGTCTGGGACCCTGGTCGTAGCCTGTGGTAGGCAGAGGATCTGGGATCCGGTATGATATTTGTTACTTTAAGGGATGTGGTATCCCGCCCGCATAATAAAATATGATTTGGTTGGGTTGAGAAAAACAGTTAAGGGTTAAAGGTTTGTAAAACGTTTCGATTTGATCCCTCTCCCTAAAATGAATTGAAATGAACTTAAACCGTTTTAAACGTTAGGGGTAGACATTATTGAGATTTCCCCCTCATTTTCTGAAATGTTTTGATTTCAGGTGAAGATCTAAATCTTTGGGGACGGAATTAGAAGTGAGGACGAGTCTAGAAGTCCTTGAACCTTTTATATTGTTTTCGTTATGAATTCTTAAAGTTTGTTTTGAGTTGTTAGTAGTTACCGTTAGCAGACAGTTGTGTTTTCCTTTCTCGCCTTGTATTCCTTCGGGGATACGGCAGTGACGCCCAAACTAAACTTGAAGTCTTCCACTAAGTTTTGTCTGTTAACGTTAGTTTGACTTTGACTTTTTATAATTGAATTTCCGGGGCGTCACACATAGAGAGTGAGAGAAAAGAGAGATAGAGAGTGAAGAGAGAGAGAGAGAGCGAGAGAGAGAGAGAGAGAGAGAGAGAGAGAGAGAGAAGAGAGTTAGAGAGAGAGAGAGAGATGAGAGAGTTAAAGAGAGATGAGAGAGAGAGAGAAGAGCGTTAAGGAGAGAGAGTCGAGAGAGCTGCGAGAGAGAGAGAGAGAGAAGAGCGTTAAGGAGAGAGAGTCGAGAGAGCCGCGAGAGATGAATGAAGGAAATGTTGACTTGTAGATCCAAAATTTTACTCTCAACTTTCCTTTCATTTTTGAAGGGAAAATTTTTTGTTCTTTGTTTCACCAAATTTTTCATATAGTTTTCCAACTATTTTTTTCATTCATTTTTCTTCAATCCAAATAAAGAAAAATTTCTCAATTTTCAAATGATATTTTTTTCCGTGCTACTTTCTTAGGTCCAAACGGACTCTTAAAGATGGTCGTATGTTACAAGTTTTAACGTTTCCATTGTACAAATATTATAATAATTGTATCAAAATATATTTACATAAAACTAAAATAAATTTTTATTGTCAAAGAACATCTGACCCATACTTACCTGAATTTGAAATACACCATATCGTATTCACCTAAACCCGAAATACACCCGAGTTAGAATGGAATTTACCTGAAACCAAAATACATCTGACCCGTATTTACTCTAAAAAGAAACTTTACTATCAAAGAACATCTTACCCATATAAAACTAAAAGAAATTTTTATTGTCAAAAAACATCTAACCCGTACTTACCTGAATTTGAAATACACCCAATCGTATTTACCTAAACCCAAAGTACACTCGAGTAACATTTTTCGAATGGAATTTACCTAAAACTAAAATACACCCGACCCATATTTACCTTAACAAAATTTTTACTATCAAAGATTATCTGGCTCATATTTACTAGAATTTGAAATACACCTAAGTCATGTTTTTAGAGAGAGAATTTTACCCAAAATTACAATACACCCGACTCGTATTTACCTTAACCAGATATGCAATCACCTATATTACCTAGTTATTGTACTCAAGGATAAAATAGCCAATTCGAGTATGAACACAAGCTAAAAACACATTGTTGATTAATTATTATATCCAAGCGTAAAATCATAAATTCAAGTGTGAACACAGGCAAGTAAGCATGTAGGTAGAGTAGCAAAACAACAAAAAGCATCTAGCAATTTTTATTATAGAAAAAGGAAAGGAAAGGATATCACATAATATATAATTGATACCATATAAAAAATAGAATAAAGAAGTTAATCTTTTCCAAATCTTTTCTCGTTTTTTTGATGGCACAAATCTTTTCAATATTAACAAATCAATTTTTTTTTATTGAAAATCAATTCAATATTTGATAAAACAATAAATAAAAAGAGAAGTTTTATAGAAAAAGAATGGTCCAAGAAAAAAGGAAATAAAGTGGGTCCTGGATTTGTTTGTTCTTTGTTTCTGCCACCAAACCTCACTTTCTTTCGTCCGGTTATTCCGATTCCCCACTGAGACTGAGAGAGAGAGAGAGAGAGATTCGCATCGCAAGGGAGCTTTGCTTCTGTTGGTTGGGTTGTGTTGTGTTGTGTGCTTCTCCACTCTTCTCTTTCATTCCATTTCAGCCTCAACTTTCTCTCTCTAACTCCCCAATTCTAGAGAGAGAAACATCAACAATGGAGAGTTCTTCAGAAATGGTGCCATTTCCGCTCTTGATCGAGTCCAATTACAGGGCTTGTACCATTCCCTACAGATTCCCCTCCGACAACCCTAAGAAACCCACTCCTACTGAAATCTCTTGGATCGACCTCTTCGCCAATTCCATTCCTTCTTTCAAGTACTCTCTACTTTCTCCATCTCAACTTTTCGTTGCGTTTTCTGGTCTCTTTTCGGTGGTTTTGTTGGCAAATGCTGCAATCTTAAGTGATCTGTAACCTTGATGAACGGAAATTGTTATCTAGTTTCGGAATTGCATCCATCAGGTTCATTTTGCTTCTGATTGTTGGTTATATGGATTGGTTTGCGTATGAATTTCCATCCACAAGATCACAAGTACTTTGAATGCATTGTTTAATTTCTTTATAACTGTTCTCACGGTAGGATCTTTGCATGGGCCTTTTTGTAGTTTTTCTGCTCTGCACATTTAGCGTTTCTGATTAAATTTATGAACTGAAATGGGCAAGTTTCACGGTTGATTATGTGATCCTTTGAAAGTAGAAAAATAAACACTCTGAGACTTAGCTCTTTTGCTCGTATTCTTTATTTGTGTCAGACATATCGAATACAAAACTAAACTTTACTGCTGTGGAAATTAATCTGGAAATACAACTAGTAGAATAGACTGTTGGTTTCCTCTATGACTAGGAGATGTGACATGCTTCCAAAAGATGGAAGGGCACGAGAGGTTCTTAGTTGGAATATCAAACATAATGATGAGGTTAGTTTAGATGCATTTTGTGGGGGTTGATAGCATGAATAGGGGTTCCAGCAGGAGACTTTTTTTATTCTGTAATTCTGTAAGATTTTGCTTGACATAAGTGGAGCATAAGCGTTTGGGGGTTTGGTTTGTGCTGTTTTTTCCCATTTAAAGAAATGCTTCATGCTACAAATGGAGAAAAGCTTGATGGGTTTCTGAAAGGGAAAGGACTAGTCTTTTTCTTTTTCGTCTCCCTCCAAAAGTTGTTTCCTTCATTTTGAATAGTGAGCTATGACGGTAAATATTTGCTGTCACCATCACTCCAGTGCTTTTTGTAGTTGATCCACTAAGCTGTTTGGTTGGGGATTATTTTTGTGTTCTGCCTATGATAAAATCATTCTTCTTGGTGCTATACCAGGAAGAGAGCAGAGAGCGATGATACTGTTCCTGATGCTGCTGTCAGAGCTGAAAAGTTTGCACAAAGGTATCTTTAATTGCTTTGTCGACCTTTCTTAGTTATTTGTAAATGCTCTAAAAAAAAGTTATTTGTAAATGCAATCATAATTATGTCACTGTTTTTCCCCCAAAGACAATGAATGATTGAATTTTCTTGAATTTAGTTATTCAGTTTACCTTGTATTGGAGACACTAACTTTGATAATACAGAGAGCAGTTGTCTTGATGTTTTGTTCTACTCATCTCCTGGAGGAAGAACTACTGGAGGTTCACATTAATTTCGTCTGTTACATTTGCATTACGGAGTTGTGCCTTTTTTTGGGGTTGGGGGGGGGGGGGGGGCTTTTTCTAGCTTGTAATTCTGTATGTCTGTTGTAGTTGCTTTATATGTTTTTCTGAGACTGAGAGGCCATATGGGTATACTAATTAATGCATTAGCTGTGCTTGTGTTTAATCTGATTTCTGACTTAGTTACTGCATTGAGGGGGTTATGTTTGGATGAAGTTTTCCTATCAAAGAAATGTTTGAATGAGTCTCAAATTAGGCTTAGAATTTTGATGGATTAGTTCAGAATGTGAGTGTTAAGTTGTTAGCTAGCAGGGACTAAAGAAGCGTTCAAGGTTTACTTGTATAATCCTCTTATATCACGCACATCTTTATATGAGTTCACTCCTGAGTTAGTTTTGTACCTTCCTTGCTATTCTTTTGAAAAGAAAAGACTATGCTGCTGCAATTTCAGGCACCATTTTTCTTTTTCTTAATCAAACAGTGACAAAATAGTTCTGCATTCTTTGAATCCGTCAATCTCTAGAGTAATACCATTGTCGTTTGAATCATTATGAATGACCTATTATGGAGTCTTACTATAGAGTTTAGTTGTTTAAAAGGGAAGAAATGCCAGTTTTTCTCATCTGAAACATTCCCAAAATTTATTAGTTGATAGTGTAATCAGTTGTCATTTGGTTGTATAGCTAGAGTAACTCATTCAATATTATTTGTGTTTGGAAAGGTATGGAGAGATACTTGAAGATATAAAAAAAGACCCTGAAAGTCATGGTGGACCACCAGATTGCATTGTAAGTATTAGTGCAGCAAATTATACTTAGATTCTTCGTCTGGTTTTTGTTGATGAATATAACTGTCAGGGTTTTTATCTGCCTGCCAATTGTTTTGGTGGGGTTTCAGCTTCTTTGCAGGCTGCGTGAGCTAGTGCTTCGGGAACTAGGATTCAGAGATATATTTAAGAAAGTGAAGGTAGATGTCTCATGTGTTGTTGATTATTTTTATTTATCCTTTGACAATTAGTTTCATTATCTTTAATGTTATGTATAACTAATATTATGTTGATTTTCTGGCGTGGTGTGTCATGGACGGCAAGTGCATATTTTTGTTTCACTTCTGGATGTTTGTGTTGATGTATATTACCAGGTTGTCATTGGATATAAGCTGTTTCCTCCCTTTTTGCTTAATTGTTCTTGTATGCTGTAGGATGAAGAGAATGCAAAGGCTATTTCTTTATTTGGCAGTGTGGTCAGCCTCAATGATGCTATTGAGGATCCAGTGAAACGTGTGGAGAATCTGGTTAGAGGCATATTGGCTGGGAATATATTTGACCTTGGTTCTGCACAGGTACTTCTACTTTCAGCTGGACTCAATTTGAAATGCCAGATTAAATTTTCTTTTTTGATGTACTTATAGAATCAAGAGTCATAACTTTAGACCTAAATTCTCAAATAGAAACTAGTGGATTTTCACTTTATTTGGATGTTTGCTTATTTTATTGATGACTTATCAGGCGTTCGAAATTACTTTAATCGACTACTTAAGTTTCCATGTTATATATCTTGAAGCTTGCAGAAGTATTCTCAAAGGATGGGATGTCCTTTTTAGCAAGTTGTCAGAACCTTGTTCCCCGACCCTGGGTTATTGATGACCTCGAGACCTTCAAATTGAAATGGAGTAAGAAGTCTTGGAAAAAGGCAAGCTCTTCTTGTGACTAACCTAATATTGATACTCCTGGTTAACTTTTATTAATGTACTTACATTGTTTTTGCTTGCTTCTGTATGACAGGCAGTCATATTTGTTGACAATTCCGGTGCAGATATCATCTTGGGGATTTTACCGTTTGCTAGGGAGTTACTGCGTCGTGGTACAGAGGTATGTTTCTGATAACTTATTCATGATGCAGAATTGCAAATATATATTGTGTTCTGTTTTGAAAAATAGATGCATGTATAGCTTCTTAATGTCTGAAGTTGTACTTCCTCACTTTTTATATAGCATGATGACTATGACATGTATAACCTTGTCATTGACAGTTATGCTGAGGGTGAAGATGTTGAACTTCCTAAACCTAACTGGTTAAGATTATCAGAGAGGCTTTGCTCCTGACAAATAATTATAAACAATGGTAGCTGATGGTAGTAATGAAAGTATTAATGAAATGTATTTAAACAGCAGTAAGGAGGAATTACTAGTAGTCAACTTCTCATAGTACCAACTGTGAATCATGAATAAAGAATATATAAGGTTAATAGTTAAGGTTCGGAAATGGAAAACAGATTAAATTTTTGGAAACCATTGCCTATACAATGTAATTTGATGGGCTGGTCACTTGATCCAGATCTACTAATGAAGTACAAGAATTGTGCACTATGAATTGCCATATTGCTTGGATTGAGATTTTACTATTTTATTATGCAATATGCTAATAGCTAAAGAAATGATTTCCTGTTAGATTCTCTTGCAAATCAAGTGTGTTTTGGCGAGAGCTCTATTGTGTTGGGCTGCTGAATTATGATGAATTTAGACTTGAACTTCTTTCTAGGGGATTGCATTGAGATGTGCCTTGTAACTCATCTGTAGCTCGGCATGGCACACCCCCCCCCCCCAAAAGAGCAGTGTATGGATGCTTTATATCTTATATTGCTTATTTGCTACCAGCTCTTGGTAGCTATATTTTTTTTCTCTACCCACTCTGATTAGCTTTGAGGTTGTAATTTTCTGACCTTTGTCCACATTCAGACTTCTATTTGTTCATTTGTTGTGACCAGTTGCTGATTTTTCTATGATAACTTAAATGCAGGTTGTACTGGCAGCTAATGAATTGCCTTCTATTAATGATGTTACATATACAGAATTGTTTGAAATCATTTCAAAGGTGATAGAACGTTTTCATTGTGAACACTCCTTTCGTACGGCTATTCCTTTTTTTTTGTAATGATGGCTGATTCTGATGCATTTGCTTCTTTTAGCAGTTGAAGGATGAAAATGGACAGCTTATGGGTGTTGATCTTTCGAAACTATTAATTGTCAATTCGGGCAACGATTTACCGGTTAGATAGAGCCTATGATAACAGTTGGATTGCTTTTCTAGTGGTCTTTTGTCTGATGGTTGTTTACTCCATGTAATCTTTTGGCAGGTTATTGATCTTAAAAGGGTATCACAAGAACTTGCTTATCTAGCCAGTGATGCAGATCTAGTCGTCCTGGAAGGAATGGTATGTTCATGTGATATGCTTCTTATCCTTCCTGGCACCTCAATACTCTCCAGATCCACTCTTTTTCTTCTTTTTCTTAACTTGTTTGTTATCCTCCAAACTCCAATCTTTGAAGAGACTAAAAGAAATCTTGGATTGCTGGATAATATCTGAGTGGGATATGGTAAATTATATCGAAGAATTGTATTCATGTGAATGAGGCAGTATTGAACATTATTAGAAATTAAACTGTGAACATCATTCGCGATAGAACTATGGCCCTTATTTTCTAGCTTTTGTTACTTGATTTCACTTTGAAACCTTTAACGTGTTTTCATGTTGATATTCTTGCTTTGAATTGTTAGGCAGCCAAATTTCATCAGACTTGTGGGTGATTCCTATGTTAAACATAAATTTTCCAAATGATTCTTTATCATTACCCATTGCTTTGCAGGGTCGTGGAATAGAGACAAACCTTTATGCACAATTCAAATGTGACTCAATCAAGATTGGCATGGTACTTATTTGGTTCATGTTATTGTTGGTTTAATTTGGCCATGCTGGAAACACTAACTTTCTGAAACTCATTCATTTTGTTTTGTTTGTTCTGTTTTTGCTGTGTCTAGGTTAAGCATCCTGAAGTGGCCCAGTTTCTGGGTGGAAGGCTCTATGATTGTGTTTTCAAGTACAATGAGTTTTCTGGTTAACATGGAGATCGAAATCATTATTTATGTCGTAGCCCGCCTTTGAGCATTAAAAAACGTCTTCAGATCTTTGTGCAATGTTCTAGTCTTTTTATGTACAGCCAACTGCCTAAATCTCTCCTTTTGTTGCTTATATGACCAAGTTAGATGAGTGGTCATATTTACCGATTTTGCTGTGTATTTGTTTTGATGTGATTCTGTCCGTCTGAACATTTGTCTGCATCTAACAGCATAAGATGCATAGATGATTCAGAATGTAAGAATATGTGAATTAGAAATCCACATAATACTGGTGGAAGTTAATACAGAGCTGCTTCTACTTTTCTCATTGCTATTACAAGGATCATAAAGATATCTTGTCGTTGTGCACTTTATTGTTTGCTAATCTGGTTGCTGCAATTAACGGAAGAAACCCAACTAAGACATCCTGCGACTTAATCATTTGTTCTTGATAGGGTAAGAGGCCATTTTGTTGATACCACATAGTCCTGCTGGACGTCCTGTGTTCCTCTTCATTCTAATGTAGCCTCGTTCGCCCCAGTTGGCTCCCCAGGAGTTCTTCACAATGATGTAATCTGACTCTCCAGTTGATCCATACCCAACAGCTGTGACTCCATGGTCTAAGTCTGTTCCACAATGCCCATCAAACACACCCTGCATTGGTGAAGAAAATGTAATCAGTCATGGCGGCACCCAACATCTGTGATTACTTTTCAGAAGATTCATACAGGAAAAGGTAAATTATCTCCCCTGTCGTCTCCTTGTCAGTTTTTCTTGCTTGTTTATAAAGCATTGGATATAGGAAGTAGAAACATATGCAGGACTCTTACCCCACTGTAAAACTGAAAATCTCTACCAGAAGCTTCAATTCCAACACTGACAGGCTGGTGTGCTAGTGCCTTCAGTAGACTGTTTTCATCATTTTCTGGTACATCTTGATAACCACTGATGGTCACCACTTCCATATCTTCCTGTGAAACAAAAGTATATATTGTGAGAGTGATCACACTAAACTTGCATGGTTTACAGTACATTAGGATTTCTGGATCTATTCTCAGGTGCAAGTACCTTTTTCTGTTCACAGCTTCCTTCTTCCATCAGATAAGGGTAGTCTACCTCCTTGCGTAGTCCCCCATTAGAGACTATGAACTCAAAGGCAGTATCCATAAGGCCTCCATTGCAGCCATAGTTATCAATATCACAGTCGATCAACTCTTGCTCTGACAAGGAAGTCAGATTGCCAGTGACAATCTGGTTGATGCCCTCAACAGCAGCCACAGTTGAAAATGCCCAACAACTCCCTACAATATCAAAATCCATTTTATTCTTTTCAGAAAACCTTTCAAGAATATCCCATCACAATAATCATGTATTCACTTACCACAAGATCCCTGGTTTTTCACGGGAGTGACAGCTCCTTTTTCTCTCCAGTCTACCGACTCTGGTAAAGCTGCCACGTCTCTGTAGGTAAAATCCTCCGAAGATCTTGCCCTTCTTGCAGGAGCAGCCCTCATCCCTAAGTACTTGCTTTTGAACTCCTCATGGCTTAAGTCAGCAAACTCATTTAGGCCAAGCCAGTAGCTACTGACTTGCTGGTTCCTCTCATTGATGTGCTTCAAGTTATCTTTGAATACCTCAAACCTATTCAGCTTTTCTTCAAGGCTATTGTAGAACTTGTGGTGCTTTGACATCCATGATACAAACAGACTATGGAGTCGCCCTTCAGAGCTTAACTCTTCAGGTGAGTAACCAATGATTGAGAAGTCACGGGCCAAAGCGGGATAGGCTAAAAGAAATACAGTGAGTGTGAAGTAAAAGATGTTGAAGAGGGAAAGAGCCATGGAGGAGTTGTGAATCCTGAAATGTTGCAAGTATGCAGAGTTGGGTTGGGTATGATATGGAATGGAAGGGTATTTATATGGTATGGGTTTGGGGGGTGTATTGCTTTGAAGTAAAGCTGGATTAATGTTAAGATGAACAAATCTTCAAGGATGGATGTTTTTTCTGACATTCTTCAGTGGCAAGGCATGCCTGTTGTATTGCTGTTAGCAGCTAGTCTCGGGAAAAATGGGCGGCATATCTTTAATGTTAGTTTCCATTACCTGATTGCAGAATGTAGAGACTAGAGAGAGGGAGAGAGATGGGACTTTGAAAGTGCTTTTCGTACCAAATCGTCCTATAATAGTTGTTATTTTAAACTTTTTGATATCTGCTACTATTATATAATCATCTCATCAGCTGGCCCTCTCACAACACCACCACCATCGCCCCACCCAATGGCACCATCAAACACCAACAACTCTACCATTGACAACCACCAATCATGCCACCAGAAATACCAACTAAGCCACCACTAACGACCCAATTGAACCACCATCAACAATAAAATCAACACGTCGTGTAAATCAATCCCCAATACTCACAACCACATCTCTTAATTCATCAAACAGAGGCTTAGCATACCGAATTTAGCCAAAAAGTTGTCACCTAAACTGGCCTAAAGGATTCATCTTGCTATGCCCTTATATCCTTCATCTCTCTCACTGCCACCGTACTCGCCTCCGTTGCACCCACCAGATGCCCGTGCTTCCGCCATGACCATTAGACCTGACCCCTCCTCTTGGTTTTGCTGCTCGACTTCCCTATGTTTCTCTGCTCTGTTATGCGGCTCATGGAATTCAGAAGGGTATCAATGACCTTTTTTTTAAAAATAATTTATACTAATTTACCTGCTATACCCGGTAATATACAAAGGCAACGGCATATTTTTCCAACAATGTAAGCCTTGGGGCGTATTTGAGGGGTAAAAAGATACAAGAATAGTTTTGCATAGAGTTTACAGTCTGTTTAAATTTAATTTAGAAGGGGATCAAAAGGGAAGTTAGGTAATTGACGTTAACCTTATTTGGATATATTTATGAGGGGAAGGAAGGAGAAGTATTAAAATTCATTTCTCATTTAGAGGGTTAAGAAAATGGAGGGGAAGGAAGGTAAAATGTTTCCCTCTCTTCACCCCTCTTTTTATTCCCAAACAAGAAAAAAATGAATGATAGCATCTCTTCCCCTCTTTGTTCTCCAAAACAAACAGACTGTTAGGGTACACTGTAGTGAGACCTAGGTTATATAGGTTTAAGGTGCATAAGTGGGTGGCATGGATGAAACTTTGCAACATATGGCACCACCTATTGACCGTAAAGTTGCAAAGAGTGATAAGTGAATGGGTTGGCATAATCGATTGAAACTTGTAAGCCCTCTTGATCCTTTTCAGTGTAGGCAATACAAGTAAAGTTTTAGATGAATGAATGATGAGACTTGAATTTGGATTAGAATTAAGAATAATGTAGACGTCCAAATAGGAATACATTGATGGGAAAGCAGCCTATATACTGAAAGGATCAAAAGGGCTTACAGCCTGTTAAATGTGCACGAGGAAATTGGAGGTACACACCTCTCTCTCTCTCTCTCTCTCAGTCTCAGTCTCAGTCTCAGTCTCAGGCAGCAATAGCATGCATTTGAATTTTGACAATTCCAGTCTTGAGACAGTGACATTGTGATCTATTCTCTCCCTCTATTTAGAATTCTAGATTCTAGATTGATTCAGCTCAGTCTCAGCTGGTGGTAAAATCAAAGTTGAACTTCACATGACAGTTGAATTCCATTCCAAATATGCGCCCTAATTTCAATTCCCACTTTCAATCATCCTTGAATATTTCCTAGGACTGTCCTCTTCTATGCTCCTAACTTCCTGATTAATATATATGGTGGATTACTATTACCAAACTTCTAATATATATGGGGATTGAAAAATGGCGGCCGTTTTCAGCTAATTAAACCGAGAATCATTATTCTCTAATCCTAAGAGGATATCAGAGACATAGTCACCCAAATGCAAAATAATGAATTCAACTTTAGCAAGTTTAGTGCTGTTGTTATCTTCATTTTTCCAGATTGCAGCAAATACTGGACGAGCAATCAAAAATAAGCAAGTCACTTCACTCAATATATATTAATTTTGACTTTTTTAAATATAATCTCCCAATAATTTGTCTCTGTTTGAATAATGATTTCATATTTCATGTATTTTAAATAATTATTTATCAAATTATATATTAAGTAATTGTATAATGCCATTATCATTATATTCATGATGAAAATGATTTTACTTAAAAATAATAATCCGTATTGCAAGTCTAGCTAAGATAAATATAAAAAATTAATGATTAAATTATTACACTAAATACCGTGATAAAGTAAATGCAATAATTTTTCCTGGGATGAAAGTAGTATAATATTATCAAACATTGCGAATTATTAAGACTTCTATTGGTTTGACGCCCACATGGGCCTATAGCTCACATACGTATTTACTAATATTTCTCTGTATTTTTTTCTGAAAAAAATACTGATTTTAACTGCCAAATTTCAAAAAATTAGCTGTTAAACTCAAGGTCCACCCATTATTGCCCACCTCCAAAGGCCCACGTAAAAAAAAATTAGAGAAAATACAAAAAGAAATGCAGAGAAAAGAAAAACAAAAAACGGAAATGATAATTGTGTCGGCGGCAGTGAAGGGAGATTGAAGAGAGTTGAATTGTACCGACAGCTCTAAATGGGTCCCACGTTTTCCTTCTTTCACATTCTTATTTTCTCGCCACGTCACGATATATTCCTTCGTCTGTATCGTCGTTTTATCGCGATGGGCGGCGCATTTATCAGCTGTAATCTTATTTGCATACGAGTATACGACTCCAGTCAAAACTGACCACTAGTCCTCCATAATCTTCCTGGAAATAACAGCGTCCTCTTCCTGCTTCGTGATAATATTTTTTGTTTTAAATTTAATCGTAGTAATTTTATTTAATAAATCATCATACCCCCTCCGTTTTATATTAATTGTTAAAATTTTGACTTTCACGGTCTACAATTTTACTATTCTTTGATAATTTCTTACTTAATGTATTATTAACAATTACAATATTATACTTTTAAGATAGTATTTTTCGTTACGAATCTAATGGTGATAATTTTATATAGTAATTCATTTGTAATTATGGTCAATATGTTTAAAATTTGACTACACAATTTTAAAAAATGACAATTAATATGGAACGGAGGGAGTATATATTAAGAAATTTATAATTAAAATTTTATAAATTTGACTGTACATTTAAAAAAAAAACAACTAATATAAAACGGAGGTAGTAATAAGTTAGGTTATCACGTCATTATTTCCCACTTTTCTCGATCTCTTTTTTTTTTTCCATTTTCTTTTCGCATTTTGAGTTAGCAAGTCGCTGAAACGTAGATTACTACGTGTGTTTATTGGAGCTAAATCCCACAATATGGTGAAAGGTCAACTGCATAAATGGTAAGTTTATGCTTGCTTGATGGAGAATATTATGTATTCAATTTCCTTTTGGTTGGTGAATGATCGATGTATAGACCAATAGACTTAATTTAGGTTTCAAACTAAGATCACATGTTTCTTTCTAACTTAATTATATTAGTTGGGTTTTTAAAATTTAAAGACGTACATTTGTTTGAATTAATCAAGAGATTTTATTCCTTTCAGAAAAAAACAAGACTGTATTTGTGGACAATGTGTCAATAAAACATGCATACGACCTAATTTTATATTTTAATTTTATTTAATATCTATTTTTAAATTTTATGACAAACTATAACATAAATTTTATATCATTTTAATTTCTCGTAATTTAACGTTTGGTATGAGGAAGTTAGCAGCAGTAGTGAACATCCATAAATTGGTAAATACGATTCCACTATTTATTTTAAGGGAATTATGAAAAATGAGATAATGGAAACAATAATAAAAACTTTCAACTTTCACTAATCATCTATGACTAGAGGGAGGGATGACAATTTATATTAGAAAAGTTATAAGTCGATGTTTAGTCACTTAAGTGTGAATATCATCCTTACACTTAGAGTCGAAACTCTGTTAAGGGCAAAGGAGCTGGCCAAAACCTCTACCCTAACAATTTAATATATATTTGAGCTAAAAATGTCATGAATTTG
Organism: Portulaca oleracea; assembly: GCA_029582165.1. Classification (NCBI taxonomy): domain Eukaryota; kingdom Viridiplantae; phylum Streptophyta; class Magnoliopsida; order Caryophyllales; family Portulacaceae; genus Portulaca; species Portulaca oleracea. The sequence goes on from CM055876.1 coordinate 15,266,329, forward strand.
AAGTTGGTGTGATAGTAATATTGTCAATATTATTCTTAGAGGTTTTAGGCCCCAGGCTCTTATTGTTTTTTTTTTTTGTATTAATTAAACAATATATATTTGAAACTTAAGGAATTCAAAACCACTGTCAGATATGCCGTATATTTGTAATTGTACTTATCTAAAAGTACTTGTAACGCCTTGGAAATTTAATTCTAAACTTAACGGTCAAAGTCAAACGTTGACTAACATTAACAGTGGAAGACTCATTTTTTATTTATTTAATTAATTGGGCGTTACTGCCGTATCCCCGAAAGAATACAAGGCAAGAAAGGAAAACTAACAACTAATCATTAATTACTTCAATTTAATAAACAAAAGAACTGTCAAGTTCTAGAATATAAACTAACATTACGAACGCAATTCTAAACATAAACTAAACTTATTCTCAAAACTAACTTCGCCATCCTCACTTCTAGTTCCCGTTCCCATCACATAACTCTTTACCTGAAAACAAAACATTTAAAACATGAGGAGGACTCAATAATGTCTACCCCTAACCGTCAAAACATTTTGAAAATTCATTTCAATTCATTTTTGGGGAAGAAGTGAACAAGTCAAATCTTTTCATAAATTGTTTTCTTTCCCAACCAACCATACCCATCCTTCAGAATTATTAAGCAGGCGGACCTTGCTTATTTAGACCTCAAAGTCAAAAGACTTCACAATAATCATATCACAATCTCATCACAATCTCAATCTCAATATCAATCTCAACAAATCACAATCTCAATCATACGGATGGCCATCCATTTCACACACGTGCATATAACTAACCCCGGGGAAGTAGCACTTATCAGGCATCCCTGATCTCTTGACAACCCCCCTACAGGATGCCCAGAACCTGGTCTTCGGGGGTGTTGCCCGAACCCGCATTTACGTCACGTTTGAATTATTAGTCAGGTTTAATATCGTATCAATCCAACTCGACAATCCAATCCAATCCAATCCCAAATTTCCCAAAACCATTTCCAAATCACACGTAAATGACTGTCCACATTTTACCAACTCAAGAAACATAACAACATCGAAAACAGACAACCAATTTCACAATAAAATCCCCTTTCGGGATGCAAAATTCTTAAAACATAATCAAAAACCATAAAACATATAAAGGGCATCCCAGTGGGGATTAGGGCATAGACATTACTTGACAATTCTTCTCCTTACTTCAGAACACACTTGAGCTCACTAGATCGAACGGTTTAGAACGCGCCTAAAAATAACGAAATTTCTAAAATTATAACGCGTCGTACGGAGTTAACGAAATCTACTTTCCACCTAGCCCACCCCTAGGAACACTATAAGTTCCCATCATTCATAAATTAACAATTTAAACACAGAAATAATTAACGGACACAACATAATACTAACGACGTAACGGTAATTATACTTGGATTTTCTGGGGTTTTACAGTACTTTATATAATAATATTTTTATCTAGCTTTTATAAGAATCTAGGTACAACAATCCAATTGTTTTTGGACCATCAACATCTAAAATGAAAGTAATTATTATAATATAAAATATTAGTGAAAGTAGGGATTATTAGAATCTAATTTTTCATTAATATGTAAATAAGGCTCAACACAAACTTTTTATGCAAACTTTGCTTTCTTTCTAATTATATTAAAACTTCGGGAAATTATTAATATAAAATCCGGGACTCACAAATTAGATGTGTATTATAACTAGGTTCATTTTTAGATACACTATAATAGTTAGTATTTCTAACTTCAACACTCATATTAGTAAAATGACGGAATCATATATAGGTGTATTTAGTGTAATTATTATCTTTATAATCGCTCATAAATACTTTCATTGTAAAGGCTCTAACATTATAACTTAGGCACTATTTGTGGTTATAAATTGCTACTTTATTTTTGTCATTTCAACAATATTATTGATTACCAATTAAAGTAGGGGTATTTTAGTGAAGTAATATAATTTTTCCCTGTCAATTATCATCTATGAATATATTAAAGAAATGTTCCGGTGGAAAGCTCTAAAAAAGATAATTGAAGTCACAGTTCGGCTATGATTTTTAATGATTAATTTAATTTTCTTCATTCTTTTTCTATAATATAGAAAATAAACCATAAAATAATTAATTACAAATTTACAATACAGAAATAAACCGTGAAATAAAATTTAAAAATGTAGGTATCAACTAATAAAAATTACGTTAAAGCAATTAAAGTGATCATACCCTTTTTTAATAAAAAGTTGGAAACAATGAAGATTATCAGTAGCTTATCAAAAGGGAACCTACAATATATATAATTATGTGTTATTGAGTTGGTCCATAAAGATTTGTTTTAATTTGATGATAAGAGAACTGATATGAATTTCATACATAGCATACTCACATTCATATGCGATATAATAAGAGATTAGAGACAACCGGCCATACCTTAGCAATCATAAATCAAAAGTACAGGAAAGTTAACACTGAGTAAGGTCACGTTCTTTTATAGTTTATACGGTTGGTTGTGGTGTGATAATGATACAGTGCGGTGAAATTTGAAAAAGTGTGATGAATTGTAATGAGTTCTGGTGAGAATTATGGTAAGCGGGGTAGGTGAGGAGAGAGAATGTGGAAAGTAAAGTAGAAAAGTGAAAATATATATTGGTAATGATTGTGGTGTGGTGTGGTGAAGTGTGGTAAAAATTAAACTGTTGTGGTACATTGTGATGCCACACTGCAATCCACCGCACAAAAGAACGGGGTCTAAAGTGTTGATAATAATCCGTAATATTGATTTCTATGTAAAGATGATGTAATATAGTGTGAGAGAATTACAATTGAAAAGAATATATTTATTATGAGGGACGAAAAAATATTATAAATATTTGAGAATTGATAAATATTAATTTTGGAAAGACGTTTATATACATTTGAAATGTTGCTATCAATATCACATGATTTAATTTCTAAAAATATTTTAGCATGATTTAACTACCAAATTCGTAATCTTTGAAATATTGACATTGGAAAATGGCAATAGCAAGTGATTATTTTAATGTTGCATGATTAGTACTCCCTCTATTTGGTTTTATTAGTCGTCATTGGAAATTGTGCCAAAATTTTGACCATTAATATTTTAATTTATAAAATGATTTATCATACAATGATTCATCATACAAAATTGATGTTATTAGATTTGTAATAAAAAAAATACTATTAAAAAAGTATAATATTATATTTTTTACAAAACATTTATATTAGAAATTATTGATTAAAAATTGACACTGAAAACCGTAAATGACAGATAAAAAAGAACGGAGGGAGTACTGATTATTACTTTTAGAAATGATTAGTATTTTTGGGAAAAAATATATATTGGCTATTGATTATTTCAATTTTTCATCATTTAGGGAAATTGATAAATAATTAATACATTATATTTTTTTTATTTAATTTTTTAGGAAGTTATTATAATGCATATATTTAAATTTTGAAATTAGTGAAAAAGGAGGGAAACGATTTGAAGAGATGTATTTAGGCGGGATTGAATATGGTGCAAGTATAAATTCGAAAAAAAAAACATTTCAATTATAGTACTCCCTCCATTTCATATGAATTGTCATTTAGTTGATTATCACGATGTCTGATATCATTCTTAATCGATAATTTTTTATATAATATTTTATTAATAATTTTCATTACGAAGCTAATGGTTGTAATATAATATAACAAGTTATCGTATATAGTGAGAAATTCATGGTTAATATTTTGAAAATTTGACTATATAATTTTCAAAAATGATAATTAATATAGAATAGAGGGAGCAGTAAATTATTAATGATGACTGAATTCAGGTATGGGGTGTAGATTATTGACCAACTCATAAACAGGTGAAATAGGAATGTAACAACCAATAAAACCTCACAAAAAAAAAACTGTTGCCAACCACTACAGAAGTTGGGTTTTCACTGTTATCACCTACATCCAAGGAGCAGAAAAAAACAGAAGGGTGTACAAATGCAAATTAAAAAGCCAAAACTGAATGCATTTATATACCTACTAATAAAAAATAGAGAATAGAAGAAACAAATTACATAGAAAAGACGTCTAAGTTGTGGTCACATTCTCATTCATTCCCCTCCTTTTCTTCTCCTCCTACCTCCCTCCCTCCCTCCCTCCCTCCCTATGAATTAAGCCCTGATTCCTCCTCCAGCCTGTTGCTTCCAACCTTATAGCTGTTGCTACTTTCTCCCCTTTTTCCTCCCTAAACAAAACCCCTCTCTCACTCTTCTCTCATCTCATTCATTCTTCTCTTCTCTATCTCTCTGTGTGAAGATGAGTTCAATTGTGCAGACAATCCAGAAAAGGAACACCCTCCTTCCAACAAAGCAAGCCGACGACCACCACCAACAACCAGGCATCCGGCGACGCCTTTCCTCTCTATCCCTCAACCTTCAGACTGCCGCCACTCCGGCAGCCTCATGGGCTCTCCACCGCTCCAAATCTCTCTCCTCCATGGGCCACAACGCCGGGAGTTCCATCAAGACATGGTGGGCCTGGGGCTGGGCCTGGATCCTCTCCAAAAAGCCCATCTTCGCCCAAGATCTCGAGATGAATGAGGAGGAGAAACATGCCATTGGAGTACAAAATAGAGGAAGCTTCATGCATATCTTTTACAAGGTTAAATCTGAGATCAGGAAGCTTGTCAGATCTGAGGATATGTCTCTTCCTCAGACTTACAGGTACGATTATTCAACTCAGTCCGCCTTCAGAAGATCTGCTACTGTTAGGTGAACCAGGAAAACACAGCAGTGGCATGGGGTAATAAGATAAACAGGGGAGGTAAATCATGGGTGGGTGTTTTGAATTTTTGTTAATTCTGTGTTTGATTGGATGTATTTTGGGATCTGGGAGCCAAACAAGGGTATCTGATGATGGGATCTGAATCATCTGCAATTTGAATGTGGAGGTGTAATGGATCGGACAGAAGATGGTTTAATGGGTAGTTATTATTTATTTCTGTTATTGATTTCATATTATTTTATTTTTTTTTTAAAATTTATTTTTGTCGGTAGAGGGTGTTCTGTAATGTAAGTCTGATTAATTTGTAAAAATGCACAAGTGATTATCGATATGTTTGATTTGTACTCTGCTATCATAAGAATTGAGACAACTGCAATGTTTTGATGAGTATGTAATTCTCTGATATTAGATTTATTCTGTGTGAATTGCTTCACATTTAGCTTTTTAAAACTTATTTTCCCCTTTTAAGCAAAATATAACAATTTTGACACCATGTCATTGTCAAGTGTCAACTACCAAGAATTTATATTGATTTTGAGGGGAATATGGAATATGGCAGGTCCTTTGTTTGTATACATTGAATGTTTTGCAGCTTTATTATGCCTTCAAACTACGCAAGGTTCATCAAACATACCAAAAGTTTACTTCCAGATGAAGTATTTGTTGAGACATTATATTCTTGTGGTTTAGTACAAATATAACAAAGTTTGCAAAAATACAACCCTTTTGAGGGATTATTGAGCCAAGAGTTAGCTAGCTTTTCATGAACTCCCTGATTAGGTTTTCTTGTGAGCATGTTATGTTCACATGAGTCACACAAGGAAGAAGAATCAAGAATCACAAGGTCTTGAATCTCATTTTTAAATCAAAATTTCTAATCTTTAAATTTCTCTCTATACTCTCTCCTTTTCATTTTATTTTTCACCTTTATTATATTTAAAGTCAACTTCTAAAATTTGGCATGGTCAATAATTTACGTAACAATGTATGCAATGAACTATTATATGAATGTGCTATTATTAACTTTATAACAAAAAAATAATATTCTAAGAATATAATATTATAATTTTTAAATAAATATTATGTACGACGATAAATATTATCAATTAAAGAAGAATTTCAAAGATCATGAAATATTTAATACTACCTCCATCCCTAAATAAATATCAATTGGACTAGTTTTGATATTGATCACTCACAATTTATAATAATTTACAATATAAAATTAACATCATTGTAATCTTCAGTACAATATCTTTATAACGATAATAATTTCATATTATAACTCATTGTAATTTGTGAGTAATTATTAACAAAGTAATTCAAATTAACAGTTATTTAGAGATGAAGGTAGTAATTAGTATCTAAAATGAGAAAGAAGTATTAGGTCCCATTCTGTTATACAGTTGGTTGCGGTGTGATGGAATTTGAAAAGGTGTGGTGAATTGTGGTGAGAATTATGGTAAGTGGGGTAGGTGAAGAGAAAATGTGAAAATTAGAGGAGAAAAATGAAAAATATATTAGTAATAATTATGATGTGGTGTAATGAAGTGTGATAAAAATTAAAGAGTCCGCAATCTAATACATAAAATAACGGCCTTTAGTATTTGACAAATGTGTTGTTCTGATGGTGTTGGGGTAAGTCAGTGGGCCCCTCCACAAAATTCCTGGATAGGTTTACCAATGATGCGCCACAAATAGAGTTTGTGGCACTAGTGGATTTCTGAAATCTTGTTTAGGGGAGCCTAGTTTTTCAAATTTAACAAAGTGTTAATATACATTTGTCAATTTGAAATATTGGTAAATTGAACAAGTATACATACGGATGTTAAATGAAAAAGTTCAAGTGATAGACAGTTGCCATTTGCCAAAGCTATCATCAATCATGGCCAAAGTACATCTACTCCATGTTCAAGAATGATACATGTCTAATAGATTAACATGGTCGTTAAATGTTTTAAAGTATTTACAATTTACTTTTTTGTGATTTTAAATAATAATTCCTTTGTAATAATTAAAAATGTTTATCAACTATAAACTCGTAACATTTATCGACTATGTCTACAAATATAAATAATACTTTGATCATATTAACCATAACAGTGAATACATATTTTTGCACTATTCTATATTCATAAAAAGTTAATAATAAGTTTTTATATGATTTATGAGTGGTAAGAACCCTTAGACTAATAAATATATATATCTTTAACAATTTAAATACGTATCGGTATAACTTTTGAAGGAATTTAAGAATAAAATGCTATCATTTTTATTTGGGATGGACAAAATGTTTAGTGTTTGAACCAAATTAAATGTTAATTTCTCAAATATTTACGTTCAATAAATTAGTATTTGTTTTAATTAAGTTTTCTAAAAGCTAGTGTTTTGAGTAGTATTTAGCATTTTAACTTACGTTTCTAAAATGTAAATATAGTTAGCATTTGACTAACTACATAAACTTTGGTTATTCTTTGGAAACTTTATCTTAGGAAATTAACCATAATTTTTGCGCCAACTTAAATTAATCAACAAATCTAATGGTTAAATTTACAAAACAAATTTTCTTCAAACCTTTCTAAACAACCTTCGTTAAATTAGAATATCTATCCATTATCTAAACGGTATAAATTTAGGCCATGTTGTTTTATACGATTGGTTGCGGTATGGTGCGGTGTGGTGTAATTGTGGTGGATGTAGTGGAATTATGGTGGGTTTTGGTAAGTTGTGGTGAGTTTTATTTTTCATAATTGTAAATTGTGTTGGTAAATGTGAAAAAGTAATTGGAAAAAGTGAGATGAAAAGTTGTGGTTGATTGTGGTGGGTTGTGGTAAATTGTAAAAAGTGAAATGCTCCCTTTTTTTCTCATAATATTTGTCATAGTTGACTTTTACCGTACTCAAAGTCACTTTTTGTCTGAGAATTTTTCATATATATTATTCTACTAACAATAATAATATTATATTTTAAAAATTCTTTTTTTTGTTATGAATCTTGTTGGAAAGTTATGATTTAAAATTTAATAATTTGATTGTCTGATGCCCACCATAATCGGTAGTAACTTTTGTTACATACCACCAATCGGGCTCACTCGATCCTATATATTAAAATCTGTATTATATTCCAACTCTTTTTTATCTTTCACTTTTCCTCTTATTTTATTTAACTTGATCATTTTATTAAAGTGATTTTTATTGCTCCTAATTTCTCTACCTCATACTAAGGTGGGTTTAACCAAGTCTCTTGAGTTTATTTTTAGAGAAAATCATTTGTGTCCATAATGGAAAATGAGGCTTAAGTGATGGTTTGACTAAGCCACAATTTTACTCCTAATTGAGAATTAATAGTGGAATTAGTTGGAATATTTTCCTTGGCTTTAGTCGTTCTGTTTTGTTGGGTGGTTTTGAAAACCACTCTATAAAAGCTAGTGTTAAGAAAGCAGAAGGGTGAGTGAAGTGCCTCTACTTTTAGTCTACAACTTTTCCGCCATTGTTTCAAAGCTCTTATAAATTAAACACTTGAGTGTTAGTATTTCACTTCTATATTTATGGTACTTGGTTTTATAAAACCTTGTCATTTAGACTATTAATTTTCGAGCATGGGCAAGTAATTGGTTCGGGGAATTCCTCTCGCTGCATCCGAAGGAATCCAACGGATTGTAGTATCTTGGGGGAGGACCACACTTGAATAATATTACCAGTGAGTGGGGGCATTTCCTTTCTTAGGACAGTGCTTCGTGCACGCTCTACCCAAATCAGGCTATCTCTAAACTCTATCTCTTTATATGAATTTTTATGTTGTTTATTATTTGTACACGATGTATGTATATGACTCTCTTTGTAATATTATACTCATTGGTTGTATAATTTTTCGTCCGATTGATATTATACGAGTTGTATTATATTGATGTTATGATGAATAAGATGACTCATGAATTATTGTCAAGTATATTGTCCCACTTTCTAAATAATTTTCTAACAAATCTAACAGTAATATCCTTATATAACAAATCATCGTATCCATTGATAAATTAATGGTCAAAGTTTAAAAAATTGACTCATATAATTTTGTAAGACGATAAATAATATAAAAGGGAAGGAGTATAATGATTATGGGAGAGGAAAAGGAGGTAGCCAACAAGCTCGATGAATCAATGAAGACCTTGACTAAAGTTACACACATTCATATTCATATATAAGCATATATAAGCATGAGCAGACATTTGATCGAAAGTGTTGGCTACTACTTTAATTTGATGGTAAAATAATGGTTAGCTAGCAGTAAAGGATGATGAGCAACAATTAATTGAGTTGAAAGTTAGAAGATGCTTTGTCTACAGTGTGAATCACCGACACATATTAGGGGAATCATGGGCTTCATAGGATAATGGCAAGGAATAATGCCCACCACATCACCTAATTTTGTGTCATCACTTGAGATTTTAAATCGCTTGCCATACCCTATGATATGCCACGTTTAACTACTTACAATTATATATATAATGTATGTAACATCAAACATTATGTGATCCTAAAGATTATATAGTATTTTGATACGTGAATATTTATATTTTCCCAATAAAAATCACATTGAAGGTGCATCACATGGAGGTGAACAATTAAATATGTTAAAACTTGGCCTGTTTTTCTTGTATGGTTGGTAAAATATGGAAATGATGTAATGTAATAAAATTGTGGAAAATGCAGTAAAGTATGAAATGATATGGTATAATTTGTAGAAAGTACGGTTGATGTGGTAGATGATAAGTGAGAATGTGAAAAGTAGATGAGAAAAGTTAGGAAATATATTGATAATGATTATGGTAAAGAGTGAAAGAATATTGAGTAGTATATAAGGTCTTAGAATGGTTGTTGAGAGTCAAATCTCTAAAGTACTTTTTTCTTTATTTGTCTAAGATAATGAATATAATGAGAACTAAAATGAGTGGAGTAGCATTGCACTGTGCTCCTAACCTTTGTTTGGTAAACTTGGAAATATTACGGATGTCTATATTTCGAGCAAGGTTGGTAGAAAGTTTGAAAAACTGTTTGGTTTTGTTCAACTTATTAAGGAGGATGGAGAGAGAGTGATTAAAGCTTTTAATGTTATACATATGAAAAGTTCAATTATAAAAGTTGTTTGGGCAAAATTTTGTAAAAGAATAGGTTTTGGATCCCCTCCTATTTCTTTTAGGAGGGAGAATCCTAAGCCTTAAAATGTGACCTCCATTGCTAAGGACTCGGGTTGGTTCGTAGTTTTGCTAGTCAACTTGCTAATTAAAGCTAAATCCTATTTTATGTGTGGATCGCCTAAATAGAACTTCTGATTTTTGTAGGACTATCTCTGATCTAATCAAAGCTAGATGGAATGCCCTAAATTTATTAGTAAAAAATCATATCTTGATCATCTTAATTCATTTCTAACATTGAGCTAAGAAAAGGTTCGACCTACTTATCCCATTCAAGATCGGAGTTACCCTAACAACCAATATTATGGTGTGGAATCCCACTTTGAGGTGTGGTTTTAACGCCAAGCTTGAGCCTACGAAAAGAAGAATTGAATGATTATGTTTCTCTAGGTCGCCTAATTTGAGTTATGATAGTATTCATCAAAGTACTGTTAGATAGGTGGAAATTGAGAGCCTAGTGAATGTGAAAGCACTGAACAAGGAAGCTATAGTAGAACATTGTGAAAATGTTTTGAGAGATAGAAAGCACCAGCAAGTCGACAACAACATGCTACTTAGCTTTTATAAGTTGTTTCTATTAAATTTGTTTTACCTGGGCTTGCTTGTAGTTCTCTAATTGTATCATATCTACTATCTTCCTTGTAACACTTCAAAAAAATAAAAAATAAAAATTCTTGTTTGTTACTCTATTGTATCTTGCTATTAGGCCTTGTGGATTTTTTTTTTGCGCTCAGTGTCTCTATGCCCTATTTTTCAATTGGGGCTGTAAACTATGGTTGTGTCTTGGCAGGTTGGCTTAATTGGTGAATAAAATTGGGCTTCTGCCCCTACTTATTACCAAAAAAAAAAAAAATTCAATCAAAACGACGAATACCCCAGATTTCTACGCTCCATTCTAATGGGATATAAGGAATGTGTTTGAATGATGAATCAAACACAATCAAGTTGAAAAGCAAAATGTAATACACGAGTACAAGATCAACCAAAAATACTCTGGTACCATATAATTTCAAGCAGGGATGTGAATGAAGAATGCTCAAGAGAGAGGTAGAAACTCTAGTAAGAGAAAGTCCCTTTCCTTCCCCCTCCCCCCCAACCTAGAATCCCGATGGCCCCCTTTTCTGCCCTGTTTCATTTTCTTACATGAAATGCTACATCGTCAACCTCCCCTTCTTGTTCCTCAGCTGCTGGTGTGTTTCTCCACCCTCTCATCTGCCCCATTGCTAGCTGGAAGCTATGGTTAACCTCTCCAGGTTACAAGGTCACGGGTTACTGTTATCAAACTATTTGAGTAATTCTCATAAGCACTTTCTTCTGTTTCAGAAGAAATTTAAAAAATGATTCTTTCTAAGCTCCTTTCATCCTCAAACGTCTTTATTTCGACGACAGTTCGATATTGTCTTTGGTTCTTATGGCGCAGTCTGCTGTTGCTAAGGTATTTTGCTTTCCAGTTGTGATGGCGAAATGTCGAAGAAGTCAAAGATTACAGGAGATTACTGAGTTATCTAGTGCCCAAATCTGCAATTCTTCAGATCCTTTTGGTGATTTAGGTGACAGTGTTCCTTGCTTTTTAGCATGTAGTTTATTGTTGTGGTCTCACTTGTGTTGTCGATTTTGCAGCCTCAGAACTAAGGCTCCCATTTGTTGTTTGCTATTTATTTTCAGTCTTGTTTACCCATTGTTTTGTGGTTGGGGTGGTTACATCTGGATTGTTGCTATTTAAACGGAAGTGGGAGGGTGTTGTTTCCCACACCTACATCTCACATAAGCCTTTCTCTCCAGTTATTCCATCTTATGTCTTGTTCTTTTATTAAGAAAAGCATCTCCCCTCTTGATGGAGGCCGAGGTGGAGATTCTCTCCACAACAACCCATTTCCCCCTTCTGAATATCTTTTAGAGGGGCAGACCGTGTGTAATTTGGGTGGTAGTGGGGTTGCAACTCAGCTTCCACCCCATCAACCACCCAATGACACTATCGCTCACAAACTCAAGTTCAGCTTGAGAAGTTCATGTCCTAATCAAGCTACCCCTTTGGGGGAGGAATCTGGAATTCTCCCTGAACAACCTCCTCTAGACAAGGGGAAGGCTGCCCTAGACCTTGACATGTTGTGTAATGAATCCCTTGAGCTGGATAATGTCCCCCCATTTCCTGCTGAATAGATGGAAGAGCTTAAAGCTCTATGTCTGTTGGGTAAGATATGGGGAGAAGTTACTAAGCTTTCTATTATCATTGTTAAGACTAGGCATGATTGGAAGTTTGTAAAAGGTCAGATTGACTATATTAATCTTGGTAATGACTGGATTCTGTTGAGGTTTGCCAATTCTGAAGACCGGTTCTTGGTCTTTGTGGCAAACCTTGGTTTGTCAATGGTTTTAATCTTGTCCTAAAACCCTGGAAACCTTTCTTTGATCCTTTTAAGTCTCAAATCACCTATATAGACTAATGGGTTAGAATTCCTAGGTTGCCTTAGGAATATTGGAACCTTCAATCCCTAGGTTTCCTTTTGAAAGTTATTGAGCAAGTGGTTAAGGTTGATCAGTTAACTTTTCTTAGGAAAATGAGTAAACTTGCAAGGGTATGTGTAAACCTTGACATTACCAAACCTCTAAGAGGCAGCCTAAAAGTGTTCAATGGGCTCTATTCTATCATAGTCCCCCTTATTTATGAGGGGCTCCATGAGGTTTAACTCTTTGTGGGAGTGATACTCACTTGCTGGAGGCTTGTCCTAAGTTCCCTTTCCAAGAGAAATTTGAAGTTGTTGTGGAGAAATTTTAAAACCATTCCATTTCTCCCTCCTCTTTAAAAGCTGCCAATTTGTCCTCTAGATCTAGTTCTAGCCCCCCTTCCCCTTGAAGATAGTTGGATTAATGTGACTCCGAAAAGGAGAACAAGGGTGAAAAAGCCTTCAAGGTTTGCTAAGGAGAAATCTCATGTCAATAAAGCGAATCTCTCTGACCCTGCTGCTAAAAAAAGAGTCACTGCTGAACCCCTTCCCCCCCCCCTTTTCTAAAGCTTACATGCGTCTACCTAAAGAAGCTGATAAGCTCCACCCAAGTGTTTCTGTCTTGCCTAAAGAACATGAGGGTGACATTATTTTGGCTAGAGTCTATGAAGCTAAAAGTAAGAAATTTGAAAAAGGTTACGATGATCTTATGGACTATGGGGTGAATGATGATGATAACTTCGAGGAAAGTCTCAAAAATATGATGGACCAGCTAGATGGAGAAAATGAGGTAGATATGAGCATTGATACCTCAAAGAAGAGAAAGATCATAGAGGATGGTGATGAGATCTCACCTTCTAACAACTATAATCATTCATGAGTTCTTTAAGTTTGTTTTTTGCTTGTAAACCTCTCTTAGTGAGGTCTCCTATATTAGTGAGGATTGAAAATAATTTTTATATCAGGTTGCATTGTACTTTTGTGCTTCTTTTGTCTACAAGACTTGCTTGTACTATTGGGAAGGTTGATAACTTCCTTAGTTGGATCTGCCTCCTGTACCGGTGTTCCAAGACCTATGAGGTCAAGAGAATGTTAAGATTCACTTTGTATGTTAAGCTACCTATTTTATCCTGTTTGGTCTCTGGGGCAGTTTGCTTGCCTAGCTATGATTTATTTGTCTCTCCCTTGCCTTTTGCTTTCAGTATGAGGATGGGAGCTTTGATAACTAGTGTTTGCCCCTTTTCAGGTAGGTAACATAGTCTATCATCTTTTGGCCTCTTTTGGTCAAAAAGTTTGCTTGCTCCTCTGGTTATGATTGCTTTACTGATGGCACTAGTTGGCTTATTCTTTTTGGGATTGGTGTTTTTTTTGCACCATTTGCTAGATCTTGTTCTGTTGGTTTTTGTTGCTTTGGGTTCTGTGGATTTGTGTTGCCACTTGCCACCCTTAGGGTTAGGCAACCATACCCTAGTTTCCACAAGAAAAATTTCAGCTTGGTCAATGATGTAAGATGTCTTTTGTGCCCCAACTGCATTTCCTGAGACCATTATTCTTGTGTTTCTTTTCTCCTTTTTTGAGGTTTTTCTTGTGTTAGTTTGGGCCTTTCTTGTGCTTCACTATTTTGTCTCTTTGTGGGATTTGGCTTCGTTTTGGCTCCTCTTTCTCTAGTTAAGTTATTCTCCTTCTAAGGAGTACACTCGTTTTTCTGTTTTTCTCGCTTTTCTCCCCTTTCTTTTTGGCAATTGTTTTTGCCTTGCTTTTTCTCGTTATTGGCTTGCTAGGTTACCTTGTGGTTTCTTTGTTGTCTTTTTGGTCTTTCTTTGCAGGAAAGTTGGTGGGGACTCTTGATCCATTGCTCAAAGGGCCCTTGGCCCCTTGTGTTGGGAGCTACTAGTTGATGAACACAAAGGGGTTTGAGGTTTTTCTAAAAGCTAGCTGTTTTTTGGCTAAGGGCTTCAAAGATGACAAGGAGATCCAAGCTTCCTGCTTTGAGCATCTTCCTTTGTTCCTTTTTAGTTTGCTACATGTTGACCTTGTAATTCTTAGAGTTTTTATTTTTTTTGTGATTACCTGATTCTTTTATCTTTTTTGCACAAACCTACCTTTAAAGGGGGTTTTTCAGAACTAATAGATTTATCCATTATGAGCATTTGGGATAATTGGAAAAACAGTTTTATGCATGGGTTGCATTCATTTCACTTGTTGTTCAAAACGCAAACCAGTTGAAAGAGGCTTGACAGACTGTTCGGTTGTAATTTTTGTGGTTTTATAAGTTAGGGTTGTCGGTCCACATGGATGGGTGTTAGGCTTGATTGAGGTAGTCGGTTTGCGTTGGGGTTTTTCTCAGTGCGGAAAGCAATAAATTATGTAAATTAAGCAATAAACTAACCTAGACATGATAATAATCAAGGAAGCAATAAAACATGAAAGCAGTTAAGAACAAGAAATAAGAAAGCAATAAAAAGCAATGTAATAGAAAGCAATAAAACTAATAATGAAATTAGGCACAAGAGATTATACCTTTGATGATCTAAACTTCAAATCTTCAATCTACCTTTGCAATTTCCCCCGAACAAACAAGAAATTTTGGATTGGATTACCAAGGATCCCCCAAATTCTCACTAGGAAGTAGAATTGGAATTCCTTAACCCTCCTCCCCACTAAAAGATGGATTTGATTTGGCTAACCCTAGAAAGCTTTTGAAATCAACATCAATGGAGAATAGAGAGAGAGAGAGAGAGAGAGAGAGAGAGAGAGAGAGAGAAAGCTTGTAAAACTTCAATGAGATTACTCGAAAGAAGAGTTTAATAACAATTGCAAGAAGACTTAAAGAAAGCTTGAAGAACAATGGAGAAAACTTGAAGAATAATTAAAGAAAGCAATTGAAGAAAGCAATTAAATCTAATCTAATCCTACTCCTAAAACTTAAATAAAAGCTAAGCTAAAAGATCAAAACTAAAATAATTAGTTCTGAATTACATTGGGTATTTATAGAAGAAGGAGAACGAAACCCAAAACCCTAAAACTAACTCAGCAAAACGCGCATCAGCTTCGCAGATTTCCGCAGAACTTCGGGTGACTCGGGCGAGTCAATGTTCTGTCCCGCTCCCTTGGCCTATGTATTTGTTGCCCCAGAAGCCTGACTCGGGAGAGTCAGCAGATGACTCGGGCGAGTCACTGTTCTGGGCAGCTTTTCCATGCCGACTTCAAATGCGCATAACTTCTTCATCCGAACTCCATTTTAGACCCGTAAGATATCGATGGAAAGCTCTCGGTGTGTACTTTAAGCTCCTAATATGTTAGACCAATCGGAGTTGTAACGAAGGAGTTATGACCCAAAGAGTGAAGGTACACGTATTTCAAACCTTTGAGTCTGTACCGCTCCCCTGTTTTGCGCCAATCTTGACATGGAATTTCTGGCTTCGGTTTCGCCTCGGCTCTCGGATCGGGTTGACTTAGTTCTCGGCTCGGGTTGACTTGGTTTGACTCGGGAAATCGCTCGGGATTCCCTAAAAACCTTCAATTAAGCCCAAACTTCTTCTAACTCCTTATTTTCCTACAAAACACCAAATCACTATATCTAATATATACAAAGGGCTAAAATAAACACAAACACCTTATAAAGGAGATAAAATTCGGCTCTGAACGAGACCGAACACCACTCCAACACAAGGGTTTGCTCGCCCGGAGCAAACTAAAAACAAAGAAAAAGACTAGAAAAAGAAAACTAAAACTCTAACTCACTTTCGCAGGAATCGCGGATGCATTTGGCACATGCATCAAGCCCTTTAAACCCCCTGGTAGCCCAGGTGGACGAGGTAGGTCTCGTGAGGGTTTATAGCAACTATACCCACAAAAGCCCAAGAAAAAGGAGAGAGGGAAAGTGATAAACAAAACAAGTTTGAAAAGAAAGAAAGGAAAAACTGCTCGTTTCAAGAATCAAGATGTTTTAATCAAGAAAACGATATTAATCCTCCAAAAGGAACTGTTATGAGCACTCACATACACCTAACCCAGACAACTGCCAATCTTAGGGGTTTTGATCCTTTACTCCTCATGTAAAGTTAAATCCCACTTGCGTAAAAGTTTTAGAAAGTTCTAACTGATTCCAAATGACCCCAAAGACTCACGCCCGAGCTTAAAACAAACGAACAACAGAAAATAAACAAGGAGTTGTCCTCCCCCGCATTTGGTCGCCCTTGGCTTGGTGAGGGCCGCAGGTGATGCAAGGAAAGACCCCTCACTTTATTAACACTTCAAGCTTTCTTTATCTTTTGGGTTGGGTGTTCCCAAGTTTTTTATGGTCAGTATTAGCCTTATTTTCGGGAATTGGACGGCCCAAAATGGGGTTTACCCTCCCAACACATTCTTTTCCATTCACCTCTTCGTCGCGAACGATACAGAAGGAGGTTTAAGGGGTAAAAGCGTCGTACCGCTAATACCGGGCCCGTGTAGGTTGGCTAAGTGTATGGTGGTTGATGTTGTAAAGCCGGCACGCCCCACTTAATCAATTTATTTAACTTTGCTTCCTTTTTCTTTCTTTTGCTTTTGCTTTTTCTCTTTTTTTTTCTTTTTGGAAAATAAGCTCGGACATGAATCCCTAGAATCTCCCAGTTTCAACCAGAACATAAAAAAGAAAGAAATGGGATCTCGCTAGACACTCAATGAAAGGAATCTAATTAAGGTAAGTCATGACAATCGCTTGAGATAGGGTCAAAAATGCTCAAACCGGTTTCTTTTAAAGAAGATTAAGAACGGCTTCCCAATTTTGACAACGAAATTCAAGAAACAAAGCAAAAACAAAACAAAACGAAAATCGAAAACTTTTAAGGTTTTTCACTCCCATTTTTCTCCTTTTAAGCACAAACATTTTTAGATTTTAGGACACAAACTACGAAAAACAAAACTAAAAGACTCAAAACTAGATTGTCTACCCATGAACAATGAAAAATAGCACCCCCACTCCAACACAAGACATCACAATGTCTCCATCATGAGAAGGGTGTCTCAAGTAAGGTAGAAGACGTAAAAACACACAAACAAACACATAACAAACAAAATGGTGGCGACCCGAGCCCACACCGCTCCAACATCAACATTAATGGAGAATAGAGAGAGAGAGAGAGAGAGAGAGGAAGAGAGAGAGAAATCTTGTAAAACTTCAATGAGATTACTTGAAAGAAGAGTTTAATAACAATTTCAAGAAGACTTAAAGAAAGCTTGAAGAATAATGGAGAAAACTTGAAGAATAATTAAAGAAAACAATTGAAGAAAACAATTAAATCTAATCTAATCCTACTCCTAAAACTTAAATAAAAGCTAAGCTAAAAGATCAAAACTAAGATAATTAGTTCTGAATTACATTGGGTATTTATAGAAGAAGGAGAACGAAACCCAAAACCCTAAAACTAACTCAGCAAAATGCGCATCAGCTTCGCAGATTTCCGCAGAACTTCGGGTGACTCGGGCGAGTCAGTGTTCTGTCCCGCTCCCTTGGCCTATGTCTTTGTTGCCCCAGAAGCCTGACTCGGGCGAGTTAGAAGATGTTTCGAGCGAGTCACTGTTCTGGGCAGCTTTTTCCTGCCGACTTCAAATGCGCATAACTTCTTCATCCGAACTGCATTTTGGACCCATAAGATATCGATGAAAAGATCTCGGTGTGTACTTTAAGCTCCCAAAATTTCAGACGAATCGGAGTTGTAACGAAGGAGTTATGACCCAAAGAGTGAAGGCACACGTATTTCAAACCTTTGAGTCTGTACCGTTCCCCTGTTTTGCGCCAATCTTGACATGGAATCTCTGGCTACGGTTTCGCCTCGGCTCTCGGTTTGGGTTGACTTAGTTCTCGGCTCGGGTTGACTTGGTTTGACTCGGGAAATCGCTCGGGATTCCCTAAAAACCTTCAATTAAGCCCAAACTTCTTCTAACTCCTTATTTTCCTACAAAACACCAAATCACTATATCTAATATTTACAAAGGGCTAAAATAAACACAAACACCTTATAAAGGAGATAAAATTGGCTCGGAACAAGACCGAACACAGACCCATCATTAGACTAGACTTTTTCCTTTAGCAATCTTTCAGCATGAATCCTTTTCTTTCTCAGACCATTGTCATATTTTTCTTGACACTGATCTAGATAGGATGCATGCAAAAAACAAACTTTTTAGGTTCAATCAAAATTGGACAACTTATGATAAAGTCAATCTGTTGGTTAAACAAGGTTGGAAGGTCAATTCGGTTGGTTATCCTATGTATAATATAACTAGGAAACTGAAAATTATTAAACGTTCTCTACGTGATTGGAATAGACAAAACAATGGTAACTATAAAGAAAGATTGGAAAATAATCTGAAAAAGCTGCAATCCGTGGAGGAAAAACTATTGCAATATCCCACTAGTCCACGTTTCAATGAGTGGCACATTAGGCTCATCAGACAAAGAGAACGCATGCTTTTGTATAATCAAAGATACTGGGGGAAGTATAACAAAAAGAAATGGCTAACTGAAGGAGATCGTGGCTCTTCCTTCTTCCATAGAGTAGTAACTTTTAGAAAGAAGAAATCTCTAATTACGAGAGTTAAGGATTCGTCAGGAGTTTGGCTACAAGAAGAAAAGGACATTCAAAGTCGGTTTATTGAGGAATTCACTTCAAGATTTAAATTTTCAGGAACAACCAGGGTTGGTAACTTACCAACACTACCGACAATTTCCCAAGATCAAAGTCAGAATCTCGTAAAACCAATTAGTGATGATGAAATTTCCTTAGCAATTTCCCAAATGGACCCTGCAAAAGCGCCAGATCCGGATGGATTTGGAGCTATCTTCTTTTAAAAGTTTTGGAATCTTATTGAGCCTGAAGTTTCAAAAGCAATCAGGGATTTTTTTCTCTAATGGCAAATTGTTAAAAGAAGTCAATCATACCTTTATAGCCCTCATCCCTAAAGTTGATGATCTGACCTTACCAATCCATTCAAACCTATCAATCTTTGTAATACCCTTTATAAGATTATTGCAAAAATTCTAGTCAACCGACTGAGACTGATTTTGGATGACATCATCAGCCCGGTCCAAAGTGCCTTTGTTCCCAATAGACAAATCCATGATAATGTATTGCTTGCTCATGAAATAATGCATAAATTCAAATAGTTCAAGTCATCCAAACCATGGATAACCTTAAAACTTGATATAGAAAAGCCTACAACAGAGTCGAATGGAAATTTCTTAAACAAGTTTTATACAGTATGGGTTTCCCTCCTTGTTGGATTAATTGGGTTATAGAATGTATCTCAACAGTCTCCTATTCCGTCATTGTAAATGACCAACTGTGTGGAATGATTAAACCAACTAGAGGTTTAAGGCAAGGAGATCCCCTTTGGCCCTACCTATTCTTATTATGTATGGAAGTGTTAACCCAAACTCTGACACAACAAAGTTTGGATAAAAAGAAAGGATTAGGTATCAAAATTTGTAGAAGTGGAAAATTATTCCCTGCCTCCTCTTTGTTGACGACAATTTTCGTTTTCGCAAAGGATCTGAAACAACTTGTAGGAACCTGAAATCTATTCTTGACTCTTTTTGTGAACAATCAGGTCAACTTATCAACTACCATAAGTCTTTTATGGTTGTCTCGGCAAAAGCTTCTACCATGTATGTGGATAGGGCTAAGGGAATCTTCAACATCCCCATGAAAGAATCTCTTGGTAAATATCTTGGTTGTCCTTCAGTCTTGGGAAGTGAAAAAAATAGAGCATTTCTTGCCAATTTTGGAGAAAGCTAGCAAAAGACTGTCCAATTGGAAAGCCAACTCAGCCTCTAAAGTTGGTAGAACTGTTCTGATTCAGTCTAATTTAGAATCTATCCCAGCCATACTATGCAGCGTTTCCTTTTTTCCACAATCCACATGTGATAGTGCAGACAGGATAAATATGAATTTCTTCTGGAAAAATTCTTCTAATAAGGGTATGTCTATGATCTCCTGGGAAAAAATTTGCAGACCTAAAGATAAAGGAGGTCTCGGGCTAAGAAAAACTTGGCCTTCCAATGTAAACTGGTTTGGAAGCTCATGCGCGAAGAAAATAATCTCAGCGTTTCTCAGACGGCGACAAAGTATAAACATCTAAATAATTGGTTTCAGAAAAGGCTGAAGCCTTCAGACTCTTGGGTTTGGAAAAACCTGTTGTAACCACAAATTTTCGGGTCTAAAATAAATATAGACAAGAAAATAATGGACAAATATAATTTTTGTATTATATTCAAAGAATTTGGGTACAATCTCTATAATATTTGTTACAAGATGAACAAATAAAAATCCTCTGATTCGATCCCCGTCTTCTTGAAGGAGGACCGATGGGCTTGAATCTCGATCAAGTTGGCGTTGAATCTCTAAAACAAACAGCGCATAGTAAAGTGTTGTTTAATTCTAGAGAGAGTCTTCTTGAGAGTTAATTTTTTCTCCCTAAATGAGAGTGACTAGAGTCCTATTTATAGAGAAGGAACTCCCTCTCTTGGGTGACTTGTTAGTCTTCTTGGGCCATTGACTGGGCCTTGGGTTTGGGTGGATTTGACAGTCCATTTGACTTTGACTTGGTAGTCATTTGGGTCTTGACTTGATAGTCAATTTGAGCAAATTTCACTTAAATAAATTAAATTAATTAATTTGGACCGACCAAAATAATCAACATAATTTATTTCAACTTTTGACATTATTTTGATTTTTTTAGTGTCTACAAATTGCCTCCTTGAGACTAGGTTGTGTACAATGTCAAATGTCTGAACACGAGCGACATCTCGACACATTTTTTTTACTTGTCTTGGCAAATCGTTGACTTGTTGTCTCGACACAGTCGATTAGCTTGTCGCGTTGTCGACTCAGTTCATTGTGCCATCGACCTCACTTATTGCATAATTGACGTCTCACGAGTTGGCAGATCTCATTGTTCATCATATTTGCAAAATATGGCAAGACATGATTTGATACCATCTTGTAACTATGCACTGAAGATATTTAACTCCATTGTGTAATATTAATTGGGTAAGTAATTGCATAACCAAATCATTGCCTCCATTATTATGTATAACTAGGCAAGTAATTGTAGAATGGAATCACTACCTCAATTATATATATGTAGTTCATCTCCTTTGTACACACATGACATGGCAATCTTGGGACTTTTGCATAACATAGCGACGGTGAAGGTAACTATAATCCCCCCCCCCCTTTTTTTTGTTTTTTTTTTCCGGTGTGTGTGAAGTGCGATCCCATATCACATGGCCTTTTGTTCCCTTTATCAATGTAAATTATCACTAGTCATCCAAAGTCAGTGGTCGACCATATGACATTTCAGTGCTTGATCAAGCTCTTATCTCCTTCACATGCAATTAATCACATAGGATCATATTATGATTGTCTTCATATCACACTTGTCTATATAAAAGAAGAAAGATGGTGATCAGGGCATGCTTCCATGACAGTTTCTCCCAATTGTTCTTGACCATCCTTTTTTCCTGTTTACTTCATTAATTATGCCATGGCAGCAGTGAAGATACATTCACAACTACAACAGTTGATCGGGACACCGCTTGCACAACTAAATTTCATCAAATTTATGTCTTTATGTCCAAATTCAGTCATGTCAATTAATCACATAGGATCATATTATGATTGTCTTCATATCACACTTGTCTATATAAAAGAAGAAAGATGATTTTGGAAGACCGAGTACCGCCAAAGAGAAGGATAACGGGCTCCGCTTTACGTAGAGGTGTTTATCCTTGTTCAAGTGACGACTCGGATGACTTTGAAGACCGACTACCGCCATAGACAAGGATAACAGGCTCCGCTTTTGCGTAGAGGAGTTTATCCTTGTTGAGGTACGACTCGGATGACTTTGAAGACCGAGTACCGCCGTAGACAAGGATAATGGGCTCTGCTTTTGCATAGAGGAGTTTATCCTTGTTGAAGTGATGACTCGGATGGCTTTGAAGACCGAGTACCGCCATAGACAAGGATAACGGGCTCCGCTTTTGCGTAGAGGAGTTTATCCTTGTTCAGGTGACAACTCGGATGACTTCTAGAAGACCGAGTACTGCCGAAGACAAGGATAATGGGCTGCTTTTACGTAGAGGAGTTTATCCTTGTTGATATGACGACTCGGATGACTTTGAAGACTGAGTACCGCCATAGACAAGGATAACGGGCTCCGCTTTTGCGTAGAGGAGTTTATCCCTGTTGAGGTGATGAGTCGGATGACTTTGAAGACCCGCCGCATGCCAGGATGACTAACCCATTTGAGAGTCAATAGATTTTCTTTGCTCGCGTTGGTACCCTCTTTTTTTTGTCTATTTCCTTTACCCGCTTTTTGTTTTTTTTTTTTGCAAGCTTACGAGGGTACACGATGTATGCTACTTGTACTTGTAGATGCCAAAAGATGGACATGATCTGAAGAGGTTGGTGATTTGAAGGAAGCATCCGACAACTACGTCGATGGCAGGTGTGGCACCGCTGTTGCTGCTCACGTGGCGGAAGCGGCCAATAATTGTGAGAATGACCCAATTGTTGGTGCAGGCTTGCACTACGACGACAATGATGACGACGCAATTGTTGGCCCTGACATGAAGAGTATCACCAACAGTTGTGGTGACACTATTGATGGCACAATGCTTGATGGTCGTCAACGATCATAGTCGTCAAGGATTAACTAGAAGTGGTATGCCAACAATGCTAGCAACACCATCGTCGGCGCTGACTTGAAGGTCACCAACAATTGTGACATTATGAAAGTTAGTGTCACTTGACACAAGATTTTGTTGGCTCCACACTTTGAATGACTTAGGAGTCCTCGGAATTTATGACTTGAGGGTTCATAAGCTTGATAACTTAGGAGTCTGGGATTTAGCTAACTTGAGAGTTTGCTATCTTGGTCAATCGTATTGACTTACAAATCTTTTGGCTTCAGTGTCCGCTCGCAGCGGCTTGAAGATCTGTGATTTAGTTGGCTTGTGAGTCTTTTTGTAATGACTTGAAAGTCTTTGATGACAACTTGAGAGTCTATTCATGTAGACGTAGAAGTCAAATTGATCATGAATTGAGAGGCTTTGATGATGACTCGGGAGTCTGTTCATGTAGACATAGAAGTCAAATTGATCATGACTTGAAAGGCTTTGATGATGACTTGGGAGTTTGTTGACTTGAGAGTCCTTTGATCATGACTAGAGAGTCTTCAGTGATTTGGTAGAATTAAAGTCTTTGATGATGACTTAATAGTCATTTGGGGATCACTTGGAAGTCTATGGATGATGACTTGAGAGTATTTTGGGGATGCCTTGGAAGTCTATGGATGATGACTTGAAAGTCTTTTGGTGATGACTTGAAAGTCTTTGGCCATTTGATACACTTGTGAGTCTTGTGTGTCAACTTGGGAGTCTCTTGATTAGGTTGACTTGGGAGCCATTGGTGGCAAGTTGGAAGTCCTTGTGTACTTGGGAGTTTTTTTAAAAAAATTTTTTATGATGACTTAGAAGTCTATGACGATCACTTGAAAGTTTTTGTTGCTTGAGTCCTTTTTTTTAGGTGACTTCTCTTTGCCCTCCTAGGGTGTCCTCTCTCCTTGCGCGCGTCACATCTAGTCAGACTCATCGGTGTCTTCTTCATCTACGATGATTTTCCCTTCCTTCACTAGCTGCATGACTTGCTCTTTGAATGCTTTGCATTTTTCTAGTGGGTAGCTGACAATCCTATGGTACTTGCAATACTTAGGATTGTTCACTCTTCCTACTTTTTCAAGGCGCTTTGGCTCAGGGAGTTCTATGAGTCCCTTTTCAAGGAGTTTGTCCAACATTTTTGGCGCATCAGAGTCAGAAAAACAATAGCTATTTTCTTCAATCATAAGGTCTCTTCTTGGCATGTCTTCATAAGTAGTTATGGACACACTATTGTTAGAATGTTTTCCATGGTTGGCAATTATAAACTCTATGTCATGAGCTTGTGTCACCAAATCTTCAAAACTCTTAGGTTTGTTTACTTGCAAGGCATAAAGTATGTTCCAATCCATTCCTCGAGCGCACATGTCGACCGCAGAGGTTTCTGAAACACGATCCTTGCACATTAGGGAAAGAGCACGCCAACGGTTGATGTAGTCAACAACTGGCTCGCCACCCCATTGTTTGGTGTTCGTGAATTTTGTCATGCTAACGATACGACTCGTGCTGTAGAAACGATTTAAAAACTCCTCCTCCATTTGCCCCCAACTATTGATGGATTCAGATACAAGGTTGGTATACCAACCAAATGCGGTTCCTTTTAAGGAGCGTACAAATTGCTTGACTAAGAGATCTCCGTTTGTGCCAGCATTCTTGCATGTCTCCACGAAGTGTGCGACATGCTGCTTTGGGTTACCATGTCCATCAAATTGATGAAATTTGGGAGGTTGGTAACCATGTGGCATACGAAGAGTGTTGATTCTCTTAGTGTATGGCCTAGTGTACCTGTGAGTTCTTGGTGAAGCTTCTCCTAATTGATCCTTGAGTGCCTTTGCGATCAAATTTTGGATTTGTTCCGTAGTCATTGAGCTTGTCGTTGATAATGGCTTGTCGCTCTTCTTAGACATGTCACTCTCATCCTCACTTTCACTAGATTCGTTTTCTCCCTCTGCGTCTGATATTTACAAAAAATTACTTAGAGGTACCCTAACTTTTAAAGAAACTATTTTTTGGTAACCCAACTTTTGAAAACTAATTTTTAGGTGCCCCAACTTTTAGGAATAGTAATTAGGAGGTGATTTTCCGGCCAAAGTCCGATGGATTATGTAAACTGACCGAAATATCCTTAATTTTTTTATAGTGATTACCTATAATGCCCTTTTAATTCCCCGCCTTCACTAATTGGGTATTAGAATGTTATGTCTTGTCTGATACCTCCTCTCCATCGACAATCAACCCCCTCAACTTCCACTCTCTTCAATCGAAGATATGTCCTATGGTTAGGGTTTAATCGTTCTTGTTGACGGGGGATTTGAGGAAAGCATTGTCGCTCGTCATTTCTTCACTATCGCTCGTCAATCTTCTTGGTCGTCAATCCCAAATTCGTTTTCAAAGCCCTAAACCTTAATCCCAAAACTCTAAAACCCCCAAATTCGTTTTACCTCCCAAATTTCCAATATCATTTTCAAACTCGTTTGTTTGCAACAGAAAAACACCACAGTTTGATTTTAGATCCAAAAATAGTTTTCAAAATTCGCAAAATCCCCAGCCAAACATTGATGTACTAACACATACTTAGTGAAATACATACATTATCTCTTCTTTAACCAATCTTCCTTTCAATGACTTCCACTCTTGTTTAACCTATCTCCTTTCAATGTATGTGACTCTTGTTTAACCTATCTCCTTTCAATGGTTGTGACTTAAAAGTGACAGAGAAGAAACAGAAGAACAAAAGAAGAAACGAAGAACAAAACGAATGGGAGGGGGGTTATTAACGACCTTTTTTATTGTTTTCTAACAAATAAAGAGCATTTTCGTCCACAAAAACACTTAATAAATTTCCCACCTAAAACTCACCGGTAAATTCAAATCATTGGCTGGAAATTCACCTAATTATTCCTAATTCTAAAAGTTAGGGTACCCCAAAGTTAGTTTTTAAAAGTTGGGTACCAAAAAAACATTTCACCTAAAGTTAGGGTACTTCTAAGTAATTTTTTGGAATATTTATTGAGAGACTTTGTTGGTCGTTGCTTTAACTTCTTCTCCAACTTAGCAATCTTTCTATCTTGACGCTTGATTTGCGCGTCCTTCTCTTCGCTCTCTTGAGTAAGCTTCTGTAACAAGGCTTTTATGTTAGCCATTTCTTCTTCTATAGTCACAACTCCTGTAACCATGACCGACATAGTAACAAGATCAGATGACCTTGTTTTACTTTGAACTTCCCTCACCATGCCAATGGCCTCGTGTTTCATCTTCACAATTGTTGCGAGCCCTTCCTTAGGAGATAGATTGGTTGAAGTCTTTGTAGCCATGTCTTATTAGTGGAGAGGTTCTTGAAAGTCTTGTTTTCAGAGATGGAGATGAGAGGTAGAGATTGTCCCACCAGGCGTGCCAAAATTTGTAACCACAAATTTTCGGGTCTAAAATAAATATAGACAAGAAAATAATGGACAAATATAATTTTTGTATTATATTCAAAGAATCTGGGTACAATCTCTATAATATTTGTTACAAGATGAACAAATAAAAATCCTCTGATTCGATCTCCGTCTTCTTGAAGGAGGGCCGATGGGCTTGAATCTCGATCAAGTTGGCCTTGAATCTCTAAAACAAACAACACATAGTGAAGTGTTTGTTGTTTAATTCTAGATAGAGTCTTCTTGAGAGTTAATTTTTTTTTCCTCCCTAAATGAGAGTGAGTAGAGTCCTATTTATAGAGAAGGAACTCCCTCTCTTGGGTGACTTGTTAGTCTTCTTGGGCTGTTGACTGGGCCTTGGGTTTGGGTGGACTTGACAGACGATTTGACTTTGACTTGGTAGTCATTTGGGTCTTGACTTGGTAGTGAATTTGAGCAAATTTCTCTTAAATAAATTAAATTAATTAATTTGGACCGACTAAAATAATCAACTTAATTTATTTCAACTTTTGACACTATTTTGATTTTTTAGTGTCTACACCTGTGCAAAGCCTTTAGTTTTTGTAAAAAAGGCTTCAGGTGGAAAATTGGAGATGGAGCAAAAACAAGCTTTTGGACTGATAATTAGTGTCATCAGCAACTTTAATCCAAGCTGATAAATCATACTAATACTGCATCAAGTAGTGATGTTAAAGTTAAAGATTTCATTTTAAATAGTGATTGCGACTATGATAAGCTTAGACGAGTTCTTCCAGAACATCTAGTAAAACTGGTTCAACAAACCCCACTGCCAGACGGTTGCGAACAGGATGAGTTGTGTTGGGGTCTAATTGGTAGTGGCAATTTCTCCACCAAATCTGCTACATGGCTCTGCCATAATCTTAGTTCAACCTCCAAGTGGGAGGGTAATTAGATGTGGAAGCTTGACTTACAACCTAAACTCAAGGTTTTTCTTTAGCAAATCATTTTTGATGGCCTTCCTCTCAAGGGGTACGTCCTGAGAAGAGGCATTATGTTAGATCCCTCGTACCCTATCTGTCTTCAAGCAAAAGAGACAGATAATCACCTTTTTCACCATTGTTGGTTCACAAAGAAGGTCTGCGATACAGCAAAAGCCCATAAGTGGTTGGCCACTATGATCAACTGGCCAATGGAGAGTACCGGTCCCACCATCATCAACCTTCTTAAAAACTCCCTTCCTATTAATGAGTTTTTAAGAGCAATTCATCTAATTTGGAGCATTTGGAAAGATCGTAACAGCTGCGTCTTCAACAAAGTCGTCTTCAACCCTTTCAGAATTATCTTGCGTGCCAAGAGAAGTTTTGTGGAGTGGAGGGCCAGGAATAAATTCTCCTCACATAGTCCAACGTCTGCAACCACCAACCACCTTATAAACACTGAAAAGGTCATTAAAGTTCGTTGGGAGCTTCCACAGCCGGATTGGGTCAAGCTAAATTTTGATGGCTCTCTTAATAGTCATGGATCGGTAATTGGTTTTGTGATTTGTGACCATTGCAATAGACTCATCAAGGCTGGAGCAGCCCCTGTCAAGTCCGATTCTATCCTAATTACTGAAGCTCGAGCTCTAAGAGCTGGTCTTCACCAATATCCTCCTTGGGTCCCCAAAAGTTCAAATTAAAAGAGATAGTCTGATCCTCATTGAGGCATTACAAGGTGTTATCAACATCCCCTGGCAGATCAACATGGTTAGTAGATACATCAAACGACTACTCAACCAGTTCCACAATTTTACATTGCGTCATATCTTCCGAGAAGCCAACACTGAATCAGATTGGTTGGCTAACTGATGTATTTCGGCCCACACCTGAAATACATCTGTCTAGCCTAGGTCTCACTTTTGGGGACCCTAGGTTCATGGAAGGAAATGGAGGCTCACATAGCCATGGACTTACCTTTGGAGACTCAAGATTCATAGAGGATAATGGAAACCTATCAATGTCAAGTCCAAAGAAAAAAGGTCCAATTCAATTACAAGGAAGTAGAACGGGGCAAAGAGGAAAGAATGAGCATAGAGGCCCATAGGCCCATTCATATGGTGTGCTCCTTATGGCAAGAGGATGTCCAAACATCCTAATATCTGCAAAGTCACGCCAACAAGCCTAAGGCAAGGCCCAAGTTCACGTCCAAATGGAGCTTTATCAATTTTGATTTAATCTTTTGGACGTAACTTTATTTTATTAGCTTATTATTATTTTGGTGTGATTAGCTTTTAGTTTTATTTTTAATAAATGTAAGATGTCATGTATATTATAGACTTGAGCATCAAGTCATAGGAAGTCCAATAGGAGTCTAGATAAGTCTAGAATATTCTAAGTTGTTCTAGAATATTCTAGAAGTGTGTGTGTGAGATTAGGCGCCAAGTTAGTCTTGTAATCCTAGATAAGGTTAGCTTATTTTGTAACTAATCTATCTTGGATTAGGAAAGCCAAATCCTAAAAGGATTATTATCTCTTGTAACCAACTCCCCTTAGGATAAGGAGTCCTAATCCAAGGAGAAGATGGAGTAAGATAACATCTAGTATTAAGAGTCCTTGGCTTGCATGTCAAGTTATAAGAATCCTAGTAGGATAAGGTGGCTTGCACGCCAATCTTAGTAGTCCTAAGAGGTTTAGGACTTAGTTAGTATAAATAGCTTAGGCTTGTAATCGTTTGATACACAATCAAGTTTAGAAATATGAATCAAGCTTTGAGCTTACCCCCTAGAGTGTTTGGATAAACCTCTCTCCTTTTCTTCTATTGTATCTTAGCATGGCACCCAAGTGGTTAGGAAGAGCTTGATCCTAGGTTGCGGTCTAGATCAAGTTAGCCCTAGGTTGTCTAACTTGTGGATTCAAGTTAGAAACTTAGCTCTATCCGATTTTATCTTTCTATCAATACAGTTAAGATAATTTCTCAATTATCTTTCTATCAATATAGAAGATAATCCCCTTTGTTTACCCCCTCCATCCCAACGTTCCACTCCCTCTCTCTCTCAAACGATCACTTCTTCTCTCTCACACAAAAGCTCCAACAAACTCCCTCTCTCTCCATAACAACCTTCCAACAACTTTTCTCTCTCCTCCAACAAACTCCCTCAATCAATACTCTCTCCACCCCCACAGAGGCCTCACGCCACATCCCTAAACTCCCTCCATAATTCGTCCAACTCCCTCACACAAGCCTCCATCAAGAATCCCTCTTCCCTATTCAAGATTCAATCTTTATTGTTTCTTGAATCCACAAAAGTCCTCACGACAAAGTAGCATGTTTTCCCTCCACTTTCTCTCTCCTATTCACGTGAACCTACCCTTCTCCTACCCTAAATCACGTGGAGTGTCCCATGTTGAGATTGGTTGCACGTCTCCCTTGATGTGTAATTGATCAAGATACAATCTTTGATCCCATTATACATCACTAACCATGGGCATTCTCTTCAAAATCTTACTGTTTTGAACTACCCTCCTTCTGTAGTTTTTTCTTCTTTCCTTATTAATGATAACTTGGGGAAATGCCTTGACAAAAGGATCCCCTAAGTTTCTTTATATTCTCTTTTACCCGGTTCCAAAAAAAAAATAATAATAATAATTTCAAGCAATTTGAGATGTTTTGGAGAGAGAGAGAAAGATCAAAGAAGGGTTTAGAAAAACAAGGCAATGGTTTCAAAGGTATGAAGCAGAATATTCTTTCCATCCATGAATTCAGAGACATTAAATACATGCTCAAAACTTAAACATGGTACAACATACAACAACAGAGTACCTTCATGTTACACTCTTACACAACAACAGGAGCCCCCTACTTAAAGAGTAAATTCCAGTTCATCACAAAGCATATACCCCTTTTGCTTCAATCACAACACCACCAAGTCCTCACTGCATCAATGATTTAAGCGACCGAGCAGAGTCATTTGAGTTGGGAAAAGAACAAACCTACATCTCATGGCTTTGTCATCAGCCATTCCTGTACAAACCTGCAAATTGTTGTTTCCTCTGTTGTCATTATAAATCCCATTTCACAAGATGTACAATTGGCTGAGCTGAAGGTGGGGTTTCGAAACTTTGGCTCAAAACTTAGGCCTTGTTCTTTTATGCGGTTGGTATGGTGTATAAATTGTGCAGTATTTTGAAATTATGGAAAGTGCGATAAGGTGTGGAATGATATGATAAAATTTGTGGAAAGTGTGATTGATATGCCAGGTGATGAGAGAAAATGTGAAAAGTAGAGGAGAAAAGTAAGGAGATATATTAGGAATCATTATGATAAAAGTGTGGTATGGTATGGTAAAGTGTGGAAGAACATTGAATAGTATGGGGAGTTATAGTACTTGTACCGCACCTCAACGCATACAAAAGAACAGGGCCTAAAGTAGGAAGTTGGAAGAATAAGACAGTACCTTTAAAGAACAAGGTAAAAGACTAAGCATCTCTCATGCTAATATTCAGGCTGTTGCGCATTGTCCTCCTTCCAACAGCACCAGCGATGCCATTGCCTTTCCTCATCATCGCTACAAATTCACTATAATCGATTGTTCCATCCTGAAATTTCCAAACCAAAAATTAACCATTATGCCAAAGAAAACACGGTTAAGAGAGAGTAAAAGGCTAAAAGGGAAGTTCTTCTTAAGTTCAAAGTATGTAACTTGAACATCAACAAGTAGAAAAGGTCTAGACAAACTGCTAGCACACCCAAAAATTCGGGCCCAGGTCAAATGTGGGTCAGTGTCTTTTCTGGTCGTGCCAGGTCTGACGATTCGGACATGTCAGGTTCAGACAATAAAAATAGCGCATCCGAATTTTCGATCAAATTGGTCAATGTTGAAATTCGGACTAAAAATCTTGGGCCAGACCTGGTTTTTTCTAGGTCAAACAAATTCGGGCATTTAGGTTGAACAAAATTTTATCAGCTCTAAAATTAATTGATACTTTGGTTTCCAAGAAAACTTATATGGAGCCAAATCATGAGCCTTAAAGTCCTACATTGGGTTTGGTTGGGCAGCGGGGAGGGGGGCTGTGACTTACATTATTTTGGTCAACTTCTTTGATTATATCTTCAAGGTAAAGATCATTAAGTCCCTGTTCTTGACAGGCTTGTTGGAGTTCATCAATTGTAATAGATCCACTTCCGTCCTTGTCAAAATACCGGAAGGCTTGGACAAGATGTTCCTCGCGCTCAAGCTTGTTCAGATGAATTGTTGCAGCTATGAACTCCCCGTAGTCAATTGTGCCACTGTTGTCAATGTCAGCCTGCAAGATTTACCATGTCAGAACTAAGACCACTAGGGGAACTGACCTCGGTTTAAATGAACAGTATGATTTTGAGCAATGAATTGTCAAGCAAGCACAGCATATAATATGGTCCGTCAATGGATTAATTGGATATTTCAACATCTTTGAATCATTGAAAACTACTGTTGAAGGTCACTCCATTATATGCTCCTGACGTGATACAGACAGGTTCCCACTATATGCCTTTATCACGCTAAAACGGGAGAGGATATGAACATTTGGGTTAGATTAATGCTAACATCAAATCTCAGTTTCAGGCTCCATACCTGCACAAAATCCTTCCAACCAAAACCAATCCAAACATTTAAGACAATACTCCAACCAACACCACCATCTATGTTACGCAGGTTCTTCAAAAAAAAAAAAATCTATGTTACTCGGAATTAGACTAGTCACACATTGGTTGGCCCAGTCCATTTTCTGTTATTTGTAGCAAACCCATTCCCTTCATGAAAGGAAAACACTTAGATTACATGGCCAAATCAGAATTGCAAACCAAGCATTTATATTCTAGAATGCCACACGCATTTTGCTTAAAAAACCAAGATGAATCAGTTTCTCAAAATAGATGGCAACAACATGTCAGCAATTCTCAGATAGCCAGGTGAGCAGGAAAAAGATAACAGAATCCTTACCGCATCCATCAGATCTCGAATCTCTGTATCCTTAAGGTTTGATCCATATCTGTGCAAACCAGCTTTAAGTTCTTCAAATGTGATTGCACCGCTGTTATCAGTATCCATTGACATGAACATTTCTTTCAGTCCAGCAATTTCCTCCTCTGACAGGCTCTCAGCAATTACCTGCCAATTTACAACAAAAATTAAGGAACCCATTAACAAATGAAATGGTAGGGGTAGGCGGGGTGTTTGACTGTGGGAATGAGCAGTTGACCACCCAAAACTGGGTGGAAAAAAGATGTTTAAGCATCCAAAAAGTTGTTCAAAGTTGGACCCCCACATACTATCGACAACATTTCACAAAGAGACGAGACACGTAGCTAATACCCCCCCCCCCCCCGGCGGCAGCATTGGAAGAGAACATTTAAATTGGGAAATTTTTCACTTTCAATCATCTCGATCCTAAAAATCAGACAGTTGACAACTATTCCAATCCCACAAATATAACTCAAGAATTCCAAATGGTCGAGAAATTGTGGCTAGTGACTCAAACTAAACAAGCTCTTTAACATGGTCTTGTCACCTGATTGATCGAGTTCCTATAGATGCCAGCAAATACCTGTCACCAGTGCAGTAACACCCCCCCCCCCCCTCAAGTAAAAAGAAAGAGTGACCCAAGATATATCCAAGCTACATAGTTGATGTAGTTGGTGCAAGTAGAGACACTCTTCATCAAAGCCATGAAATCTCACTCATCACTACTATTACCAATTATTCTCCAAGAAAAAGTTCAACAAAATAAGACGTGATACTGATATAATGCACATACCCGCAAAGCCATCTTCTTTAGCTTGTTCATTGCAGAGAAGTGTTTGAGTCGAGAGAGTACAGCTGGGTCCAATGCTCTATCTGGTGCAACACCATGTTCACAAATCCAAGGATGGCCTACAAGCAGAACAATGGTAGTTGCTTTTTAGATGAGCAAGCTTTCACTCATAACATAACACAAGAGAGATATCGTATCAGTATCACTTCAAGAAGGAAGATCACTTGAACTGATAATCAACAAGTGAGAAAATGGAAAGTGAAAGTGAAAGGGGGTAAAAGACAAAACTCACATAACACTTGATGAGCAGTTAGGCGATCTGAAGGTCTCATACAGAGCATCTTCCTGATCAGATCTTTTGCACTGTCAGATATTATGGGCCATGGGTCCGATTCAAAGTCAATCTGACCCTTCAAAACAGCATCAAATATTCCCTGCTGCGTTTCTGACAAACGACAACAAAAAGAAAACAAGATTAATCCAATAACTCCTACATACAGAGATGAGGGTATCAGAATTTCAGCAGAAGCACCACATACCAGCCCAAAATGGTGGTACACCACTTAGCAATATGTACAAAATGACCCCAGCAGTCCAGACATCTGCCTCAGGACCATAATGCTTCATAAGAACCTCAGGTGCAACATAGTAAGGACTTCCAACCACCTCTGTGAAAGTTTGCCCTGCATAGCATACCAAAGACTTCCTTCAATCCAGCATGGTGACTAGCTTTTCGATACACCAAAATTACATTGTATTTCAGTTTGGGCACAACTAATGTGGGTAAAACAATGATTAGAGAGATATTAAGCTACAAATTCCCACATGTTCCCAGGTTTGACACTGTTCTATGGCATACATTCAACCAAATGGCATTCATATATGCTAAAGCATACCTACAATGCCTCAACTCACGAAAAATAAAGTAAAACGACCGAAATGAGATGACAAATTATCCATTATTTACGAAAAAGGGAATCAAGGAGCTGCTTTGATACCTGGCTTGAAGAAGACTGACAATCCAAAGTCAATAGCTTTGAGGGAGAAATCATCATCCTTATTAACCAACAAGAAGTTCTCAGGCTTGAGATCTCTGTGCATGACTCCAAGTGAATGACAAGTCTCAACAACCCCAACAATGATCCTAGTCAATTCAGCAGCCTTCCTCTCACTGTAATGCCCCCTGTGAATGATGCGGTCGAACAACTCACCCCCAGAACAAAGCTCCATGACAATATGTACATATAAAGGATCCTCATAAGCACCCTTTATAGTCACAATATTCTTGTGACCAGCCAGATGGTGCATTATCTGAATCTCCCTCCTCACATCCTCCACATCCTCCTTGGATATCAACTTCCTTTTCGATATTGATTTACACGCATACTCAATCCCAGTGGCAATCTCAGTGCAAAGATAGGTGGTCCCAAACTGACCTTGACCCAATTTACGGCCTAAAGTGTAAAGATCACGAATGTTGGGGGTCTTATGACCCAGAACATAGTAAGCTTGGTTGTCAACTGGTTTCTTCAAGGAACCATCTTTAGCCATGGGTGCAACCACAACAGGATTAGGATCTTTCTTGGGATTATTGTCGTGACCAAATTCCTGATTAACAGCCTGCTGGGATCTCAAACTAGTGGGCGAATATTCAGAGCTTGAATAACCAGAATTGTTTTTCTTAGAATTGGAGCAAGAAGTTGTGGTATTGCTATTGGAAAAAGATTGATCCTCGGGCTTGGTGTCGCCCTGATACAGTTTTGTTGAGCCAAAAGTTCCCCGGCATGTATTGCCCATGAAACACCCTCAATTCCCCCTAACAAACCTAAGATTTCAGCTCTTTCTCATCAAACTCAAAGTTTCTCATCCAAACGCAGTTATTGCACTGTGTCACAAAACACAACAACAAAGCAATCATGTATCAGCCCTTTTCACATACAGCAAAACAAACCCAGAAGATGAACACAACCAAAACAAAAGGGGGAAAAAAAAAAGCAATTGACTACAAACCCAGATGAGAAGTGATCGCAAAACAGGGAAACCAGATCTAGATGTGCATCAGAAAGTAGAAATAAATACACAAAAGAGAGAAAAGGAGAGAAAGAGAGAGAGAAAGGAGAAGAGAAGTACCAGGGCAAAGTGGAGGATTAGATGGAGTCAATTATCAGAGCAAGGAAGAAAATTTAATAGTCCACAGTCCCACACAAATGAGCAAAGGAAAGATCTTTCAAGGCAAGTTCCTAGCTCATGTTTCTCAGAAGAAATACAAAATAAAAGGAAAATAAAATAAAAATAATGAAAAATTATATTTATAATAATGGGGAGTTAAAGGTCCTCCATTTTTAATCTGGGATGGAATCAATTTTGTTCCTTTTCACAAATCTACTTGCTTTAACTCTAATCTAGATAAATTATGAGGTGGGTCATTGTTAGAGAAAAAAGGGATAAAAATGAGAGTTTTTACTCCACTTTGGATGGTGCTGACGTCATGTTGGTGGTACTAGAGGGGGGTAGTGGCAGTGCAGACCAGCTATGCAGCAGCCAACCAATTTGTACCTATGCAACCAATATGCAATTATCTCTTGTACTCTTATGTAAACTTTATAAATTTGGTCACTCAATCATATATATTTTTCATTCAATTATATTGAATAAATTCACTCTATTTCAGCCTAATTGAACCAAATACTAGTACTACCTAAGCTAAAAAAGCAACCTAAAAGTAATAAAATGAGTCATCCAGATTGTGACACAGACATCTCATGATATGAATCTCAACCAAGCTGATACAAGTAGAATATTTTGTTTGGAGGAAACCTGGAAAATGAAGAAAAGTAGGTGTGATTTGGGAAGGGAGACGCGGTTTCTAGGAAAGTGAAGGAGAGGGAGACAAACAGGGGGGAAGAATGGAATTATGGGGTTTGACTTTTCCAACCGTTGTTTACTCCTCTGAACAAGACAGGATCCAAAGAAGGTTTGATTGAGAAAGGACTTGGAAACTTGCCAGATCAATGAGGCAAATGCAAATGCAAATGCCCCAACTCAAAGAAAAAAACGAGTTTATTAAGGCCTAATTCACGGATTAAACACCTAATTAATTAATTATGGATTTTATTATATAGTAGTACAGGATTGGTTGATCTGCATTTTGTGCCACTCTTGGTCAACAAGTCCACCATGCTTCATGTGCATCTCAACTTTTCATCGTCAACCCAACTCTAATCCTTATCTAGCTCAATTTAATTTCAAGGTTTTTTTCTATCCATATATTTTCAATAAATAGTCATTTTGTGTATATATTTATTTGAATGTTAATTATTATAATATACTTAGAGTGAGAATTCATCTAAAATATTTTCTTCTGAGATAATTGTCTTTAAATTGTCATGTAGCAAAAAGTTACAGTATCAACTCATGCTTTGATGATAACAATAAAAATATGAGCATTAATTTAGGTCAAAATGAGATGGAGATTCTAGTGGGAACTGATGAACTTAATTGCAAATGTAAGAGGCTTTTTGACAGAAGTTGATCAAAGTCCTATAAACCAAGTATAAGTAGCCATGATGAAAATTCTGAAGGCATCATTCGTCAAATGACTCATAAATTGATAAATATAGAAAATTTGTTATTGGGTTTGAAAGATATAAACAAAGAGATAGTCACCTAAAGTAAATGTCAAGTGTAATGTTGTAATCTTTGATAAAATATTATACTTAAAATTCATAGTTAAAGTAATGCATCGGAAACCATAAAAAAATTAAAGTGATTATTGTTATGAAACCGAGGGAATATAGTTTTATTAGATCAATTCCATATAAAAATAAGAATAATATACAAGTGGATGATATTTATGAAGTATTTTAAAATGAAAAGCATGTACATGATATCATGTCATATGTGTATTCACTTGAGTTAATTATGAAAGTGTTTTGAGTTTTAATTTCTATACTGATATATGTCCAACCATGGGGGTAAAGGAGCTTCTCTTTAGTATAAAGGAAAGTTGAAGGAGTTGAAGGTCAAAAATTGTGTATGAAACTGGCAGAATCCCACTATAGAAACCAAAGTAAAGGTCAAACAATTTTTTAAAAGGGGTTTCCAAATTTGAAGAGGTGGAACTTGTAGTTGGAGCCCATAAAGCGAAGTTTGCATTGCATGTCTTTATACCTTGTTTCTGATTTGGTTGATGGAATTTACAACTTACCAACAATTAATGTAATAGATTAATATATAGCAAAATGGTAGAGGTCAAGACATGAGGACTGAGAAAGCGACAAGCCTGGAATTCAAAGCCTGCAGTGAGGTGTTCAAAATTCACAGCCTGCTGGCTTCATCCATTCACAATCGAGTAGCTCTTGGCTCGTTAGCAATTTGCTTCATGTATAGCACTTCATTAGCTCCAATCACAGTTCATGAGTTCAAATATGTACCCCTTTTGTTTTAATTATTACTAGATATAGTTTCTTTAGAGTGTAGAATAGTCAGAGGTTGGATAAAATAGGCAAAGTGAGAAAAATGAGATAAATTGGGTAACTAGGTTAATATTTGTAAAAATAAATCATATCATTTAAATATATGAATTTTTAAATACATAATTTTTAATTTTTAATAAGCTATTGTGATTTTATGAATAAAGCAAGTTAGATCAATCACATCACTTATATTATATATGGATTTTTAAATATATATATTATGTAAGGTAGATAAAAAAGCATGAGTAATGTGAAAAAAATATATAATAAAGTAAATAAGAAAATATGATAAATTTATCCCACGTCACAAAAAAAAATAGGACCTAAAATTTGTGAGAATTTTGTACTAGAATCAACCTATAGTATTAACGCACTATCATAATGATGAAACTAAAATGAATATTAGGGATGAGCGTGATCGGGATTCCGGTAAATTTTTGGTGGTCCCGGTCCAGGTCTTCTTGGTCCCACTTATGATCAGAAGTAAAGCTTTGCTCCCGCTCCCGGCCCTGTCAGGACCAGGAAATGAGCTGGGAAAATTTTAGTCTCGATTTGCTAACCAACTTACATCTATTATTTAATTTATTTTCATAAAAAAAAAGGTTTTTGGATACTAATATACTGAACTTTTGGGGTATTGGACAATAATGCATTGAATTTTGACCTTGGACAATAATACACTGTACTTTGGGGGGTGTTGAACAATAATGCACTCAGTACGATTTCGACAGTGCTTGACTTTGTGGCAATTCTACGTAGCAGGTGGAGGAGATGAATTGTTCCAAAATATTTAAAGTTATGACATGTTAGCTAATCTACGCGTAAGCAAAGAGAATCAACTTTGAATAGAGTAAAAAAACAAACAAAAAAATCACATTTGTTTAAACGTGTTTACGATGGGAGATTGTTGTTGTAGTTGTATAAAATCACCTTTGCTTGTGTAGATTAGCTGACATGTCATAAATTTAGATATTATTTAGCATATTCATCTTCTTGGTCTACCACGTAAGATCGTCACCAAGGCCGTCACCGTCAAAATTGTTTCGGGTACATTATTATCCAACTAATCTACACAAGCAAAGGTTAAAGTTCACTGCGTTATTGTTTCAGGTAAATTTAGATATTATTTAGCATGTTCAGTGCATTATTGTCCAATGTTAAAGTTCAGTGCATTATTGTACAATATCTCAAAAGCTCAGTATATTAGCGTCCAAAAATCCTAAAAAAACAACATAAAAATAGTATTGTCCTTATAACACTGAATAAACTGAAACTAATTGAAGATTTGTAAGGAAGGAAGGTTGGCATGCTTTGATCATTGTCCTACCAAAATGGCTTTGAAGTTACTTTTATGTTATGCTTTATTATTATGGTCATGTTCTTTGGTTATGTTGGATATAACTCTCGCAATTTATCATATATAGGGAAATTGGAATCTAATAAACCAACCTTTGGGGGTCCTTTGAAATAACGAACCAACCTTGAACATTAATTTACAACGAATCAACCTTGTCATATTGATTTTTCCAGCGAACCGCCACCGAGTCTGACTCGTCGGAAAGCTGACGTGGCGGCGGTGCTCGCTTATGTAGAGGTGTTTTAGCCAAAAAAAAGGAAATTTTTTTTTTGCTGAGTTGGATTAAATAATCCAACTTTTTCTTTTTATTTAAAAATCCACCTCAACCCCCTCCCCGTTTCTTTCTCTCTCTCTCTCTCTCTCTCTAACACCCCCCAGCCCCCGACGTAGGCGTGCCTCAATATTGTCCAGTGCCCAAGCTATCCTAAACCCTTCCTTTCTTTCTCTCTATTTCTTTACTCACCAAACCCTAATTTCATACACCTCACTCAACCCCCCCACCACCGCCTGTGCCAGGCCGCGACCACTTCCACCGCACTTTCGCCGGCGCCGGCATGGCCCTTATCCGCGCTCGCCCCACCGTGCCTCTGCACCACCAGCGACGCCCAGCCCCACTGCCGCACCACACTCACCTCCCACCACCTACCACCCCCAGTTCAAACCATCAATCGCACGCCCAAAACCCAGCCTTTGCGAAACAGTGACGCCCACCACCTGTCTGCACCATACTCGCACAACCGCCACACTTGCTGGACTTGCTCTTTGCTCCTACAACCGGCACAGCCACCACTCCCAAGTGCATTATTGTCTATTTTTGATGATATGGAGTTTAAGGATGGTGGGGATGGATCCTGTTGCTCATGATTCTGATGATGATGATTCTGATGAAGATGAAAATGAAGAGGGAGAAGAAGAGAGAGATGTAAAAGGTGCTGCTTTGCGTAAAATGGAGGAGAATACAGAGGATGTATGTGAAAAGAGGGAAAAACAGAGGAGGGGATTCTGAATGGTGGCCAGTGGGGTCTACGGGTGTAGTGCGGTAGAGGTCGGTGTTGAAGGTGTCGTCGGGAAGTCGCGGCGATCCTGGTGCACAAGTGGTGGTGTCGGAAATGGTGGCGGCGAGAGGTGGCGGTCGGACGTTCTGGGCTGCAAAAACAGAGTAATCGGTTGGGGGTGGGGGGGATGGATCGGGGGCTGGGGGGTTGTGAGAGAGAGAGAGAAGGGGGGTGAGGTGGAGGTTGTGGCGGTGGAGATGGCTGGCAGTGGAGGTGGTGGTGGCAGTGGTGAGGGTGGTTGAGAGAGAGAGTGAGAGGTTGGGGGTGGGGGGGATGGGTCGAGGGCTGGGGGTGTTAGAGAGAGAGAGAGAGAGAGAGTGAGAGTGAGAGAGAGAGAAAGAGAGAGGAGAGAGAGAGAAAGAAAAGGGGAGGCCGGGAGGGGGTTAAGGTGGATTTTTTTTAAAAAAGAAAAAGTTGGATTATTCAATCCAACTCAGCGAAAAAAAACTTCCTTTTTTTGTTTTTTTTTTTGCTAAAACACCTCCACATAAGCGAGCACCGCCGCCACGTCAGCTTTCCGACGAGTTAGACTCGGTGGCGGTTCACTAGAAAAATCAACATGACAAGGTTGGTTCGTTGTAAATTAATGTTCAAGGTTGGTTCGTTATTTCAAAGGACCCCCAAAGGTTGGTTTATTAGATACCAATTTCCCTAACTTATCCAATCTAACACAATTTCCCAAAAAAAACATCCACTCTAAAAACACAACTCCTCAAAAAAGCATCATAACTTATCCCAACTTATCCTAACTTATCCATCCAAACCTGAAAATAACTTAACCAAAGAATAGGGTCATGTTCTGTTATTGGTGGTAGTTAGCTTCTAAGAGAGGTAGTTAGCACTGTATTAGTAGAAATTTAGCCTTTGCCCTTTCTCTCAATAAAAGAGGCTTGTACTCGATTGTTCTTTTTGATTGATTCTGAAATAATATCATAGAATCATCCCAAATTATCTCTCTTTAAAATCTCTTTACAATGTTGGTTGGTAATATGAATTATATATATATATATATGTGTGTGTGTGTGCGCGCGCGCGTGTGTGTATGTGTATGTGTGTGTGTGAAAATTGGATTGTAATAATCTCTACTTTCACCAATTATATAGCAATAATCCTTACGTTCATTTTGGATTCTGGTGGTCCAAAAAAAAATTAAAAAAAATTGGATTGTAGTGGTACCAAATTCATCTATGCATTCTTTTTATTTTTTCATTCATGCCCCATATTTTTTTTCATTTCTTCCATCAGAAAGGTAATGAAGTGTAGTTACTAAAAGGATTTTTAAATTGTTTTTTTTTTAGAATCCGAGCCATATTATGATTTCTTTTAAAAAGGAATAACAGTGAAAAAATCATTAAAAATTGAAAAAATTGGGAGAAAAGCAGTAAATTCATTAAAGTTCATGGTAAAGTGTCATATTAAGTTTTGAATCAAATGCAACCCAAAATCTATGACATTAAGGGTATATTCTTGGTGGTGTCCCACAAGAATCCAATAATAATAATAATAATATTATTATTATTATTATTATTTTGGACCACCAAAATCCAAAATGAAATAGAGATTATTAGAATCCTCTCTCTCTCTCTCTCTCTCTCTCTCTGTGTGTGTGTCTATATATATATATATATATATATATATATATATATATATATATATATATTTATTTATTTAAAAAGGGTAATACAACAAACACTAGGAAGCCCTTCTCTCAAGGGATCTCCCAAGCGCATCCTCACTTACAATAACAGAAAGATCTCTATGGAAACTATAACTAAAATAACAAGGCGATTGCAAAGATAATCCATACTTAGCTAACCAATCAGCAGCGCGACTCCCTTCCAGCAATTTATGATGAACAACAACATCGCTACACTCCCTCATAAAGGCTCGAATATCTCGTACTAAAGATACAATCTCCCACGGAACACGGAAGATACCATTAACCGCATTAACAAGAGTGATATTATCCCCTTCCACTATCAACCTCCGAAATCCATTGGAAATAGCATCTTGAAGTCCATTACGCATAGCTATCGCTTCAGCAACTAAAAACTGAGGTGTTATTCAAATTGAAGGCTGCCACTCGAAGAACCCGACCTTGATCATCTCTAATGATATAACCTCCTCCAGCCCTGCTAGCACTCCGAGCCCCATCTGAATTTATTTTAACCATTCCCACAGGAGGCTTAGACCAAGAAACCCATCTCCCAGCTGTCGGAGTAGAGATAGTCTTTGTACACCCCACACCAACAGCATCAGCTAATCTGTCCCGAATTGTCCACTCAGCAAAGGCACGCTTAGCATGTAGCAACGAACGTCCAGGTGGCGTTGATTGTTAACTGAACACAACCAGATTCCTAGACTTCCGTACACTCCACAACAAGGCCGCTCCTCTTTCTATAACATACTTAGAAGCATGTTGTCGACACCGGTTTAGAAAAGAATCAAGTGAGTCATTGGGTCTCGGGGCAAACGGGAGCCACTCATGATCTTTGGCTAATTGCCAAACTTCCTGAGCATAACCACATTGCAGGAAAAGATGATCCTCACTTTCAAAAGAATTGTTACAAAGAGGACAAGAAGGAAGGATATTGAACCCACGATAGGCAAGATGGGTTTTAACAGGAAGCGCATCTTGGAACATCTGCCAAAGAAACACTTTCAGTTTTGGTTGGATGTCCAGCCTCCAAATCCACTTAAAATCCCATTGATTTCGGAAATCAACACAATTATGGGCCATCCAAGTAGCAGATTTTGTTGAAAAATTACCCGAGCTAGTTAGGCCCCAACAAAGAGCATCATCCATCGAATTAACCAGAATTGGGATCGCTTTGATAGAACCCAACACATCAGGGGGAACTAGAGTACCAAGAAGCTTCTCATTCCATGTTCTATCTTCCTTAATGAAATGAGCCACTGTCAAAGAAGTATCTAAATTGGACAGATCAGAGCCATGGACTTTTTCTGCAAGGTTCATTTGCCCACACCAATTGTCCAGCCAAAAGTTTATCTGGTCACCATTACCCACCTGCCAGCGAAGACCCTTCGCAAAGGTATCCCGAACTTTCAAAATTGACTTCCAAGCCCAAGAATCCGTAGCATTAGTTTTGAGCGAGAAAATATCTCTATTCTTCACATATCTAGACCGGATTTGATCTACCCAAAGCCCAGTCCCAAACATTACTTTCCAAAGGAGCTTACA
Organism: Portulaca oleracea; assembly: GCA_029582165.1. NCBI lineage: Eukaryota > Viridiplantae > Streptophyta > Magnoliopsida > Caryophyllales > Portulacaceae > Portulaca > Portulaca oleracea. The sequence goes on from CM055876.1 coordinate 15,309,715, forward strand.
CATGAAGGCCGTATTAACCACCTCAGCTTTTCTTAAACCCAAACCACCTAGAGCTTTTGGCCTACAAACTTTGTCCAAAGCCACCATGGGCAAACCTCTATTAGAATTTAAATCCTTCCAAAAAAAGGCCCTATTTATTGAATCCATCTGGTTTGCAATACTTGTAGGAATCTTAAAGCATTGCAAAAGCATGTGACGGAACAAACTGTAAATGAGACTGAATAAGTACAACCCTACCGGCTTTAGAAATGTACTTAGCCTTCCAGGGCTGTAGCTTCTCTTGGGCATTTGAAACTAAATAAGCAAAGGTATCCTGGGACAGTCGATCCTTAAAGATAGGGCACTCCAGATACTTTCCAAGTGCACTTTGCTGGCTTACGCCAAACACACCAGCCACCATATGTTTTTCTCTATTGTTGGCATTCTTAGAGAAAATTGCGGAAGATTTGTGAAAGTTAACCAATTGGCCGGAACTTGAACAAAATTCATTTAAAATAGAATGTAATCTTTGGTAATCTTCTTGTTTGGTTCTACAAAAAAGTAAATATCATATGCAAAAAACAGACAAGGAATCTTCTGCCCAGCCGGAGTTAGCTTTACACCAATGCCACTATTTCTGGGTGATGCAGCTTGGGAGAGAGAGGTTATAAGCCCCTGCATACAAAGTAGGAAAAGGTAAGGGGATAAAGGATCACCCTGCCGAATTCCCCTTGTGGGTCGAAAGAAACCAGTCGAATCCCCATTAACTACTAACAAATAAGACACCGTAGTCACACATTCCATGATCCAAGAAATCCATTTATCAAGAAAACCAAATTTAATCATTATTTCCTTGAGATAATCCCATTCAATCCTATCATATGCCTTTTCCATATCCAATTTCAAAGCAACCCAGCTTTTCTTGCCTTTCATATTTTGAAACTTATTGAAAATTTCATGCGCAAGGAGAATATTATTATGGATCGAACGACCAGGAATGAAAGCACTCTGAACCTGATTGATAATTTTATCCAACATAGAGCGTAGACGATTCACTAGGACTTTTGAAATTACTTTATACAAGCTATTACAAAGACTTATTGGCCGAAAATTATTGGTTGTTGCGGGGCTGGCAACTTTTAGGAATTAATGCAATCAGAGTATGGTTCACCTGTCTCAACAGTTTCCCATGTTGAAAGAAATACTGAACCGCATCAGTTACTTCTCTACGAACTACAGTCCAATGATTCTGGAAAAAAGCAATTCCAAAACCATCCAGCCTAGGAGCTTTGGACTTATCTTGCTGAAACACAGCTTGCTTAATTTCCTCCTCAGAGACCGGCTGGACAAGCAAATCTCTGTCTACCGTTGAATCGGTCCTTAATCCGGGCTTGGAAATCTTGAATAAATCGGTCCTTAATCAAATTTAGATCCTCAATCCAAAAATTATCATCCACCTTTAGCTTAGAGATGATGGTTCTCGTTTTCCGGGCTTTCATCGATTGATGAAAAAATTTCGAGTTACGATCACCCTTAGTGAGCCAGTCTTTCCTGGCAAACCGACCCCAATATTTTTGATTAAAAAGTAGCATTCGTTCTCTTTGTTTTAATAAACGAAAATTCCAATTATTAAGACGATTACTAGTAGGATTAGCAATAAGGCGGGCCTCAACAGATTGTAACTTTTCCTCATTAAGATTCATCTTATTAGCAAAATTATGAAATGTATTACGATACCAAATCTTCAGATCTTTTTTAATCGTTAAATTCTAAACGACTCTAAACAGAGGAGAGCCTCGAACATAGCCATTCCAATTAGTTCGTATAATCGAGCGAACTTTATCATAAGATGACCAAGCATCCTGGAATCGAAAAGTTGGCCGCTTTCTATCACATATCCAAGGCTTAGTATCCAATAAAACATAAGCATGATCCGAGCAAGTGAAAGGGCCATGAGTGACACGATAATGAGGGTACACATCCTCCCACTTAGGGTTGAAAAGAACTCTATCTAACTTTTCATAAATTAAATGACCTTTACACCGTTTTTTCCAGGTAAAAGGTCGACCGACAACAGAGGCATCGTTGCAACCTTAATTGAGAAGGAACCTATTTAAACGATAATATCTGCTACTGGTGAACATGGCCCCACCTACTTTCTCATTGGCAGACAACAACTCATTAAAATCTCCGATAAGGCACCAAGGACCAGTGACCGTTTGTGAGAGATTCATCATCTTGTTCCAAAAAACATCTTTATCCCTGTCCTGTGCTGGCGCATAGTAGGCAGTGAGGAAAAATTCAGTCTGCGTTAATTTGTCTTCCACTAAGCAATGAAAGAACCGATCATCTTTAAGAGAAACTTGCAAATGTACATTACTAGAGTTCCATGCACACCAAAGACCTCCTGAATGATTAACCGGATTGATAAAATCATAAGATTGGAAACCTAATTTCCTGATCAAATTTTGAGAATTCGCTTCTAAGAACATCGTTTCAAGAATAAAAACAACATCCGGTTTAATTGTTCGTTGTAAAAATTTCAATTCATTCCAAAGACCAACTTTCTTCGGCCCCTGAACATTCCAGCACATGATTTTCATCAAAAACCAATTGTTAAAGAAAGACCTCCGCGGTCAACAGTAAATTGTACAAAGAGGCCTCCGCAGTCAGAAAGAAGACTTCCACAGTCTAAAGAGGTACGACACCAGAGACACGACCCTCTGATATATAAGGAGAGAGTCAACAACACACAACCAAAAAAACAAACAACTATCAATCCCAAATAGGGTACAACAATAGCTAGGAAAACAATTTTTATCCAGAAGCCAAAAATTGCCATGACCTCGCTAGCCCTTCAAGAACTCAGGCAGCCATCGTCCGAAGCAATAACCTGCACAACAACACAAAATCCCAGCAAGACCAACCAAAAAACCAACTAAACAAAATTCCAAAGAGCAACAGTATAAGGAAACACAACAATGAACCAAGCACAAAGAATCCCACAAAAAAGATGGAAAAAGTCTCAGGGCCTGATCAAGGTAGTATCCGTTAAGGTACCAAGAAAACCAAGGCTCATCCTCGACCAAAATCAGCCACAGCAACCCACCCGGAAAGGGATAACAGCCACACATCAACCGAATGCCAATCTATGGCCATGGTGGTGAACAAACCACACATGAAACATAGTGTGCAAACAGGTCAATGAAAGACATTGTCCCGCCCCCAAAAAAAAACAAAAAAGAGTAGCAAGACGCACCCCTACCAACCCTTTAAAGGGCCATCGCAACCCAAAAGTCCAGAACCAAGGCATAAAAGAGAACTCAGAGAGAAACAGCCCAGTAAAAAGAGGCAGAAAACAAATTTTCCATGCAGTCACCAGCCCAGCAACCCATAACCACACGAGCAGAATGTGATACCAACAAGAGCAATAAACCTCAATAACAAACCAATTGTAAAAGGAATAAGACAGCAAGCATCCACAGACAGGAAGTTGCAAAAACAACCACCTGTTCCAAGGATAAACAAGATTGGAAATTAAAACGGTAGACATCCATAAAAGGCATATCACAGTCACACCATAAAAATTAATGTGGACAGGACAAGTAAACGGGATCGTTGTGCTATAAAAAGAAAGAAAGCACAATAAAACAAACCAAGCATTAACAAGGAAAGTAGAAATAGTAAAAGGCAAGAGTATCTTAAAAAAGAAGGGAATAAACCTAACAAGGTAAACAAAATACTGAACTTTATTATTCCAATAATCAAACCGGGATACACCAGATCCCATTTGATTTACATAATTAAAACCCATCTTAAAATGCATCTATTTAGGATGAGAGGAGAACTCCTCACCATCATCAAATTTCCGCTTCTTCGACGAGTCCGAAGAAAGTCCCGGACCTAAATCTTCCAAGTCCATAAATATATCTTCATCCTCTTCAATGTAATCCTCCTCAAACTCCTCAAGAGCATCAAGAATGTGGATAGTTTTATTATTAGCACCATCAAGAGAGGGGGGAGTAGAGGGAGCCATAGAAAACTCAAAGGTATTTCCCATTCTAGAAGGCCCAGCACCATCAGTAGGCACCAACTTGACGGGCACTTCATCTTTTTTAGAAGACGGAGTCACAGAAGGGGGCAGATTAGAGGTGCTATTGGGAAACATTTTTTCTTTCCCCTTCCCTTCAACGTTAGGCACAGCAATTTGTTTATCGTTTCTCCGCGACACCCTATCTTCGGAAATTCGGATCCCTGTTTGTTTCGGTTTAGAAGGTTTAGAAGATCGGCCCCGTTTTTGTGGAGCCACCGAAACCCACTCCTCCTATTGAGCCGCTTGCATCGAGCACGAAGGGGAAATCCCCGTCGTTTTGAACTTTTCGACCATAAGCTCTAACTTAGGGGCGACCTGCGCATTGGGACATAATTCTAGCACATGGTCACGAGAACCACATAAAGCACATATTTCAAACAGACCCTCATATGTGATTGGAACCGTGAAGACTCTCCAAGGTGAAGGAATAGAGATGGATGCCGCAAGAGTGCGTGTGATATCAATATTGACAAGGACACGAGTAAAACGACCTTTTTTCCTCAAAAGAGTGTTTGGGTAGACACGAATTACTTGCCCAACAGAACGAAGAATTCATTTCAAGACAGACTCGGTCCAAAACTCCCACGGTAACCGATAGAAACGAACCCACTGGTTTATTGACGAGATTACAGTTGAATAAGGGTAAAAAAATGGCTGCCACGGCCTACTCACAAGGTTAAGACCTTTAATGAACCAAGGCCAGTTAAACCAGACATACTCCTTGTCCACCTTATTAGCAAATTAATAAGGAGCCAACCTAATCCCAGGTCTATATAATCCACAGCACCTCGCACATGCTTCTAGTCCGTTTTAGTTTTAGACATAATAACTGGTAAAGGAACAGACTCACCCCACAATTTGGCTATCAGACACAATTGGGACAGCTCTTCCATATCAGACTCCTTTATCAATTCAGGAAAGAGCAACTCTTCAGAAAGATCAGCAAGATCAACATCCTCTTGATCCGTAGGATTAGAGGGGGTTGTTGCACTAGGTAAATCCCGGGCCTGATTCAATCCACTGGATGAACCACCCGGAGCCTTGTTAGGGTGAAGGACAGACTGTGGAGACGATGAGGAACCAGGATTTGGATCCACACCTTCCACTCTGTACCGTAACGAGTCGGCGAAAGATGGATTGGTGACCCTAATTGTTCGGCTCGGATGTGAAGGTGAACTCTCACCCATATCAGTTGGGTGGGAGTTTGGGGTTGGACTCGGAGGATTGGAGACATCGTTATGAGGGAAATTATATCGCCATTAGAGGACGCACAGGCGACAGGCAAAAGCAAGACTAGAGAGAAAATAACGAAGAACATTGAGGGAGATTGAGAAATAGTGAATTGGCGGAAGCATCCAACAATCAAACCACAATATATATAGCTACCCAATTCAATGCTTAAGCATAAGCTGTAATTGAAAAATCCAAAAACAATAACTGAAGGAAAAAGGAACGGCGCACCTGAATGAGCCCAAGCCTGTTGAAATATCGAAAGAAAATCAACAGCCAGATCAACAGCATTCCGGAACCATCCATAATCTTGCAAGAAACGGTAATGGATACAGTGCGTCAGCCACAATAACTCAGATCCAACCAACTGAATCGCTCTATCCGAACAAAATTGGGGCCAATTTGAAGACCAACAGTCTCCAAATCCATAAAACGAGCCATTAATGGCTCCTTTCACGGTTGAAGCAAAAGTTTCCTTAAATGCCTTCCGTAGGCTAAAAAACGAGATATCAGACTGGGAACAACCAAAAAGTTGCAGGAATGGGGAAGGGGAATAAAAAATTGAGGATAGTAATTGCAGAAAACCATTCAGAAGAGGGAGGAGCACAGAGAAGCACCAAAGAAAGGGACGGAGAAGACACACCATTTGAGGAACCACTGGGGAGGAAGAAGAAAACCACAATAAAAAAAGGGGTCAAGAGGCGCACTCATCAGTCCTCTCTCTAGAGGATTCTAACCCTTACAATATATATATATATATATATATATATATATATATATACACACACACACATACATACATACATACATACATACATACATACATACATACATATGTATATATATAGTAGAGGCGGGATGAAGAGTCGGATCAACTAATTTAGGTTCCATTTCTCAATGGCAATGCTCCCTTTTATGGGCTTTATGTTTAATGACTAATCAATATTCATGTGCAAATGAATTCATAGGGAAGAGAAATAGTGTGAACTAAACTGGTACTTGTCCTGTTTGTTGGGTTGGAGATTAGGAATGACAAGACATTAAGATTTTATTTGTTTAATGCATTTATCAGTTTGTCTCAACTGTTAAACTCAACTACTTGCAAGAAATTTTATGATATATTTTTCACATTTAAAAAAAGTTCCATAATTTATGCGATGATATAATGAGATGCAATTAAAATTTTACATTTCAATGATAGCCCGTGCATTTGTTTACAGTGTTTTTATCATTTGATTTTTGTCAATTCTCTCTTTCTGTGGAGTGATCTAGCAAAATAAGTTGTTTATTTGAACAGGTAGTTCATGATACTTGTTAGTATTACTCATTACTTTTGACCAACTTCCATCTGTATCTAAATTCATGTTCTTATTTTCTTGGATATATGTATTCTTCTTGCCATCTTTGCTATCCTTTATGCAACTGAATGTGCTCTACCCTGTATTTATAAACGTAATTGTTTGTGACTATTTCATGTCTTCCTTTTCTTGCTTCATATATAGCTTTGTTGTCTCTTTGATTAGGAATTCAATCTTTCAAATATTTTGCCAACTTTGCCTGCTTCTTGGGCAAGTCTATAATGGAGCAACTTTTGGTGGCAGTAATAACTTTCTATAGCTAGTATTAACACCATACAGAAAAAAAAGATGCATTTCTTTTTATCTAAGTTGTGTTGATTATTGACGAGAGGTTGTTTGTATAGTTCAAGCATGGATATGTTCCTAGAAAATGTCTAGATATTATTCGAGTTTTGTTTAATAATTAAACTTTATTATCTTACAATCATTGGTTAAATTTAACTTTGTAAGACAATCATGTAATTGTTTGAAGCAGATGCTTGTAAAATATAGCCCTTTGCCTTGCACAGGCATTTTTCACTAGTATATTATATATATATATATATATATATATATATATATATATATATATATATATATATATATATATATATATAACCATGATTCAAGACCGGGACCGGGAATAAAGATTAAGTCCCACTCCCAGTTCCGCTCCCACTGGGAGCAGGATTTTGGGATCGGGAGTTGATCGAGACCGGAACGGCATCGAAACTCCCTAAATTTTTGCTCAACCCTAATGAATATATCATCCATAATGCGATTATAATCTTTGCAAAGTGGGTGTAATATGTGAAGTGAGTGGAAGTACTAGGTGAAGAATGGTAGAAGTAGTAGATAAAATAGCATGTGTCAAAATTAATTCACCAAATTGTTGGAGTATTTCAAGAGTTAGGGGTCAAATTAAGTTGAAGATTTGATCACATGAGCTTAAGGTTGATTAGAAAAGTCAACGGGTGTGAATAGGGGTTGCCACAGACCATGTCTTGTAGGCCATGAGTCGTGGCAATAGACAAAGAGCAAGAAAACTAGAGAATAGGTCACCACGTACGGTCCGTGATTGCCTGGCACAGGTTGTGGTGCTTGCGCCATGGTCTGTGGTGGTCAGCCATGGTCCATGGTGATGCCCGGTTCTCACGATTTCAAATCTCCTAGATTTTAGCCTCAATATATTCCAAGTGGGGATTATGTTTAATTAAATCTTGACTGATCCTAATCAGTCAACCTTGGCCCTCTAATCATGATGCTAATCCCATGTATTATGCTCCATAATCATGGATTATTGAGGCAAGTTTGAGGCTGCCACCCCACTATAGAAGGGGATGAATTTCATTCATCCCAAGACACCAATCATCCTTCCTTCTCCTACCTAGAAAGCTTCAACACACTCCTAAGGTGTTGTACTGCAACAGTTCCTTGTGAGTTCTTGATAGGTTTTGTTCTTTTGTTCACAAGAAGTTAGGTTTTACCCTTGAGTCTTTTCACGGTCTAGTAAATAAGTCTTACGGGGAGCGGGTATTGACATTCGACTCCTAGCCACCCAAGTGATCCTTCATCTTGTGTTTGGCCATTGTTTCCCATCTTTGTTTCCAACAATCTTAAGACTTATCACCTTGTCTCACTCATTGAAGGACATGACCAACAACTTCCAAAAGTTGGACAAGTTTGAGGGGTCGATTTCTGGAGGAGGCAAAAGATGCATTTCATGCTTACCACTCTTAAAGTCGTGTACATGCTTACTCAAGAGATTCCGGTGGAGGGCGACGACAAGACACCGAAACAAACAAGGCGTCAGCTCAAGATTGAGAACGATGATTACATTTTTCGTGGTCACATTCGCAACGAGATCACATATTCGCTCTTCGATGTCTATCAAAATGTAGAATATGTAAAAGTATCTTTCTTGTTAGTCACAAGTAAGAACTTTGTTCTTAATGTATACACCAGTTTTCTTACCAACAATTTGACGTTAATATTGTAGAATTGAACTGACCCAAAAATAATAACCAGCATGCAAGTAATCCATAAACCCACAAAAGAATCCAAACTATTTCAACCCAATTACATAGCCCGGTCCATTTCAAAACCAAGCGCAATCCAATGGAAATCCAGGGCATCTTTTGGTCTAGGCCAGCCGGTCTAGACCCAGTTCAGACTGTGTTAGTTACTTGAAGCCCAGCCGGCCTAGGGATGTATCCAGACGAATTTTTGAGGCAATCTTCCCAAATTTCCTTCCTCTCTCAACATTATTTCCCAATTTTCTCATTTACCTTTTTGAAAGCCAGCTAGCCTTCATGAGGAGAAGGAGATCACTCCATTCCTTTAATTATGGAAATAATGTCAATTAAGCAATTTATTTAATTTTCGCGAAATAATATAATTATTCTCAAAATCTTCATTTAATTTGGAACCATTCTCCTATAAATATGGGCATACCCCCTTCATTTTCCGGACCTCGAATTCGATTGGCGTATTGACACCACCATTATTCTCACTTATTCTCTCCGTTTTCTTCTCTGCATGCTAAGTGTTAACCAGGTCAGAACTTTTGTTTTCTTTTTAATCATTTTATCATTCTTCACTTGTAAATCATGTAAACTTGAAATTACCATAATTGTGTACTTGTAAATTATTTCTCTTATTCAATGCATGACATGATATTAACCCTGTGAAATTTATATAAATTTGTCCTTTATTTCTTCATTTAAATTCAATTCTAGTAGAGTTTGTTTTTGAAAACAGGTAAGTTTAATAGTTGTCCGGTCTCGTTCCGAGCCGAATTTATATCATTTCATAAGGTGTTTTGCTTGTCTTTAATAATTATTTTAGGCTTTTTATTATGTTTTTGCAATAATATTAGGTTTTATAGCATTTTATTATTTTTGTTATTATTATAGCTAAATTAGATCAAAAATATACAAATAGAAAATAAAATAAAAATGTAAACCTAAGTCTTTCTAATCCTATTCCTAAATCCTTCTTTCCCTTAATCAGCCCAATTCCCCTTTATCATCTCCTCGGCCCAACCGTTCTAATCGGCCCAAACTCTCACCCACAACTAAAACCTGACCAACCTAACCCTACTACCCAGAAACCCTAATACCCACCTATCCGCCCCATTTACCCAGCTTCCCCTTTTCTCCCAAACCCCAGCCGAACAAAACCAACTTCGAAACCCTAAATCTTACTTCATTTTTTCCCCCTTTTCCTCATTTCCCCTCTCTTCGTCCCTTTCTCATCTTCTACTCTGTTTCCCTATCTGCACAGACAAACACCTGACGCACCCCACCGAACACTCCATATCCGAACACCATCTCTCATCTCCATCTCTCTTCATCTCATTTCTCTTCCTTTTTCTCGTCTCTTCTCTATTTCTCACTCATTTTCTCGTTCTTGCATATTCGGTTGATATCTAACAGAAGAAGTACGAAGCATCGACGCATACATCATCTAACCACCAAATTCATCTGCTTCGTCCAAGTTTGAGAAGAATCGACGGCTTGGATTGAAAGGAGAGGGACGAACTCGACTATAAAAGGGGAAGAAGAAGGTTGGCAGAATAGCAATTATTTCTAGGGTTTGTAATCTAGGGTTAGATTTAAGGTTTAAGTCTTTATTCGCTTTTCTTTTAAATTCTGTTTTCATTGTTCATGTAATTCGTTTTCTTGAATGGTTGTTCTTTTAATCGATACTGGGTTTGTTCTTGAATGTTTGAGAGGTTGGTTATGAGTTTTGGTTTGAATGTATTCGGCGTTTGGTTTGATTTTGTTGAATATGAGTTTTTCTTTGGTTGAATTTGTGGTAGTGTGATTTTTGGTTCGATTGTTGCTCTGTTTTCGTTGGTCTCTTTCTGTTTCTGTTCGTCTCTCTTTTCTCTTATTTCCCCTGTTTTTGGTTTTGGACAGTAGGGGGTAGGGGTTTTGATTTCTTCTCTTTTCTTCTTCTCTTTGTTTCGTTCAGCAGTAGTAACAGTAGGTCAGTATGTTTTGTTTTCATTTATTTTCTATTATGTTAAGATTAGATTAGGTTAGCTCTTGTCAAGGCTTTAGTTAATTGTTATAATTATTAGGGTTCTGTTAGAGTTAGGTCTTAGGGTCTGTCTAGGGTTTTATTAGGGGTTGTTAGGTTTTATTAGGGTTCTTGGTTTTTGTTTAGGGTTTATTCAAGTGTTGAGAAATTTCCCTAAAGTTTTCATTAGTATTAACCACAAAACAATCCAACTTTTAGTGAAGAGGAGGATTAAGAGTCACAAATCCTACTTTAATGTGAGGATTTGAGGATTCTTAGTAATCCAAATCACACTTTCTTGTTTGTTCGGGGAAAAGTTCGAGTGAAGGATTCAAGTGAAGATTAGTTCATCGAAGGTATAATTCCTTGTTCCCAATTTCAGTTTTCATTATTCGCTTTAATTGCTTTCGTAGTTAGAAATTTAGTTTCTCGTTGATTAAATTTAGATAATCTTTTCATACTTTCTTAATTGTTATTATTAATCCATGTCTAGGTTAGTTTAATTGCTTTCTTAAATATTTACTGCTTTCCGCATCTGAAAAACCTCTACGTAAACCAATTTGCCTCATCAAGCCTATCACCCATCCCTGTGGACCGACAATCCTTACTCTAGAAAAACCCAAAAATATTACAACCGAACAATGGCGCCGTTGTCGGGGATGCATTATTTGGTAGATTAGGTTATTGGTTTGTGTGTACATAGTTTATTGCTTTCTAGATTATGTCAAGAAAATTTAGTCAAAAAAATTGAATAATGAAAAAAAAGGAAAAAATAATGAAAAAAATAGAAAAAAGAGAGCTATGGCTAGTCCCCGATTCCCCCAATTTGAGCATGAAGCATTTTGAAAATATTTTGCTAGATTACATGATTACCGTGCTCAATGTGAATTGTATGTTATCTTTTATGATACATTGGATATGTTGGGAATTGTGCATGAGGGTATAAATTATGAAACTTGCAATCTCTTCAATTTTTATGGGTTTTCTGATTTAGGTGAAGATGTTGCTTGGAAATTTATTGAATGGTTGTATAGGGACTCTTACGAATTTGAGCAAAAAAATGTTATTCTTAGTGTTCGACCTTCTTACTATACACCACACTCTGAGACTTTAGCCATACCATATCAAGAATACCCCCAAAATCTTTATGATCAATCTAGTGGTGGGGAGTATATGGGAAATTTTTGTGAGACCTTAACTGAATAATCATGTCAATATTCCTTGTATTATGATGATCAATCTTATGGTAGGGATTATGTGGAGAACTCTTATGATCTTCCCCCGTGTGATGTTGTTGAGGCTTATCCTTTGTGCTCAATTTGTGATTCTGCATACCATGATTCTGATTCTTGTTTTCAACCGAAAATGAATGATATGTTTGCGAAAATGACTGAGCGCATGCGTGAATTTTTACATGAGACTAGTCATAGGGTAGAAATCCTTCTTCACGAGTGGTTGAGTCGACAGTTGAAGTAGATCATTCATCTTTGAGTCTTGAAATGCATGATGATTCTTCTGTGTATGATTATGATGAGGATGGTGACTACTATAATAGACCTAGTTTTGCATGCCGGCTTAGTGATTCTTTAGCTCTAACTACACCTAGTGAGCATGAGGAACATGATGATTTTGTGTGTGATGATGTAGAACTTGATGACACCATGTTAGATGATGAACCATTGTCTACACCATTGTCCATGCTTGTATGTGAAGAGAAAGTTGAGTTTAATGAATGCCATGATGCTTGTGATGCAAATGAGCATGATCTTGTTGAGAGTGAAATTGAATCCTTTGTGATTGAATGTGTGCTTGATACTGAGTTATTCACTTTCATTAAGAATCATTGTATGAATGAGGCATTAACTACCCTTCCTTGTGAGTTCATTGAAAATAATGTGAAATCTTGTGATGATGAACTTGAGTCTTTGGGGATTGATCCTGAGTGTTTGAACTTGGTTTGTGACAATGATATTTTTGATGGTGATATGCTTTATGAGTCGTTGTTTGCATCCAAGTCTTTGCATGAGAAGGTGAAGGAATGTGTTGTATTGCCCCCTTCCGTTGATTTGTATACCCAGTCTCCATTTACAAGTCAATGGGAGGATCCTTTTGTCATGTCTCACTTCACCATGCCTAAGAAAGTCTTGTACATCCCTGTAGTCCGTCCTTTCTATGACTTTTCCAAGGCGTTTGATAAACTGCTAAGAGCACTAATGTTTGTTGATGTGATTTGAGAGTGTGCTCTTACTGACACCATTCTGAGATGCATGAGAGGATGCATGATTTATTACTCCGGGCGTTGAATGGTTCTGACTTGGTGCCCGATATCTTGAGGTGAGAAGGAGTGAGCATATTGATAAGAAGCCTTCCAGGTAATATCCTTCCTCACCTTTTCTTGTACAGCTAGTCATTTATCTTTCTTTCCTTCTTTTGTTTTCTTTTTGTGTGTTTTTCTTTCTTTTTGGAGTGCTTGCTTTCCTTCTTTTTCCATTGAGGATATTGCAACCTCTTTGTGTGGGAGTGGGATGGTAGTTTGCATTCTGGTTTTTGAGTCTAAGAAAAGAAAAGAAAAAAGGAGTGAGATTCATTTTGTAAATATTTTGGTTTTTCTTTAGTCCTTTAGTTAGTAGTGTCTTGTACATATTTTTATTTTTCTTTTAATCTTGCATGCCAAGTTCTAAGCATTTAGATGAGTTTAAAGTGTATATCCTAACCTTATGCTTGGTGCTTTTGGATTGTGGATCGAGTTTGCTTTTATTGAAGATCTTGAGGTAACTTTCTTCTACCCTCTCTTTGGTTGTGAATATATCGATGATCCATGTTGCATGCTTGATTTTTCCTTTTGGATGGTGAACCCCTTGAGTGTGAATGTTGGAATTATTTTATTGTTGGAGTCGTGTGGGCTCGGGTCGCCATCACTTTTTATGTGTTGAGTGTTTTGTATATATATTTTTCTTAGGTTTTCTACCTTACTTGTGACACCCTTCTCACAATGGAGATATTGTGATGTTTTGTGTTGGAGTGGGGGTGATATTTTTCATGTTCATGGGTAGACAACCTAGTTTTTTTTGTTGTTTTTGTTTTTCTTAGTTTTTGTCTAAAATCTGAAAAACTTTGTGTGAAAAAGGAGAAAAAAAGAAGTGAAAAGCTTTTTCAATTTTCGTTTTTCTTTTGTTTTTGCTTTGTCTTTAGGATAAGTGTAATTTAAACTTAGAAGACTTTCTTGATCTCCTTGAAAGCAACCCGTATGAGCATTATCAGTCCTTAGTTCAAGTATTGTCATGACTTACTTATGTGGATTCCCTTCATTAAATTCTTAATAAGATCCTTGATTCTTTCACGTTCTTCTTGAGACTGTGAGACTATAGTTGGCCATATCCGAGCTTGTTGAAAAAGTGAAAGCTAACTAAATTAATTAAATCGGAAACTGTAGTGTTAAGTTAGTCTACCTACATGGATTGGTATTAGCGGTGTGGCGCTATTACCCCTTAAGCACTTCATTTTCGTAATGATGAGGCGTATGGACTATGGAGTAGCCCATGTTGAGAGGGTAAACCCCGTTATGGGTCGTTCAACTCCCGAAAAAACTAACACCAATCTCGTTGAGCTTTCTCAAGCCAACACTAATTAATGAATCGTTAATAATTGTATCACCTTGCGTTTCCTGCGGCCCTCACCAAGCCAAGGGCGACATAAACAAGGGAAAGACATCACTTAATTAATCCTTTTCGCTTTGATTCGAGTTTGGATGTGAGTTTTTCTTGTAAATCGATCAGAATACAGTAGAATAACACTTGCACTTGAGCACATAGGATCTTGTTTTGTAGGAAATGTTTGGGAATCGAAAACCTTAAAGATTGGCAATGTCTTGAAATAAGTGATTTTGATATGCTCATAATGGTTCCTTTTGGTTGATTAGCATCGTTTTCTTTGCGAGATTGCATGATTCCTAGAACAAACAAGTTTTTCTTTTCTTTCTTTTCAAACTTGTTTTGTTTTTCACTTTCCCTCTCTCCTTTTCTTTGGCTTTTGTAGGTATAGTTGCTAGAAACCCTCACGAGACCTACCTCGTCCACTTGGGCTGCCAAGGGGTTTAAAGGGCTTGATGCATGAGCTAAATGCATCTGCGATTCTTGTGAAAGTGAGTTAGGGTTTTTAGTTTCTTTTTCTCTGTTTTTATCTTTGTTTTTAGTTTGCTCAGGGCGAGCAAACCCTTGTGTGAGAGTGTTGTTCTGTCTTGTTCCGAGCCGCATTTATATCATTTCGTAAGGTGTTTTGCTTGTCTTTAATAATTATTTTAGGCTTTTTATTATGTTTTTGCAATATTATTAGATTTTATAGCATTTTATTATTTTTGTTATTATTATAGCTAAATTAAATCAAAAATATACGAATAGAATCCTATTCCTAAATCCTTCTTTCCCTTAATCAGCCCAATTCCCCTTAATCTTCTCCTCGTCCCAATCGTTCCAATCGGCCCAAACTCTCACCCACAACTAAAACCTGACCCAACTAACCCTACTACCCAGAAACCCTAATACCCACATACCCGCCCCATTTACCCAGCTTCCCCTTTTCTCCCAAACCCCAGCCGAATAAAACCAACTTCCAAACCCTAAATCCTAATTCATTTTTTCCCCCTTTTCCTCATTTCCCCTCTCTTCGTCCCTTTCTCATCTTCTTCTCTTTTTCCCTATCTGCGCAGACAAACACCCGACGCACCCCACACCCAAACACTCCATAACCGAACACCATCTCTCATCTCCATCTCTCTTCATCTCATTTCTCTTCCTTTTTCTAGTCTCTTCTCTATTTCTCACTCATTTTCTCGTTTTTGCAGATTCGGTTGATATCTAACAGAAGAAGTACGAAGCATCGACGCATACACCATGTAACCACCAAATTCATCTGCTTCGTCCAAGTTTGAGAAGAATCGACGGCTCGGATTGAAGGGAGAGGGACGAACTCGACTAGAAAAGGGGAAGAAGAAGGTTGGCAAAATAGCAATTATTTCTAGGGTTCGTAATCTAGGGTTAGATTTAAGGTTTAAGTCTTTATTCGCTTTTCTTTTAAATTCTGCTTTCATTGTTTATGTAATTCATTTTCTTGAATGGTTGTCCTTTTAATCGATACTGGGTTTGTCTTGAATGTTTGAGAGGTTGGTTATGAGTTTTGGTTTGAATGTATTCGGCGTTTGGTTTGATTTTGTTGAATATGAGTTTTTCTTTGGTTGAATTTGTGGTAGTGTGATTTTTGGTTCGATTGTTGCTCTGTTTTCGTTGGTCTCTTTCTGTTTCTGTCCGTCTCTCTTTTCTCTTATTTCCCTTGTTTTTGGTTTTGGACAGTAGGGGGTAGGGGTTTTGATTTCTTCTCTTTTCTTCTTCTCTTTGTTTCGTTCAGCAGTAGTAACAGTAGGTCAGTATGTTTTGTTTTCATTTATTTTCTATTATGTTAAGATTAGATTAGGTTAGCTCTTGTCAAGGCTTTAGTTAATTGTTATAATTGTTAGGGTTCTGTTAGAGTTAGGTCTTAGGGTCTGTCTAGGGTTTTATTAGGGCTTGTTAGGTTCTATTAGGGTTCTTGGTTTTTGTTTAGGGTTTATTCAAGTGTTAGAGAAATTTCCTTAAAATTTTCATTAGTATTAGCCACAAAACAATCCAACTTTTAGTGAAGAGAAGGATTAAGAGTCACAAATCCTACTTTAAAGTGAGGATTTGAGGATTCTTAGTAATCCAAATCACACTTTCTTGTTTGTTCGGGGGAAAGTTCGAGTGAAGGATTCAAGTGAAGATTATTCGCTTTAATTGCTTTCGTAGTTAGAAATTTAGTTTCTCGTTGATGAGATTTAGATCATCTATTCATGCTTTCTTAATTGTTATTATGAATCCATGTTTAGGTTAGTTTAATTGCTTTCTTAAATATTTACTGCTTTCCGCATCTGAAAAACCTCTACGCAAACCAATTTGCCTCATCAAGGCTAACACCCATCCCTGTGGACGGACAATCCTTACTCTAGAAAAACCCAAAAATATTACAACAGAACAATAGTTTTATAAGTCTTAGACTCGTAGCCTTACCCCTAAACTTGAATCTCAAGTTTATAGGCCGAAGTCTTTTTATTAAGTTTGTTGTTTTTCTTGAAAAGCAATTGGCGGCTCTTTTAATTGTACTTTTGGATAATTTGTTTCGCAAAATTTCTTTAGTTGTATATTTGATCGGTTTTGGATTTAGGCATTAACACGCAACCAAGCAAGAAAGTGGGTCGAAATAGGTGCAAAGGCCAGTTGGTCTAGCCTTGTTCTCTGCTCCTTTTTATGGCATGTCGACTGTTTGAGTAAATGGCCTTCAAGGTGAGTCCAGTGACTAATTCCGGTTCGGGCCTTCAATTTAGCGTGTTCGTTTTCGAATAAATTATTTTAATTAAGCATTTGAATCAGTGAAATTACCGAGTCAAATTTACAAAATTATAATTCTTAAGAATTGTTAGTATTTTAGTTAATGTCCTTATTTAAGGATTAAACCACCTCATTTGACTCCCAACTAAGTAGCACTTTTAATAAATTTCTTTAAATTTCCTTAATGGAAATTTTTTAGGTTTTTATTTGAGTAAGCATTATTTCAACAAAACTATGTATTTTCCAAGAGAGAGACCTTTGTGTGAAAGGGTTATGTTTGTGGGGGTATGTTCAAGTTGAATGCTTCAAATGGCAATAAGATGAATGTTTCTGCTTACATGCTTGACTCTTGTTTAAATTATTCTCTATGACCTTTGAGACTTGGACATGTTAAGTATAAGAAATTGAAGTGCATGTCTAATTTTGACTTAATTTCAACTTTGGATGATAAAATAGAGAAGTGTAGAACTTGCATGTCAACAAAGATGAACAAAAGTTTATTTCCAAGTATTATGCGAAATTCTAAGTTGCTTGTATAAACACAAATTCCCGGGTCTAAAATAAATAAAGACAAGAAATTAGTGCGCAAATATAATTGTATTAATTTCAAAGGATTTTGGGTACAATCTCTTTGTATTTGTTACAAAATGAAAAGTAACTCCTCCGATTCAATCTCCTTGAGTGAACTTGAACGAGTCTTGAATGAGTATGGGTTTGGATGAATATAATCTCGGATGAATGTATAGTCTTGAGTGAATATATTCTTGTATGAATGTAGTCTTGAACGAGGGTCGTAGAGACTTAATCCCGATCAAGAGAAAGTGGTTTGATCTCCCACGAATGAATGACATGAGCTTAAACTTTGTTGTGCTTCTTGTCTTTGAGAGAAAGTATGTGAGTCTTTTCTTTGAATGTTTTTCAATCTCCTTTGAAATGAAGGAAAAGGGTCTCTATTTATAGAGAACCTGGGCCAACATTTAGACCCATTTAATTCCTTTTTAAATAAAATAAACGGAATAAATATTTATGTGTCTCTCATGACACATGACATGATTTAATTGGCCAAAAAATAAAATCATTTAATTTTTTGATTAAATGATCCACCATATTAAATTTTGACATATGGCGGATTATAATTGACCGAATTAAAATAAGATGAATTTCCACATGGCGGGTCTTGATTGATTGACAAATTTTTACCTTCTAAAAATGCCCCCTCGAGATTGGTCGCGGTTACAACTTGGTAGTATTTACCGCGGTCGGGTCTCGAAACTTGAACATGACACTTGCATGGTTTGACTTCATATGCTACCCGGATCGATTTTGACTTGATGGATAGTGATTATTTCCTATCCAGTTGAATCCCATAATATTTTGATGGGATAAAATCGGAATGGAATAACTGCTGATTTATATAGCTTGACATTATTCTTGTCAACATTTTTTTACCAGAAATACACACCGTTGAAGTGTTGAATTTTGGAAGTAATATTTTCTTTGTAGGAAACTTATTATGCTGCAAGGCTACCAATTTATACATGTGGTTATTTTCCACACAAATCAACTTCATAGCTGGTTGCACTCCATCATTTTTTTTCTTTCTTCCCAAATCGTCGCTGTTGTTGGGTCCAATGATCTCATTTTCTCAATCAAGACCAAACACCACATTCTCTGCTTAATTACTACCAAGGAACCCATGAGTGCCTAATTATGGGAGAATTCAAGGAATTGAGAATATTAGTGGAAGTC
Source organism: Portulaca oleracea (assembly GCA_029582165.1). Classification (NCBI taxonomy): domain Eukaryota; kingdom Viridiplantae; phylum Streptophyta; class Magnoliopsida; order Caryophyllales; family Portulacaceae; genus Portulaca; species Portulaca oleracea. Next base: position 15,328,524 of record CM055876.1, read on the forward strand.
TTCACAATGCGTTGGTTGTCATCCAACCATTTTTCTTATTTCTTTGATTATGACTCATACCATCATGAGTAATTCAATCGCAATATCCATGAATCATGATACATATCAACCATTATTCTCATTGAGAGATAATATTATTGACATCTCCAGCAAATAACATACACCTTGTTCTTTTGTTTCTTCTTTTGCTTTAGAAAGAAATTCACCGCCTTGGTCTCTTCCAGGATTGGTTGGATTAAATTCATGGAGTTGCCACCATTTTCCTTGCATTAAAAAAAAACGCGTTGTTGCTCCTCTTTTTTTTTTTTTCTTTTTGTGCAGGTTGAGAAATCTTTTGGGTATATCAAGGATAACAATCACAAGGAGGAATTCACAAGTTGAATAGCCTGGTACAAAATTTGTTGTGGACTCGAAAAGACGACGACCTTTTAATAAACCCATTTGGAAGACAACTTGATGATCGGAAGACAAGCGGTGACCTTTGATTGTCCTCCTCAGTTGAGGACATCAATTTGGCCCATCTTGAGCGTATCTTGGCAATTAGAAGACAAGCAGTAATCTTTGATTGTCCTCCTCAGTTGTGGACATCAATTCGGCCCGTCTTGAGCATATCTTAGAGATCGGAATACAAGCGGTAACTTTTCATTGTCCTCCTCAATTGTGGACATCAATTCGGCGCGTCTTGAGCATATCTTGGAGATCGGAAGACAAGCGGTGACCTTTGATTGTCCTCCTCAGTCCGGGACATCAATTCGGCCCGTCTTGAGCATGTCTTGGATTATCATTTATCGAGGAAGCCGGTGACCCTTGAGTGTTCTCCTTCGTTGGGAACATGAAACGGTCCGACTTGGATTATCATTTATTGTTGAAGCCCTTGAGTGTTCTCCTCCGTTAAGAACATGAGACAGCCCGTCTTGGATTATCATTTATCGAGGAAGCGGATGACAACCCTTGAGTGTTCTCCTCCATTGGGAACGTGAGACGGCTCGTCTTGAAGACAATTTGCTCACTTGGAGGATGTCGGACCTTTGATGATTTGATACTCATGATCTTTGTCGCCTCGAAAATCTTGACTTTGGAAATTCAACATTCTTTGATGACTTAAATCTTGAACTTTGTTGACTTGATAACATTTGACTTAAGAGTCTTGAGTTTGGACTACTTGAAACTTGAAAGTCTTGCATTCTATTAACTTGTAACTCATGGACTTGGGAGTCTCTTACCTTAGTGACTTGAAAGTCTTGAATTTTGATTTGGGAGTCTTTAACTTTGATAACTTGAGAGTTTTTTTTTTTTGTATTTGTTTATTGAAAGACTCATAAATTTGAATTTGAACTTTACGAGTCTTTCATGGTGTTGACTTGGAAGTCTTGGATTTTGACTTGGGAGTCTTTAATTTTGGTGACTTGAGAGTCTTTTTCTTGAAAGTTTGGGATTTAGACTTGTAAGTCCTTGGTTTGGATGACTTGAAAGTCTTGAATTTTGGACTTGTGAGCCTTGATTTGGATGACTTGGAAGTCACAATTTTTTGGCTTGTGAGTCTTGATTTGGATGACTTGGAAGTCTTCAATTTTTGACTTGTGAATCTTGATTTGGATGACTTAGAAGTCACAATTTTTTTTTTGACTTGCGAGTTTTGATTTGATGACTTGGAAGTCTTGAATTTTGACTTATGAGTCTTGATTTGGATGACTTGGAAGTCTTGAATTTTTGACTTGTGAGTCTTTTTTTCTAACTTGACTTGAAACTTGCAATGAGTTCAATCGGATTCATCGCTTTCGTCTTCATCGAACACGATCTTGCCTTCATTTTTAAGCCTCGTCACAAGCTCCTTAAAAGTTAAAACACTTCTCCAATGGATGACTAATGATCCTATGGTACTTGCAGTATCTAGGGTCATTGATTCTTCCAACTTCATTTGGACGCTTCGACTCTGGACGTTTAATAATTCCTTTTTCAAGAAGTTTATCAAGTATTTCAAGTGTATCACCGTCGGAAAAAAGGATATTCTTTATCTTCAAAAATCATGGATGAAGGAATTCCTTTTGGCGTGCCCCTAAGTGAAGTTTGCTTCTCCTTGACACTTGGTCTTCTTGAATCATATTTGAAATTGTGAATTCCATGTCACGTGCCCGCGTTGCCAAGTCTTGAAAAGTTGTTGGCTTACTCATATGCAAAACATAAAGCAGATCCCATTCCATGCCTTGTATACACATCTCGGTAGCGGAGGCTTCAGACAATCGATCTTTGCACTCAAGGCTGAGTGACCTCCAATAATTGATATAGTCCAAGACTAGCGCCTGGTACCACTGCTTCATGTTTGTTAACTCCGTCATGCTAACGGTGCGTTGAGTGCTATAAAATCGATTAAGGAACTCTTGCTCTATTTCTCCCCAATTGTCGATGGACTTCAGCTCCAAGTTTGTATACCAATCAAATATGATTCCTTTAAGGGTTCTAATGAACTGCTTCACTAGTTGATCTCCCTCATTCCCAGCATTATTGCATGTCTCAATGAAATAAGCCATATGCTGCTTAGGATTCCCTTTACCATCAAAGTGAGTGAATTTTGGCGGTTGATAGCCGTAAGGAATGCGAAGTGCGTCATTCCTCTTTGTGTAAGGCTTCATACATAATTGAGTTTTACGATAGCCTCCCTCGATCTGAGCTTTTATCGCGTCAACTACTAGTTTTTGGATCTGCTCCATAAACAATGAGCCTGAGCCGGAACCTTCTTCATATTTCTCTTCTTCCTTGGAGTCTTCGTGATTGGATCCTCTGTCGGAATCTTCATCTCCCGAACCTTCGTCAGTGCTAGTGGGTCGTTTTTTTAACTTTTTTGTCAATTTCTTGATTCACTCATCTTGTCGCTTAATATGCTCAGTCTTTTCCTCACTTTCTTTCTCAAGTCTTGCCAGCGTGGCCTTCATAGTCTTGAATTCTTCTTCTTCATGGCTAATAGCATCTGTGACCATGGCGGGCATAATAATGGTGTCGATAGAGTTGGTATCAGATTGGATGAGAGCGGATCCCTGGGTGATTTTGGTGTTTCCTCGCCATCCTCATAGTCTTCATCCTCTTCACTCAATGGTTGATGGCGGATTTCATATATCCATTGAGCAACCATCTTCTTCGGGTCAATAGCTTTAGTGGAGATAGTTTGGTTTGCCCCCGGCAAGTTGGAGTCAAAGATTTGCAACGGGGCACTCACAGCAACTTGTTTTTCGGCCTCCACAGCGGCAATCTTGGCCATCCTTCTTGTGATTACTTCATTGGATATTGAACTAGTTATTGATTCTTGTGACTTGGCTAAAGAAACTTTCTTCAAAGCATGATAGATGTTGTTCTTAGGATCCATCTTCTTCGAATGACAAATAGTTCATTCTTGGAGAAAGAGATGAAAGGCAGAGATGTCCCACCGAGCGTGCCAAAATTTATAAACACAAATTTTCGGGTCTAAAATAAATAAAGACAAGAAATTAGTGAACAAATATAATTGTATTAATTTTAAAGGATTTTGGGTACAATCTCTATGTATTTGTTACAAAATGAAAATGTAACTCCTCCGATTCAATCTCCTCGAATGAACTTGAACGAGTCTTGAATGAGTATGGCTTTGGATGAATATAATCTTGGATGAATATAGTCTTGAGTGAATATATTCTTGTATAAATGTAGTCTTGAACGAGGGTCGTAGAGACTTGATCCCAATCAAGAGAAAGCAGCTTGATCTCCCACGAATGAACGACGCGAGCTTAAACTTTGTTGTGCTTCTTGTCTTTGAGAAAGAGAGTATGTGAGTATTTTCTTTGAATGTTTTTCAACTTCTTTTGAAATGAAGGAAAAGGGTCTCTATTTATAGAGAACCTGGGCCAACATTTAGATCCATTTAATTCCTTTTTAAATAAAATAAAAGGAATAAATATTTATGTGTCACTCATGACACGTGACATAATTTAATTGGCCAAAAAATAAAATCATTTAATTTTTTAATTAAATGATCCACCATATTAATTTTGACATATGGTGGATTATAATTGGTCGAATTAAAATAAGATGAATTTGCACATGGCGGGTCTTGATTAATTGACAAATTTTTGCTTTCTACAGCTTGAATTGATTCATAATGATTTAGGAGATTTTCATAGCACTCCTTCTATAGGAGGTAGAAGATACTATGTGACTTTCATTGATGATTTCTTTAAGTATTGTCAAGTGTTTCTTTTGCATTTAAAATATGAGACTTTAGACAAGTTTAAGGTATATAAAGCTAAAAGTGAGTTACTTTGTGAGATCTTAATAAATAACTAAGATCGGATAGAGGTGGAGAATACTTGACCCTAATTACTTTCAAGAATGTGGTGTGGTGCATCAGACCACAACACCATACACACCACAACAAAATGGTGTGGCCAAAAAAAAGAATATGATCTTAAAATGTATGAAATTAAAATGAACATAAAATACAAAATATCAAATTCTCAATATATAAAATAAAAGATTGAGAATTTGAGATTACTACGGTCATTTACAACACAAGGGAAATATTATTTCTTATTAGAAATAATGATGAATACATTACAAATATGATTACCACCATATGAAATTAAAATGAACATAAACACAAAGCATCAAAATATGTCTCAATGTATTAGATAAAAGATTGAGAATTTGAGAACATTATGGTATTTACAACTAAAATATAATTTCTTATTAGAAATGGTGAAGTAGTTACAAATATCATCACCAACATACGAAATTAAAATGAACATTTTCTTTTTACGAAAAAAATGAACATAAAATACAAAGTATCCAATCTATCTCAATGTATAAGATTAAAAAAATGATAATTAGAGATCATTATGGTCATTTACAACAAGTAAATATTAATTCTTAATAGAAAAGATAGTGAATAAATTACAAATACGATCACCACCATATGATAAATTGTAAGTTTATAAAAAAATAGACCCTAAAATTTTTTTATTTATTCTCCTAAATTAATTATATAAAATAAATAATACATAAATATTAATATATTACTATTACACACAATTAAAATAATATTCGTCAACTTTTTATAAAAAATTTCTTTAGTTAGTCTTTTTTCCACCAAATTTACTATTATAATATATAGTATCAATATAAAAAATAGATTAAAGTCAAATCTAAAAGAAAAAGATATTAACATTACAATGAAAAATTATCAATTAATATCTCTTTGTTATAAGAAAAAAAAGTAATGTAATTTTTTATTTATGTTGTGATTGTTGATATATGCTTAATTTTAGAATTAATAATTACTTTTAAATTGTGATTATTAGTTATTTACTATTGAATACTAATGCTTTATAATTTCTCCAACAATTTTTATTTTAGATATTTTTTAAAAAGAAATTATCATTAAACAAGTAGAAAAGAATGTTTGGCTTATGTTTGTTGAGTGTTGTAGTGCTTGTCTGGTTGCTTGCTTCAACACCAGCCCAACCCATTTAGATATAGAAATGTTTGAGCTAACTTCCTTCTTATTGATTGAACCATTTAAAAACCAAAAGTTCATAACCCCAGCCCATTCCCATTTTGGGCGGAACAGATATACTAATTCTTTGATTCCAGTTAGTAAGAGGGATCTTGAACTAAGAAATAGACTCTAGAAGCTAAAAAAGGGTATCCTGAGCAATTGCAATAATCGGGTTCATTGATATTCCTGGTATAGTAGATGCTATCACACATACAATCATACTCAATTCGATGGAATTCTTTGATCTTAAAGGGGATAAATAAGTACTAGACTTTGATAAAGGAATGGGGAGACAGAGATATTTAATACTGAAATCGTAATCGTAAAAAGATAATAAAAACCTAGGTGTCTTTTATGCCTTTGTTTTTTTTTCTTTTTATGAAAATAGGTGTGTCCCTATCAATTTCTTATACAAATTCTTTTTTTCTTTCTTTCTGTTTTTTGTTGCTTACTCATTCAACCCTTCTCTTTCTATTCTATATAGACCTGGCAGTTTCTGACCCGACCCGAACCCGCCCGAAATTTCTGGGTTTTGAACACGATTTTTTGAACTAAACCCGAAGTATACCGAACCCGAAAATTAGCGGGTCAAACTCGACTACTGTTGACCCAAAATCTAATTTTTAAGTTCAACTTTATTAGAATTTGTGATTTTTCTTTATAGTTTTAACGTTAAACTATGTATAACTTATTTATTTGTTATTTCTCTAATTTAAGTTAAAATAGTTACAATAATCTATAGTTACTAGAAGATAATCATATTTTATTATGTATATCAGACAAAAGTAATATTTAGACCATTTTTAAAAAGAAAAAGTGGAAAAGATCGCAATCATAACCCATGGTTGACCAAAAAGCAAAATATCTGCTCGTATTTACCTGGACCAAATACACCTGACCGTATTTACCTGACCCGATATAAGGCCAAATGAAACTTGCCCGTCTGAACGAATTGA